>CM053413.1:13351274-13394700 GCA_028644305.1 Xerus rutilus
TGGTACTGGGGATTGAACTCAGGGGTACTCGACCACTGAGCCACATCCCCAGCCCTATTTTGTGTTTTATGTAGAGACAGGGTCTCACTGAGTTGCTTAGCGCCTCGCCATTGCTGAGGCTGGCTTTGAACTCGCGATTCTCCTGTCTCAGCCTCCCTAAGTGCTGGGATTACAGGCTTGAGCCACCGCGCCCGGCTTTTCACAGTTCTTTTTTTAACGTTTAAATTTTTATATGTATTTATTTTAAAATCTTTTTTTGTCAATGGACCTTTATTTATTTATATGCGGTGCTGAGAATAAAACTCAGTGCCTCACATGTTAGGCATCTGCTCTACCACTGAGCTACAACCCCAGCCCTATATTTATTTTTTAATTTTGGAGGGAGTACCAAGGATTGAACTCAGGGGCATTCGACCACTGAGCCACATCCCCAGTCCTATTTTGTATTTTATATAGAGATAGGGTCTCACTGAGTTGCTAAGTGCCTTGCTGTTGCTGAGGCTGGCTTTGGACTCTTGATCCTCTTGCCTCAGCCTTCTGAGCTATTTGGATTACAGGCATGCGCCACTGTGCCCAGCTGTGTTTTTGGTTTTTTTTTTTGTTTTCTCGGTACAGTGGTACTTGACCACTGAGCCACATCCCCACCCCTGTTTTGTGTTTTATTTAGAGACAGGGTCTCACTGAGTTGCTTAGCGCCTCGTCATAGCTGAGGCTGGCTTTGAATTTGCAAATCTGTCTCAGCCTCCCAAAGTGCTAGGATTAAAGGTATGTGCCACTGTGCCCAGCTTGTATTTATGTTTTTTAGACAGGGTCTCTCCAAATTGTTTAGGGCCTCCAACAGTGTCTTATTCAGATCTGTAATATTTAGCAGCATGCCTGAAGATGTAGGTACTATAAGAATTTTCTCAAAAATTTTTATATTGAAGCCATTTAAAAAAACAGATGCCTCTGGGCACATGGATTACAGCCATACCTATACTCTCAGTAATTTAGTAGGCTGAAGCAGGAGGATCACAAGTTTGAGGCCAGCCTTTGCAATGTAAGGAGGCCTAAAGCAATTTAGGGAGACCCTGTCACAAAATAAAAAATAGAGGCCTGGTCATGTAGCTCACTGTTAAAATGCCCTTGGGTTCATTCAGTCCCCAGTAAAAAAAAAAAAAAAAAAAAGCAAAACAAAACTATTTTGTCCTTGTTCATAATCCAGATAAATCAGTTGTTTCAGTGATACAATAGTGATATGCAAGCCGGACGGGGTGGCTCACGCTTGTAATCCGAGCACTTAGGGAGGCTGAGACAGGAGAATCGCGAGTTCAAAGCCAGCCTCAGCAATGGCGAGGCGCTAAGCAACTCAGTGAGACCCTGTCTCTACATAAAACACAAAATAGGGCTGGGGATGTGGCTCAGTGGTCGAGTGCCCCTGAGTTCAATCCCCAGTACCAAAAAAAAAAAAAATAGTGATATGCATGTGTGGTTTAAAAAGAACATTTAAGGCCATCTAAGTGTTCAGAGGAGACTTCCTGTTGAAATGAATTTCATTCTGTTAGAGTAGACCTGGTGTTTTAATCTGGCTTTTTGCTACTTTATTAGTGAAACAAATGCCTTTGACATATTCATGAGTTTCCCTCTTAAATACTTCTCTATTTTCCTAGCTAAATAAGAAGTTGTCAGGGCTGAGATTGTGGCTCAGTGGTAGAGCACTTGCCCTGCATGTGTGAGGCACTGGGTTTGATCCTTAGCACCACATAAAAATAAATACATAAGGTGGGCGCGGTTGCTCAAGCCTGTAATCCCAGCACTTAGGGAGGCTGAGACAGGAGAATCGCAAGTTCAAAGCCAACCTCAGCAATGGCGAGGTGCTAAGCAACTCAGTGAGACCCTGTGTCTACATAAAACACAAAATAGGGCTGGGGATGTGGCCCAGTGGTCAAATACCCCTAAGTTAAATCCCCAGTACCAAAAAAAAAATACATAAAATAAAGATATTTAAAAAAAATAAGTTGTCAGAGGATAAGAATTGCACCCAAATATTTGATTAGGAATCTGTAATGCAGCTCTTGGGATGTACTAGGTATTGTGTTGGGCAAAAAGTGGAACTCAGAAAAACCCATGTATTTAAAAATGACAGGATATCCAGGCTGACTTTTAAAAAAAAAATCATTTAGTTGTACATGGACACCTTTATTTTATTTATTATTTATTTATCCTCAGTGGTGAGGATCGAACCCAGTGCCTCACATGTGCTAGGCAAGCACTCTACTACTGAAGTACAACCCCAGTCCCTGCCCCCTTTTTTTGGTGGTGCTGAGGATTGAACTCAGGGTCTTATATATGTGAGACAAGCACTCTACCAACTGAGATATACTACCAGCCTCAGGCTAACTTGGAGAGTTTATTTATTAGCTTGTTTGGAAGAGTTCATTTTAATAATTCTTAACATTTTTTATTTTAAAAAATTTCATTTCTAGGCACTGTGGTACACTCTTGTAATCCCAGTGACTTGGGAGCCCAGGGCAGGAGTATTACAAATTTAAGCCCAGCTTCAGCAGTTTAGCTAGGCCCTAAGAAATTTAGCAAGAATCTGTCTTAAAATAAAATATATAAACTGGGCGCGGTGGTGCAAGCCTGTAACCCCAGCACTTGGGAGGCTGAGACAGGAGAATTGCTAGTTCAAAGCCAGCCTCAGCAATGGCGAGGTGCTAAGCAACTCAGTGAGACCCTGTCTCTACATAAAACACAAAATAGGGTAGGGGATGTGGCTCAGTGGTTGAGTACCCCTGAGTTCAATCCCCAGCACCAAAAAATAAATAAATTAATTAATTAATTAAATTAAATATATAAAAGGGGTAGGAATGTGGCTCAGCAGTAGAGTGCCCCTGGGTTCAATCCCCAGTCCAAAAAAAGAAGTTTAAAAAAATTACTTATTTTTCATTATGGTAAAATACAACATAAAATCTAACATTTTAATATTCATTTATATATTTGTTTTTACAATGGTAGAGATTAAACTCACACCTAGGGTATGCTAGGCAAGAACTCTACCACTAAGCTGCACCCCCAATCTTTCCCTTAGTAATTCATTGGTATTAAGTACTTTTATATTATTGTACAACCACTATCACCACTATCCAGCTCTAGAACTTTTTGTTTGTATGGTACTACAGATCAAACAGCCCAGGTTTACTTTTACCAATGAGCCACATCTCCAACCCAGTCCTTTTTTCATTTTTTATCTTTTATTTTGAGATAGGGTCTTACTAAGGTGTCGACACTAGGCTTGAACTTTTGTTTCCCCAGACAAATTCTGTGCTCATTAAACAGTAACTGCCATTTCTTCCTCCTTTTGACTCTGCTTGTTGTCTCTCTCTTTAATGTTAATGTCACTTGGTTCTTCTGAAATTATTTTTTTGCAATAATTTTCAAAGAAGAAAAAATGTTTGTAATAACATTTCATCTTATTTAGCCTATTTGATGTTCAGTTTATATTCAGTTTTTTCTTATATAGAACTCAGCATTTGATTTGAACCATATTTTTATGATCCATAATGTGCAGATCTCAAAGTCTGTCTCTTTGTTGTGGTGGTGCGGATTGAACCCAAGGCCTTACACATGCTATACAGTTGCTCTAGCACTGAGCTGCTTCCCCAGCCTACAGATCTCTAAAATTGTTTTACAGATTTTGACTAAACTTAAATATAGTTTAATAAAAGTTATACTGTTTTGCTTTCCTTTTTTCTTAACTTTCTCTCTCTTCTTTTCTCTCCTCTCCTTTTGATGGAACTTGGGGCCTTGTGTGTACTATTCAAGTAGCGTGCCACTGAGCTGCATCCTTAGCCCTCTGCTGTGTTTAAGTAGTTGCTTAAATATTGTAATTAAGCAGCTAGGGATGGAGCTCAGTGGTGGAATGCTTGCTTGGCATGCAAAGGGCCTGGGCTCAATCCCCACTATTGCCAAACAAACTAAAATCTAAATGAGGAAAAATTTATTGATATATTAATATTTTTTATACAGGCAAATTATTGTTGGAAGTTTTGTATAACTGAAATTTTATAAGTTTTAAATAAATTTAAATTTTAAATTTTACCATTGCAGTGTGTAGTTGTGTGTGTGTTTTTTCTGTTAGTATATTAATATTTCCTTTTGAAACACTTTATATCTTTTTGGGGGGGGGGGTATTTGTGATCTAACCCAGGGCCTCATGCATGCTAGCTAGTTAACTCTACCACTAGTGCTTTTATGTGTATGTGTGTGTATTTTAACTTTTGCTTTCAAGCTCTTTATTCAAAGAATAATTGAATCTTAATATACTTTAAAAAGCCATCTTTTAAATTCACGTTCAGAAAAATTTTATAAATCAGTTTGTTCAAGAAAGTAAGGAGGTTTATTAAAGTAACAGACATTTATATTTTTGAGTTTCTTAAACTTGGAATCCCAGACGTGATTGATTTTGTCAGAACCTTTATTTGTAATGTAATTTGTATCATTTTTAGGCAAAATGCTTCATGGATTTCAAAGCTGGAGGCACCTTGTGTCATATTCTTGGGGCTGCTTACAAGTATAAAAACGAACAGGGATGGTAAGTTTTTCTATTTATTTGTATGGCTTAATGTGATGTTTCAGTTAATGTTACATTCTGTCTATATTGTTAAATTATTATTTGGCAAACCATTTTAGTTAATTATTGTGGAAAACATTTAGTAGAAAGAATAATATAGTAAATACAGTGCATCATGAATTACCATCACACATTTTCATCTTTACATAATTTCTTTTCTTTTTCTTTTTCTTTTTTTTCCCCTCTTCGTTTCTTTTTGATACTGGGGATTGAACTCACAGGCATTTTACCACTGAGGTATATCACCAGCCCAACTCTTTTTATTTTTTATTTTGAGACAGGGTCTCACTTAGCATCCAGGCTGGCCTTAAACTTGGATTCTCCTGCCTTAGCCTCCTATATAGCTAGAGTTAGAGTCATGTACCACAGTACCTGGCTAATATAATTTAATCTGTTAATATTTTACTAAGTATTTCTGAAATAGAATTTTTTGTTTTTGGTACCAGGGATTGAACTCAGGGGCACTCGACCACTGAGCCACATCCCCAGCCCTATTTTGTGTTTTATGTAGAGACAGGGTGTCACTGAGTTGCTTAGTGCCTTGCTGTTGCTGAGGCTGGATTTGAACTCACGATTCTCCTGTCTCAGCCTCCCAAAGTGCTGGGATTGCAAGCGTGAGCCACCGCGCCCAGCTTGAAATAGAAATTTTTTAAAAAGCACACTAGAGCTACTGTTATCACTACTACGAAAATTAACAATAATTTTTGAATATTATCAAATAGTGTTCAAATTTCCCTGATTTTCTCCTGGATGTTTTTTGTCTTATTTGAATCTGTGTCCACAGTCTATTTTTTTGGTTGCCAAGATTCTTTAAGTCTGTAAAAATCTTTAGTTTTCTTTATTTTGTTTCTTTTCCTTGCTAGTTGTTTTTTTTTTTTTTTCCCAAATGCATGCTTGCACCTACCCACACACTAAAGTCAGCTTATAGGATTGTCCATGTTGTTTTGAATTTTGCAGGAAATCTTTTAACATGATCTTCTAAATTTTGGTAAAGTAAGGGTTAGATTTAGATAATTAGTTAGATTCAGTTGAATTCTTTTTGTAGTAGTACTTCATAGATGGTATGGTTTTCCTCCATGAGGAGGTATATAATTTTTGGTTGTTTCTGTTTGTAATGGAAACACATGGATGTTTAGTGCCTAGTGTGATCACTTCATTACAACTTTACAGACTGGCAATGCTCTTAATTTTGAAAATGGAATAGACATATTCTATTATACATAGATCCTCATTATTTTATACATTATTCATTATTAGTGTTACTCTCTTGTTCATTGGAATACTTTTATAAAGAGAAATTAACATTTGGAAAGGCAGAAAAATACTTTATTCTTTTTCTATTAACAGATTTATTTAGTTTTTATCTCCGTTTGCAGATAAATTTATTCAGTCCTATATTGAATTTTTTAATGAACACTTTCAGATAATTTCTTAGATTTCTAATGGAGATTATTCATTAATATTATCAGCCCTATTTGAATTTTTTATTAAAGAAGCAGTTTCTATGAAAATGAGCAAGTTTCTTATGTACGTAATCCTGTAAGTGATGTGCTTCTAGGTATAGTTTTTCTATTATCAAGACCCTGGGAGTATCTTCTTCTTTATGAAGGGGAGATACTCACATATCTCCTTTTCTGTTTTCTTGAAGAACCAGTGGGAGGTTGTCAGCTAAAATAGGATTTTCCTACCTGGTTGGGCAATAATTCTTTGTCCTGTCAGAGGAAATTGCTTGGAATCTAACCTATCCTTTCCTTAGAAGAAGATAGGGAAAAGGGATATTCAAAACTAAACAAGTAGTAAAAGTAAAGTTCTTTGTACAAAATTAAATCAATATAAGGTTACTAAGGACAGAATGTCCCTTGTATTTAAAATATTTTGGGGAAGGGCTACTGGGGATTGAACTCAGGGGTACTTGACCACTGAGCCCATCTCCAGCCCTATGTTGTATTTTATTTAGAGACAGGGTCTCACTGAGTTGCTCAGTACCTCACCATTGCTGAGGCTGGCTTTGAACTCGCAATTCTCCTGCCTCAGCCTCCCAAAGTGCTGGGATTACAGGTGTGCACCACCGCATCCAGCTATAAAATCTATTTTTATTGGTGGGGTTTTTTTTTTTTTTTTTTTTGGTACTGGACATTGAACTCAGGGGCACTCGACCACTGAGCCACATCCCCAGCCCTATTTTGTGTTTTAGGTAGAGACAGGGTCTCACTGAGTTGCTTAGCGCCTCGCCATTGCTGAGGCTGGCTTTGAACTCACGATTCTCCTGTCTCAGCCTCCCTAAGTGCTGGGATTACAGGCTTGAGCCACCGTGCCCGGCTCATTTGCTTAATTTCTTAGTTGCAATTATTTTAGGAAACATTTCAGTCTTGCCCTAGCTTATCAATGATAAGTCATAATAAATATTAATTTATTTAGTAGTCATACATTTATTTAGTCTTAATAAATATTTATTTAGTAGTTTGCTTATATAGCCATACATTCTGCTAGCCACTAGGACTACATGGGAAAATTTTTTAACAAACCTGGTTCTTATCCCTATGACATGTAATGAGTTGTCTTGCCAACAAGATTGTTTTGTTATGAGGCTGTAATAGCATTGTGCTCAGGATGTATTAAGAACATGAAAGAAGAAGACAGGAATAGTTTCATAGAGGAAGTGACTTGTGGGATGATTCTAGAAGTGATAGTATCAAGCCCATTAAGTGGGTAGTATCATGGTGGAAAAGTTATAGAGTTTAGAAAAATTATGAGTATTCCCATATGATGCAATCACAGTGGAAAGGGCTGACTTCTGATTTGTCAGTTGTGTCAGTTCAAGCACTCTGCATCTTTAATTTTTTTTTTATGTTTTTTTTTCTTTAATATTTTTTTAGTTGTTGATGGACACAATGTCTTTATTTTATTGCTTTGTATGTGGTGCTGAGGATTGAACCCAGGGCCTCACGCATGCGAGGCAAGTGCTCTACCGCTGAGCCACAATCCCAGCCCGTGCATCTTTAATTTTTGATCGGTGTTGCTTTCCATTGCATGCTTTTGGACTTTCTTTGGAAGAAGAAATGGGCACTTGAATTTGACCTTACATAAATCATGTATGTCATTGTTTTGTACCTCTTATTGGTACTTTGAGGTTTTGGAATACTTTCAGCTCTCACATGATCACAGATTATGGGATAATTAATTTCTACTCTTGAATATTACTGTAGCCAGTTAGAAATTTGAAGAAATCTCATCTGTTTGTATCACATATTTTACAGACTGTACCAGAATATCCAAGATGCTCTCTTTTAATGAAGAGAACGCAAGACACTGTTGAATTTGAACAAGTGAATTTTAAACACATGTAGATAAATTCCCCTTATTCTGTGTGTGTGTGTGTACTTGTGTGCGTGCATGCGTGCATTTGTGGTACTGGGAATTGATCCAAGGGGCGTTATGCCTCCAAGCCACATCCCTAACTCTTTTTTTTTTTTATTTTGAGGTAGGGTCTTGCTAAGTTGCCTAGGCTGGCCTTGAATTTGTGATCCTCCTGCTTTAGCTTCCTGAATAGCTGGGATTATAGGGATACATACTACACGTAGCAAACTTTCCTTATTCTCGAAGGATAGTATGGTGATTCCCTGCCTTTGGATCTGTGGATTACTTTTCTATATGATGTAAAATATCTTTGATTTAAGGATAATGGAATACTTCTTGGAATTGGTACTTCATTTTGACTATGGAAGCTCTTATGTCACCTTTTTTGTTTTCAGAAAAATCACAAAGGTTTATTATATTTTTTTCAAGTAGAAATAAATGAAAATATTTTTAAAAAGAAAAATAAAATTCAAAAGAACGATGCACAAGCTAACAGATAACACACAGGTCCATAGGCTGATTATCAGATGCAGTATTTGTTATGACTCTTCCTGTTGCAAGTTACATTCAAGTTAATATGTTGTAGTCAAAGAGTTTGGTTTGGCCTTGTTGAAAAGTTAAGGATGGGGCTGGGGCTGTGGCTCAGTGGTAGAGCGCTTGCCTAGCATGTGTGAGGCACTGGGTTCGATCCTCAGCACCACATATAAATAATAAATGAATAAAATAAAGATCCATCAACAACTGAAAAATACTAAAAAAAAAAAAAAAAAAAGTTAAGAATGTTTTTCAGGCCTTGATCCAGGAGCCCTAATGATATTAGCAGAACTGTTTTTTCATCTCCCAGCTCTTTCCTCAATTTGTTGGCTTCACTCTCCTCCTCCACCTGGCAACTCTAGGCTGTCACCCTGCAAGGTAGTATTGGAACAAAGAAGAGAGCTGCTTGTCTCCCTGCCTCCTGGATAGATCCTTGGATCCACGTGGACCAGATCCATTTGGCTTACCTGCACTGTCCTAATTAGTCTGGCCATGATCATATGCGTTGCCTCTGGAAAATGATAAGGAGCCCCCATCTAATCTACAATCCACATGGATGGAGTTGTAGAAAAATGGTTCTCAAAAGGAAATTGAGGGTGTTCTGACCCAGCAGAAAAGTAAATGTGACCAAAACAGTAAATATCGCCTACTAATGTTAAGGCTAACACTGCAAAAACCTGCATCTTCAGTAAATAAGAGCTGGATCCCAAGCAAGTGCAGTATCAAACAGTATCAAACCTTCCTGTGTAGAAAGCAGGGGATGAGTCTAGACCCCTAGCAAAAAAAAAGTTCTGGAAACTGTGTCAGTGTGGTTTGTGGTTCCTCCAGAAAAACATCCTAAAACTTGGTTAGCATCTGTTGCCTGTCCATGTTTAGAAGTCTAACTGTAAATGTACTCGTCACAGGAACTCTGTCATCAACTCAGTATTTTGTGCCTAAAGGAATGCCGTCAGTTTCCATTGTGCTAGCCTTTGGTTTAATGTCATCTCTTTTATAAAAGTATTAATGCTACATTGTTTTTTTTTTTTGGTACCAGGGATTAAACTCAGGGGCACTGAACCACTGAGCCACATCCTCAGCCCTATTTTGTGTTCTGTGTAGAGACAGGGTCTCACTGAGTTGCTTAGCGCCTCGCTATTGCTGAGGCTGGCTTTGAACTCCTGATTCTCCTGTCTCAGCCTCCCAAAGTGCTGGGATTATAAGCGTGAGCCACCTGGCCCAGCTTAATGCTACATCCGGCTTAATGCTACAATCTTACGGTATTGAGAATATACTTTTAAATAGTTTGTAGAGTACTATTTTGGTTATTAAGTCCAATTTATTTATTTATTTATTTTATTTTTTGCTACTGGAGATTTAACTCAGGGGCACTTGACCACTGAGCCACATCTCCAGCCCTATTTTGTGTTTTATGTGGAGACAGGGTCTCACTGAATTGCTTAGCGCCTCACCATTGCTGAGGCTGGCTTTGAACTCTCGATTCTCCTGTCTCAGCCTCCCTACGTGCTGGGATTACAGGCTTGAGCCACCACACCTGGCTACTAAGTCTAATTTATTTGTATTAAATTCTGAAATCAAGTTTACACTTGTGTTTAAGGTGGGAGACAATCTTCTAATGAATTTCTTCTCTTTTAGGCGGAGATTTGATCTGCAGAATCCATCCCGAATGGATCGTAATGTTGAAATGTTTATGAACATCGAGAAAACATTGGTGCAGGTAACTTTGAAAGTTAGATTATTAAATTTTTTTTCTTCAAAGCTGGGTGCAGTAGCACATGCCTGTAATCCTAGCGACTTGGGAGACTGAAACAGAAGGATCATATGTTCAAGGCCAGCCTCAGCAACTTAGTGAGGCCCTAAGTAACTTAGTGAGACTCTGTCTCTAAATAAATAAAAAGGACTGAGATGTAGTGCAATGGTGAAGTGCCCCTGGGTTAAATCTCCAGTACCAAAATAAATAAATAACAACATAACATTTCCTTCTTAAATACACTTCCAATTCTATAGTTGGTTATGTTAGACTTTGAAAACATCAAAAGAATAACATTTTTCTGAAATATATTGTTTTATTAGTTTTATTTAGATTTGTTACTTTTACTGGTATTTTAAGATTGCCAATCTGTAATTTCTTGTGAAATAATCTATGGTTTTTTTCTTCATTAATGTCACCTTATCCTGTTTTTTTTTTTTCGTGGTGTGGGAGATTGAACACAGGGCCTTGTGCGCGTGAGGCCAGCACTCTACCAACTATATCCCTAGCTCCTTATCCATTATTCAAATCACATTTACTTTATTTGATAAAACCCTCTCTACTGCTAGACACTTGGTTTTATAGTCTTTTTCCTTGGATTTGTTCCATGATTGTGCCATCAATATGTATTTTCCTAACTGGATTATAACCTGAATGACAGAATGCTTGATTTTCTTCATTGTGTCTCCTGGTTTTTGTTTGCGGTGCTGAGGATTGAACCAAGGGCGTCACCCATCCTGGGCGTGTGTTATACCACTGAGCTATAGCCCAAGACTGTTTCCATATTTTTATTGACCAGCAGTTTATTGTGTTCATTGAATTAACCTTCCTGGGGAAATGTACCTGGCAAAAATTAAACTTAATATTTAATTTTTTGTTGTTTGTTCATTAACTGTTACCTAGCAAAATAATTGGATGCGTTTTGTTTGTTGGTTGCATTTTGATCCAGGTTTGAGAAGTTAAGTATGATTTATTGCCATTCTTAAGATTAGAAATGGGATGAAAGAGGTATAATTACTTCCCAAATCAAAGATGTAGCTGTGAAAATACAACATTTAAGGTAAATGCAGGTAAAATTGGTTAGGAGGATTAATCTGGCAATCTGGTATGGTACTTTAATGAGTTTTACCTACGAAATTTCCTTAAGTCATGATTCTTAACATTTTTTGTCCAGATACAGCCAGCTGCAGAGAGGGATCTGGGATGATTTTTAAAATGTCCTGCTGGATCACCTGTTTATTTCTGAGATAAGACTTTATATTCTACATCAAAGCATATCTTTCTGCTAGGTGTGGTGGCATGCATGTATCTATAATATCAGCGATTTGAGAGACTCAGGTAGGAAGATCACAAGTTTGAGGCCAGCTTCAGCAATTTAGGGGGGCTCTAAGCAACTTAATGAGACTCTGTCTCAAAATAAAAAGGGTTGTGGGTATAGCTCAGTGGTTAAGTGCCCCTGGTGGACAAAAAAAAAAAAACTAAACAGGATTGATGATATAGTGCAGAGGTAGTAAAGTGCTTGCCTAGCAAGTACAAAGCCCTGAGTTCAATTCCTAGTACTGCAAAAAGAATGTATAAATAAGTTAATTAATTTTATAAAGCATACTTTCATGTTTTAAGAAGTGTGAATTTGAACACTTATTTTTGTTATTGTGGTAATGGATGAATATTGTTACATTATTTTAATACCAATAGAACTTCAAAGTTTATTCTTTTTTCCTCAGAACAATTGTCTGACCAGACCCAACATCTACCTCATTCCAGACATTGATCTGAAGTTGGCTAACAAATTGAAAGATATCATCAAGCGACATCAGGTAATAGACACAGTCACTTCAGAGTAGTGCATGCCTCTAATAAATATTAGCTATAATATCTTTGAGTTTTTGTATGTTTCTACATTAAAAGAAATTTTCCTCTCTGAATACTTACAGTACCAGGGTTGTTTTTTTTTTTTTCTTCTCCCCCTCTCCTAAATGCCCAGGGAGCATTTAATAAGTGTACTTGTGTGGAGTTACCGTAGTCTTATAGCAAAATACACTTACATAAGGAAACTAGTATATTCTGCATCACAGAACTCTAAATTATAGAAAACAGAGCCACAAAGAGTCTGTGACACAGTTGTTGACAGTAGGAGATGAAATATACTTCAAATAAACTTACCAAGTCCACTCAGTTATACATACTTCTATTTAGATATGTGTTTCTTTTAAAATGACTGAAAAAAATGCTGTTTTCCAGTTAGGTATTGTGGTGAATTCTTGTAATCCCAGCTACTTAGGAGACTGAGGCAGGAGGATCACCTGGGACCATGAGTTGGAGACTTTCCTGGATGAGTCTCAAAATGAGTCTCATCCTGCCTCAAAACAAAATAAAACTGTGCTTTCCTGATAAGCATGCATGTGTGTTTTCTTAGTACTGAGGAATGAACCCAAGGGCCTTGCACATGCTAGGCAAGCACTCTATCCCTGTGGTATGTCCTTAGTCCAAGCTTATATGTTCTTGATTCACATAATGCCACTTTCTGATATTTTAAACTCATTCACTATCTTCATTTTAGCCTGAGTCTTTAGTATTTACCGCGTGTACGTTTTTGGTTACATGTGGTTAAACTGTAATGAAACCCATGATATGCTAAACTGAGGACATCTTGTAACTGAGGTACAGATAATTTTTTGGAATATCGTTTGTGTAATAGTTTTACTGATCTCTAGGATTAGTTGAGAAGCCTCATTATCTTTTTTTTTTCCTTCTCTGCTGCAAAAGAGATTGCCAGTTGAAATATGTTTTAGCATGTAGTAAAATATCTTCCATGTTTTGAAAGCAGATTTAAATACTGCTTGCAATTATAGATTTTTGTATAGCCTTTCACACATGACATCTCTGTCAAACACATGGAGAAAGGTAGTTTAATTGTGCTATCAGATGGAGCAGTGTGAAGTCTACTTTTTCTTTTCACTAGCATTAATACTTTTGGCGGGGAGGGGTTGGTACCAGGGATTGAACCCAGAGGCACCTGACCACTAAGCCACATTGCTAGGCTCCCCCCCTTTGGTTTGGTACCAGGGATACTCGACCACTGAGCCACATCCCAGTCCTGTTTTGTGTTTTATTTAGAGACACTGAGTTGCTTAGTGCCTCGCCATTTCTAAGGCTGGCTTTGAACTCGCGATTTTCCTGTCTTAGCCTCCCAAAGTGCTGGAATTATAGGCGTGTGCTACCGTGCCCGACACCCCCACCCGCCCTTTTTTTTTTTTAATTTTATTTTTTAATTTTGGGATAGGGTCTCTCTGAGTTGCTTAGGGCCTGACTATGTTGCTGAGGGCCTTGCTGTGTTGCTGAGGCTAGGGCTGAGGTATTAGCTGTCCTCATTAGTGGAGGGCTTGCATAGCACGTGGGAGGCACTGGGCTTGATCCTCATCACCATGTAAAAGTAAATAAATGTATTGCGTCTGTCTAGAACTAAAAAAAAACCCTAAAAAACTAAACCTACAAATTAAAAGAAAAATGTGCTGGGGTTGTGGCTCAGTGGTAGAGGGCTTGGCTAGCACACACGAGGCACTGGGTTCGATCCTTAGCACCACGTAAAAATAAAGGTATTGTGTCCACCTACAACTGAAAAAAAAATTAAAAAAATAAAAGTTGCTGAGGCTACCTTTGAACTTGTGATCCTCCTGCCTCAACTTCCCAAACTGCTGAGATTACAGGCATGTGCCACCATATCTGGTGCATTATTACTTTTTTTTTTTTTTTTTTTTTTTTTTAGTATTTTTTAGTTATAGATGGACTCAGTGTCTTTATTTTGTCTATTTATTTTTATGTGGTGCTGAGGATCGAACCCAGTACCTCACATGTGCAAGACAAGCGCTCTGCCACTGAGCCACAACCTCAGCCCACATTATTACTTTTAATGGATCATTTAACTACCTTTTTTACATTTGGAATATTTGTTACTGGTATGTCAAGTATAGCTTAATTACATGTGGACTGTTACAAGAGCAGAAATAGAATAGATGAACTTGCGGGTTCATGCCTTCAAGCTGAAGTTACTCAAGACTACCAAATCATTGCTGGAAGGAGTTATTTTTGTTCAGTTAACAGTAAATAGTTACCTGTAATACTTTCTAAAAAATATGACTTTGTGAATGTTGTGTAGGTATACTCATTTTTTGGTTGAAGGGAAACAGGAATTGAATCCTGGTGCACTAAACCACTGAGCCATATCTCCAGGCTTTTTTTGCATTTTATTTAGACACAGGGACTCACTGAGTTGCTTAGGGTGATGCTAAGTTGCTAAGGCTGGCTTTGAATTCTTTTTTTTTTTTTTTTTTTTTTAATATTTATTTTTTAGTTGTAGGTGGACAGAATATCTTTATTTTATTTTTATGTGGTGCTGAAGATCGAACCCAGTGCCTCACGCGTGCTGGGCGAGCACGCTACCACTGAGCCATAACCCCAGCCCCTGGCTTTGAATTCTTGATCCTTCTGCCTCAGTCTCCCAGGCCACTGGGATTACAGACATGCACCACCGCAACTGGCTAGCTAAGTATACCCTTGAAGGGGTAGTAGTGTTGGCTGGTTTCTTTTTTTTTTTTTGGTACTGGAGATTGAACTCAGGGGCACTTGACCACTGAGCCACATCCCCAGTCCTGTTTTGTGTGTTACATAGAGACAGGGTCTCACTGAGTTGCTTAGCACCTCGCTGTTGCTGAGGCTGGCTTTGAACTCGCGATTCTCCTGTCTCAGCCTCCCTAAGTGCTGGGATTACAGGTTTGCTCCACCGTGCCCAGCTGTGTTGGCTGGTTTCATAGAATCTTTTTTTTTTTTCTTTATTGTGGTACTTGAGATTGAACCTTGCACATGCTAGGCTCTACCACTGAATTACACCCTTAGAGAAGGTAAAAACAGTGCCATGTTTGAAAACTGACAATTAGAGCTTTATTTGAGCATTTTATATGCATTAATAGGTCATACTAATTAAGCACTTATGGTGTGTGTGTCACTATTCTTAGTTAATTGCATCTATTAACTAGGTCTTTTTTTTAATTTTTTTTTTTTTGGTTGTAGATGGACATAATATCTTTATTTTATATATTTATTTTTATGTGGTGCTGAAGATTAAACCCAGTGACTCACACATGCGAGGCAAGCACTCTATCCCTGAGCCACAATCCCAGCCCTTATTAACTAGGTCTTAACAAAAATTTTATGATATAGGCATTATCATTTTTAAAAAAATTTTTTTAGTTGTAGACGGACACAATATCTTTATTTATTCATTTTTATGTGGTGCTGAGGATTGAACCCAGTGCCTGATGCATGCAAGGCAAGCGCTCTACCACTGAGCTACAATCCCAGCCCAGGCATTATCATTTCATATCACATGAGCCATTGATGCATAAAAATAAATTGTTCCATGTCATGCAAGTAGTATACAAAGCTAAGGTTCAAATCCAGTACTATCTGACAGGGTGTATATGCCAACACGTGCTGTTCTGTATGTTGCTTCTGACTCACTAAACATTGATACCCCTTTTTCTCCTTTTGTGTCTGTTCAAAAATGCACCCAGAACATTTCAGTGATTGAGAATTCCTTATCTTATGAGACAACTAACTCAGCTCCAGTTTTTTAAATTTTAGAATTCTCAAATGAAGCGCATTACTAAACTTGTTTGATTGTAATAGTAATATTCATTGTGAAAAAAGAAAATATTCAGGTACTATGACACATGCCTTAACCCCAGCTACACAGGAGGCTGAAGTTGGAGGATTATAAGTTCCAGGCCAGTCTCAGCAACATGAGATCTGTCTCAATAAAAAGACTGGGGATGTAGCTCAGTACTGGAGCACCCTTGGGTTCAATCCTCAGTACTAAGGGAGGGGAGGGAGAAAGAAACAGTTCAGAGAATATATTGACATTGCTACTTACAACTGATTTATAAGACTTTCCATTGATCTTATGGTCTCTAGAATGAACATATTTTGGCCTAAGTTGCTTCCAAGTATGTTCTAGACTACATGCAGTACTCTGGCTATGATCTACCTATAATTTGAGCTCAGTTTTTATATTTGTTAGTGTTCCAACATTGACTTAAAACTACAACACTAGCATATACGTGTGTGTGTGTAGGGGGGGGGAGGCATTTCATATGTCCTACCATGTATCTGTGTAGCCCAAGCTTATGACTCAGTGCCATAAAACCTGCATTAATTCATATCCGTTGATGATAATTGTGTTAGTTTTTTTTTTTTTTTTTTTTTTGGTACCAGGGATTGACTCAGGGGCACTCGACCACTGAGCCACATCCCCAGCCCTATTTTGTACCGTGCCCGGCTAATTGTGTTAGTTTTGCAGCAATTTTTTTTTTTTTTTTTTGAGTACTGGGGATTTAACTCAGGGGTACTTGACCACTGAGCCACATCTCTAGCCCTGTTTTGTGTTTTATTTGGAGACAGGGTCTCACTGAGTTGAGAAGCGCCTCACCATTGCTGAGGCTGGCTTTGAACTTGCAATTCTCCTGTCTCAGCCTCCCCAAGTACTTGGATTACAGGTGTTCGCCATTGCACCTGGCTAGCTTTGCAGCAATTTTAAGAATTAGTTAGAAGTACCCACAGAGAGATACATAGAGAATGAGCTAAGAGGCAAAGGCAGAACATCCCTAATCTGAAACTGAATTCTGAAATACTCTGAAATATGAACCATTTTGAGTGCCACTATAATACTCAAAAAGGTTTGGGTTTTTGGGCTATTTGGATTTTTGAATCAATGATGCTCCACTGGTAAGGTCTTTAAATATTCCAACATCTGAAAAGCTCAGAAATCTGAAACACTTTAGTCCCAAGCAGTTTGGATAAGGGATGCTCAACTTGTATGTCTATAGACAATACCTTTTGTTATTGTTAATACCCATTTTCATTAATGAAAAATACCATCATCTTAAAATATAAATAAATGAAGCTGGGCGCAGTGGTGCATGCCTGTAGTCCCAGCACTTTGGGCTGAGACAGGAGAATCGCGAGTTCAAAGCCAGCCGCAGCAACGGTGAGGCACTAAGCAACTCAGACCCTGTCTCTAAATAAAATATAAAATAGGGCTGGGGATATGGCTCAGTGGTCCAGTAACTGAGTTCAATCCCCAGCACAAAAATAAATAAATAAATAAATAAATGAATTCATGTTAATTCTTTTTTTTTAATATTTATTTTTTAGTTGTAGGTGGACAGAATATCTTTATTTTTATGTGGTGCTGAGGATCGAACCCAGTGCCTCCCATGTGCTAGGCGAGTACGCTACCACTGCACCATAACCCCAGCCCACATGTGTAATTCTTTTTTTTTTTTTTTGGTACTGGGTATTGAACTCAGGGGCACTCGACCACTGAGGCACATCCCCCGCCCTATTTTGTGTTTTATGTAGAGACAGGGTCTCACTGAGTTGCTTAGCACCTCGCCATTGTTGAGGCTGGCTTTGAACTCGCGATTCTCCTGTCTCAGCCTCCCTAAGTGCTGGGATTACAAGTGTGAGCCACCGCGCCCGGCTCACATGTGTAATTCTTAAGGAATTTTTAACTAATATCTTATAGTTTGCTTGCTGTGTGTTATATTTTTATGTAATTTGTTGATTTGCTTTCCAGGGAACATTTACTGAGGAGAAGTCAAAAGCTTCCCACCACATTTATCCATATCCTTCCTCACAAGAGGATGGTAAGTTAGTTTATGGTTGTGAACTAATGAACTCATATGTCATATAATATATGGCTTTTATATCATATCAGAAGAGGTTTAAATAGTATATCCAGCTTTTTTTTTTTTTTTTTTTGGTACTGGGGATTGAACTCAGGGGCACTCAACCACTGAGCCACATCCCCAGCCCTTTTTTGTGTTTTATGTAGAGACAGGGTCTCACTGAGTTGCTTAGCGCCTCGCCATTGCTGAGGCTGGCTTTGAACTCGCGATCCTCCTGTCTCAGCCTCCCTAAGTGCTGGGATTGTATATCCAGCTTTTTAAAGTGAGGTGTTTTTTTTTTTTTAATTTCTTTTTTAGTTGTAGATGGACACAATGTCTTTATTTTATGCTTTGTATGTGGTGCTGAGGATCAAACCCAGGGCCTCACTCATATGAGGCAAGTGCTCTACCGCTGAGCTGCAATCCCAGCCCCTAAAGTGAGTTTTCTTCAACAAGGAATTGGACTCCTTAATCAGACTTAACTTTGTTTTGTCCAACTGTTATTTCTTTGTTGGCAAGTATCTGTAAGTATAAGCATTCTTTATACTTTTACTTTGTTAATATTTGCTGTGTCTCTTGTGTTCTGAAAACAGACATAGCAAAATAGAGGAATATCTTTGAGGAAGAAAACAGTTGACTGGTTGTCAGAGTCCAATAGTAAGATACTAGTTTGGTGAATTTCCAGGGGTTCAATTTAAAAAAAAAAAATTTTTTTTTTTTATATAGTTGTAGATGGACTGAATGCTTTATTTTATTTTTTTTTATGTGGTGCTAAGGATTGAACCCAGTGCCTCAAACATGGTAGGCAATCACTCTGCCTCTGAGCTACAGCCCTAGTGGTTCAATTTTTGGTGTTTAACATGCTCTGAAAGATAATTTCAACAGTGGGCAGAGTTTATCAGCTCTACAGAAACTTACATGTGCTAACTATTCTTTAATAGGACTGAGTTGAAATACATAATAAAAGTTAATTTATAATGAGAAATAATAGGTTGTAGGGAGACTACAGTTAAGTCTTTGGATAAGCACAGCATGTCCCAGGATGACTTTCATATGGGAAGCCAAATTATATCATATTTGAATGGCCAATAACCCCCATGGAATATTTTTTTCCTCACTCTAGTATTTATGCTGAATGTGTATTTAAGCCTTTAAGAAATAAATTGCCAAATAATCCATAGGTCAAGAAGAAATTATACTGAAAACAGAATCTTTTGACAGTAATAATTAAAGCAATAGCAGAATATAACACCATTAAATTTTGTGTAATGCTTAAACCCATGACACATGTATCTTTAAATGCATATATTAGGAAAGATAAAAGACTAAAAGTTGGTCCAAACACATGTCTTAGTCAGAAGAATAATTGCAAATTAAAGAAAAAAAATAATGAAGTAAAAATTAATGAATTAGAAATTATGCAATAATGAGATTCTCAGCAATGTTAATGATTCTTTGAAAGACTAATAAGGTTATAAAAATTCTGCTGTTAGCCGGGCACAAGTGACACATGCCTGTAATCCCAGCCCTTTGGGAGGCTGAGACAAGAGAATCAGAGTTCAAAGCCAGCCTCAGCAACAGCGAGGTGCTAAGCAGAGACCTTGTCTCTAAATAAAACACAAAATAGGGCTGGGATGTGGTTCTGTGGTCGAGTACCCCTGAGTTAATCCCCTGTACCAAAAAAAAAAAAAAAAATTCTGCTATGCACACAAGGGAGAAAAAAAGAACAAATAATAAATACCAAGAATTGAAGGAACGTAACTACAGATGATACAGACATTTAAAAAATGATCATAAGAATTTAATCTTTTGAGGGGGAAAAGGAGGGTTGATTGATTGTTGATTGTATGTTTGGTATCAAATCTAAAAACCATACCCTAATCTTTTCCTAAAGAGAGAAACATCACTCTGTATCTAGTGGGTTATACTTGGCCTTTCTTCTCTTTTATCCTGTTTAGTATTAGCAACTAGTTGCCACTAGGTGGAGGTGGTGGATAGCTGTGTATGATACTAATTCTGTTGCTAACATAGTATCTCCAATTTGGTTTTTTTGGTACCAGGGATTGAACTCAGGGGTACTCGGCCACTGAGCCACATCCTCAGCCCTGTTTGTGTTTTATTTAGAGACAGAGTCTCACTGAGTTGCTTAGCGCCTCACCATTGCTGAGGCTGGCTTTGAACTTGCAATTCTCCTTTCTCAGCCTCCCAAAGTTCTGGGATTACAAGCATGCGCTACTGTACCCGGCTAGTATCTCCAATTTTTAAGTTACGAATTTTTTTACCCTGGGTGGTGTTGGGGGTCACACCAAAGGCTCCATGCATGCTAGGCAAGTCTTTAACCACTCAGCCTTATCCTCAGCCTTATCCCTTACCATAATTTGAATGGTATTTGTTTTTTTCTTTTTCTTTCCTTCACTATTTATCTTGTACTTGTGATTAAATCCAGGGGTGTTTAACCACTAAGGCACTTCCCCAACCCTTTCACTTTTTATTTTGAGACAGTGTCGCACTAGGTTGCTTAGGGTCTCATTAAGTTCCTGAGGCTGGTCTCAAACTTGGAACCCTCCGGGGCTGGGGTTGTGGCTCAGTGGTAGAGCGCTTGCCTCTCATGTGTGAGGCACTGGGTTCGATCCTCAGCACCACATAAAAATAAACAAAACAAAATAAAGACACTGTGTCCATGTATTACTAAAAAATATTTTTAAAAAACCCAAAACTTGGAACCCTTCTGCCTTAGCCTCCTGAGTTGCTGAGATTACAGGCATGCACCACTGCATCTGGCTCTATTGTTTTTAATACATCCTAGTTTTTTTTTTTTTAAATGTTTATTTTTTAGTTGTAGGTGACAGAATATCTTTATTTTATTTTTATGTGGTGCTGAGGATCGAACCCAGTGCCTTATGCGTGCTAGGCGAGCACGCTACCACTGAGCCATAATCCCAGCCCCTACGTCCTAGTTTTGATGTGTGTTGGTATTGCTGTCAAATAAGCAGGGTAATCATTAGGAGATAGCATTTGAATTCTACTTTTTTTATATTTGAAGATAATTTTTATATGATGTGTAGTTCTATATACTGTTAGCTTTATCTTGAAGTGACTGGCTGTCACTGACTCTGCTAGGGCCTATGCTGGGCTCTTACATGTACGTGTTCCAGGTAAGTGTGCAGATGATGATAATACCAACAATGTATTATGGACTGTGTTCCAAAACCCTTGATAATGGCAATGTGGTTTTTTATTTTCATTTTTTTTTAACAAGTATTACCTTAAGTTTAAAATTAACAGGTGATATTTAATGATCCTTAAAGTATTAGTGATTTTGAGTATGGCGTTGACAGGGTGTATAAGCAAAATCATAGATGTAATAAACTACAAAATTTGAGGCAAAGTGGATGTCAGTTTGGTTACGTTTCTTAGGATAATGAAGGTGAAAGGTGGGAAGGTATATATTAGAAAAGAGTTCTGGTTAGAAGCACCTTTTGTTGTTCTGGTGGATGAGAGAGAATAGACAATGTAAATGATTTTGGTGAAAAAAATGTAAACTGTGGCTGTTTTAGGAAAATTTGGGAGCCAATTTCTAGGATTTAGGATATTAAAAGGTAAGTCCAATATGAAGACCCATTAGGAATCTCTTAATAGATTGCTGAGTGAAAGAGAATTTTATCATTAGATGGGCTAAACTTACATACCAAAAGAACAAAGGAGATTAGTTAAGTGTCAAAGTGTCAAACTAAAACTATCCATTATCTTAAAAGTCATGGGAAAATAAGGACTGGGAAAGCATGTTAAGATTTATAAACTAGGCAGTAATGTTGTTCTTTAAAGAAATCAAAATAAAGCACGAGAAAAGGCATTTGGATTTGTTAGCAGATAATCAAGAACTAACCACGCAAGCCTGTAATCCCACCTTCATGAAGATGTAATTCATGTACTATAAAATTCTCCCTTTTAAAGTGTTATGATTTATTGGTTTTTAGTATATTCCCAGAGTTGCACAACTATTACTTTTCAATCCAGAACATATTATCACACTCCCTATTTTCCCCCTCACCTTAGTTAATGACAACCACTAATGTATTTTCTTACCTTATGAATTTGTCTGTTCAAGACATTTTATATAAATGAATCATATTATGACCTTTTGTTTCTCCCTTCTTGCACTTAGCATAAATGTTTCAAGGTTCATTCATGTTGTAGGAAGTGCAGGTGTTTTGTTTCCATTTTAAAACAATTATGGTAGTGCTTGGGCTGTAGCTCAGTGGTAGAATGATTGCCTTGTACATGTGAGGTATTGGGTTCGATCCTTAGCACCACATAAAAATAAATAAATGAAGATATTGTGTCCATCTACAACTAAAAAAAAATTTTAAAATGATGGTAGAAGGTATATAATATAAAATTTAGCATTTCAGGGCTGAGGTTGTAGCTCAGTGCAGAGCGCTTGCCTCGCATGTGTGAGGCACTGGGTTTGATCCTCAGCACTACATAAAAATAAACAAAACAAAGACATTGTGTCCATGTATAACTAAAAAATATTTTTTTGAAAAAAGTTTTATCATTTCAACTTTTTTTGGGGGGGGGGGTAACCAGGAATTGAACCCAGGGGCACTTATTAACCACTGAGTGACATCTGTAGGCTTTTTTATTTTGAGACAGTCTTGTTAAGTTGCTTAGGGCCTTGCTAAATTCCTGAGACTGGCTTTGAATTCACAATCCTCCTGCCTCAGCCTCCTGAGCTGTTGGGATTACAGCCATGTGCCACCACACCCAACTATTTCAGATATTTTTAAACATGCATCTTTTGCAACAGCTCTAAAGAACCTTTCAACTTGCAAAACAGACACTGTATAATAACAT
Source organism: Xerus rutilus (assembly GCA_028644305.1). Lineage (NCBI taxonomy): Eukaryota > Metazoa > Chordata > Mammalia > Rodentia > Sciuridae > Xerus > Xerus rutilus. Next base: position 13,374,109 of record CM053413.1, read on the forward strand.
ATTGAATAATGACTTCTCTCTCCCTTTTTCCCCATCTCTGACAAACCACCATGCTACTTTCTGTTTTTAAATTTGACTGCTTTGTATATCTTGTATAAATCAAATTAGGCAGTATTTGCTGATTCGGTGACTGCTTATTTTACTTGGCATAGTGGTGTAAACATTCATCAGTATTATAGCATATGCCAGGATTTCATTGTTTGTATATACCATATTTTGTTTACCCATCAATGGTGGTTACTTCTACCTCTTGGTTATTGTGAATAACACTATAAAGAACATGAGTGTGCAAATAGTTTTTTCTTAGATCTTGTTTTTAATTCTTTTTGTTTTATACCCAGAAGTGTCATCACTGGATTGTTTAATTGTATTTTTAGATCTGAGGATGTGGCTCTGTGGTGGACTACTTGCCAAGCATCCTTGGGGTCTTGAGTTTGATTCCCATCATTGTAACAAACAATACTACAACTTTTAGATTTTTCAGGGATCCTTTACACTGCTTTTTCATAGCTGCCGCACCATGTTACATTCTGTGCCAGCAGTGCACAGAGTTTCCAGCATCTCTGCATCATTTCCAACATTTGTTAATTGCTGTTTTATTTTTTATTTTTTTGTGGTACTGGGGATTGAACTTAGGGACACTCGAACACTGAGCCACATCCCCAGCCCTATTTTGTGTTTTATGTAGAGACAGGGTCTCACTGAGTTGCTTAGTGCCTCGCCATTGTTGAGGCTGGCTTTGAACTTGTGATCCTCCTGTCTCAGCCTCCCAAAATGTTGGGATTACAGGTATGTGCCACCGCGCCCGGCTAATTGCTATTTTTTTTGATAGTGGCCATTCTTACAGGTATAAGCTGATATTTCATTGTGGTTTTGATTTGCATTTGCCTGATAATTAGTGATGTTGCACATCCATGTGCTTGTTCACCATTTGTATATCTTCTTTGAAGAAATAGCTATTGAAGTCTGTTGTCTACTTTTTATTCAGTTGATGAATTGATTACCACACCAAAAATTGAACCCAGGGCTTTGAACATGCCGGGCAAATGCTTTACCACTGAACTACACTCTCAGCCCAGTCCTTTTTTTTTCTTTTCTTTTTTTGGTACCAGGGATTGAACTCAGGGACACTTGACCACTGAGCCACATCCCCAGCCCTATTTTGTGTTTTATGTAGAGACAGGGTCTCACTGAGTTGCTTAGCTCCTCGCTGTGCTGAGGCTGGCTTTGAACTTACAAATCTCCTGTCTCAGCCTCCCAGAGTGCTGGGATTACAGGCTTGCGTCATCGCGCTCGGCTGTAGTCCATTTTAAAATCACATTATTATTATTTTTGTTGTTGAGTCATAGGTTCTTTTTACATTTTGCATATTATTTTCTTATCTAATACACTGGTAAATATATTTTCCCATTCTACAGATTGCCTTGTCAGTCTACTGATTCTTGTGTCTTGACTGCTCTCTAGCTTCAAGCTGAATTTTATTTATATATTTTAACATGGCTGTTAGGTTTTTGTTGTTGTTGTTTTGTTGTTGTTGTTGTTTTTTGGTACTGGAGATTGAACTCAGAGGCACTCGACCACTGAACCACATCCCCAGCCTTATTTTGTGTTTTTTGTAGAGATAGGGTCTCACTGAGTTGCTTAGCGCTTCGCTGTTGCTGAGGCTGGCTTCAAGGCTTTGAACTCATGATTCTCCTGTCTCAGCCTCCCTAAGTGCTGGTGTTTTCTTTTTTTTGAATCATTAGTTTTCTACATATAAAATCATATCTGTGTAGATGAAGGGTTTGTTAATTTTGTTGATCTTTTCTTTTTAATGTCTTTTATTCATTGGTGCCTTATAATTGTACACAATAGTGGACTTCAGTATTTGTTCATGCACATACCATAATTTTGTCAGTTTCATTCCTTGTTACCTCTCCTTTCCTTTCCCTCCTCCTTCTCCTGTTCTCCTTCCTCCACTTATCTTCTATTTTCTTTTTTTTTTTTGGTACCGGGGATTGAAATCAGGGTCACTCAACCACTGAGCCACATCCCCAGCCGTATTTTGTGTTTTATGTAGAGACAGGGTCTCACTGAGTTACTTAGCACCTCACTATTGCTGAGGCTGCCTTTGAACTCGTGATCCTCCTGTCTCAGCCTCCCAAAGTGCTGGGATTCCAAGCATGAGCCACCACGCCCGGCTTATCTTCCATTTTCATGAGATCTCCACTTCCTTTAAATTTTTTTTTCCCCCTTTTAGTTTCCATATATGAGAGGAAAAAACCCTTTACTTTTTTTTTTTTAATATTTTTTTAGTTGTAGATGGACACAATGTCTTTATTTTTTTATTGCTTTGTATTTGGTGCTGAGGATTGAACCCAGGGCCCCATGCATGCGAGGCAAGCGCTCTACCGCTGAGCTACAATCCCAGTCCAAACTCTTTACTTTCTGAGCATGACTTTTTGGTTTAACAGAATGCTCTTAAGTTCCATCTAGTTCCCTGAAAATGATGTAATTTTTTTCTTTTTCTTTTCTTTTCTTTTTTTTTAAACTGAGGATTGAACCCAGGGTTGCTTAAACACTGAGTCACATTCCCGCCCTTTTTTATATTTTATTTAGAGACAGGGTCTTGCTAAGTTGCATAAGTCCTTGCTACATTGCCGAGACTAGCTTTGATCTCATGATCCTTTTGCCTCAGCCTCTTGAGCTGCTGGGATTACAGGAGTGTGCCATCGTGCCCAGCCTAATTTCATTCTTTATGGCTGAGTAAAACTTCATTGTGTATAAATACCACCTGTTTTGAGGGAGTGCTGGGTTTTGAAGCAGGGGCACTTCAGTAAACTACATCCCCAGTCCTTTTTATTTTGAGATATGGTCTTGTGAAGTTGCTAAGGCTGGCCTTGAACTTGTGAATCTTCCTGCTTCAGCCTCTTGAGTCGCTGTGATTATGTGGAGGGCACCATTGCTCATGCCTCATCTTCTTTACCAGTTCGTCTATTGATGGGCACCTGGGCTGATTCCATAGTTTGACGATTGTGAATTGTGTGGCTATAAACATGGATTATGCATGTATTGCTATAATATTATGACATTAATTCTTCAGGATAAACACCACAGAGTGGTATAGCTGAGTCATATGGAAGTTCCATTCCTAGTATTTTGAGGAACCTCCATAATGATTTCCATAGTGATTATACTACTTTACAGTCTCACCAACAGGTATATAAATGTTCCTTTTACCCAATGTGCTTACCAGTGTTTATTACTTTTGTTCTAGGGGTTGAGTCCAGGGGCCACTTTTCACAGAGCTACATCCTCAGCCCTTTCAATTCTTTATTTGGCGGCAGAGTCTTGCTAAGTTGCTTAGCGCTCGCTTTTGCTGAGGTTGGCTTTGAATTTACAGTCCTCCTGTTTCAGCCTCCTGAGCCACTGGGATTACAGGTGTACAACACTACGCCTAGCCATGTTCTTACTTTTTCATTAATTATTTTTTGAGCCATTCTGCATGAAATTGTTTTCCTCATTTCTTTTTCAGTGAATTCTTGTTTGGTATATAGAAAAGTTGCTGATTTTTTTTTTTTTTTAAATAGTTGATTTTGTATTCTGCTACTCTGCTTAATTTTTATTAGGTCTAGACGTCTTCTGGGGGAGCTTATTCAATCTTCTGAGTATTGGATTGTGTCATCTCCAAACAGTGATAATTTGATTTTTTTTCCTTTCCTATTTGTATCTTTTTAATTTCTTTCTCTTGCCTAATTGCTCTTGCTAAAATTTCATGCTATATTGAATAGGAGTGGTGGGAGTGGGCATTCTTATCTTGTTCCTGATTTCAGAGGAAATACTTTATTTTTTCCCATTCATTATGATGTTGGCTTTGAGTTTGTCATATATAAACTTTATTAGGTTGAGGCAAATTTCTTTTGTCCCTAGTTTCTTCAGTGTTTTTTATCATGAATGAGTGCTAAATTTTGTCAAAGGCTTTTTCTGCATCTATGAAGATGATTATGTGATTTTAGGTTCTTAATTCTGTTTATGTGGTTTGCATATGTTGAACTGTCCTTGCATCCCTAGAATGAAATCATGTTGATCATAATGTATAATCTCAATATTTTGTTGAACATAATTTGTTAATGTTATTAAGGAATTTCACATTTATGTTTGTCAACAATATTTGTCTATAGTTTTCTTTCTGTGATGAGGAGAATGTCTTTCATATGCAAACCAGCCAATATGGAGTATATAGACCCATCCATCTCTTATCTAATTCTCACACATCCAAGCCACAGTTTGTCATTTCCTAGATACTCTGATGTCTGAGTGCCAGGCAGTTGAATGCCCCTGAGTTCAATCTTCAGTATCAAAAAAAAAAAAAAAAACCCAAACTACCTCTTGTGCCCTGACAACTGCCTGAAATTTTCAAACTAGCCAATGCTAAGCTGTTTACTATGTCATGTTTTGCCTTTCCTGTGAAAACCCTAATTTAATTAAGACTCTGTTTTAGGGTTCTCTTCCCAATCATGCTAATGCTTCTTTTGTCTCCCTGCATGGTGTAGTGTGTCTCCTTCGCTTGGGAAATATAAGCAGTAAAATGAATTACCCCTTCATATCTTATACCGTTAGTTTTTTCTGCTATTAGGGAATTTTTTCAGAGGTAATGACTACTAAAATTTCTTTCTGACAGTCAACTGGATATATCTTTATCTTTCCCTCCTAGAGGATCACAGTTTTTGATGATAGGTTTAGTATTCCAAAGGGCAAATCTTAATAGACAAAATAGCGCGACAGGATAGGTGTGTTGATAAGCTTTTTGTCACTCTAACAAAATACTGAGATAATCAACTAAAAACAGGAAAGGTTGATTTGGGTTTAGAATTTTGGATGTTCAATCCATAGTCAATTGGCCCAGTAAGTTTGGAGCTGTGCAAAGGCAGTATATCATGGTGGAAAGGTTTGGAGGAAGGAAACGACTTACTTCACTGCAGCTGGGAAGCAGAGAGAAAGAGGAGGGAGCCATAACCTCAATATTGAGTTTGCCTCCAGAAGATTTCCAAGTAGGGCACACATTTAAAGATTCCACACCAAAGCACCATTGAACCCTTTCAGAACAGTTACCCAAACCATAGCAACAGGTTAAGTGATATAGTATTGATTTTGAAAGTCCATTGGCTCCTTCTCTTCATTTGTTTCAAAACTTAGCCATGTTGAGATATTAGGTTATGGAACAGGGCCTAATTATTTGCTTTTCATTTTGTTTTTCAAAACAGATAGCCATGTGAATGGTTCAAAAGAGCATATGCGGGGCTGGGGTTATGGCGCAGTGGTAACGTGCTTGCCTAGCACGCGTGAGGCACTGGGTTCGATCCTCAGCACCACATAAAAATAAAGATATTCTGTCTGCCTACAACTAAAAAATAAATATTAAAAAAGAAAAAAGACCATATGCATGTGGGGTTATAGTTTTAGGTCATGAGGCTTGGGCTATTAATCCTTGAAACTGGCATTAAAAAAGTCAGTTTTACTTACCTGAAAGATAAGCTTTTTTGATGTTTCTTGACTTTCAAGAGGCTTTTTTTCAGAACTTCCTTTTACTACTAGAATTAAGTTTCTAAGACAAATTCAGATTACCAAAGAAGAATTTGATAACCAGTGCTGAAATGTAGAATTAAGCAAATACGATTAAAATCAGTAAAAATTATATTATTATATAATTTATACTTATCTGAAAAGTGAACACCGTGCTTGTACAATTTTTTTGTTTTGGTACCAGGGATTGAACTCAGGGGCACTCGACTACTGAGCCAAATCCCCAGCCCTATTTTGTGTTTTATGTAGAGACAGGGTCTCACTGAGTAGCTTAGTGCCTCACCGTTGCTGAGGCTGGGTTTGAACTCGTGATTCTCCTGTCGCACCCTCCCTAAGTGCTGGGATTATAGGCTTGCGCCACTGCGCCCAGCTAGTCCCTCTGCTTTCTGATCATGATGTGAGCTGCTCCCCTCTGCCACACTCTTCCTCCATGATGTTCAGCCTCACCTCAAGCTCTGAGGAATGAAGCTGTCTGTCTATGAATGGAGAAGCCGTGAGCCTTTAAATAAACTTTTCCTCTACATTTGTGTTGGTTGGGTCATTTTAGTCACAGTGGTGAGAAAGCTGACTAAGAGAAAACCAAAAATTCTTGGTAAATACTAAGGCTAAATTAAAGCTTGCTCACTTATTTCATCAGTTTAACTAATGTTTTTCTTTTTCTCTTTTAGAAGAATGGCTGAGACCGGTGATGAGAAAAGACAAGCAGGTGTTAGTGCATTGGGGTTTCTACCCAGACAGGTAATTTTTTATTTTTATTTTTATTTTTTTTATTTATTTATTTATTTATTTATTTATTTATTTATTTATTTAGTGTCAGGTTTGAACCCAGGGGCGATTAACCACTGAGTACATCCCCAGCCCATTTTATATTTTATTTAGGAACAGGGTCTCACTTATTTGCTTAGGGCTTTACTAAGTTGCTGAAGCTGGCTTTGAACTCACAATCCTCCTTCCTCAGCCTCTGGGGTTGGGATTGTAGGTGTGCGCCACAAGCTTTTTTATTTTTTAATATTAATCATTATTTTGATTGGATATATTTGATTGGATATATTTATGGGGTACAGTTTAATAATTCAGTGTATGTATATAGCATATAATGATAAAAATCAAGGTTAGTGAGCATATCTATCTCAAAATGTTAAGACATTTTTAGTAGCATTTAATAATTGTACATATTTATGAGGTATATTCTGATATTTTAATATAGGTGTTTAATCTGTACTGATCAAATCATGGTAATTAATGTTTCCATTTCCTTATCATTACTTTGTGTTTGGAGCCTTTGAGCTCCTGTCTTCAGATAGTCAGTATTGGTATGTATGCTCTGAAGTCTGGTATATATGTAAATGAGACTTGACTATTTTTTTATTTAAGTTATGGAATTCTGTGAGGTCACTTGTTGTGTTTTTTTTCTTTCTCTCAAAAAACTGAGCTTTTACGCTTTTGCCAAGAGGATTTATTTATGGTATTAGGTTGCTAGTTTAGATTTGTTTCCTTTAAGAGATGAATTTTTCTTTATATTTATGACTGGTTACTTTGGATTTTCCAAAAACTATTAAGGATGAAGTTATGTCTAAAAAGTTTTTCTAGTCACAAAATTTATTTACCTAGTGTTGTTCTTACTCTCTCTCACTTTTTTTTTTTTTTTTGGTACTGAGGATTGAACTCAGGGGCACTCGACCACTGAGCCACATCCCCAGCCCTATTTTGTTTTTTTTTTTTTTTTTAAAATGTCTTTATTTTTTATTTATTTATTTATTTTTTAAATATTTTTTTAGCTGTAGATGGACATAATGTCTTTATTTTATTGCTTTGTATGTGGTGCTGAGGATCGAACCCAGGGCCTCACGCATGCGAGGCAAGCGCTCTACCGCTGAGCTACAATCCCAGCCCCCCCAGCCCTATTTTGGGTTTTATATAGAGACAGGGTCTCAGAGTTGCTTAGCGCCTCGCTGTTGCTGAGGCTGGCTTTTGAACTCATGATTCTCCTATCTCAGCCTCCTAAAGTGCTGAGATTACAGGCATGCACCACTGTGCCCAGCTAGCTATTCCTACTCTATATGTCATACTGTTTCAGTGATTTGTAGTATAAAGAATATTACACACAATACCTTGATATTAGTGGCAGTGGGTGGTGAGTCCTTATTCAATATTATGCCTGTGCAGAACACATGGAAGTAGGTATCGCTTTCTGTTTACTTTATTTCCTTAAATTTACAGGAGAACTGTTTTGGTGTTGGTTTTGTTCTGGTTCTGTTATGTAGAGTCGGCTTTTCAACTCCCTTCTGATTCTTGCCTTTCGAAGTTATTTGAAGCAAGTCCTAGACATCCATTTTACCATAAATATTTTAAGTATTTATTTCTAAAATATGAGCAATCATTTTAAAAGGAAATAATCATCATTGTCAATCCTAAAAAAAAAATTAGTTAATATAAAATACCTTGTCAGTGCTGTCATGTAAGTGATATATTTGATTGATATTTGTTGAATTAGACATCAGGTAAAATTCATATGTTGTGATTAACAGGTATATTTAAGTACTTCAAGTTTATAGATTCTCCTTTGTCTTCTTTACTTCTCTGCAGTCTACTTTTTTAGAAACCAGGTTGTTTGTCCTACTGATGATAATGTGGATTTTTGTGATGGCACAACTGAGGTTTGCTATTTGAATTGCATTCTTTATTCTCTGTATTTCTTTTAAATTGGTATTTGGATGTAGAGGTTGATCAGATTCCATTTCCACTGGGGAAGAATAAGACTAGTGAGTAGATGTTTAGTCTTCACCAGAAGACAAAAAAATAAAAAGTCTGGTTTTATGTATGAGGTGCTTTTGTTTTGTTTTGTTTTGTTGTGGTATTGGGGATGGAACCCAGGGCCTTGTGCATGCCAGGCAAGCACTTAAACACCAAGCTACCCTTTCCTCCCATTAAAGACAGGGTCTGGCTAAATTGCCCAGGCTAGCCTTGGATTTGTAATCCTGCCTTAGCCTCCGGAGTGGTTGGGATTATAGGCCTGGGCCACTATGCTTGGCTGTAGTTATTTTACTTTTTATTTATCTATCTATCTATCTATTTATTTATTTAGGTACCAGGGATTGAACTCAGGGGTACTTGACCACTGAGCCACATCCCCAGCCCTATTTTGTGTTTTATTTAGAGGCAGGGTCTCTCTGAGTTGCTTAGTGCCTCGCTGTTGCTGAGGCTGGCTTTAAACTCCCGATTCTTTGGTCTCAGCCTCCCAAAGTGCTGGGATTGTAGGCATATGCCACTGTGCCTGGCTTTGTTTTTATTTTTATGTGCTGCTGTCCATGGTGTGATTATATTTTTTGCAATACTGGAGATTGAACCCAGGGATGCTTTACCACAGAGCTATATCCCTAGTTCTATTGTTTTTTTTTTTTTAGTTTGAGAAAGGGTTTCCCAGTATTGCTGAAGTTGGACTTGAATTTGCAATCCTTCTGCCTTAGCCTCTCAAGTCACTGGGATTACAGTCATATGCCACTGCACCTGGCTCATAATTATAGTTTTAAAAGAAGGAACTATGTCTTTAGATATGTTCAGTTTGAGGTGGGATGCAGTACTTGATATTGAACCCAGGGACATTTTACCACTAAGCAATATTCTCAGCCCTTTTATTTTTTTTATTGTGAGATAGGGTCTCACCAAGTTACTTAGGGCCTTGCTAAATTGCTGAGACTAGCTTTGAGCTTGTAATCCTCCTGCCTGAGCCACATGAGTTGCAGGGATTACAGTCATGCTCCACCTATGCCCAGCAAGATAAATAGACCTGTGCTACTCCTTAATATTTCTGAACTGACTTCTAAGTATGTCTAAAACATATAACTGAAAATTAGAATAAATACATAAATAAATGATATAAAGATAAGTCATAAATTTGATTAGATATCATTTAGTTTCATAATTTATTGGCCTATGTATTTGAATTAGGAGTTTTATTTGGTAGATAACTTTTATGTCAAAGTTGTGTTGGAGTATGTGTAGTGATTTAGATCAGTGAGTTGAAGCTCACTGAGAAGAGATTTTTGAGTAAGGAGGTGAACTATATGGATATCACAACAGTGAGGAACATTCCAGCAGTAGGTAACAGCCTGTTTTAAGTGTATACAGGTTTGGTGTCATATGTTGAACTAAGACCTGTGTTGCTCAGTTACAACATGAGTGAGGAATAAAAGGAGAGGACTAGGAAATGGGGTCACATTACTGCATAGTGGCAGCAATGGAACTAGATCTTGAGTCCTTGGCAAGCCACTGTTAGGACTTTGTGTGTGTGTGTGTGTGTGTGTTGCTTGGGATTGATCCCAGGGCCTTGTGCATGAAAGGCAAGCACTTTACCAGCTAAGCTATATCCCCAGCCCCACTATTAGGGTTTTGACTTCTATTCTGATTAAGTGGGATCCTCTGACAGATTTTGAGTAGTGGAGTTTTATGGACTGGCAGAGATTTCAAAAGGATCATTTGGTTGGTTTGTGAAAAATTGATGGGAAGGCAACAGATGAAGCAGGGAAATGAGTGAACAGAGTGGCAGGTTGAGAAGAAGGTAGAGTGGACATACTTTGAATGCAGAGCAGTGGAATTTGCTGATGGTTTGAAATTAGGATGCATTTGAGAGTAAAATCAAGAACGTTTCCAAGGGTTTTGGCCTGCACAGTTGGAAAGATGGGTTTTTCACTTATTGAGATGAGGTTGATTGACTGAAGTGCATTATTGCAGCCTGGATGGGTTTACAAATTGAGCTGTGAGTGTGTTAGGTTTGGAACACTTGTTAGACTCAAAAGAGATGTGGAATTGGCTCTTGGATTTATGAGTTCAGAATTCAAAGTAGAGGACCAATAGTATTTGAAGTCACAAGAGTGAATGAGGTCACCATGAAAAGAGTTTTGTTCTAAAACTTGAGCCCTGGAGCCTTTAATCTAGCAAAAGCTAGAAACTGGCAAGAGAGGTGAAAAAGAGTGCTTACAAGAAGGAACAAATGCCAGGTGAAAGTACTATTGTGAAGGCCAAGTGAGGGAAGCACTTTTCCAGAAACAAGAACTTGAAAATTCTGTGAACCGAGTTGCCTGTTTCAGGCAATACGAAGATGATAATAGTGACTAATGCCACGGAGATTTTTTGGCACAGTAGTAAAGGCAGAACTGGTAACTTGCTATAATGGTGTAATAATAGTATTATAAAATTACATTCTCTCTCTTTTTTTCTGGAAGTCCCAGGGAATTAAATGAGGTCTTTGAGCATGCTAGTTCAGTGCTCTGCCACTGAGCTACTTGCCCAACTCTTTTTTTTTTTTAATGTTTTTTTAAAAAATGAATTGAGCAGAATAACAGGATATAAAGCCTACCTCAAATGAGTTGCATTTCTGTATATTGAAAATCAATTCTAAAAGGGAAATAAGAATAACAATCCCATATACAGTAGCATCAGAAGAATGAAACATTTTTAAGTTAAATTTAATGAAGAAGTGTTTATACAATCAAAATGATAAAACTGTACTGAAAAAAAGTTAAAGAAAATATGAATAGAAAAATATTCCACGTTCAAGAGTTGGAAGATTTAATATTATTATCAACATTATACAAAGTAATTTATAGATACAATGAAATTCCTGTTAAGTCCTCTTTGCACTTTTTTTTTATTGGTGCATTATAGTACGTAATGATGAGGTTTGTTGTTATATATTGGTACATACATACAGCATAACAAAAATATTTGACCAGTATCACTCCCCAGCACTTCCTCCTCTTTCCTCACTTCCTAACCCCTGGAAATTCCCTCCCTCCCACCCTCCCTTCCTTCCACTTTATCACTGGGGATGTATCCCCAGCCCTTTATATTTTTTATTTTGAGACAGGGTTTTGATAAGCTGTTCAGGCTGGCCTTGAACTTGTGATCTCCCAAGTCACTGGATTAAATGCATGGGCCACTGTGCCTGACTTTTTTTTTTTTTTTTATTTTTTTGCCCCCAAGACGGGATCTCACTAAATTGTAAAGGCTTGCCTCAAACTTAAGATCCTTCTGCCTCTGCCTGTCGGGATCACAGGCACACACCACTGTGCCTAACTAAAATATATTCTTACTATTTGATAAATCTTTAAGAATGAGCTTTGATTCTAATTTGTTTTTTCAATTTTATTTATTTATAGCTATGATACTTGGGTCCATAGTAATGATGTTGATGCTGAAATTGAAGATCCACCAATTCCAGAAAAGCCGTGGAAGGTAAATATTTGTCTAGAAAATCTTTCATGAAATTTAAAAACTAGAGCATGAGTTATCTTTGTTTAAAAATTAAAGGACAACAAAATATGGACCTAGAAAAAAAATTTTGGTGGGAGGATACTAGAGATGGAACTCAGGGATGCTTAACCACTGAGCCATATCCTCAATCCTTTTTATTTTTTTATTTTGAGATGGGGTCTCCCTAAGTTGCTTAGGACCTGCCTGATTGCTGAGTCTGACCTTGAACTTGTGATCCTCCTGCTTCAGCCTCCTGAGTCATTGGGATTATAGCCATGGGCCACTGTGCTCAGGTTTAAAAAAAAAAAAAAAAAACTTACATAATCTAATAACCCATCTTAGCTCTAAAACGATCTTTTAAGGAGATACAAAAAAATGATTTCCCCTTCTAGTCATCCTTTTAAATAGACGTCTATAACCTCATTCTCAAGGTCTTAGATGAAATGTCTGTAGTGATGATGGAGAAGAATCCCAAACAAACCAAGTCAGATTTTGGTTTGAGAGCCTTCAGAGAGCAGTGGAGTTTGAACATCATTGGTGTGTCAATTTAGGAAATTTGGAAGCAGTTCCTACATGATTTTTAGTATGATACAGATTTGTTTTATCAATCAATTCTATTACAATGATAAGATCTGCATTGACCCCCCCCCCCCCCCCCAGTGTTTTTATTTCTTTTTCTTTTTTTGTTTTGGTGATGCTGGGGATTGAACCCATGATTTTACACATGGATTTCCCTCAACTTTAAATGTAGAAATAATTTTTAAAATTGCAAGACTAGAACAAAGTACTACTTTATACCCATGTCCAAGATTGCTTCTATTATTAACTCTTTCAAGAAATTTATCTTTTTGTGTGTTTATTTTTATTTGATAGTTTTGATGATTAAGCCCCAGGGCCTTATATTGTTAACTACTCTATCACTAAGCTATATCCCCAGTTTAAATAATTGAATATTTTTACCTAGTTTTTCTTTTTTTTTTTGGTACTGGAGATTGAACACGGGCACTCGACCACTGAGCCACATCCCCAGCCCTATTTTGTGTTTTTTTACGTAGAGACAGGGTCTCACTGAGTTGCTTAGTACCTCGCCATTGCTGAGGCTGGCTTTGAACTTGTGATTCTCCTGTCTCAGCCTCCCTAAGTGCTGGGATTACAGGCTTGCGCCACCGCGCCCGGCCATAGTTTTATTTCTAATTGTGCTAATTATGTGACCTTTAGAAAAACCTTTAGCTTTCATATATGTAAATGTGATTAACAAAAAATAAAATTCCACATTTAAAAAAATTTTTTTTGAGATGGGGTTTCAGTGTTGCACAGGCAGGCCTCCAACTTTGAATCCTCCTGCTTCAGCCTCCTGCATGTATGGACTACAGGTGTGCCCTATTGTATATGGCTGAAATGAAGTGTTTTTCCTCCTATTTTTTCTTCTCTTTTTATTTTTTAAAAATGTTTATTGGTATTAGGGATTGAGTTCAGGGGTGCTTTGCCATTGAATTACATCCCCAGCTCGTTTTACTGTATTTGGAGACAGGATCTTGCTATGTTGCTCAGGTTGGCCTCAAACTTGCCATCCTCCTGCCTCAGCCTCCCTACTCACTGGGATTACAGATGTACCACTGCACCTGGCTTCTTTTCTGTGTGTATGTTTGGTACTGGGGCTTAAACCCAAGGGTATGCTACCACCGAGCTACATCTCCAGTCCCCCGCCCCCCTTTTTTAAACATATTTTTTAGTTGCAGTTGGACACAAATATTTTTATTTATTTTTATGTGGTGCTGAGGATCGAGCCCAGTGCCTCATGCATGCAAGGCAAGCGCTCTACCACTGAGCTATAATCCTAGCCCTCCAGCCCCTTTTAATTTTAAGACAGGGTCTTACTAAGTTGTCCAGGCTGGTCTTGAACTTAATATCCTTCTGCCTCAGTCTCCTGGGCAGCTGGAGTTATACCTGGCTTGTCTTTTTTAAAAAGAATCTTTATTTGCAATAATTTTAAAATCACATAAAAATTATAGGAAAAAGAATAGTATATTGTATACTTCTATAATCCTTACTAGATTTGCCTGTCATTAATATGTTGGCCCTCTTTGGTTTATCATTTAAAATCTACATATCTTTGTTCTCATTTTTTCCTGAACCTTGTTTTTTGTTTTTTGGAACCAGAGATTGAACCCAGGAGTCCTTATCCATTGAGCCACATCCCCAACCCTTTTTTATTTTTTTTGGTACTGGGTATTGAATTTAGGGGCACTCCACCACTGAGTCACATTCTCACCTATTTTTGTATTTTATTTAGAGACCGGGTCTCACTGAGTTGATAGCTGCCTCGCTTTTGCTGAGGCTAGCTTTGAACTCACTATTCTCCTGCTTCAGCCTCCCAAGCCGCTGGGATTACAAGCATGTGCCACCGCACCTGGCCCTTTTTATTTTTTAATTTTGAGACAGGGTCTCCCTAAGTTGCTTAGGGCCTCACTAAATTGCTGTGGCTATCTTTGAATTTGCTCTCCTCCTGCCTCAGCCTCCCAAGTTCCTGATGACTATTGTGTACATAAATTTAAAATAGGCATTTTCCGCTGTGCCTGGCCCCAGCCTTTTTCATTTTTTTTATTTTCAGATAGGGTCTTGCTAAATTGCTTAGGGCCTCACTGAATTGCTGAGGCTGGCTTTGAACTTGGCGATTCTCCTGCCTCAGCCTTTTATGTCCCTGGGATCATAGGCACACATCACTGCACCACCTTAAATTTTATTATTTTTATGTGATTAGTTTTCTCCATCTTTCTGTTATTACATCCAGAATTTTCGTTGGATTAAGCAAAAATCAACCTGTCTTGTTAGGAGTTCACATTGTTTTATTCTAGCTCTTGCATAGTTTCACTTTTAAATTTAGATCTTTAGTCTGTTTTGATTTTATTCTGATATAAAGAATGGATCTCATCATGTCCTTTTCAAATGACTATCTACTTGTGTATAAATGGATACATAATGTATTAAAAACACCACCTCTTCCTCAGTGATTTGACATTCAGCCTTTGTTCTATACTAGGTTTCTGTATGTGGTTGAGTTAACCATATTCTTTTAACATTTAATGTCTTCCTTTTAGCCTTTAAGGGGTTCATTTCCCTTCACTTTTTACCATCAAACTTCCTAGACTATTGTGTACATAAATTTAAAAGTGTATTTTGTTAAAAAATTTTTAAGTTTTTATATTTTGTTTTTTCATAGTATGTACATCATTAAGTATTCCCTTAGTTTTTTCTCCCATTCCTAAAAACTGCAGTGCTTGTTTGTGTTATTAAGAAAAGTCAGAAAAATCTGTGTGGGCCGGTGTTGTACCTTAGTAGTAGAATGTATTATCTAGCAAGCATAAGACCGTGAGTTCAATCCCTAGTACCCCCACCATAAGAGAGAAGTCTATTTATACCTAAGGTTAAATTATTCATTAGGAAAATGTTAATTTTTTCTACTTTTCAGTGTTGAAATTTTTGCTTAATATGTACATTAGAGAGGTTTTTAAAACTATTTTTCATATACCATAGAAAGTTGGGGTTTGGGTCATAAATATGATACTTCCTTTTAGAAAACTAGTGTGAGAAAGGTCCTCTTGAGTGGCATTTCTGTGATTTATGTCTGTTTTTCCCATGATTCCTTAGTATAAATGATTGGAATTTGTAAGTGCTTGTGAGGAAGAAGGCAAATAAAGACACATTTTTCTTTAATTTTTAGTAAAATTGAATTGCCTTTTTGTTTGTTTGTTTCTTTGGTGGGTTTTTGGTACTGGGGATAGAACCTGGGCTTTGCACATAGTAAATGTGTACTCTGCCAGGGAACTCCACCTCCAGCCCTACAAGGACTTTAAAAAGTAAATAGTAATGATTGGTGGGTGGCGCAAAGATGTAATCCCAGAAACTTTGGAAGCTGAAGAATTCAAAGCCTGCCTGGGGGACTTATCAAGTCCATATCTCAAAATAAAAAATATGAAGTGCTGGGTTTATACTTTAGTAGTAGAGTGGCCCCCAGTTCAGTCCCCATTGCCCCCCCACAGTGCCTGGCTACTAGAACACAATTTAATGCTTGGAAATCTAACCTCTGAAACCTGGGGAAGAGGAGCTAACTATCTGCATTTTGGCAGAAAATTTAAACTGGAGTTCTTCCTCTCATTTCTGTATTATTTTATAAAATAATGCCTGTATATTATTTTGTATTCCTAAAGAAAATTTGATCATTATGGCAAAAGTAGCACTTAATTTAAAAAATCAAATTATTAAGTACAAAATAGTGAACATGAGTCATTATTTAAAAAAATTTAGAAAATTGTCAGCTTTGAATTAGTACTTTTGTTTGACTTCCTTTTTGCCCTTCTAGATGTAACTATTATTTTAAATGTTTCAATGTTCTTTTTTCCACAATAATTTTGACCATATACAGGGTGTATAATAGCATACATCCTTGTTTTTATTTTATTTTGCATATCTTAAAAGCTTTATCAGTGGAGTCATATATTTCTATAACTTTTCCCCCCTGAATTGTAGATTTAACCCATGGGCATTTTGCCACTGAGCTGTATCCCTAGCCCTTTCTGAAAAAGATTTCCACAGCACAACATATGTACTTGATGGGACTAGGTGATTGGTCTCTGTAAATATGCTCATTTTTCATCATGTTCAGTTTAATTTAGAGTTTTATTGATTGCCCAAACCTCAAGACATCCTTTGTGCCTAGAGCAATAACTCTCTGTTCTGTGCTGTTGAATTTTTTTTATCAGTAATTTTTCATGATAACGATGACATGATTATCAGTTTGGACATCTTTGCTATCAAAGTCTTAGTATAACCCAAGCTGCTGTTATTTTTTGTCTTCTTTATTCAGTGAAAGAAATGGATTAAAAATTAGAGAAGTTTAAGTCACATCTCATAGATCATTTGTAGTAGTATGTTCCTAATGTACTTTATGTAATTGAAGCTTCAAAAATAATCAGCTACAGTCCTTCTGAATAACTTAAAAGCTCAAGTAATTTTGTTATTTATATAGATATTTATGCTTTGATGTGGTTTTAGGTTCATGTGAAATGGATTTTGGACACTGACGTTTTCAATGAATGGATGAATGAGGAGGATTATGAAGTGGATGAGAACAGGAAGCCAGTGAGTTTTCGTCAGCGAATTTCAACAAAGAATGAAGAGGTATTTTATTTGATACTGTTTCTCACCAATGGGTGTTTTGTCTTTCTTGCCCTAAATGTTATATCTTCATCAATAAACTCACACACAATCTACGGTGTAGCAGATATTATATACATGCAAATGTTCATATATAGCCGTAAAAACCATCTCAGAAGCTATCATCCCCTGAGAAAGGCATGAAAATCTCAAAGGGTTATTAAGAATTAAAGTGACCCATGAAGTATAATGTAGCGATGGTAAAGCTGATTTTTGTCCTGAGTTTTAATTTTGTATTCCATTTATCATTACAACATAATTTAACCATGGTTTTCCTTTTTTGTTTAATGTCAAGTAATATCTTTGTTAATGCATAGACAATAGTTAATACAAAGTACATCTCTTAAAGGTTTCATAGTTAAAGTGCAGTACTTTGTTAGGGTGGGGAACTTAACATCTAATATTTTTTACTACTCTTAACAAGTCCATACACTTAAATATTTACCCCAGATTCTTTATAGGTCCCAACTTGTTGGGTAGATTTGTCATTTTAAATAGACTTGAGATGGAGAACAAAGTGTGTTACAATTGGGTTTGATACAGTGTCATGAAGAGACCTGTGGTTCTAAGATCATTTTCACTAGGAACACTTAAATATTTTGTTTTTTCTTTATATTTTAGTTTTTTCAGAAGTCCTTGAAACAAGGATAGTTTTTAAACCATTAAAGTAGAAAACACAGCTCTTTCATTCCAATTTTTTTTTTTTAATATTTTTTTTAGTTGTAGATGGACGCAGTGTCTTTATTTTATTGCTTTGTATGTGGTGCTGAGGATCGAACTCAGGGCCTCATGCATGCGAGGCAAGCGCTCTACCACTGAGCTACAATCCCAGCCCCTCATTCCAGTTTTCAACCCTGTAACTTTCCAACTAAAAATTCTTTATTAAACTATGTATATCCTTTCCTTTTAAGAAAAATACTTTAAGCCAGGGGTGGTGGCACACCTGTAATCCCAGCACTTTGGGAGGCTGAGACAGGAGAATCGCAAGTTCAAAGCCAACCTTAGCAATGGTGAGGCGCTAAGCAACTCAGTGAGGCTCTGTCTCTACATGGAACACAAAATAGGGCTGGGGATGTGGCTCAGTGGTTGAGTACCCCTAAGTTCAGTCCCTGGTACGAAAAAAAAAGAAAAGAAAGAAAGAAAAATAAAAAATACTTTAAAATTGGACGTCTTATAGTTTTTGTAGTCTTAAGTTGTTCCTATTTGTTTTAGAATTTAACCCTTAATAAATTTTTTAAAAATTTTACCATTCATTGCCAAATATGTTTATATGTTTATTAACCCTTAGTATTTTGTGTGTGTGGTTGTGTGGTCCAGGGACCAAACCTAGGGCCTCCCATGTGCTAGGCAAGTATCCTGCCATTGAGCTGTATCCCCTGCCCAGTGTAGTATCTATATTAGTACATTTTCATAGGATCTTTTGGCCTGTATTTTTATTTCATTATTTTAATAGCTTGTTTCATTTTTTCTAGCAGTTATTGAAAATGCTTTTCCTATCTAGAGGTACAAAATGTGAACAATAACAGTATTTAGTTATGCAAGGTTAAGGCATGTCCTTGTTATAGCAAAGTTTGAGTATCTATGGGATTGTACTAAGAGTTGCATTGATAATGAAAGGTCAGAAAGTTTCTTCATAGCTAGTGGCGCTTAATGTCATACCTTTCCTTTTTTCTGAACTAGTGGGTTTGGTGCTATCTTTGTTTATGGAAACTCACCTTTGCACAAAGGTTTATTGAAACCCAGGAGCCATCAAAGTTAACTGATACTTAGTTTCATTTACTTCTTCCTAGCCAGTCAGAAGTCCAGAGCGAAGAGATAGAAAAGCATCAGCTAATGCTCGGAAGAGGAAACATTCACCTTCGCCTCCCCCTCCTACCCCTACAGAATCTCGGAAGAAAAGTGGGAAGAAAGGGTAAGAACTCCAACATTAATGCAGAAGGCATTAAAACAAACTCCTAAGGACTTTTTGGATTTTTACATTTACATTGGAAGGTTTACTGAAAGTAAGTCATACCTTGACTTACTTGGAAATCTTTTGCTTTAATAGCTTTTCTTATTATGAGATGTTATCTTATAAGCATCTTATATTTATTTATGCAAAGGCACCCTAAAAACAGTGGGTTTTGGGGGGCTGGGGTTATGGCGCAGTGGTAACGTGCTCGCCTAGCACGCGGGAGGCACTGGGTTCGATCCTCAGCACCACATAAAAATAAAGATATCCTGTCCATCTACAACTAAAAAATAAATATTAAAAACAAAACAAAACAAAAAAACAGTGGGTTTTTGTATGGGCACGTGGTCAAGTGCCCCTGAGTTCAATCTCCAGTACCAAAAATGGGGGGACAAAGATGCTTTTAGGGTAAACACTTTAGATTTCTAATCTGACTCTTGCCGTGGATGTGGATGTGGATGTTCAGAGATATTGGAGCTACCTGTTTCTGTTTTTTTTTTTGCTGTGGGGGATGGGTACTGGGGACTAAACTCTGGAGTGCTTTACCATTGAGCTACATCTCCTATCCTTTTTATTTACTTTTTCTTCAGATAGGGTCATTTTTTCCGGGGGGGAGGGGGGGTACCAAGGATTGAACTCAGGGGCACTCACCCACTGAGCCACATCCCCAGCCCTATTTTGTGTTCTATGTAGAGACAGGGTCTCACTGAATTGCTTAGTGCCTCACCGTTGCTGAGGCTGGCTTTGAACTCGCAATTCTCCTGTCTCAGCCTCCCAAAGTGCTGGGATTATAGGAGCGCGCCACCGCACCTGGCTCAGATAGGGTCTTGCTAGGTTGCGGGGACTGACTTAAACTTATATTCATCCTGCCTCAGCCTTCTGTGTTTCTGGGATCACAGATATGTGCCACTGTGCCCATTTTATGTGAGAGCTTTGTAAGGAAAGCTTTTCTCAGTGATCCAGGGCTAAAGTCAGATACGCTACTATTCCTGCTTATGAGCTAAAATGGGGTGCCAGCACACTAGTAGTTGTTGAAACAAAATGTGATGTCAAAAAGGCTCACAATGGTGGCATTTTCTCTCTACCCTGAGTATAAAGCCATAGCAGATGGAGTCCTGTGTGTGTGTATATGCTAATTGCATACATTTGCATTCTAATAGACTTTTCATATTTTAAGTTTTTCCATGAGGACTAGGTTTGTATCTCAGTGATGGAACATGTGCTTAGCATGCATAAGGTCCTAGGTTCAATCCCCAAAACCAGAAAAAAATTTTTTTCTTTGAAATCCTGTATTGAATCAGAACATTTGAAATCTGTTTTTGTAACCTTTGTTTTACTCATCTTTTCCTTTTAAAAGTATTTTATCTCCCCAACACCTTTAGGTTTGAAGGTTTTAAAATACGCATGTAATTTTTTTTTTTTTTTTTTTTTTTGGCACCAGGGACTGAACTCAGGGGCACTCGACCCCTGAGCCACATCCCCAGCCCTATTTTGTGTTTTATGTAGAGACAGGGTCTCACTGAGTCACTTAGCACCTCGCTGTTGCTGAGGCTGGCTTTGAACTCGCGATCCTCCTGTCTCAGCCTCCCTAAGTGCTGGGATTACAGGCGTGA
>CM053413.1:13395200-13547410 GCA_028644305.1 Xerus rutilus
TTTGGCACCAGGGACTGAACTCAGGGGCACTCGACCCCTGAGCCACATCCCCAGCCCTATTTTGTGTTTTATGTAGAGACAGGGTCTCACTGAGTCACTTAGCACCTCGCTGTTGCTGAGGCTGGCTTTGAACTCGCGATCCTCCTGTCTCAGCCTCCCTAAGTGCTGGGATTACAGGCGTGAGCCACCGCGCCCGGCTCGCATGTAATTTTTAATTTAAATTTTTTTTTTACCTTATGTGCTTTATTCTAACCTATACCAATATATTATCTCTCAAAGAGAACTTTGAGCATTCTCTCTGCAGTGTAGGACGCAGGCTGGTCCATCATGCCCTCTTAGCTAGCTCTTACTCCTTTTACTTCACTGGCAGTACACTATAGATTACTATAGTATCCATTGCATCCCCAAATGAATTATTTTATTTTTATGTTTTTGCTTATGCCTTTAGCTTTTACTTTTTACTCTAAAACACTGCCTTATCCTTACTAGTAAATTATTACACATTCTCAAAATTCAGCTTACTTATCACTTTCGATCTTTACTGATCTTTTCTCTGTGATGTATTTTCTTCATACTTTTATTCATTTCTCTGTATTTCCCTGTATAGAAGTACAGTAATGTTACTGTATTTCTAATGACTTCTGTCCTATATTCATTGTAATTCCTCAAGATAAGGAAATTATTCCTTTTTTATTTGTATTTGTTTTAAAAATAAATGATGATTTTTATTGTCAGAGAAAGAAAAAAAGACAATTTTTACAAAAAGAATGAGTACCATACTACGTGGTATGGTAGTTTCTGGTATTTGGATGAAGTAAAAAGCTAGGAAAATATAGCTGTGAGAATTTTTGAGAAAATTTCTTATGTGATTTGTTTAGTCTGTGAGAGACTATGCCATATTTCCTTAGCAGGTATTCTTTTGTTGTACTAATTGAAGCTTCCTTTAGGATAAAGTCTGCAATTTGAATAGTAGGATATCTGTGCCCATCTTTTATACCCAGTAACTTTTTATTTTTAATCTATTTTTTTTGCTGGTTAAATGTAACTTGAGTAAGGTGTCTACAATTTAATTACTACCTGTCTAAAAGTGATTTATAAGTATAGATTTTAACAATAATGAAGATAGAACCTCAGAAATGATTTAGTATAATTAGCTATAATTGGTCTTATTTATATTTTATATACCTATGTGTTTTAGCCAAGCTAATCTTTACGGGAAGCGCAGAAGTCAGAAAGAGGAAGATGAGCAAGAAGATCTTACCAAGGACATGGAAGACCCAACTCCTGTACCCAATATAGAGGAGGTGGTACTCCCCAAAAATGGTTTGTATTCTTCTGATAGACCTAATTTCATCATGAGATAATTTATTTTTTGCTTTGGGTCCATAATTCTCAACTTTCAAACATGAATAAATTCCTACTTTCAATATTAACTTTATTCAGATTCCCTCTTTACCAGTCATTTATGGTACTTTTCCTATTTGTTTATGGAGAAAACATACTATGATCCGAGATTTACCTAAATTTAGAAATATTTTAAAATTAAATGTTTTTTAAAATCACAGCAGAATTAATATTCACATTTAAAGCTAGAAAACATTTATGTACAGTTTAAACCTACTTAATCTGTAGGCATTGCTTTATGTGAATATGAAATTGAAAACTTTCTGTATTGAATTTTGTAAGTTTAGTGTTGTGAACCTGAGTTATTGATGACGTAAGTTCCAGTCTTAACTTCAATGTAATGAAGCTCAAAGTATGCTGTAAGTATTCATAAATTTTTTTAATTGACCATTACAATTTTGTGATCTCAACTGAGCCTGTGAATAAATATTTAAAATTAAGATTCAGCACATTTCAAGGGGAAAAGATAGGAATGGCATTTAATTTTTTTTTTTAATTTTTTTTAGTTGTAGATGGACACAATGCCTTTATTTTGTTTACTTATTTTTATGTGGTGCTGAGGATTGAACCCAGTGCCTCACACATCCTAGGCAAGCGCTCTACCACTGAGCCACAACCCAGCCCCGCATTTAATTTATTTATCTATACATCATCATTATTCACCTTTATGGTGGAGGAAGCTCATAAATTGGAAACTGCTATATGAAATGGTGAACTTTATAGCTTTCATAATACCCATCCAGCTTTACAGTGCAATATTTCATTAGAGGCTACAAACTAGAGGTTTGAAATCTATACAAGAAACTAGATCATTAAAATTCCTTAGTTGGGCGTGGTGGTGCACGCCTGTAATCCCAGCACTTTGGAAGGCTGAGACAGGAGAATTGCAGGTTCAAAGCCAGCCTCAGCAACAGTGAGGAGCTAAGCAAGTCAGTGAGACTCTGTCTACATAAAACACAAAATAGGGCTGGGGATGTGGCTTAGTGGTCTGGTATCCCTGAGTTCAATCCCAGTACCAAAAAAATAAAAATAAAATAAAATTCCTAATAGTTTTTGGTTCTTTTTTTTGGTACCAGGATTGAACTCAGGGGTACTCAACCACTGAGCCACATTTCTTTTCTTTTCTTTTTTTTTTTGGTACTGGGATTGAACTCAGGGGTACTTGACCACTGAGCCACACCCCCAGCCCTATTTTGTGTTTTATGTAGAGACAAGGTCTCACTGAGTTGCTTAGCGCCTCGCTGTTGCTGAGGCTGGCTTTGAACTCGCGATTCTCCTGTCTCAGCCTCCCTAAGTGCTGGGATTACAGGCTTGAGCCACCACGCCCGGCTACTGAGCCACATTTCTAGCCATATTTTGTGTTTTTTATTTAGAGACAGAGTCTCTAAGTAAAAAGTTGAGTTGCTTTTTAAATACCTTGATATGAACTTTTAGGAGAAATTAAAATTTCATCTGGTTATAATTAGTTTTTTCAAATGTAGTCTAAGATTAAAGATGGAAGTCCTTGTATTAAATTATTATGTAAGGTATGTTTAAATGTTTTCTGTTTTATTCTATGGGTAATAAAAATAATGAAAAAAAAGTACAGTCTAGGGTTTAGATTAAGATGTCTATAAGCATATAAGTATGTCTTCTCTAAATTATATGGAAGGACATAAAATTGCTTTTTTAAAAACCTAGGAAAACAAAAACACCATTAATCATCTAGAGATTTTGAGAGATTTCTAAATTATAGGAATGTATTTGAATCTGCTTAATACAAAAGAGGCAGTTGCAAATACACAGGCAACCTGCATTCCAACATAATGGGGCAGACTTTGGTTTAGGAGGCTTTGAACCCAGAGCAGTCAATATATGAAACAAGATACCATATTTCATTTGTAGACATTGATGTCTCTTGGGCTTGGGATGTAGCTCAGTTATTGAGTGGTTGCTCAGCATGGGGGAGGTCCTTGGATTCAATACTTGAGGTAGAAAAAAGTACACCTAAAAACAGAAGAAAACCAAATGAGCTAATACACCAGGAGAACCTAAGCTTCTCAGCTTTTGTGCACTGGATTCCTTGTGGGTTTTGAGCATAAGCAAAGTTGATTAAAAAATCAGTTCTTTTACCTCAGGGTGTAGGACAAGGAGAGAAAAACAATAAGCAAGAAAAAATGAATTTTTGAGGACAAAAATGTAAAATGAGGAAATGTAGATATGGAAGATAGATCTGTATACATGTACATCTTGCAGGAGTTTTAAAAATAAAGAACAGAGAATATAGGAGCAAATATTTTTTTAACAGAAGAAGAAACTTTATTAGAATTGAAGCAGAACCTGAGTGTTGAGTTTGAAAGCACCCCATGAGCATAAGTGAGGAAAAGACTTGCATTTAGTTTCATTGAGGTCTAGTTTGACAACTTTGGAGACTAATGAAGGTCAAAAGTCTTTCTGAAACAAATAAAAACTACCTTCAAATTATTGAGGAATCTTAATTGTAGATCTGGATTTGTTTGATTGAATATTATGTATCTTAAGAACAAAATCTTGTAAGTTCCTTAGAAGAGGAAAATTTAAACCTGGAATTTACCATTTTAACCAAAAATACCATTTAAAGATGGAAGCACAACAGAGATATTGTATGTGTGAAATCATTTGAGGCATTAACCCATCCAGGGTCCCTAATTTGAAAGAATTAGACTAAAATATGCAAAGTGAAAATTCAGTTCAAGAAAGAAGATATGTGGTATCAAAAAGAGCAATGAGAGAAAAATACAAATAGTGAAACTTCTGATTCATATAAATAATTATGACTTTAATTTTTTAAACTTAATATATGCAACCTTCCTCTCAACATTGGTGATGGTAACCTGGAAGAAGTTGTCAGCATGGTATCTCAACCCCTTTTTAAAATGTTGACCAACTTTTGCCATTTTGGATTAGGAAGCTGATGCTGATGTAACCCTTAAGTAGGAAAATGTTTTCAAATTTATTAACTTTTTAGTGTAATATCTAAACAAATAGAATGTGCAACTTTCAGATCACAAGTTGGAGGTGTGAATTTTGGTGTAGTTAATGAAGGGCAGTCATGGGGAGAATAAGAAGTGCAGACAAAATGAATAGATAAGAATTTTGTTGTTTACTATAATTGTGAATATTTACATTTCTCTATTAACAGATTTTGTAGTAAAAAATATGCTTTTAAAAAGGGGAGTTATTATGTGACATTTTGTAGTATATCCCTAACTTTCCTTCCATAATACTTAATTGAATAAAGCCATATATTTCCTCTTAGGCCAATGCAAAGGTTTCTATGTACTTTATACATAATCATGAGATAACTAGGCATAATGACATTTATATAAATGAATTTACCACATTCATTATTAGATAAATATGGAAATATACACACAAAATTACCGTGAGTATGAATTTCTACATCTGCTTACATTTCCTGTTTCTATTTTTACACTTCTTCATTAGCACTTGGTAAAAAAAAAAAAAATTGACATTGCAAATCATGCTGATTTCTAACAAATGAAACATTGAAAATATTTTGAAGAATGAAAAATAATACCAGGCTTTCCACTATGTTTTGTTGTTTCGGTATATGTAGTTACTTTTCATAAAAGTGTTATTTATGTTAACATGTGATGGGTTTATTTTAATGAAATAATGCTTAAAATTTTTTTTAAAAGTTTGATATTGGAATTTTTATCAGATAAATGCTTATTAGTTTTTAAATTGTACTATTATGAGTATTGTTGAGTGTGTCTTCACTGTGAATTGCTTGTTCTTATTTGTTCATTTATCTGTGATTTTTTGCATCTTCTGCCTTATTTGCCAGTCTCATTAAATTGAGAATTTAAGTTGGGTGCAGTGGCGCATTCCTGTAATCACAGTGGCTTGGGAGGCTGAGGCAGGAGGACTGCAAGTTCAAAGCCAGTTTCAGCAACAGCAAGGCGCTAACAACTCAGTGAGACCTGGCTCTAAATAAAATACAAAATATAGGGCTGGGGATGTGGCTCAGTGGTCGAATGCCCCAAGTTCAATCCCCGGTACCCCCTCCCTTCCAAAAAATTAGAATTTATAGCTTTATTTTGCTGTCGATATTTTGTCTTTTGGAAAGAAATCTTCAATTTTGGTACAATAGAACTAATTAGGTTTCCTCCATAATTTGTGCTATTTGCATCTCTTATGTTATCCAAAAGATATTTTCAACTTTTTCGTAGTTACTTCATTTATCCTTTTAGACCTAGGTCTTGACTTGATTTGGCTTTTATTTCTGTAGATGCTGTTTTTCTTTTTTTGGTGTTTTTTGTTTTGGTTTGTTTGGTACTGGTAATCGAACCTAGGGATAGTTTATCACTGAGACACACTTCCAGTCCTTTTTAGTTGTTTTTTTTTTGTTTTTTGGGTTTTTTTTGGTACTGGGTACTCAGTGGTACTCAACCACTGAGCCGCATCCCCAGCCCTATTTTGTGTTTTATGTAGAGACAGGGTCTCACTGAGTTGCTTAGCGCCTCGCCACTGCTGAGGCTGGCTTTGAACTCACGATTCTCCTGTCTCAGCCTCCCAAAGTGCTGGGATTACAGACTTGCGCCACCGCACCCGGCTAGTCCTTTTTAGTTTTTGAGAGAGGGCCTTGCTAAGTTGCTTAGGGCCTTGCTAAATTGCTGAGACTGCCTTAGAACTTGGAATCCTCCTGCTTCAGTCTCCTGAGCCACTGGGATTACAAGTGTGTGCCACCATGCCCAGCTTCTTCATGTTTTTGGTTGAATAATTTGTCACATGTTGGAGCACTTTGTCAGATGCATGTAGTATGACTATTTTCTTGCAGTTTATGTCTTATTTTTGTTTTGTATTTGTAGTGTGTTTTAAAATCTTCTCAACATTCAGGCATTTGGTTTTTCTATGTCCATGTATAAACAATTCAAGCCCCCACTCACAGTGGCTTGCCTTTTCATTTTTCTATTACTTTCTCTATAAGGCATGTTTTTTTTTTTTTAATATTTTTTTTAGTTGTAGATGGACACAATATCTTCATTTTATTTATTTTTATGTGGTGCTGAGGATCGAACCCAGTGACTCACGCATGCCAGGCAAGTGCTTTACCACTGTGCTACAATCCCAGCCCCGGGCATGTATTCTTTTTCTTTTTAATTTTTTTTTTTTAGTTGTAGATAGATACAATATCTTTATTTATTTATTTTTATGTGGTGCTGAGGATCGAACCCAGTGCCTCATGCATGTGAGGCAAGCACCGTACCACTGAGCTATAATCCCAGCCCCCCAGGGCATGTATTCTTAATTTTGATGAAATTGAATCGTTAACACTTTTTCTATTCTAAGATACTTTTACATAGAGTTGAAAATATATTTTTCTATGTTTTCTTGTAGAATGTTTTTATTTATTGTTTTCAATTAGATCTGTAATTAGAGTATTTTTTGAGATACTATTTATTGTTTTCCTACCTGGGCATTTATTCTTTGCACACCATTTGCTGTAAAGATTCTGCTTTATTAGGTGAATAATCTTTTTTTTTTTAGTTGTTAATGGATCTTTATTTTTTTTATTTATTTTATTTAAATGTGTTTCAAGTCATAGTACATATTTAGAACTCAATTTTTCCATTTCTCTGGTTGCAAACCAGATAGAGTCACACCATTTGTGTCTTCATACATGCACCAATGACAATGCACCATGATGACAATCTCAATCAACCATCATTACTATACCCATTCCCCTTTCCTTTTCCCCACCTTCCCCCTGCCGCATCCAGAGTTCCTAATGGACCTTTATTTTATTTATTTGTATGTGGTGCTGAGAATCGAACCCAGTGCCTCGCACATGCCAGGCAAGTGCTCTGCCACTGAGCTACTGCCCCAGCCCTAGGTGAATAATCTTAATGCTTTTTTAAAAAAATCTTTGAGTGGATCTGCTTTTAGATTCTCTGTTAATCAAATTTCTGTGGCTGAAACAAAATACCCAGGAAAGAGTAGTTAAAAGAGGAAAGACTTTTGGCATATGATTTCACTCTACAGTTGTTTGACCTTTTGCTTTAGGCTTTTGTTGAGGCAGATCATTATAGTAGGGAGTTCATGTTGTAACAGTGATGCTCACCTCTTGGTGCCATTCAGCAAGATGAGAGAAAGAGAAAGGAACCGGAGGTGGATAGGTGTTAAGATATACATACTCTTTAAAGTCACATTCCTGTGACTTCCTCTAAGTAGGTTTCCTCCACTTCCTAATGGAGCCTATAGCTAGGGAACACATGAACCTTTGGGGAACATTCCAGATGTAAACTATGACGCTGTTGTATTTCACCTGTCTATTTTTACTTGACCCAGTACCGCAGTGCTTTATTGCTATAGCTGTTTACTCAAGTGTTGAAATTGGGGCAGTCCTCCAGTTTTGTAAATCTTATTCTTCAGAATTTTTTGCGCTATTTTAAATTCTTGGCTGAGCCACATAAATTTTAGAACCAGCCTTTCAGTTTTTACAAAGCCTACTGGGGTTTTGATTCAAATGATACTCATTTTAAATAGAGATTTCGGGGAGAATTGATTTAACATTGAATATGATACTACATGAGCATGTCACGTGCTTACCTTTACATAATTATGTTTCTTTGTTTCATTGTAGAGATCTTTCATATCTTGTAAAACTTATAACTCAATATATGTGGTTAAATATTTATATATATATATAGTGTGTGTGTGTGTGTGTGTGTGTGTGTGTGTGTGTGTGTATTACTGGGAATTGAACCCAGAGCCTCACATATAGTAGGCAAGCCTTCTACCACTGAATTCCACCCCAGCCCATCACTGTTTTTTTAATGCAATTGTTTATGGGAGTTTATATTTTTTTTCCACTTTTTTTTTTTTTTTGCAAATATGTAGAAATATAATTAATTTTTCCCACAATGCTATTAAGCATTATTGACCCTGTATTCTGTGATGTTGCTAAAATATCTTCTGGCATTTTTTTGTAGATTGCTTGGATTTTTTGCACATATAGTTATGTTCTCTGGACAAAGAGTGATTTAACTATTTCTTTCCATTCTCTCTGCCTTCTATTTCTTTTTTTACCCTATTACACCACCCTTCAGTTATACTTTAACACTTCCAGTGTACTTTTAAATAACAGTGAAAAAAGCATTTTTCTTTTCTACCTGTTTTGAGGAGGACACCTTTAATATTTTACCATGAAGTTACCAGTTGATACTAGATACTCTGTCAAATCGAAGAAGTTTCTTTCATTTCTAGATTACTTTGAGATTTTTATTATGAATGGTTGCTCGATTTTTACCAAAGTTTTTTCTGCATGCGTTTGTACAATGATATGATTTTTCTCCTTTAATCAGTTAATGTACTTTAATGGTGCTGAATGGTTTTAAACCAAGTTTACATTCCTGAAATAATCTCATTTAGTTACATTGTATCTTTAAATTTATTACTGCATTTGATTTTTCTAATGTCTTTTCAAGGATTTTATTAGTTTCTGTTTATGGAGGACTTTGGCCTTTAACTTTCTGTTTTGTTTTGGTGTTGAGGTTGAGGATTGAACTCAGGGGTACTCGACCACTGAGCCACATCCCTAGCCCTATTTTGTGTGTTTTTTTTTGTTTTTTTTTTTTTTTTTAGTTATAGATGGACACAATGTCTTTATAATTGCTTTGTATGTGGTGCCGAGGATGGAGCCCAGGGCCTCACGCATGCGAGGCAAGCGCAGTACCGCTGAGCTACAATCCCATCCCCCTTATTTTGTGTTTTATGTAAACACAGAGTCTCACTGAGTTGCTTAGTGCCTCAGCATTTCTGAGGCTGGCTTTGAACTCAGGATTCTCCTGTCTCAGCCTCCCACGGTGCTGGGATTACAGCCATGTATCACCATGCCTGGCTTTAACTTTCTTTTCCTGTAATGTCCTCATCAGGTTTTGCCATCAGGGTTGGACTGAACTCATAAAATGAGTTTGGAATTCTTTGTTTTATTTTCTGGAAGACCTCTTACAATATTAGGAACATTTCTTCCTTAAATAATGTATTAATGTAGCTACCTCAGCCTGAAGGTTTCTTTAGTTTTAGTTAC
Organism: Xerus rutilus; assembly: GCA_028644305.1. NCBI lineage: Eukaryota > Metazoa > Chordata > Mammalia > Rodentia > Sciuridae > Xerus > Xerus rutilus. Next base: position 13,404,679 of record CM053413.1, read on the forward strand.
AGATTCAAATTTTATTTATTTATTTATTATTTTGATAAAAAATAACATTTAAAGAACAAAAGGATCATTCTATATCTGAGAGACTTTGAGTGATACTGGATTGGGAAGTGCTGCAGTAAAGCTACAGAGAATATTCACTTAGGAGCTGAAGTGTAACTAGCTTCCAAAGCCAGAGTGTACACCTGGGGAGCAACTCTCAGGCTGCTGGTGGCAGAAAGCGCACATAGAATGGGAGTCTCCTCTGAGAATGACCTCTTGTAGTTCTGTGATCTTTTCACTGTAGTCCTAGCCATCTTCATGCCAACACATTACCTTCACTGAGAAGCAGTATTCTTGCACTGCTTTAATTGCAAGCTGTGGAGAAACTGAAAATGCAGACTTCCTCTTATCCAGTGTTAAAAATCTTCAGGATTCAATTTTAAAAACAGATACAGGAATCTTCTCATTTTCTATTCCTTGTTTTGTTATGTAGTATCTGTTGAGCATCTCTTCCCTTTTGTAAACTGGGCTTTGAATGTTTTTTGGTTTTTTTGTTTTTTTGGTCCTGGAGATTGAACTCAGGGGCACTCGACCACTGAGCCACTTCCCCAGCCCTATTTTGTGTTTTATGTAGAGACAGGGTCTCACTAAGTTGCTTAGCGCCTTGCCATTGCTGAGGCTGGCTTTGAACTTGGGATTCTCCTTTCTCATTGAATGTTTTTAATGATCTAGTGTGTTTCATAGAATTCCTCATAATGTTTTAGTGTTCAGTGTAGTCCCTTTTGTTCCCTCTTGTATTCCTCATAGTTGTGATTGTTTTCTGTATTTTTTAGTTCTTGATTAGTTTTGCTTGGGAGGTTATCTAGTTTATTAGCTTTTCTGTTTCTTTTATGACACGTTATATATTTCTAAAAAATACTGTATTGCAAAACTGGGCATTAAGAACAATAGCCAGGCACAGTGGCACACACCTTTAATCCCATACACTCAGGAGGCTGAGGCAGGAGGATTGTAAAGACAGCCTTGGCAATTTGGCAAGACCCTATCTCAAAAATAAAAAGGGCTCAAGATGTGACTGAACCTAAGCACACCTAGGTTCAGTCCTTGGCACCAAAAAAAAAAAAAAGAAACCACAACTGTAATATATTTTTAAATTCATATATAAAGAGAAAATCACAAATATAACCAAAAGTATTTTAAATCAAGGAGTCACGAAAGCAGTGGCACCCTAACCAATAACTACCTAAACTGTAAATCTATAATAATTAATGTAATTTGGTTTTGGCTCAGGAATGGCTGAATCAATTAATATAGTAGAATGACTAGTGGAAAAATAACCTATGTTTGTTTATAATAATCATTTATAGTGAGTTTAGAATTACACAGTACTGAGAAAAGATCAAACTGTTGCATAAATATATAATAAATTTAGTATTCCTTTCTGTATCATACATAAGAATTTAAATTTGGGGTAGATTAAACTGCTAAATATAAAAAGCAAAACTAAATACAAGTAAACTTCCAAATACTGATATATTTTAATTAGATCTTAGCCTGGGAAATAGAGATTTGTTTACCCATTTAATAAATAAATGAATAGAACCCCAAATATACTCTACCCCATGGAGTAAAAAGGCAATGTATTATATCCTAGTAACTTATCATAAATGCAGAGCCAATATATGTGTGAGTAGATGGGCAACCTTACTTATCCAAGAATATATAAAATTATTAAAATAACTTTTTTTTTTGGTACCAGGGATTCAATTCAGGGTTACTTAACCACTGAGCTACACCTCTGGTTCTTTTTTGTATTTTATTTAGAGACATAGTCTCACTGAGTTTCTGATGCTGGTTTTGAAGTTGAGATCCTTCTGCCTCAGCCTCCTGAGCAGCTGGGATTACAGGTGTGCTCCACTGTGCCCAGTTAAAATAATTTTCATCTATCATAGTTTTAAACTTAAAAGTAGATAGGAATGTGTAAATGTTTTGAGGATTTAGGAACTCATGCTCTTGAGGGAAGTGTAAATTTGTGAAGCTGCTGAACACAATTTGGCTCTTTTAAATTTTTTTTTTTAATATTTTTTTAGTTGTAGATGGACACAATGTCTTTATTTTATTGCTTTGTATGTGGTGCCGAGGATCGAACCCAGGGCCTCACGCATGCGAGGCAAGCGCTTTACCACTGAGCTACAATCCCAGCCCCTCTTTTAAATTTTAAAATGTGTACATGTAATAATAACAGTTTTTGTTTTCAGAGCACATCTTAAGTAATTACATGCACACAAAAAGATAATGATAAAAGTATGCTTCTTACAGTGATTTCTTTTCTTTTTTTAATTTTCTCTTAGTTGTAGATGGACACAATACCTTTATTTATTTATGTGGTGCAAGGATTGAACCCAGTGCATCATGAGAGTTAGGCAAGCACTCTACCACTGAGCCACAATGCCAGCCCCAGACACATCAATGTTTATAGCAGCTTAATTCACAATAGCTAAGCTAAGGAACCAACCTAGGTGCCCTTCAAGAGATAAATGGAGGGCTGGGATTGTAGCTCAGTGGTAGAGCGCTTGCCTCGCATGCGTGAGGCCCTGGGTTCGATCCTCGGCACCACATACAAAGCAATAAAATAAAAACAATGTGTCCATCTATAACTAAAAAAAATTAAAAAAAAAAAAAAAAAAAAGAGATAAATGGATAAAGAACCTGGTATATGTACACAATGGAATATTACTCAACCTTAAAGAAGAATGAAATTATGGCATTTGCTGGTAATTGTGTGGAACTGGAGAATATTATGCTAAGTGAAATAAACCAATCACAAAGAGCCAAAGGTCGAATATTTTCTCTAATATGCGGATGCTAATTCACAATAAGAATGGGGGGAAGAATAGAGGTATTTTGGACTAGACAGAGGGGAGTGAAGGGAGAGGAAGGTGCATGGGGGTAGGAATGATAGTAGAATGAATCAGACATTATTACCCTGTGTGAATATATGATTACATGACCTGTGTAACTCTACATCATGTACAACCAGATGAATGAGAAGTTATACTCTATTTATGTATGACATATCAGAAAGCATTCTACTGTCATGTATAACTAGTTAGGACAACTAAAAATGTATATTCAAAAGGGGACATGGGAGTGTGAGTAGTAGAGCACTCTCGGGTTCATTCTCCAGTACTAGGGGGAATGAAGGTATCATTTTCCTTCAATTTGTCTGTCTGAATGAATGGCACAAAAATAGGAATCCAATAAATGCCTAAAAATCTTCAGGAAAAAAAAAAAAACTTTGTGGAAGGGACTAAAAATTCTTCTTATGTTTTGCCATGTAATTTTTTTTTTATTTCTATGGTGAAAAAATATTACTGCTTGAATAATTATAGAGTATAATCTGTTATTAAGTCTTAAGGTTTTGCAGCTGGATTTATGGTTTTTACATGAGGTGAGTCGTGATTTCCATTGGAGTTCTGATGAGATGCATGTATTTTTGAATCATAATCTGTTTTATTCTTAAAAGCAAGTAGAACTTTTCCTCTAACACATGATTCTGATGTTTTGTTTTGTTTTTCCTCCTTCTAGTAAACCCAAAGAAAGATAGTGAAAATACACCTGTTAAAGGAGGAACTGTAGCAGATCTAGGTAAAACATACCATATATAGTTGTATTTCCTTTCTTTTATCTATCAGCTACTCTAATACTCCTTTATTTACTTGTAAGTGTTGCTTTCACTTACTATGTTTTCTGCCACCAGATATTAAATATGTATTTCCTCTATACCATCATGATTTGGTTTGCCACCATGTTATCAACGTTAATTTCTTATGATCCATTCTTTCTTAATGATCTCCTCTCAGGGCGTACTGTTTTCCTACAGACTAGCAAAGTGGTAATGTCTTACTTGAATCTGAATATATGAGTTTTAAAGAAATAATTCTATTTGAAGTGCTTTTTCCAGTCTCCCTGAATTACTTGTTTTATAACTTAGTGCAAATTGGTTTTGCATCTTCACAACAAAAATCTTTTGCATGTTAATACTTTATAAGCCAAATTAGAGTTCTTAAACAGTATGAATTGAGAAAGATAGCATTTTTTATAGTACAATCATTCATAGATATCAAAATCTACAGATGTCTAACTTCCTTCATATAAAATGGCATTGTATTTGTCTGTAACCCCTGCTTATCTTGCCATGTACTTTAAATTATGCTTAAATATTTTATATACTTTAAATGTTATATAGATAGTTGTTATACTATATGCTTAGGGAATAATGACAGAAAAAAAGTCTATATGTGTTTATTATAGACATTATTTTTCTGACTATATTCCATTTCTGGTGGGTTGAGTCCACACATGTAGAATTCTCATGTACAGAAGGCCAACTGTATTATCAGGTTGTAGAGTACATTTTCACAAGTAAGGTGTAATTATTGGGTGGTTTTTTTTTTTCAGAAGGGTAGAAAAGAGTTATTTGTTCCAGTGTTTTAAAAATAGGGGTAGTTTTGGCCTGGGGTTATGGCGCAGTGGTAACGTGCACCTAGGACGCATGAGGCACTGGGTTCAATCCTCAGCACCACATAAAAATAAAATAAAGATATTCTGTCCACCTACAACTAAAAAAATAAATATTAAAAAAAACGGGTGGTTTTAAGCATCTGTGTTCCTGAAAATTACAGACAATATAGTAATATTGATTATTTTTATTCAGTTGTAAAACTCAAGGGAGAAGCTAGTATTTTCAGTTTGGACTAAATTTTTGAACTTGTAGTATTTTAGAACTGAAGAAATTTTGCAAGATCTTTTTGGGATGAAAATGATACTTTCATTTCAGTATCTCCTAGTTGAGAGTAATCTGCTTTTTAATAAATTGTAGTTATTCCTTTTTTCCCCCCTACAAAATCCAATAAATAAATAATTATGCTTTCTATGAAACAAATACTCAAGTATCTGAAGTGCTTTCCATTTTTTAGTACACAAATTTCATACAGATGCCCAAAGTACAAAATTTATCAGGAAGCTTTGATACTTGTCTGAAAGTAACTGATAGTAGTGGCTAAGATAGACATCTACTAATTTACCCCCAAGTTTGTTTAATATATCAGAAATGTCTTTTCTCTTGATATAAAAGAAAAAAGCCGGGCTGGGATTGTAGCTCAGTGGTAGAGCGTTTGCCTTGCATGCGTGAGGCCCTGGGTTCGATCCTCAGCACCATGTACAAAGCAATAAAATAAAGACATTGTGTCCGTCTACAACTAAAAAAAATTAAATAAATAAATAAAAAATAAAAGAAAAGAAAAAAGCCAATGAAATGTGCCAAAATCACAGTGATTCTTGATGGCAGATATGAGTGGGTGTTTCTGAGAGTTTTTCTACTTTATGAATGCATCCCTACATTTCCTGGCTTACAGTCCAACAGTGCACACTGGTGCATGATTTTTTTTTTTTTAAATTTCAGAAGCAGAAATAGAAAATTTTCTTGATGACAATATAAGAGGAGGTGTTATGTAAACAAAAATGCAAAAGGAGGGGCTGGGGTTGTGGCTCAGTGGTAGAGTACTTACCTCACACATGTGAAGCACTGGGTTCAATCCTCAGCACCACTTAAAAATAAATACAACTAAAAAAATTTACAACTAAAAAAAAATATATTAAAAAAAAATGAAAAAGGAGATGCTGTTAAACCATTACTGTCTTGCCAGGCGCTGTGGTGCGTCCTTGTAATCCCAGTGGCTTAGGAGGATCAAGAGTTCAGAGCCAGCCTCAGCAAAGGATGAGGTGCTGAGCAACTCAGTGAGACCTTGTCTCTAAATAAAATACAAAATAGGGCTGGGGATGTAGCTCTGTGGTTGAATACCTCTGAGTTTAATCCCCAGTACCTCTCTCCCCCCCGCTTTTTACTGTAGGAATCAGGTGAATATTGTAAATTTTACATGAACTTTTCTCTTGTTTTTTAATAAGACCAGCATTTAGGTCCTGAGTCTATATCCTCGAAAGGCAGTAACACTGTTACTGGGACTTTGTAGGGATTCATTATCTCTTTTTTTTAACTCATCATTTATCCACTTCCTCTGGAATACAATATAATATACTGTTATACTAATCCTGAAGAGATAGGAGTCCTAATCAAATCCCCTCCCCATATTATTAACAAGATCACCATTGACATATTAGCTCAAGTGGTAATTAAGTATAAACTTACCATTGTTGGGAATTTTTTATGTCCTATGTTTTGGAATTTCTGCCACCTCTCTGCTTCTGTGTAAAATTACAATTTACCTAATTATTTAGGTTGATTTTTTACTATACTTAATTTGATTAATTTTCTCTGTCCTGTATCAGTTTTTAGACTGTAAAGATTCCAGATAATTCAAATAGCATTTACTTGTTTTTAAAATAAATTATATATTTTGATTTTGCAGATGAGCAAGATGAAGAAACAATAACAACAGGAGGAAAGGTAACAATTATTTAGGTCTGTTAGAGAGTTTTCTTTAACTATCTAATGTACTGAGCAGAAATGCTGAATTGGAAGTGTCCATAGAAATCTTCTATTTGGAGACTGTGTGTGTTTGTGTGCGTGTATGTGTGTGTGTGTTTTGGTACTAGGGATTGAACTCGGACACTCACCCACTGAGTTACCTCCCCAGCCCCATTTTATATTTTATTTAGAGACAGAGTCTCTCCGAGTTGCTTAGTGCCTTGTTTTTGCTGAGGCTGACTTTGAACCTGCGATCCTCCTGCCTCAGCCTCCTGAGCCACTGGGATTACAGGAATGCACCACCACACCTGGCTTGAGTTTTTTTTTGTTTATTTTGAGATGGGGTCTCACTATGGTGCCCATGCTGGCCTCAAACTCCTACATTCAGGTGATCCTCTTGCCTCAGTCTCCCAGAATACTGGGACTTCAGGAGCATGGCACCACATCAAGATAAATTCCCTTTTTAGTACATTCCCAAAATAGTCTTCTGTGGTCCCTAGAATTTTATTGAGAACAGAATCTTTTATCTTCATAGGTAATGTCCCTCAGTATAGTTTCTGCTTCTATGCTCCCTTGGTTACAAAGTAATAATCAGTGCAGACCATACTCTGTCAGACGTTACCCAACAGTAAGGATGAGCAGGGAACTTACCTTGATTTTTCTGTTTTCTTTTGGTGTGGCTAATGAAGACTTTGAATTATGTTCTTGGCCTGTCACCTGCTTCCTATTTCATCAATTCTGCTGTAGAGACACATGAATTGTGTTGTTGGAAGTTGTTGGATTTAAGGCAGGGCATTACTTTCTTCCTCAGTAAATGGCCCATTGTTTCAATCAGGCTGTCATTTTTAATCGTATTAAAATGTGTAATTTATTCCTAATACTCTTGAAATAACTTTCTTAATTTGCTAAAAATACTTCTTTTTTTCTTCCAATTGTCGTAGAAATGCCCCATGCTGATATTTAACACTGTTTTTTATATATGCAAGGGATGAACAGATCATGATAAGACTTCTAGTGAAAGTATTTCAACAAATTCTTCACATGTATTATTGTGATTTCCCCTCCCCCCTTTTTTTGGTACTGAGGATTGAACTCAAGGGTACTCAACCACTGAGCCACATCCCCAGTCCTATTTTGTGTTTTATGTAGAGACAGGATCTCACTGAGTTGCTTAGCACCTTAGTGTCTCTGAGACTGGCTTTGAACCTGTGATTCTCCTGTCTCAGCTTCCCAAAGTGCTGGGATTACAAGCATGTGCCACCGTGCCCGGCTGTGATTTTTTTTCCTTTAAAAATCAAACTTCATTAGTCCAAAGCTACTTTCATAGTGAATACTATATTTTAAAAACATGTTAATATACAACATAAATAGGGAAAAAAAAAAAAGAAAGTGAAAGGAACTTAACTATAAGATTTTCTGTTATGCCAAAGGTAGGAGGAGTTTTGAATCCATGTACAAGTCATAATGCTTTACAATACAAATTTAAGAGTTTCTCTAATACTCTCCCCCACAGTATCATCTTGTTTATTATTTCACGATTGAAATCATTGAAACATAAACAGTTGTCCTTTTTTTTTTTTTTTTTTTAAATATATATTTTTTTAGTTGTAGGTGGACAACTAAATATCTTTATTTTATTTTTATGTGGTGCTGAGGATCGAACCCAGTGCCTCCCGCATGCTAGGCCAGCACGCTACCACTGCGCCATAACCCCAGCCCCAACAGTTGTCCTTTATTACTTGCATTGCCAGGCTCTTCCTGGTTTTTCTGAATAAAGGAAATTTTTGTATCCCGGTTGACTTATAAAACCTACACCTCAAAAACACATTAAAACCAACTCGAAACAAAAACATGTTAACCCTCAATATTTTTGCTACCTTCCCTGATTTGAGTAATGAACTTTGTCACCAGTATTACCAGATTTTTTCCCCTCAGCATCATTTAAGTAACAATTAGAGTTCTTGGTGTTTCTTACTTACTTTTTTCACTGATCTTAAGGGAATCATCTTAAGTTTATAGGTAGTGACACTAAATTTTTATCTCATAATATAATAAATTAAGATTGAATTATTTAAAAGTAGAAATTTAACTGTGGAACCATCACCAAAGAATACAGATTCAAAATTCATCTAGTTTGTCTACTTTTTTTTTTCTCTTACACTCGAGATTGAACCCAGAGGTGCTCTTACAACTGAGCTACATATGCAGCCCTTTCTACTTTTTATTTTGAGACAAGGTCTTACAATATTGTCCAGTATGACCTCAGACTTGCCTCAAACTTGGCCTTCCTGCCTCAGAGTCCCATGTTGCTAAGATTATAGGTGTGCACCCCATGTCCAGCTATGTGGTTTCTTAATAGAATTTCATAAGGTTAAAAATAGTAAATACCACAAATGAAATTTGATAAATTTAACTGTACAAAACTGGATGACTTTATGACTGTCAAAAAGCTTATTTCTTTTAGTAGTCCTTTAGTTTTCTTGATGTAAATTTTTATTTTGAAGCTAATTATGAAGAATCAATTGGAGACTTTTGAAAATATTCTATAAGATGTTGGTCTAAACCGGGCATGGTGGCGCAAGCCTATAGTCTCATCACTTAGGGAGGCTGAGACAGGAGAATTGGGAGTTCAAAAGCCAGCCTTCAGGGGCTGAGGTTGTGGCTCAGTGGCAGAGCGCTTGCCTCGCATGTGTGAGGCACTGGGTTCGATCCTCAGCACCACATAAAAATAAATAAACAAAATAAAGACACTGTGTCTATGCATAACTAAAAAATATTAAAAAAAAAAAAAAGCCAGCCTCCACAGCGACGAGGAGCTAAAGCAACTCAGTGAGACCCTGTCTCCACATAAAACACAAAAAAATAGGGCTGGGGATGTGGCTTAGTGGTCGAGTGCCCCTGAGTTCAATCTCCACTACCAAAAAAAAAAAAAGATGTCGGTCTAGATTCCTTAAACATTTTAATATGAAATACCTCTCTAAAGGAGGCAAGGATTAAAATAAACTTCAGAGACATGATGTATAATGTGGAATATTTGATCAGGTTTAGATTTGAAAGAAATCTATATAGAAAATTTCTGGGATACATGGATCCATTTGGATATAAACAGTATATTAGAAGTGTTATTTTAAAGTAAGTATTACTATTGTTGACTGATATCATCAGCCATGTTGTGTTTTGACCTAAAGGAATGATTTTGAAATTACTTTATTTGGAAGTCAATTTTGCAAGGAGGTTCACTTGCAGTACCTCTGATAAAAAATCAGAACAAATGTGAAGATGTCATCAGAGTGATCGAGTATAAATTTCTATCTAGAGGGACTATCTTGACATATATTCTGTTTATAACTTAATAGCTCTGTATATCATAGACAAGAAAGTAGTGTCTGCTAGTATTGGCTGGTTGTGAGGAATAAGGGAGACGGTTCACATAGGGCTATTCTAAGATACTTAAGTGCTTAGAGTTTAGAGTAGAGGTTGTCTTATGACTTGTTAGTACTCTTATACTCCTTACAGTAATGTCAGAACTAATCATTTAGATTTGTGAACTGGGATTAAATAAAACAAGTCAAAAAGAAGCTATTGTGAAAAGAGACTTGAGCTTTGTGATTTCTTCATTATAGAAACATCCTTTCTTCAACTTGCTAATTAATCTTCTTATGAGATACTTATTTTATGAATCCATTCCCTAATTTGTAAAAAGGAGGAATGAAATCTGCTAAGTCAGCTAGCCACTTTGTACCTTAAAAATGAAATTTTTTATACTTAAAGTTTCTTTTCCTGGTTTTAAAAAATTGAATCAACTAGCTTCATTCTGTTTGAACTAATATCAGAAGAATGATATTTCATCCTTCTAGTTCTTTCTTTTGAACTTTGGATTCTTTTCTGTAGGAAGATGAAGATCCTGGCAAGGGTGATCAGAGTCGGTCAGTTGATCCTGGTGAAGATAATGTGACAGAGCAGACTAATCACATTATCATTCCCAGCTATGCTTCATGGTTTGATTATAACTGGTAAGTGGGCTACGTCTATCTGCAACCATGGTACTGAGGAGTGGGGAAACTTCCCTTGACATCAGGTTTTGAGCCTCAGTTCCGCATCAAGAATTACTGGCACATTGGATGAAGGGAGATGGAAAGTGATTTTGATCTTTGAAATGTGTTTTTAAAACAATTTAGAAGGCTGGGGTTATGGCTCAGTGGTAGTGTGCTCACCTAGCACGCGTGAGGCACTGGGTTCGATCCTCAGGACCACATAAAAATATTCTGTCCACCTACAACTAAAAAAAATGTTTAAAAAAAACAATTTAGAGGTGAAATTTAATAATATAGGATTGTAAAATTTTGTAAGCTTCAACTTAAGTCATTTAGATTCAGCTGTAATTCACAGAGGAAAATATTTGACTATGTTTTATGATTTTAAAATGTTAACTATATAAACCAAAAACAGATCTCACTACCATATAAAGCTTTGCTTTAATAAGAAATATTTTAACCGTAGAAGTGTTTTTCAGCCTAGCATGGTGGCGCACACCTGTAGACCCAGTCTTTGGGAGACTGAGACAGGAGAATTGCGAGTTCAAAGCCAGCCTCAGCAACAGCGAAGTGCTAAGCAACTCAGTGAGACCCTGTCTTTAAATAATACACAAATAGGGTTGGGGATGTCGCTCAGTGGTCTAGTACCCCTGAATTCAATCCCTGGTACAAAAGAAAAAAGAAAAAAAAATAGAAATATTTTTAAGTATAAACTCTGGTATGTTTAAAAAAAAAACAAAAACTTGAGAAAACAGACCTCTTTGGGACCATGGTTGGAAATAACTAGAGTACTAGATATTTTATTTATTGATTGTTTAAGAGTTATATCTCTATTTCATATTGGGCTGTCTCTTTAAATTCTTTTTATTTTAAATATTTAAAATACTTAAAGAGGTTAACATTTTTATTTATTTATTTATTTTGGTGTGCCAGGGATTTTAACATTTAGAAATTTAAATTTACTCAGATTTTTTGTTTCCTAGTAAAATTATGTTTATGTATTTTTAAAAATATTTTTCTTTTTAGTTGTCAGTGGACTTTATTTATTTATATGTGGTGCTGAGAATCAAATCCAGTGCCTCACACATGCTAGGCAAGTGCTCTACCACTGAGCCACAACCCCAGCCCTATGTTTTTTAATGTAACCTTTGTCAACTGACCTGTCTTCCCTTCAGTAACAATTATTAATTACTGTGTGACACATGCTAAATAGTAAATTTTTTTTTAATTTTAATTTTTGGTACTGGGGATTGAATCTAGGTGCACTTTACCACTAAGCTAAGTCCTCAGGTCTTTTGATTTTGTATTTAGACACAAGGTCTTAGTAAGCTGCATAGGGCTTTGCTAAGTTGCTTGGGCTGACGTCGATCTTGGGATCCTCCTGTCTCAGCTTCCTGAGTCACTGGGATTACAGACGTGTGCCACTGCACTTGGCTCAGGAAATTGTTTTTTAAGAACATATTCTGGGGACTGAGGTTGTGGCACAGTGGCAGAGCACTTGCCTCGCACATGTGAGGCACTGGGTTCAATCCTGAGCACCACATAAAAATAAATAAACAAAATAAAGACACTGTGTCCATGTATAACTAAAAAATATTTTTAAAAAAGAACATATTCTGTTATAAAATAGGGCTGGGGATGTGGCTCCGTGGTCGATTGTCCCTGAGTTCAAGCCCTGGTACCCAAAAAAAAAAAAAAGCAGCAGCTGCATTTATGGTATTTTTTTGTACCATGGATTCAACTCAGGAATACTTGACCACTGAGCCACATCCCCAGCCCTATTTTGTGTTTTATGTAGAGACAGGATCTCATTGACTTGCTTAGTGCTTCGTCATTGCTGAGGCTGGCTTTGAACTCGTGATTCTCCTGTCTCAGCCTCCCAAAATGCTGGGATTACAGATGTGTGCCTCTGTGCCCAGCTCTGCCTTTAGGATTTTTACTAACCAATTTTTTAATTCAAAAACTAGTGACATTTTATTGTATTAAAATTGCTAGACTTTAGAACACATTAGCAGAATGTCTTAAGATTAGACATGTGAGTAAGAAGCATTCTTGTTCTCTCATATTCAAAAAGGGAAAAGTCACAACAATATGTAAGTATGTAGGGTTTGGTAGCAGGGATTGAAGCTGTGGGCGCTCAACCACTGGTTCACATCCACAGCCCCTTAATTTAGTTTTTAAATATATATATATTTTTTAGTTACAGAGAGACACAATGCCTTTATTTTATTTATTTATTTTTATGTAGTGCTGAGGATTGAACCCAGTCCCTCACAAGTGCCAGGGAAGTACTTTGCCACTGAGCTACAACCCCAACCCCTATATTTTATTTTGAGACTGTGCCTTGCTAAGTTGCTTAGAGCTTTGCTAAATTGCTGAGGCTGGCTTTGAACTTGCAGTCTTTCTGCCTCAGCCTTCTGAACTGTGATTATAGGTATGTGCCACTGAGTCCACTACAAAAACACTTTTGATTTATGTGATCACCTGTGCATGTCACAATGTATTTTGCTGGGTAGTGAAGATTAGTTATATCCCTATTTTATAAATGAGGTCGAGGCCACTTCAGATGAAGTGTTCCAAAGTTTTAGAGATGATAATTGGAAGAATTCAGATTTTCTGATTCATATTTTATTCCTTCCACAATTCCTACTTACTGTGTGTGTCTCATTTCCAAACCTAAACAGTCAGCTGCCAGCACTTCAGATATGGATTTAAAAAAAAAAAATTACTTGGCCATAGAAATTTTGTGCATTTTAGTATAAATTAATAGAAAAATGTTTTTTTGGTGGACTCTTCTAAACCTATAATAATGAAAACAACAGCAGTTATGTTAGAACTTTGTAGTTAATTGCTTACAGTTATTCTTTTTTGTAAAACTTGAAAACTGATATATAAATACATATGTCATGGCCGGATGAGGTGGCGCACGCCTGTACTCCAGGCTGAACTCGGGAGAATCCTGAGTTCAAAGCTAGCCTGAGCAACAGAGAGGTGCTAAGCAACTCAGTGAGACCTTGTCTCTATATAAAATACAAAATAGTGCTGGGAATGTGGCTCAGTGGTTGGGTGCCCCTGAAGTTTTTTTTAGTACCTTGGTACTAAAAAAAAAACAAAAACCCGAAATCCCTGCCTGGATGTTCCTCCTCCCAATGCCACACTGCACCCTTTGGCTGAGGGGGGGCGCACACTTGTCTGACTGACTTGGTTGGCAGCCCGTCTACTCATAGTCCTAATTATTATGCCACCATCCTTCTCAAAAACATGACCAGCAGAGTTCAAAGTAGCCCAAAAATACAGATCTCGGAAACCTTTTGTTTTATATATATGTCATTAGTTTGTTTTAGAAGTTATGTTCCTAGAAGTTTTCCAGTAATTCATTGTATTTATAGTGTTTGACAGTATAAATAGTTTAGGTTAAATGTTAACCAGATAATGAGAGTAAACAGTTTTAGTTATGCAGTTATTCCTTGGTATCTACAATGGATTGGTTCTGAGGACCACAAATTTACCCAAATCCTCAGATGCTCAAGTCCTATATATAAAATAGCATAGTATTTGCATATAACCTCTGCACATTCTTAATTTAAATCATCTCTAGATGACTCATAACACCCAATATAATAAAAGCATGGGAATAGTTGTTATACTATATTGTTTAGGAAATAATGGGAAGAAAAAAAAGTCTGTTTTGTACAGACATAAAATTTTTTTTTTAACTTTTGGTGTTGGTTTTAGAGCTTGTGCCTGGTCTTAAATTCTGCCACTGAGCTCTACCTATAGCTTCACGTTTTTTTTTTGTTGTTGTTGTTGTTTTGTTTTGTTTTGGTACCAGGGATTGCACTCAGGGGCACTCAACCACTGAGCTACATTTGTAGCCCTATAAATAAATAAATAATTTTTTAAAAAAAATATATTTTTTTTAGTTGTCAATAGACCTTTATTTATTTATTTATATGTGGTGCTAAGAATCGAACCCAGTGCCTCACACATGCTAGGCAAATGCTCAACCACTGAGCCACAACCCCAGCCCTAAATAAATAATTTTTTAAAAAAGATGCTTAGCGCCTCGCTTTTCACTGAGGTTGGCTTTGAACTCAAGATCCTGCTTTTCAGTCTCCTGAACTGCTGTGATTACAGGTGTGTGCTACTGCCCAGCCAGCCTTTTTTTTTTTTAGTTGTAGATGGACACAATACCTTTATTTTGTTTGTTTATGTTGTGCTGGTGATTGAACCCAGTGGCTCATGCATGCTAGGCAAGTGCTCTACCACTGAGCCACAACTCCAGCCCTCACATAATTTTTTATCCATATATTTTCAACATGTAGTAGATTAAATCCAAGGATGCAAAACTGAGGGAAAAGGATGAGCCTTGTTTATAGACTTTTAAAAATTATTTATTTATTGTGTAGATGGACACAATACTTCTATTTTATTTATTAAGTTTTACGTGCTGCTGAGGATCAAACTCGGTGCCTCACACATGTTAGACAAGTGCTCTACCGCTTGGCCACAATCCCAGAGCTGTTCATAGACTTTTGATTTGCTCTTTCCCATCTAACTAGTTAGTGGGTAACATGTTGTGTATCTGGAAAGCCCTCTGAGAAACTCAGATGTTATCAGAAAGAAACATCAAAAAGTTTGATGCAAAAGTATTTGCATCAAAAACTTTGTGCTAAATACACAATGTGTTCCCTGATATAGTGTGTTATGGCTATTTGTTTTACGGTCTTTACAGTACTTGTGACTTGTCACATTTTGTAATATTGTCAAGTGTTAAAAATTAAGGGGCTGGTATTGTGGCTCAGTGGTAGAGCGCTTGCCTCGCATGCATTGAGGCACTGGGTTTGATCCTCAGCACCATATAAAAATAAATAAAGATATTGTGTCCTCTACAACTTAAAAAAAAGAAATATTTTTTAAAAAAAGTTAAGCCGAGCCTGGTTGCGCAAGCCTGTAATCCTAGCACTTCGGGAGGCTGAGACAGGAGAATCAAGAGTTCAAAGATAGCCTCAGCAATGGTGAGGCGCTAAGCAACTCAATAAGACCCTGTCTCTACATAAAACACAAAATAGTGCTGGGGATGTGGCTCAGTGGTCCAGTGCCCCTGAGTTCATTCTCCAGTACCAAAAAAAAAAAATTTAGTTCTGTGTCTTACTAAAAACAGTAGATCACTGAACTGGAAAGTAAATTTTAGTCCACTACAGTTTCTGAGGCCTGAACAAAGGTAAATGGGTAAGAGTTTGAGTAGCTGATTACTTATGAATTCCATTGTCTTTTCTTTGTTCATTTGTTTAGTCAGTTTGTTGTCATTCTGAATACCATGATTTTTGTCATCCAATTTTCAAAATCTTTCTACCTTGGGACTCTTTGTCTAGTCGTGATGTATTATGACAAGAAAATACTGAAATACGTAGCTTTTGGTGTGTTGACAAAAGGTTTTGAGTTTGGTTATGGGAATAAAGCTACACTAACAGCTGGGGGTGGTGCTATTGTTCAGTAGTAGAGTGTTTTCCTAGCATCTGTGAGATTTCGGTTCCATCTCCAGCACCACAATAAAACAGAAACTACAGTTAAGTATTGATGGTAGGAAAGGTAAAGCTTTATGTTGGTTGTATTCTCTTCATACAAAGATATTTGTGCAATGTCATTGATTTTGCCAACCAATGGTCAGTTGTTGGATTTATCAGTTTTACTTTGAAAATTAAATAAACATTGCTCAAATTTTAAGATCTCATTCTTTTTTAACCCTCTTTTTCTTTTCTTTTTTTTCCACCTTTCAGTATTCATGTGATTGAACGGCGTGCTCTTCCTGAATTTTTCAATGGAAAAAACAAATCCAAGACTCCAGAAATGTGAGCCAATGTTTTAGAAAACTTTTATTTGAGTGTTCTTAGTAGGAGTTCTTAAAGTACACTTCTCAATTTGTTATTTTTGGTTTTTGGAAGTTTGCAGATAATTTTTCAATCTACTCTGAAACAATTCATGGTTCATCTGCACAGCATTCCTTACTTACTTCAATGGAAAATGTATTTAATACTGTTCTTCCTAAACCTTGAACTACATGCACATCATCTCTTGCAGTTAAAAGATTGAACTGAGTAAAGAGTGTTTAGTTCATGTTCTTCTTACAGTTCCCAACATTGGTTTGCATGTGTGTTACAGATTATACATATTCATATAGAAAAACCCAGGAAAAATGGAATCTTTTTAATCTTCCTAATGAACGATTACCAGTTAAAAGCATGTTAGCTATGATGATACAGCTACATATGAATTGATCTTAATTGCATAAAGCATGTTTGTACTTTTAATTGAAAATAGAGGAACTTAATGACAGAAAAAGGTTTACCAGGGAGTATTTTAATCTTTTCCTTGCAATTAGTTAGCCTAAACTTTTGGAAATCTTTGTCTCTAAAATAATAATCTATACGTCTCACACTGTAAATAACCTTTCATGTATTGTCTTTATGGTATTAATCTGTTACTTATTATTGCATAAGTAGATGCATAGGTTAAAACTATTAAGGAAGAATTGACTGTTTCCTAATCTTTCACGTAAAATCTATGTTGTAACCCAGATAATTTAATTATAAGCATTTTCTTATACTTAATCCATGGTAGTGTTAAATATATTTAGTGTTAAATATAATTTCAGCCTTTCCAAAATGGTATTTAAGGAGTTACTTAAAACCAGAATCACAGACTTGCCATGGGAAGCCCTGATAGCTTTTTTCCAAGTATTCTCTATTTTTTTTGTCTTTATTAATTTTTGTTGTTCTTTTTAGTTACACATGACAGTAGAATTCATTTTGATAAAATCATAAAAGCATGGAATATCTCTTATTCTATTTTGGACCCTATTCCTGTAGGTGTACACAATTGTGGAATTCACGTAGGTATTTTCGTGTATTTCCTTAGAAAAATTATGTTAGATTCATTCTATCTTTCCTGTTTTTGCACCTATTCTGACATGATATTATTCTTCCAATGAATTTGCCCATTTTCAGCATTTGTTAATACTTAGCAGTTTTTGGTAGCCTTCTTAAAAGCACTATTTTGCATTTTAGCCTATTTCACTTTGAAACTGTTTCATTGTTTGCATATGTACCTGTGCTTATTCAGAAGCCCTTTAAATGAATGTACTCTCTTTCTTATCTAGTATAGCTGACCTCAGGCTACCAAGGTCTTGTTTTACTTGTGTGCCAAGAAGGACTTTAAGGTCTCAAACTCCTTCACGCTTGGTTGTTTTTCAAATATTTTGGTGGAAATGCTTCGATACATTGTGGAATCTACTGTGCCACTGAGTCTTAATTTTTCTTTCCTTTTTCATATGTTCTTGTCTTAACTGAGTTTGGCTCCATGGGATTTACTTGTTGCCTTCCTAGGTCTCTCTGGAACTGCTGCCATGAGAAGGTATATAGTCATTGTCATAGCCAAATCGATATGTGGCTCTAGGATGATTGTAGAAATGAGTTGGAGCAGAAGTTAAGAGCATAGATTCCAGAGCCATCATATTGTGTGTGTTCATTGGGACTCTTAAGCTTCTCAGCCCTGTAGCCTAACATGGTTTTTAACCAATCTGTTCTATCTCCTCATCTGTAAATGGAATGATAACAGATCTTACCTTAAACAGGGATTTTGAGGATTAATTGAGATACTATATGGATAGTGCTTAGAACAGTGGTTGGCACACAGTAAACACTAAAATAGATGGTAGTAAGGGAGATGGCCTAAGAAACCATGTGTTAGCTGTGGGTTCTGCATGCAACCAAGGATTTATAAATTCCTTCTCCACCATGAACAAGTTTCTGGTTGTCATTTCACATTAACATCATCAAATCACTCTACTTTTTTTGTTGCACATTAGTAAATAGTTGGTTTGCTTAATAGGAGATCTGAATTAACTGACAACTGTAAATACTCAATATAGTATCACTGTTGTTTGTTGCCTGCTGTCTTAATTTTTTGTTGTATGTAATTGTGAAGAATCTGAAGAATTTTGGTTCTTTCAGTTACTGTTTCTGAAAGGATTGTATATTATGTGTTTTGCCCTTGGAGATCTGAAAGATAAGTTCAGTGGTGAAACACTTGCCTAGCACAAGAGAAGCCCTGGATTCTTTTCCTTTTTTCCACTGGAAAAAAGTCTGAATTTTGCCCATGCTTTTTAGATATCTGGCATATCGAAATTTTATGATTGACACCTACCGTCTGAACCCCCAAGAGTATTTAACCAGCACTGCTTGCCGGAGGAACTTGACTGGAGATGTGTGTGCTGTGATGAGGTAAATTTTTTTGACTTCTTTTTAGATATTTCACAGGACATGGTTACTGATGCATTGCTGTTTAGTATTTGATTAAACTGGATTTTTTTGAGTAGTAAAATATCTAAATCTTAATGTAAAGCTAATGGAATAAAAATATGTTCAGTATTTTAAATATTTGGTTTTCTGGATTTCATAGTTCATTTTTAATTTTATAATCAAATAAAATGAGCAGAGATGGACCGTGAGTTGGGTGGGGTGTGGATAAACTCTTTTTTAAATCTGTCTAAAGAAAAAAAGCCAAATGTGGATTTCCTTCTGTGAATTGGATCTGTGCATGAGTTCTTTTCACTGGAGACCTAAGTAGCATTTCTATTCATACTTTAATCCCTTCAAAAGTTCATCAAAGACTCATTACTGTGATTAAAACTATTAAATTTTATCATGGATTTTGAGGTTCTATATTATCTACAACATTTTGGGTTTGTAGAAATTAGCCCTCATAAAACAAATTAAATTTGGTACTTTTTTCTTTTTTAAATATTTTTTAGTTATACACGGACACAATGTCTTTATTTTATTTATTTTTTTGTGGTGCTGAGGATTGAACCTAGTGCCTCACATGTGTGAGGCAAGCACTGTGCCACTGAGCTACAACCTCAGCCCTGTCTGGTACTTTGATTTGCAGCCTGCAGAGAACATGTTCACTTGGTTTTTTATTTTTCTTTTTTAAAATTGGTTCTTTTTAGTTATACATGACAATAGAATATATTATGTCATAATTATGTGTTTTTGTTTTTTAATGACATGGTGATAATTGTATAAATGAGGTTGATTCTCTAGATTTTAATTTTTAGAGCTTTATTCTTTAGGGTTCATGCCTTTTTAGAGCAGTGGGGGCTCGTTAATTATCAAGTTGATCCAGAAAGTCGACCCATGGCAATGGGACCTCCTCCTACTCCTCATTTCAATGTATTAGCTGATACTCCATCCGGCCTTGTGCCTCTGCATCTTCGATCACCTCAGGTAAATTATTGGTAACTTCTCTTCAGGCCTAGATGGCAACAGCCACTGGAAGCATTTGTATTCAGGAGTAATTATTGTCCTAGTGTTATTTCTTAGCTGGTAGCTTTTGGGTCTGTGTGTCTGTGTTTTGTTTTTGTTTTGCTATTATAAATATTCACGTCTGTCAAGAATATATAGTGTTTACTGGGCATCATGACATACAGTGACTCATAAGATTGATGCAGGAGGATCATCAAGGAGAGTGCCAATCTGGGCAAGTAAGTAAGACTTAGTAAGACCCTGTCTCAAAATTTTAAAAATTAAAAGGACTGGGTATATTACTCAGTGGTAAAATGTTACTGAGTTCAATCTCTAGTACCACCACCACGAAAAAAAAAAGAGAGAGAGAAAACATTTAGTGTTCAAGGTAATGATGTGTCACCAATTCCAAGACTATTTGCTTTATTCTTTCAAATTATAGATTTCCATTCGTATTTTAACTAATCCCTTTATCCTTCTGCCATCAGACACTAGTAAGCAGATAACCCAAAACAACTTCTCTTTCATTCAACTCGTGTCCTAATAATGTGAATTTAAAAATACTCAGAAGTTGATCAGATATTTGAAAAGTGGACACATACACATGTTGAAAATATTATGCTAAACAAATTGTAAATAAGCATTAGGATGGGATAATACAAACCTAAGCTACAAATATTCCTCCATTGTGAACTAGAGCATATTTAAAAACAAAAAATCTGTTGTCTTTCAGGGAAAAAAATAAAAATAAAAGGCAAAATTCTTAGGGTCTTGCTAAGTTGTTCAGACTGGCCTTGAACTTGCCATCCCCTTGCTTTCGTCTGCTGAGTTTCTGGGATTACAGGTGAACACCACAGAGCCCAGACAAAAATGCCACGCCCCCCACCCCCAAAGTTTCTTAGATTGAATTTTATTAGAAGTGCAATGTGGAGATTTCAGTATTTTGGTTGGGGGTTTTTTGTGTGTGTTCTTGTTTGTTTTTCTTGTTTTGTAGAATATTCACTAGGAATGATGTAAGTGCTAGTGTTCAGTGATTCTTAAAAAACCTTTATCCCCTTCACTTTGAATAGGTTATTATAAAATTTATCATTTATCTGACTCAATAGGTACCTGCTGCTCAGCAGATGTTAAATTTTCCTGAGAAGAACAAGGAAAAACCAATTGATTTGCAGAACTTTGGTCTTCGTACTGACATCTACTCCAAGAAAACATTAGCAAAGGTGAGAGATTTTTTTGTAAATACACACAACTACAACCCAGGATGTCCTTTCTTTCCTTCTAAGATGCGTTGTTTTCCATAAGAAATGAAATCTACTTTCTGTGGAGTAAGGCAATGAGCTTTCTACGGAAATCTGATGGCATTTTATAAAACAACAGTCTCCCTTTTTTCCTCATGGTTAGCAGATAGATACTTTAAAATAACCATGAACAGTACACATGGGGAAATGGAGAATTTGAACAGAGAACTGGAATATATTTAAAGAATCATAGGCAGGCGCGGTGGCTCATGCCTGTAATCCCAGCACTTTGGAAGGCTGAGGCAGGAGAATCACGAGTTCAAAGCCAGACTCAGCAATGGCGAGGCGCTAAGCAACTCAGTGAGACCCTGTCTCTACATAAAACACAAAATAGGGCTGGGGATGTGGCTCAGTGGTCGAGTGCCCCTGAGTTTAATCCCTGCTACCAAAAAAGAAAGTACAAATAATAAGGAAATAATGGAGGTAAAAAAACAATTTAAAAAAAAGAAATCTTATTCTATAAGAAGGAAGGGAGAAGGAGAATACAGGGAACTGATTGGAAGAGTATATTTTGTGGTGGGGGGTACTAGGGATTGAACTCAGGGGCACTCGACCACTGAGCCACATCTCCAGCCCTATTCTGTATTTTATTTTTATTTTTTGGTACCAGGGATTGAGCTCGGGGGTACTCAACCACTGAGTCACATATTTTGTGTTTTATGTAGAGACAGGGTCTCACTGAGTTGCTTAGCAGCCTCGCCGTTGCTGAGGCTGGCTTTGAACTCGCGATTCTCCTGTCTCAGCCTCCCAAAGTGCTGGGATTACAAGCATGAGCCACCACACCCAGCTTATTCTGTGTTTTATTTAGAGACAGGGTCTCACTGAGTTGCTTAGCATCTCTCCATTGCTGAGGCTGGCTTTGAACTCACGATTCTCCTGTCTCAGCCCCCCAAAGTGCTGCTATTATAAGCGTGCACCACCGCACACGGAAAAAGAGTAGAACTTTAATAAAATAAGCTTGTATGTTCACATCTGACCCTGGCAATAATGATGATAATTTTTTAAAAAAAAAATGATTCTGGGCTGGTATTGTGGCTCAGTGGTAGAATGCTTGCCTGCCGTATACAAGGTCCTGGGTTCAGTCCTCAGTAGCACCACCACCACCAAAAAAAAGTGATTTTAATAATCTAAGAGCAAAAATTGCTCAGTTGGATTACCAAATCAAGGATAAGATATTGACCATAGGAAATTCAGTGCAACTAAAAGATACAAAGTAACAGAATAAGAAGTAGGGCTGGGGTTGCAGCTCAGTGGTAGTGTTTGCTTACCACATGTGAGGCACTGGGTTCTATCCTTAGCATCACATATAAATAAAATGAAGGTATTGTGTCCATCTACAACTAAGAAAATTTAAAAAAAAAAAATTAGTGGGGCTGCGATTGTGGCTCAGTGGTTGAGCATTTGCCTAGCATGTGTGAGGCACTGGGTTCAATTCTCAGCACCACATATAAATAAATAAAATAAAGTCTATTGACAATTTAAAAAAAAAATAAGTGAGGAAGACATCACCTTGTAAATACTAATCAAAAGAAAGCCCAAGTCACTGTATAATATTGGTAAAACATTTAATATTGGTAAAAGTAGCCATCAGAAAAAATTACTTTAATAGACTTAAATTGATATTTCATAATGATAAAGGGATTCAACAGAAGGACATAACATTCCATATATGTGCACCTCTTTAAAGAGCATTCAAACAGAAAGCAAAAAGTTAGACAGCTGAACAGAGAAAAAGACACACAGTTATAGTTGGAGATTGCAGTGATTCTTTCTCAGTCATTGGTGGAAGCAGTAGTTAGAAAGTCATTAAGAATATAAAAGAAGGGGGCTGGGATTGTAGCTCAGTGGTAGAGCACTTGCCTCGCATGTGTGAGGTACTGGGTTCGATCCTCAGCACCACATAAAAATAAATAAATAAAATAAAGATATTTGTGTCCATCTACAACTAAAAAATATTTTAAAAAAATATATAAAAGAGGGCTGGGATTGTGGCTCATCGGTAGAGCGCTTGCCTTGCATGTGCGAGGCACTGGGTCCGATCCTCAAGCACCACATAAAAATAAATAAAGATATTATGTCCATCTACAACTAAAAAAAAATATAAAAAGAATATAAAAGAGGGGCTGGGATTGTAGCTCAGCGGTAGAGTGCTTGCCTCACATGCGTGAGGCCCTGGGTTCGATCCTCAGCACCACATACAAAGCAATAAAATAAAGACATTATGTCCATCTACAGCTAAAAAAAAAAATATTAAAAAAAAAAAAAAAAAAGAATATAAAAGAGCCGGGCGCGGTGGCTCCTGACTGTAATCCCAGCACTTTGGGAGGCTGAGATAGGAGGATCACGTGTTCAAAGCCAGCCTCAGCAATGGCGAGGCGCTTAGCTACTCAGTGAGACCCTGTCTCTACATAAAACACAAAATAGGACTGGGGATGTGGCTCAGTGGTTGAGTATCCCTGAGTTCAATCCCCAGTTAAAAAAAAAAAAAAAAAAGAGTATGAAAGACTTAGAACAATACTATCAACCAGCATGAGTTGTTTATTTGCTATTGATAAAGTACTGCAAAAGAACTTTTCAAGTTCTAAGGAACATTCCCAAAATTAGACCCAATTCGGAGCCATAAAGTGAGTCTCAGTAAAAAAAATTTTTTTTTGGTACTGGAAATTAAACTCAGGGATATTCGACCACTGAGCCACACCCCCAGCCCTCTTTTGGTTTTATTTAGAGACATAGTCTTACTGAGTTGCTTAGCGCCTCGCCATTGCTGAGGCTGTCTTTGAACTCGCAGTTCTCCTGTCTCAGCCTCCCTAAGTGCTGGGATTACAGGCGTGTGCCTCCGCGCCCAGCTCTCAGTAAATCTAAAAGGATTGAAATCATACAGTCACATCAGTGACATAAAATCATAACAATCACATGATACAATTTCATATATGTAAAACAAATTTAGTTGATCGATAACAAAATTAAACTAGAAAGTCCAAACAGATAATAGAGAAAATTATAGACTAAGGAGATGTTCTTGGAAGAGATAAATAAATTTGATAAATCTCCATCCAGAGTGATAAGAAGAAAAAGGAAGACACAAATTACTGATGGTGATAAAAGTGTAGGGCTGGTGCTGTGGCTCAGTGTAGAGCACTTGTCTAGCATGTGTGAGGCAATGGGTTAGATCCTCAGCACTACATAAAAATAAATAAAATAAAGGTATTGTGTCCATTTACAACTAAAAGAAATTTTTAAACTGTATATTAATTCTGATGCTGCGTGTTAAAAAGATAATAGGTAGTACACCTGAGTGGCCTTATATCTAATATTTTAGTGTGTAGGTAAATATATTCTGCAGAACATACTCTTGGCCCAGATGATTCTATAGATTTGTACCAAACATTTAAGGAAGAAGAAATGCCAACACTGAGAACTTGAAAGTGGAATGAGCACTATATTATAGCTAAATATATAGATATCCAGTTATATACATCTGTACACATATATAGGTATACAGTTAACACACACACACACACACACACACACATCCCTAATATACCTGGGTATGTTGATAAATGAGTATAACAAAGAACATACAAATGAATCTATAAGAATGTCCATTTTAATTTTTTTTTTGTTACTGGGGATTGAACTCAGGGGTACTCAACTACTAAGCCACATCCTCAGCCCTGTTTTGTGTTTTATTGAGAGAGAGAGTCTCACTGAGTTGCTTAGTGCCTCACGGTTGCTGAGGCTGGCTTTGAACTCACAATTCTCCTGTCTTAGCCTCCCAAAGTGCTGGGATTACAAGTGTGCACCATACCTGGCTAATTTTAATCAAAATAGCAAAACAATATACATAACCAAAATGTCTGTGAATAGTAAATTTTTTTTTTGTTCAGTGTAATATTACATAAAAATTACCTCATTCTTCCTACAAAAACATGGTTGAATCTCATTGACATAATATTGAAAAAGAAACTAGATCCCACAAACTACATATTGTATGGTTTTATTAATTTAAAATGCACTTCCTCCAGGCGCGGTGGTGCACGCCTGTAATCCCAGCACTTTGGGAGGCTGAGACAGGAGAATCGCTAGTTCAAAGCCAGCCTCAGCAAGCGCTCTACCACTGAGCCACAACCCCAGCCCTAGTGTGTACTCTGGAGGGTGGCTGACAACTTGAGATTTAAAGGGGTATTTGAGATTTTGATGTAGATTGTATTACATGAGTTGTAATTAAAATTGTATCAAGCAGCACACTAAATATTTATTTTGTTGTGTATATATATTATAACTCAATAAATCAAAAGAAAAAAATAAATTATGCAGACACTCCAGCAAACATTTCATGGGCTCTGATGACGCTACATGTGCTCTTCCTTGAGTCAGAAAGATTGACTTAAGCCAGTGAGGATGGGCAAAAGTCTATGCTATAAATACATTGTACCAAAGAAACGGCGAAATGTTTGCTGAAGACCTGCCCTACTGATGTTCATTTCCAGATTTTATAGATCTTCCCTATATTCTCTTGGCTTTGATATCTTCAGAATTTAGATAAAGTGTTAATGAATTTTATTCTTCTTGGCCTCTGAATTTGATTGGTCACCTCTGATTCTGGTTTATTAAAAAGAACTTTTAGTTATTTTAATGTAATCCTTTTAGTTACAGGTATATGTATCTTTTTCAAAACACTATACTTTAGGTTTTCAATTCTGCAATATTTAGATTAGTTGTTTTTATTCTCTAGGACTATGTGTTTTCAGCACCCCCTTCCCCCACCACCACATCAAAAGATATTTGAGAATGATATTGATTAAATGCCCAGGGGCCTAACAGATCATAATTTCTTACTTGCAGTTTATGGCCCCAATTTTTTTTAATTTTTTAAATTTTTTAAATTGAAAAGCTTTATTGATAAAAGAAAATCATGGGCTGTGGAAATTTTCTTTTTTGCCTATTAAATTATAACCTCACAGGGGCTGGGATTGTGGCTCTGTGGTAGAATGCTTGCCTCACATGCATGAGGCACTGGGTTCAATTCTCAGCACCACATAAAAATAAAATAAAGATATTGTGTAAATCTACAACTAAAAAAAAAATTTGAAAAAATTATAACCTCACAAATTAGAGTATTGAGACAGGGATAATATGCTAGAACATACATTTTGAGTTAGTAATATTTACAGCTAAAGAATAAAATTAATCCTACCATAAATTCAATCCTCTGTAGATCTATGAGTGGAGCAGGGTCTCCAAATGAGGCGATATGAATCAATCGATAAATTGTAACTTTTACACAGCACAAACTCAGTTTTCTCATTATATCTCCATGTTCACATGATTTGTAAGCTGTAAAATACATTAAAGAGGTAATTTGCAATTTTTAGAGAATCGGAGATTTTTTAAATCCAGGATATTAAAAATGAATTAAAATAAACTTGATGGGATTAGAATCATGAACGTGTCAGTGTTTTATATATGTAGAACATCTTGTCTTGGAATCTTGGGAAAAGTTCTGTTTTTAAGTTGTACTAAATATTTGTTGTATTATAGTCGATTCATGATATACATTAAAGTACTGTGTCTTTGTTGTCTACAAAAAGTCTTTCCAAGTATCAAAATAATAGAAATAACATGTCCAGATGGTTTATGATCCCTTAACTGATAGCAATAAATTTTGAAATATGATGACCTTTTTGTTGGAAATTTAAGTTCTTAAAGTATTTTATTTGTCGAGGGAATTATTTGTATATTTGCGTGTAACAGTCCTGTGAACCTAAAAGGGAATTTTGCTCCCCAAAATATACCTCCACCCATATTCATCCTTTATGACCAAATAATTGTTGATTTTGCTTCTTCAGAGTAAAGGTGCTAGTGCTGGAAGAGAGTGGACAGAACAAGAGACCCTTTTACTTCTGGAGGTAAGCTGACTGATGGTGGACCTCCTTTATATACCTTAGAGACATGTACCAAGATTCTGATTAACATTTTAGATATACCTGCAGTGTTTAATTAAAACAATTACTCTCAGCCAGGCATGGTGGTGCACACCTGTAATCACAGCAGTTTGGGAGGCTGAGACAGGACAATCACGAGTTAAAAGCCAGCCTCAGCAATGACGAGGCAAAAAAATAGGGACGGGGATGTGGTTCAGCGGTCAAGTACCCCTGAGTTCAATCCCCGGTACTAAAAAAAAAAAAAATACCTTCAAGACTCAGGTGGCTGGGCTGGGGTTATGGCGCAGTGGTAGCGTGCTCGCCTAGCATGTGTGAGGCAGTGGGTTCGATCCTCAGCACCACATAAAAATAAAATAAAGATATTCTGTCTACCTACAACTAAAAAATAAATATAAAAAAAAAACTCAGGTGGTTGACATAGCACCTTTCCTTTAAAGAGCCTTCATGCTTTGTTAATGGATGTTAACCCCATTAACACCTCCTGCTGCTTATCACCAAATATTAAAAACACATATTTAGGCAGTTAGGTTTAATAAGATAAATAAATAATTTTTACAATTTCATCAAGGAAATGTTTAAGTAAAACTGCCTTAGTTTTGTTTTGAGAGTGTGACAGTGAATAAAGTGGCTACTAAGGCAGTTTGATCTTAGCTGTCACTACCTTGATTTGTGCTAAGATGCCACCACTACTTTTGTACCATCAGTACACATGTCAACATAATGAAAAAGTGATGTTCCAGTATTAATTATCATGCAACTTATTTGAACTCAGTTTCTCTTAAAGAGTTTGGTGCTTGTATTTTCCCTGGGCCTCATTTTAAGATGCAGTGGGCCTGATGACATCCTGGTTTCTGTAGTGCTTTGATTTGGTTTCTCACATTGTGTCAACAGTTGAAGTTCCTTTGTAAGTGTTTCCTTTTTAAGAATTTGTTCTTTCTCTTTCTTATTTATCCCTTTATTTGTATATTCTTCTGTCTTTCCTTTCCCCGACCCCTCTTCATCTTGTTACAGGGAGTTTGCTATTTTAATTTTTTCTCATCTGCATTTGGTATCAGTGATATACAGAGAGCTACTTTTCTGACGACCCGCTTTTTATTTCAGGACTGTTTGGTCTAGCTGTATCTGCCATAGATGTTAATTTAAAATAACAGTATTCTCAATACTTGTCAGGGAATATAACTTGGTTTTGTATTACTCTTTTGGAATATTTGGTCCTTGGGGAGAACTTTAGTTGTACAGAAATTACTGGAAAACAACAACATAATTTTTCTCGCAGCACATTGTTGCTCAGAATTTTCTCTTCTTCTATATTTAAGATTAATGGGTAATAAATTCAGAGTGAGGAAAGTATGATTGAGCTACTGTTTATCCTAAACATATCTAAGAAAACCACAGTATCCTTAAACAATAGTACATTTTCTCCCTACAGATGGAATCTGTGCTTTTAAACAGGCAATTGAGTCAACACACATTATCCATCCTTACACATTGAGAAACAAAAGGCTTCTCAACAGCATTGTTTACCACTGACTTCTTCCATTTATATAATTTATCTACAGCTATTAATACCTCAGAATATGAAATATGAAAAATTTTAAATGGATTCATAGCAGACAGATTTAAATTTCTCCCTAATAAATTGATAAATCTGGTAGTTTTGTGGGGGTTTATTTTGCAGAATGTGTCATGTCAATCAGTTAGACAAATATATGATATAGATAATGTTCCAGATATTTTTGATTATTCTTGAGACCACTCACTTTAAAAAAAATAGTTTATTTGATAAAGTCTTTAATCAAAACACTTCTTGAGTGAATGGTGAAGGTTAATATCTTTAATTATATTCACTTTATCTTATTACAAATTTTGGAAACATAATTACAATTTTGCAAATAAACAGTTGGAATGTATACATTGGACAAAGGAGCACTTAACCACTGAAACATATTCGTAATCTCTTTTTTTTTTCAGACAGGGTCTTAGTGGCTTAGGGCCTTGCTAAATTGCTGAGGTTTGTCTTGACTTGCCATCCTCCTGCCTCAGCCTCCAGAATTGCTGGTATTACAGACGTGTGCCACAGCGCCTGACTGAAAATAATCTTTGATTGTTGGAAATGAACGCTAATAAAATTTTCTGTATTAGCTTAAAAACAGTTGGAAGATCAAGATGATGAAGGCTTGCTTGAATAAAACAGGTTTCCACAATTTCTTTTCAGTCCACAACTGATTTCTTCTTCTCATTTTTAATTGTTCCTTGGCTTAGAATTGATGAGTCTTCGATTTTTGAGCTTATTGGTTCTCCCTTCTTAACTTTAGTCTTTATGCTTTATGCCTTGCTTTCCCAGGTTATGTATTTATATTCCCTTAGACAGTTAGTGGAAATAAAATCCTGTACTTTTAAATAAAATTCATAAGGTTTTTTACTGTACCCATCATGGGAACAGTGTCTCACCTTTTAATTTTTAGGTACTAAGAATTTAACCCAGGGACATTTCAATACTGAGCTACATCACCAACCCTTTTTTATTTTTTCTTGTGAAATGAGGTCTCAGTAAGATGCTGAGGCTGGTCTCAAACCTGTAATCTTCCTGCCTTAATCTCCTGAGTTGCTGGGATTATTGGTGTGCATCACCACACTGGGCTTCTCACATTTTTTTATGCTATTTTCTATTTTATTATAGAAATAATAGCATTAGAAGATACTCAGTAAACTGGCTCAAAGGTTTTCTCGTGTGTACACTTGATGTACCTTTTCCCTTGTCCTCTTTTTTTTTTTTTGCAGGGGCATGCGGAGTCTATATATCACAGCTTTTTTTTTTTTTTTTAAATTTTGAAATAGGCTTTCCCAAATTTACCAAGACTATCCTCAAGACTATCCTTAATTTACCAAGACTATACCTGAGTCAGTGAGATTACAGGCATGTGCCATCACACCCAGCTAAACCTTTTGTTAGTAAGCAACCAGGGAAATATTTCATCATGTGTAATTTTGAACTGTACTACAGATGAATAGGTCTTCCATTTAAAAACTTGTGTATAAGAAAAGGGTTTTTTTCTTTTATTTTTTACCAATGCTGGGGAGTAAACTGAGGGCCTCATACATGCTAGGCAAGCACTGTACCACTGAGCTATATCCCCAGTGCAAGAAAGGCAGTTTGTTGTTTTTGTTTAATAAGATGCCTTTTTACAGTGAGTATCAGGGCTGGAAGGGTACCTCAGTGGTAGAGCATTTACCTACCTTGTGCAAGGCCAAGTTCTATCCCTAGTACTGCTGAAATGAAAAAGAATGCTGCTATGAAAATGATGCTGTTAAAGTTTCCTTGTTTATTCCAATTTCCTGGGACTAAGTTCAGTAAATTTTTAAAAAAATATTTTTTTAGTGTTGTAGATGAACACAGTATCTTTATTTTTTTAATTTATTCTTATGTGATGCTGAGGGTTGAACCCAGTGACTCGCATGTGAGGCAAGCGCTCTACCACTGAGCTACAGCCCCAGCCCAAGTTCAGTAAATTTTATTAGGTTCTTTGTTTTGGGCACTGTGATAGATACCACAGATTGAAATGACTAGGACACAATGCCTACCATCAAAGAGTTCATAATCTAGCAGGTGAAATAGATAAAACACAAAACTTGAATGCGGTATTCCCAGTTTCATTATTAGAGGTATACCCTGAGCACTAGTCAAATACAGAAGAGAGGCTGTGAGACTGGGCTGCATAAGTAAGATAAAATGAACAGCTTTCTGGAAATGGTATGGATGTATTTGTTACAATACAAGGTGTTTCTAATATAGAATAAACTGTACATAAGCACAATGTATAGGAAGTGTTGTGGGGTCTGGGTTTTCTTGGAACCTAAAGAAGAGGGAGTCAGGTGGCAGACTTGTAGTGATATTTGGCCTTAATTTGGTAAGATAATGATAAGCAGTGAATTGTTTTAGGCAGGATAGAAATAGTGTTTTTTGTAGAACATACTTCAGTTTGGCAATACAGAGAATGATGAATTTGAGTACAGAGAAAAAGACAAATTCCAAGAATTTAAGTATGAAGACTTGATCCTGGAATAAATATTTAGTAAAAACTTCTTTGTCACCCTATTTCCTGCCCGGCCAGTCTTTCACCTTGTGACCTATTGAAATCTTTTCTCCAATTTCCCCCTTTTATGTTATGCTAGGCTGTGACATTGCACTCTTTTCTGAGCCATATGCTCTTCTAGATGCTAACTCTTGCTTAGATTTTGCATCTTGAAAGGTTCCCCAATTCCAGCTTTATTCTGGAGGAAAAAACTTTTCAACACGCATAATGGTACATACTTATAATCCTAGCTACCTGGGAGGCTGCGGCAGGAGGATCCCAAGTTCAGTGCCAGCCTCTGCAACTTAGTGAAACTGTCTCAACAATAGAAAGGGCTGAGAATGTACCTCAGTCATTGAATGCCCCTGAGTTGAGTCTCCAATACTGCAAATAAAGAAGAAAAAAGTTGAACTTTCTTATTTTTTTGTTGGCTGAAGGAGAATGAATAAAGAAATTAACAAGTTCATTGGAAAAGGTTATGATAGCGCATGTTCTACCTGTGATGAGAAATTTGATACAGTCCCAGTAGGTATGTTTTTGGCTTCAAGGAGTCTGGTAAAAATAGATAGATTTGTCTTTTTTCTTACAATCTGGGTCTTTTCTCTAAGTAATTCACTCTAGAACTACCTGAGGTCAGTGAATATCCAGAGGAAACTCATAATTTCCCTGACTTTTCAAGGGATTTAATGAGTAAGAACATTTGGTGATTTGGTTTTAGAATTGTCCTCTATCACTCCAGCAAGAATGAAAGCCTAGACAATATTTGGAGTCCAGGCTTACAAATTTACTGAGTGAATTATTGTAGAAAACTCATCTCACAGCAAATTAGGCTTTGAAACTAGAGTTTTTATTCACAGCATTATTAACATTGGAGCCATGTAATGGGGAGGGATGTTCCTATGTGCATTGCAGGATATTTAACAATATCCATGGCCTTTACTCAGTAGATACCAGTAAGCATCTCCCTACTTGTATCATCACAGAAGCCTCCAGGCATTTCCACATGTCTCCAAAAAGATGTAATTGCCCATGATTGAGAACCACAACCTTGGGGCTAATGATGTAGCTTAGTAGCAGAGCACTTGCTCAACATGCCAAAGGTCCCATCTGCAGCACTATCAAAAAGAAAAAGGAAAGAAAGATAGCCCTGAGAGAATGGAATGAGTATAGTAAATTCAGTAAATCACTATAGATTTTTTTTTTAAAAAAATATTTATGCTGTATGGGGATTGAACCCAGGGCTTCTTCATTCTAAGTAAGCACTTTGCCACTGTGCTACATCCCCACCCTTTTTAAAATTTTTCAAAAATTTTGTAATAGGGGCTGGGCTCAGTGGTAGAGTGCTTGCCTAGCCCATGTGAAGCATTGGGTTCGAAACTCAGCACAGAATAATAATAATACATAAGTAAAATAAAGGTATTGTGTTCATCTACAACTAAAAATATTTTTAAAACCTATTTTTGTAGTCGGGCGCGGTGGCGGCTTGCCTTTAATCCCAACACTTTCGGAAGCTGAGACAGGAGAGTTGTAAGTTCAAAGCCAGCCTCAGCAATAGCGAGGCACTAAGTAACTCTGTGAGACCCTGTCTCTAAATAAAACACAAAATAGGGATGAGGATGTGGCTCAGTGTTGAGTACCCCTGAGTTCAATCCCTAGTACCAAAAAAATTGTGATAGGGTCTTGCTAAGTTGCCCAGGCTAGCCTAATACTTTTCAATCCTCCTGCCTTAGCCTCCCAAGTAGCTGGGATTACAGGTATGCAACAACATGCTGTACTAGTTCCTTGACCCATTGACACCCCACACACACACACTTTTTTTTAAATTTTGAAATAGGGTCTCATTAAATTGCTTAAGGCCCTGCTAAACTGCTGAGGCTGGCCTCAAACTTGTGATTAGCTTTTTTCAGCCTTGCAAGTCATTTAATTACAGGCGAGCACCACTGTGCCTGGCTTGATGTTCTTAATACATAATCCTGATTTTCACCTTTTTCTTCTTAGAGATTTATTTATTTTTATTGGTGTCTTTTAGGATTCCCTGAAAATATTATCAGTTTTAAAAGTAGAAATTTATATACTTTATGAATTATATTATCAGTTTATCAATTTCTACACAAAAAAATCCTGGGAGCCAGGCATGGTGGTACATACCTATAATCCTAGCTACTCGGGAGGTTGAGGCAGGAAGATCACAAGAGTGAGACCAGCCTCTGCAACTTTGTGAGACCTTGTCTCAAAATAAAAAATAAAAAGAGCTAGAGATATAGCTCATTGATACAGCATCCTAAGTTTAATTCTTAGAGTCAAAGTCTGTAGGGAGTTAATAAGGATTGTGACGAATCTGTAGTCAAACTTGGCAAGAATTGATATCTTAATATTGAGATTTCTAATGAATTAAAACTGTATCCTCATTTTGTTACGTCTTTGAGTTTCTTACCATGTTTTTTGTTTTTCCTGTGATGTTGATTCTATATGTACTTATTTCTAAATATTTAATTTTTATGCTGTTTTAAATATTTTTAAATTTTAAAATTCATCATTCCTATTATATGTAATACAGTTTTGATTATTTTTATAGTATGTATTTTACTTTACTTTTCTTTGTTTGGTAACAGGGATTTTACAAAAGCATACTTTACCACTGAGCTACCTCCCTAACCCTTTGTATTTTGAAACAGGGGCTTGCTAATTGTTTAGAGCCTCGCTAATTCGCTTGAGGCTAACCTCAAACTACAAATCCTCCTGCCTCCGCCTCCCAAGTTGTTGGTGTTGCAGGCATGCACCACAAGCTCAACCTCCCCTGCCACTGGGATTACAGGCATGTACCACCATGTCAGCCTCAAATTCACCCTTTTTATGTATAACAAAAGTCATTTGAATTTTTTTTTAAAACAGCTATCTAAAGAACAATGACAGGCTTCTAATTTTATTACATATTATTTCCTTGTTATACCATATTAAAAATCCTGTTTTTTCTGTTTTAGGCCCTGGAGATGTATAAGGATGATTGGAACAAAGTGTCAGAACATGTCGGAAGTCGTACTCAGGATGAATGCATCCTCCACTTTTTGAGGCTTCCCATTGAGGACCCATACCTTGAAAATTCAGATGCTTCCCTTGGACCTCTGGCCTACCAGCCTGTCCCCTTCAGTCAGTCGGGAAATCCAGTCATGAGTACTGTTGCTTTTTTGGCATCTGTGGTGGACCCTCGTGTAGCATCTGCTGCAGCAAAAGCAGCTTTGGGTATGGACTCCTCTAATCCATCTGTCCAGGAAAAAAACTTGATTTTTATCAAATTTAAATATTACTAGCTGTTACATTAATTTCTCTTCTATACATAATAAAAATCAAACATTATCCTTTAGATATACCGTGTGCTTTGTAAAAAGTACTAAAACATGTTAAAGTGAGGCACTTTAAATGCAGCAGTTAGCAAGACTGTGACATATAGGATAAAAGCCTAGAGTAAAGAATTTCATTACTGTTTATCTCATTTTGCTGGTATAAGGACTGAACCCAAATGAGGTCACGACATCCAAGAGAATATTACTGTGGACCTAGTGGTTTTAAAATTAAGGCAAATATTTGTGCAAACTAGGTTACTATTCCATTTTTATTCTTGAACCAGAGGAGTTTTCTCGGGTCCGAGAGGAGGTACCACTGGAATTGGTTGAAGCCCATGTTAAGAAAGTACAAGAGGCTGCCCGAGCCTCTGGGAAAGTGGATCCTACCTATGGCTTGGAGAGCAGCTGTATTGCAGGCACAGGGCCTGAAGAGCCGGAGAAGCTTGGTGAGTCACTACTAAATACAAGGACAGGATTACTAGATATTTGCGTCCCCCATCAGCTTTCTAAAATAATGCTTCATAAATAAGCATAACCTTGCCTCTTAAAATTCGTGTATGACTTTTTTCTTTCTTATTTCTTTGTTTATGGTAGCTCAAACTTTAAAAAAAAAAAGTCTAGTAATTGGCAACAATATCACAGTTGTAAAGCATTTGGTAGCTGTAGATCTAGGTTTTGAGCATATAGATATAAGAATATTGAAGGTACTTTTTGTGTTTAATTTATGTTGATTTGTTTTAATTTATGTTTACATATATAATTATTTTTTATAACTTAAGATAAAAATTTCTAGAACATTCCCCTTTTAGCCACTTAAGAGTTTAAAATCCAGTAGCTTCTAACATATTCACAGTAGTCTACATCTTTCACCATTGTATAATACCAGAAAATTTTCATCACCATAAAAGGAAATATCAAATTCCTAGTAGTTATTCCCCATTCCTCCTCCTCAGCCTGATCACCAGCAATCTGCTTTCTGTCTCTGTGGATTTGCCTATTCTCAACATTTCATGCAAAGGGAATCATAAAATATATGGTCTTTTGTTCCTGGCTTATTTTATTTAGAATGTTTTCAAGGTTCATCAGTGTTCCAGCATAATTCAATACTTCATCCCTCCCCCACCCCTACCCCAGATGGGGTCTTGCTATGTTGCCCAGGCTGACCTCCTACTCATTGTCCTCTCACATGCACCTCCTGACTTGCTGGGATTACAGGCACGCAACCCCACACCTGGCAGTACTTCATTTTTTGTGTATTAAATACTATTCTTTTGGATGGATTTACTGTATTTTGTTTACCTATTTATCAGTTCATGGGCATTCACACTGTCTCCACTTTTTTTTTTTTAAATTTTTTTAGTTGTAGATGGACACAATGTCTTTATTTTATTGGTTTGTATATGGTGCTGAGGATCGAACCCAGGGCCTCACGCATGCGAGGCAAGCGCTCTACCGCTGAGCTACAATCCCAGCCCTGTCTCCACTTTTATACTGTTAAATAATGCTAATATGAACATTTGGGTGCAAGCTTTTTGTAAACAGACATTTTTCACTTTTCTTGTATATGTATCTGTAAGTAGAATTGCTGAGTCAGATGGTAATTCTGATGTTCAGTATTTTTGAAAAACTGCCATGTTAGGCATGGAGGTTCTAGTTTTTCAACATTCTCAGCAATACTTGTTTCCCTTTTCATTTCTATTTTTTTTCTTTTCTAATAAATAGACATCCTATCCCTAGCACTGCATTTTAAAAAAGAAAAAAACTTTCCTATTGGTTTCAAGTGTGATCTCTTTATGATTATCTTCCTTAGAAAATGTCTTTTCAGATCCTCACTCATTTTTTTAATAACATTTAATTTATTATTAATTTTTTTCCATTGGGTTGGAACCCAGGGCCACTTAACCCCTCAGACACATCTCCAGCCCCCACCCCAGCCTACCTCCTTTTTTTTCTTTTGGTGCTGGGAATTGAACTCAGGGGGTATTCAACCACTGAGCACCCCCAGCCGTATTTTTTGTTTTAGTGATATGATCTCACTGAGTTGCTTAGTGCCTCGCCATTACTGAGGTTGGCTTTGAACTTGTGATTCTCCTATCTCGGCCTCCCCAAGTGCTGGGATTACAGGCATGTGCCACCACACCCAGCTCCCCTTCCCCTTTAAAAATTTTTTTAGTTGTAGGTGGACACAGTACCTTTATTTTATTTACTTATTTTTATGTGGTGCTGAGGATCGAACCTAGTGCCTCACACATGCTAGGTAAGTGCTTACCACTGAGCCACAATCCTAGCCAACCCCAGCCCTTTTGTGGATTTTATTTAGAGACAGGGTCTTGCTGAGTTGCTTAGGACTTCACTAAATTGCTGAGGCTGGCTTTGAACTTGTGATCCTCCTGCCTTAGTCTCCTAATCCTGGATTCTACTGGATTACAGGTGTGCACCACCGCACCCAGTAGAAATTTTTAATTTTGATAAAGCCTAATTAATGTAATTTTTCTGTTGCTCCTTGTGCTTTAGGTGTAATGTCTAAGAATCAATCCATTGTTAGATGAAAGGTCATGATTTGCCCCTTTCTTCTGAGAATTTTTTAGTTTTAGCGGTTACATTTATCTCTTAGATCCATTTTGAGTTAATTTTTGCAAATTACATGGGGGTTGTGATCCAGCTTTAATCTTTTGTGTGTGAATGATCTGTTGTCTCAGCACCATTTGTTAAAAATACTGTTCTCTCATTTAATGGTTTTGAATGGACAAGAATTAGTTGACCATAGGTGTACAGGTTCATTTCTAGATGCTCAATTTTTTTATTCCATAGTGTGTTTGTCTATCTTTACATTAATACTCATTGTTTTGATTACTGTAACTTTACATTGAGTTTTGAAATCTAAAAATATTCTCTAGCTTTGTTATTTTAAGCTATCTAGGTTCCTTGTAATTTTATATATGAATCTTAGGTTTACCTTATTTATCCCTCTCTACCCAAAAACAAACAACAACAAAAAAAAACCCTGGAATTTTGGTAGGGCTTTAATTTAAATGATAGATCAATTTGGAGAATATTGCCATTATAACAATATTCAGTCTTCTAGTTCATGAACATGGTGTCTTTCTATTTACTTATATTTTATTTAAGGAATATTTTGTTTAAAAGTTTCCAAGTCATGTTTCCTTGGTTGAATTTCCTTGATTGAATTTACACTTATATACAAGTGCTCCGCCACTGAGCCACAACCCCAGCCCAGTATTACTCACTTTTGAAGTGATTAATCTTGAGTTTTTCTTCATTTCTTGATGACTAATTCAATCTCTCCTTAGATTAGTTGAGTTTTTTGTTGTTTTTTTGGAGGGGAGGGGTTGTTTGTATCTTTTTAGGAATTTGTCCATTTCATGTAAATTATCTAATTAGTTGTCAAAAAATTAGAATAACCATAAAGGGGAAACAAATGCCCATTAACTAAGGAGAATGTAAGGAAAATATATTTATACAATGCAGTATTATTTGGCTATAAAAAGGAATAAAATAGTGACATGCCACATAATGAATGATTCTTACAAATATATGGTAAGTTGGGCTGGGGTTGTGGTTTAGTGGTAGAGTGCTCGACTAGCATGCCTGACATACTGGGTTTGACCCTCAGTACTACATAAAAATAAATAAAATAAAGGTATTGTGTCCATTTACAACTAAAAATATATATTTAAAAAAATAACGGTAAGTTAAGAATAGCATATTACGGGCTGTGATTGTGGCTCAGTGATAGAGTGCTTGCCTAGCACATGTGAGGCACTGGGTTCAATTCTCAGCACCATATTAAAAAAACAAACAAAATAAACTTATATAAAAAAAATTCCTTAAAAAATAACATTATCTCATTACATTTATGTAAAATAACCCAAATAGGCGAATTTATAAAGACTGACTATAGATAATAACTGACTATAGATAATAAGAGGGAATGAGAGTAACAGCGTAGCTCTTTGAGGTGTTGAAAATGTTTTATTACAATGATGATGGTTGCACACACTATATTAAAACTGTTTTATTCTTTAAATGGTCATATTTGTGTGATGTGAATTATATTTCAATAAAGCTTTTTTAAAAAGTTCAGTCTACTCTTATGATTGTCAGTAGTCATGTCTCATTTTTATTATGATTTCAGTAATTTGATTCATTCACTTTTTAAAATCAGTCTAGCTAAAGGTTTGTTCATTTCATTTATCTCAACTCAACAATATTTAGTTTCATTGATTTGCTCTGTTGTAGTTCTAGTCTCTAATTTATCTCCACTCAGACCTTTTATTATATCCTTTCTTCTGCTAACATTGGGTTAAGTTTGCTCATTTTATCTAGTTCCTTAAGGTGGAACATAGGTCACTTGAGATCTATTTCTTTATTACCTAATGTAGACAATTATAGCCATATAATTTTCTCTCTGCACTGCTTCTGCTACATTTCATAAGTTTTGATACATTTAGCTTTGTTTTCGATCTTTTCAAAGTACTTTGTAATTTTCCTTGTGATTCCTTCTTTGACTCATTGGTTGTTTGAGAGTATGTTATTGTTTATTTCACACATTTGTGGATTTTTTAAAAAAGATTTTCTTGTGTTATTTGATTTCTAATTGTATTCCATTATACTCAGAAATTATGTGTTATTTCTACATTTTAAAATTAATTAAGACTTGTTGTGTTGCCTAACATGTATTCTGTCCTGGAGAATGTTCTTGAAGCACTTGAGAAAAATTTGTAAACTGTTGTTGAAAAGAATTGTTCAGTTTGTCTACTTCTTTGTTTATATTTTGTGTAGTTACATCTTCTATTAAAAACAAGGTCTTAAAATCTCCAGCCATTA
The DNA here is from genome assembly GCA_028644305.1 of Xerus rutilus. Lineage (NCBI taxonomy): Eukaryota > Metazoa > Chordata > Mammalia > Rodentia > Sciuridae > Xerus > Xerus rutilus. The sequence continues at coordinate 13,443,989 of CM053413.1, forward strand.
TTGTTCATTTACTCCTTTAGTTCTGCCTGTTTCTGCTTTTTATATTTCTAGGCTCAGTTGTTAGTTGCACATGTGTTCATAGTTATTGTAATTTTTGATGGATAGACCCTTTTATCTTGATATAATTTTCCTCTTTTCTCTTGTATCATTTTTTACCTTACCTTTATATATATGTATGTATATGTATGTATATATAAACTTACCATTTCAGTTGTCTTTTGGTTACCGTTTACATGGAACATCTTTTTCCATCTTGTTACTTTCTGTCTGAATTTTCGGGTCTAGAGTGGATCTTTTATAATCACCATATAGCTTTTTGGATTGGAAGAGCCTGGAGATAAGTTCTGCCTTTATTTCTGTCCTTAATAGCCACAGACTTTTAAAAAGCTACTTAGCTTCGGTGGCTCTGAATTACCTTGTTTGTAAAATGAAAGGTATGCTTATGTATGCTCTGTATTGTGTTATTTAGCCTTTCCCTTCTGTTATATTGGGCAGGTGACATTTTTGCTCTGAAGGGCTTTTCTGCTTTTGTTTAATCAGTCTTGAAAAGGAGTAAAATGACTCAAAACACTTTATATACCCTTCAGTAGCATATTAAATGTCCATATATAAAAGGATTATTTTCAGGTTAAACCTCTATTAAAGTTTTTGCCCTGACTTTTCATAGTATTAGCTATGTATGAAGTTACCAGGCCTTTGATTTGAAAAACAATTTGAGTTATATACAGTCATTTATTGGTTTGAAAACTATTTTCCTTATTTTAGGGTCAAACTGAAATTAGCAAGCCAAGTCACATCTCTATTGCTTTTTGTCACTTCTGCAACACAAGACAGTGCCCAGTTTAGGCTGGGAAAACCTGAAGCTATTTAATTCCCACATTTTACTTTCCTCAACTTTTTTTAGTTGGAGTCGAGGGGTGGATGGATCTTTGTAGGATCTTTTGGTTCCCCATGGTCATGGAGATGAAAAGTGTTGGCAAGGCCTTCTTATTCATTCAGTGAAGTTCTCATACTTTGCAAAATGCAGGACATACTTTTACAGGTACCATTTTAAAAATTTTAAGGGGAAGATGATAACATATAGATAGCATCAGTGGTTAAAAAAACAACTTGCAAATTTAGCCATTTCTAGTTTAGTGGAATTTGAAACAAAGAAGACCAAAATATCTAATAGGCTTAGTTGTGGGGCTGGAGTTTCTTGATAAGTGAATGTCTGATTTCTGCAGTGGGCAAACCTTGGGAAAGACTGCTGCAGGAAACATTTGAGACTACTAATTGGCCTTTGAATGAGAGCAGTAAAACTAATTCACAGATCTGGAAGTAGCCTATCAGTTAAACTGTTCCAGGTGTGATATAGTAATTCACTAGTTACAGCAACAAAATTTTAGATACTTTTATAATTTAATAAGGAATTCATAAAATACCACTCCAATATGAATATTTCTGAATAAGTTTTTGTAACTAATGCAGGCCTATTATAGTTAATTTTATTTATATTAGTCTTTGACTAATGATTTAAATTAGGAAACAGCAAATGTTTCTCCTTTGGGAATTGATTCAGCAAAATTTGTAGTGGAAAGTCAGCAGTGCACCTCTTGTATGTCATAGAACGAAATAATGGCTTATTGCATAGCTCACTGATTTGAAATAGAATGACATACAGTTTTACTTAGAAAGATCCTAAGAATGCACTTGGTTGGTAGGTTTATGGTAATATTTATAATTATACTTCATTTACTGTGTAATACATGTTATTTTATTAACTATAGTTGGATTATAAAATGGAAAAAATGCTTTGTTATGAAATATAAGATTTTTTTGATTTCTATCAGTAACCTAACTTAAGATATACAGTACATTATTGTTATCTATAGTCAACCTACTTTATAATAGCACACGAAAATTTGTTTCTTGTATCTGTTAACTTAGTACCCATTGACTAACATTCCTGTTCATTTCATCCCCTACTCACCTTAGACTGTGGTAAGCACCATTCTGCTTTCAATTTCTATAGCATTAAAACTTTTAGCCAGGCGCGGTGGCGCAAGCCTGTAATCCCAGCACTTAGGGAGGCTGAGACAGGAGAATCGCGAGTTCAAAGCCAGCCTCAGCAGTGGCAAGGCGCTAAGCAACTCAGTGAGACCCTCTCTCTACATAAAACACAAAATAGGGCTGGGGATGTGGCTCAGTGATCGAGTACCCCAGAGTTCAATCCCCGGTACAAAAAAAAAAATTTTTTTTTATATTCCACATGAGTGAGATCTTAGGGTGTTTTTTTTCTCTGTGCCTGACATAGTTCACTTAACTTATTGATCTCCAGTTTCACTTATGTGACAATGACAGAATTTTATTCTTTATTATAGCTGATTAGAGCTTTCTTGTATATATGTACCACATTTTGTTTATCCATTCATCCTTGGATATTTAGGTTGTTTCCATTTTTTTTATTAGGCCTCACCTCTCAACGTGACTACACTCTCAACTCATAATCTTTTAAAGGACACACTCAAACTATATCCACATCATTGCAACTTATAAAAAGGAACTTTTTTAGTCCATCCTCTTCAACTATATGTTCATCAAGATCTGGTTCCTCTAAATGTGTGTGGTTAGGGGTTTTTGTTTTTGACAGACCATTCTAAGTATTCAAAAAATCATTGATATTTGAGACCTTTTTTGGCTGATTAAAAATATTATTAGATTTTTATGTGCTCTGAGGAAAAAGTAGGAGAAATTAAGATGAAATGAGACTGTGTGTGTGCACACACTGAGGGTTGAACCCAGGACCTTGTGCATGTTAGGCAAGCACTCTACCAACTGAACTACATCCCAAACTCAGTTTCACTTATGTGAAATAGTGAATTTTTTATTTTTATTTTTTAATTCTCAGATGTATTTGGAAACTCTTTTTCACTATAGCAGGCTACCAGAAGTAAAATACAAGTAAGATACATAGGTATGCCTGTATAGTTTTCATTTACTGAGCAAAAGTCTTTAAAGACCTAAAAGCTGTAAAGTACTATACTGTCTTATGTTCTATGTGAAATACAATGGAAGGAGACCCAGACCCTTCTGAGAATGGGATCTGGTAATATGGTAATACACAAGGGCATAAGCAATATGACTGTAGTTGATAATTTATGTGCCATTGAATGCTGAAAAAAAACCCCACCAAGTCAGTCAGTGTGATTCAGTATATGAACCTATTCCAGAGAAGCATTTTGGGTGGAAGGTTGGTTTTAACTGGGCTTTTAAACTTTAACTCATAATGATAGATGAAATTGCAAATGTAATCATTTAATTTTTTTGGTGTTCTCAGTGCTGTGGTACTGGTAAATAAAGTAGACCAAAATCCCTGCTCTGTGGACTTTATATTTTACAGTTGTGAGATGGTACATCAGTTTAATCCAATAAATAATACTTGAATATATAAATTAAAATTTAATATAGAGTGTGTTGAATGATAAATGCTATGGTGAAAAATAAAGCAGGAATAAGAAGGATAAGAGTGAAATGTGGGGAATTACAATTTGAAATGGTCTGAATGAGGAAGTAGCATTGTTTTTATTCTAAAAGCCAGAAATTGAGACATTGGGGGTTACATGGGTGTTGTAAATAATGGTCAGATTGACAAAATTGCGTTCAAACGAAGATGTAAATGAGGTCAGGGAGGGAGCCATGTAGACATCTAAACTAAGAGTGTTTCAGGCATGGCAGCAGCCAGTAAAGGCCCCTGGGCAGTATCTACCCAACACAGTTGAGGAATAGCAAGGAAGCCCTGGTTTGGCAGGGTCAGGCGTTCCTATCAGATGATAAAACCCCCTGTGGTTCCTCGTAAAGTTTTAATGTTTACCCTTAGTAGGGTAGAGCCAGTGGAGGGATTGAGCAAAGGATTGTCAGAATCTGGCCATTTTAACTGTTGGGTTGAGAATAGGCCCTATCTATTACACCTATAATCCCAGTGACTCAGGAGGCTAAAGCAGGAGGATCACAAGTTCAAGGCCATCTTTGGCAGTTTAACAAGACACTGAACAACTTAGTGGGTCCCTGTATAAAAACAAATGGAATAATTAGAAAAAATTATTTTATTATCAATTAGTGTACTGTCCACTGAGCTCCTTAGCCGAAGGATGAAGGGCTTCAAAGAATACATCTGAAGCCAGTTATCACAGGTCTATGAAGTATAGTCCAACTAATTATTCCTAGTTTTCAAGATTTAGATCTGTAGCCTATCATGAAATTAGGAAGATCGTCCTATAATAATAATATTAAAAAGGTTACTTTCTAGGAATATAAAACTCAGAAGTGACTCTTAGAATTCTTGCCTCAGATACTACTCATAACTTATAAATAGGCTCACTATTCTCACCAGTTGGATTTCCATAACACTATTTATAAAGTCAGGCACTTCTAAAACACCACGTGTAAAAATACACTAGGCCAGTGAACCTAAGAAAACAGAGGAACAGTATTTGACCATCAGATTTATATCTTATGGAGTGGACTTGTCTCTTCTCTTTGTTACTATTATATTAAAATGTCCCTTTCAGGGCTGGGGATATAGTTCAGTTGGTAGAGCGCTTGCCTAGTGTGCATAGGGCCCCCGGTTCAATCCCCAGCACCACCAAAAGAAAAGTCTCTTTTAGATCTGTTTTAAAAGACATTGAAATAGAGACTCAAATTTCTCAGCACTTCATAATTGGACATTTAACCTTTAAGGACTGGCAAGTCTTTAAAGGACAATATGAACAACAAGGTCCTTGTTGTTCATATTGTCAAGAAGAAATTGGCTTTTCTTATATAATTGCCTTTCTTTCAGGGACCATTTTATCAGATCAGGCATTTTGTTTACTTGATGTATACCTCTTATGAGGAATTCAGAAGTCATATAAAACACATTTAATAACCTCTAATGATTGAAATTTGGGTGCTAAATTATACATACATGAAAAAGACATTCTACTGTTGGAGAGTTGGGGGATATAATGAAGCATGCATAGTACTAATTCAAGGAGCACTATACATAGGAAGTGCTATAACAATTAGCAAAAGAGTACACATTATTTTAGACTTAGGGAGGCTTCACAAGGAAAATGGTATTTGAACTGAACATGGAAAAGAAGTTCAGAATGTCACTGAGCAGATAGGAGCAAGTATTCCTTTCTGGGGCTGGGATTGTAGCTCAGTGGTAGAGCGCTTGCCTTGCATGTGTGGGGCGCTGGGTTCGATCCTCCGCACCACATAAAAACCAAAAATAAAAATAAAAAAAGTACTCCTCTCTGTAGAACAATGAGAACAAAGGCACAGAAATAGAAGGGAAGGTTATTCAATGGGTAGGAATTAAACCAGACTGGCCATTGTACAAAGTTCAAATTTGGACGTGGCAAGCATGGCCAGAAAGGTAGGTTGTAGCTAAGTTGTAGAGAGCTGGAAGGGTCACAAGTTTGGACTGTGTATTGCTGTCTTGTGGAATGCTTGAACTTTAATGTAGGAAATGACAGGAATTGTCTCTCCCGGTATAGAGTAACTTTCTGCCAGGCTCTTCAGTCTGTTCCTCTTTGACAAGACAACATTGATTTTACTGGTAATTCTCAAACATTAGTTTCAGTTGTCCCCTATACTCTTCAACACAATTGAAGAGCCCAAGGTGTTTCAATTCGTGAGGATTATGTCTGTTGATATTTACTATTTTAGAAATCAAAAAAATATTACTAAAAGCATTTACAAGAGTATGTTCCTTTAGCTATTGGAGCATTGACTTCATAAAGCATCAGGTAGCCTTTACAAAGTGAGACTGCACATTTGTGAGAGAATCCAGGTGAAAAGACAGTAGCATCTTAGTGTTAGGAAATTGATTTTTACTTTGGAGACCCCCAGGATATCAGGACTATGCTTTTTAAATCACTGGATTAAGCAAACACTTTGCCCTTGAAAGAATATTGTGAGTATTGAGTTTAGGGGCGAGAGTAAAGAAATATAGCTCTAAATAGAGGGATTCCAAGGAAACAATGATTTTCTATGGGTCTGTTGGGGAAGACTTGGTAACGGAAACTTTTTAAATAGAAATGAGAAAGGAAAACAAAAGGAAAATGGATGTCATATTCTGAAGCAAATACCAAGAGTTCCATGAGGAACAGATACTGTGGCCAGAGATGAGAGTGGGTTAGTTTATGAAGGATGTTTACCTGTCCTATAGATAAGTCATCAGAGTATAGAAGTAACCTGCATGACTCAGTTCATTTTAAAAAGTAACTGCTGGCAATTTACAAATCAGGTGCAGAGAATGGAAAGAGTTCCTATTAAATAATCATAATTCCTTGTCAGGGAGCATCATTACTTATTCATAACACACTTGTATTAAAGGCAGCTAGTTTGCAAGCATTTGATTTTCTTCTCCAATCTAATTTTTCCCAGTTCCTTCAATCAATTAGGAAATTATTTCTAGACCTTTAACTGTGCAGACATGGGTCAGACTACCTATCTTTGGGGAAGGATTCTGGTTTAAAAACACTAACGAGGCCCTGGGTTCAATTCACAGCACTACTGAAAGGAAGGCAGAGCAGATACATGAGAGACTGCAGCCTCTCAAAAGTTCATACTTCTACCAAGATGCAGTGATGCATGCTTGTAATCCCCGTGGCTTTGGAGGCTGAAGCAGGAGAATTGCAAGTCTGATGCCAGCCTGGGCAACTTAGCAAGGCATTGTCTCAGAATTTAAAAATGTTAAGAAGGGCTGGAGATAAGCCAGGTGCGGTGGCGCAAGCCTGTAATCCCAGCACTTACAGAGGCTGAGACAGGAGAATCGCAAGTTCAAAGCCAGCAAGGCACTAAGCAACTCAGTGAGACCCTGTGTCTACATAAAACACAAAATAGGGCTGAGGATGTGACTCAGTGGTCAAGTGCCCCTGAGTTCAATTTCCAGTACCAAAAAAAAGGGGGGAGGCTAGAGGTAAAGCTTCGTGGTAGAGTGTCCCTGAGTTCAGTCCAAAGAACTACCACCCCAAAAAAATTTTTTGATCAAAAATAAGCTTTTCTTTTTCCAAAAGATATCTAAAAGCAGTTGTAAAAACAAAAAAACTATAGAGTAGAAACCACTTTACATAGTCTTCCACATAGCTTTGTGAGAAGCACACAACATATAATTAAACTCTTTTTAGACATTTTCTTAAATCTTATTACTGCTAGATGTGCTGACACATAGTTGTTATCCCAGTGACTAAGGAGGCTAACGCAGGAGGATCGCAAGTTCAGGGCCATACTCATTAACTTAGCCCCTCAATATTAAAATATACATTAAGAAGGACTAGAGATACAACTCAGTAGTAAAGTTTCCTTGGGCATGATCCCCAATAACAAACAAACAAACAAAAAGAATTAGAATATTAGCTTGTAGTACTACTAATTTGAATCACTGTCTTCCTCTCATCTCATCCTGTCAACTTTCCACTCCCAGCAGTAAGAACCCTAAATTTTGATTATCTTTCTAAATACATATTAAGTGACTTTATCACAAACATAGATATACTTGAACAATATATGTTAGGTATAGTTTTGCTTGCTTTTAATCTTTCTAAAACATGGCATATTTAGACTTTTGAAACTTGATTTTTTTTCATATTTTATTCTCAGTGTTGTTTTTAAGATTCATCCGTGTGTTTTTTGTAATATCTGTATAATATCAGCTTATTTTCAGTCCTATGAAATATTTTGTTGTGTGATTATAATCCAAGATAATTACCTATTCTAATGTTGGATGGACAGTTTGGGTCATGTCCTGTGTTTTCCACTTCAGATATCTATGCACAGTTTTGTGTATGCTTCATAGTGCACAAACACACAGGGCTTCTCTTTGGTATAGTGGAACATGAAGTGTGGTTGATGGACCACTTGACAAGTCAAAATAAGGAGTTTGCTATTTTCTCTGATAAGCAGATGCTAATCCATACTGGGGTGGGGAGATAGGGCAGAATGAAGGAACTTTGGTTTGTATAGAGGGGAGTTAGGGGAGGGGTTGGGTTATGGGGATGGGAAGGACAATAGAAAGAAAAAGATATTATTACCCTATATACATGTATGATTACACTAGTGGAATGACTCTGAAACATGTACAACCAGAGGAATGAGAAGTTGTACTCTATTTGTGTACTATATGTCAAAATGCATTCTATAAAATAAATCAATTAAGTTTAAAAAAAAAAGGTATCTTTAAAAAAAGATCCAGTAGGAGACCCCATTTGGCCAGGGGACATTAATTCACTGGGGAAAAGTAGTTCTTGGTGTAACAGTATCCCATCAAACTAAATGCCTGGAAAAACAATAAATAACTGCACTCAGAAAAGAAAAACTAAGGTCAACTTGTGTTTTCTATGCAGCTTCTGCAAAGGGATCTTCAAGGAAGCCTAAAGAAAAGGATGGAAAGGGCCTCCTCCATTGCATATTAATATGCCTAGTGTAAGATAAAGGCCCAAAAGGAGCCTCTGGGTACAATTGACAGTGAGAAACTCACTTAAAGTTGATGGCATTGTGATAATGATAAGGGAGACAGGTCAGGCTCAAAAATATCCTGTGCTCCAACCCCTTGACTGCCACCTGGGAGAGAAAAGATGAAGTCACAGTTTTTGGATATGCCAGATTGTCTAATCCTTCTCCTGGGATGAAATTTGTTGTGTAAATTAAATGCTTAGAAAACATTAATAAGGACTGTTTGAGAATATGAACTTAAGAAAGGACCCAAAACTAGAAAAGATAAAAGGAAGTTATAGATGTGGAAATATATTTGAGTATGGAAAATTAGAAGTTAGAATAAATGTTTCTGGATGAGAAAATATTTTGTCTGGTAAAATAATATTCTTGGGCTAAAGTCCAAAAAAAAAGGGACAAAACTAAGGATGTAAAAAGTTGTAAAAGTTTTAGTAAGTCATAGAAGGTTTGTGGAAGGTAAATCTCAAAAGTTTGAGTTTGTGATTAAATTGGCTATCATTAGCATAAAGTTACTTGAACTTTTATATACTGATATAAAGGAAAGTCTGAAACATTGCTCCTATCAAGATAATTTTCTTGGTTTGTTTTTTTTTTAATCTTTATTTTTTTTTATGTGGTGCTGAGGATCGAACCCAGTGCCTCACGCATGTGAGGCAAGCGCTCTACTGGTGCGCTACAATCCCAGCACCCCTTTTTTGTTCTTGTTTTTGCTTTTAGTACTGGGGATTGAACTCAGGGGTACTTGACCCCTCTGCCACATCCCCAGCCCTATTTTGTGTTTTATGTAGAGACAGGGTCTCACTGAGTTGCTTAGCGCCTGGCCATTGCTGAGGCTGGCTTTGAACTCGCGATTCTCCTTTCTCAGCCTCCCAAAGTGCTATGATTACAGGCTTGCACCACTGCGCCCAGCTATTTTCTTGTTTTTGTTAGGTTTTATTACTTAAGGAAACAAAGACTTAAAGGAATTGGAGTTTGTACCTCATTTTAAGGTCTTAAATAATTATTTTGTTATGGTTGAACAAACAACTGTTATTTAGATTATAACAATATACTTGACACCCTAAATATATGTGACTAGGTATATGTATGCATCTGAGAACTATGTCTGTCTAAGCTTTGTCTAAGTGTTCTGTAAAAGTTCATAAAATAAAAGTTTATTGGCCAGATATTTAATAAGTGCTCTATTTTATACATTGTATCTGACATAGAAGGGCCACAGTGTCATTTGAAGACCTGTCTTATATCTGCTTGGACTAAGTCAATTTCTGATCATTAACTGTTTCCAAAATGTATAAAAGCTTTAAGGGTATCTTTGATTTTTGTTTAACCCATGCAGACCTGTGATTATTGTTACCATACACTCTGGATTCTAAATTGTACTCTAAAAGTTGAACTTAGTTAAATGTAAAGCAAAGGGGAGAACACTTTGCCAAGTTGATGTTCTTCCAACTAAAATTATGTGTAGCAAAATTGATACAAAATTTATACAAATATGAGAATTTGTATAAAAATAACAAATTTTGTTGGTATTTATGCATGTGAATTGATACAGCTATATAAAGTAACTTGCTGTCAATAAGTTATATGTAAAATTTTGTGTTATTCTTTTTTTTTTTTTTTTTTTTTTTTTTAGTTGTAGATGGACACAATGTATTTTATTGCTTTGTATGTGGTGCTGAGGATCGAACCCAGGGCCTCACACATGCGAGGCAAGCGCTCTACCGCTGAGCTACAACCCCAGCCCAAATTTTGTGTTATTCTTGACACTGGAATTGGAATTTAGATGCATTTTTGGAAGATAATAAGAGCCTCATCTGTTTAAAAGTGGCATTGTAAAACATGGAAGCATTCTGCCACTTTTTCCACAAAAACAAAGTTAAAAGCTCTCTTAGTCTTCTTTGATTCATGTTTCAGATGTAATGTTGTATTGTTATTTGTGAAGAGCCCCACCTTACCTGAGATAAGGCTGTGCCTCCCTCCTTCCTCCATATTTGAATGGTTCCAAAATAATCTAAATTTCAGCTCATTAAAGTTGTGTTCAAAAGATTGATTTTTATTGTAAGGATTACTGTGATCTCAAACAGGAGATATAATGCATAATGCATAACTAAATGTTCAAGGTAATAAGTCATTTTTCTTGGTTCATAGTTATTTAAAAAAAAAAATAAGGAGTTTACATTACTAAATTTACTGTTTAGTTGTTACTTTTTTCATCAGATCAATTTCATAGTAGATTACTGAACATTGAAACTTGGGCTCTCTTCCTCTGAAGTTCCCTATTTTGGTGTGGTCTCTTCTACAAGTAGCAATGTTTTAGGAAATCCTAGTTTTCCTCCACACTGTGTGTGTCAGTTTTCACTTCGACCCAGAAGGCTCCTTTTCAACGCTTCCTAGTGTTAAATTCACAGATCCAGTGGTTGTAAAATGACAATTCTTTGGTTTTTTTTCTTTTTCTTTCTTTCTTTTTTTTTTGTTTGTTTATTTGGGGAGGTTTTTGCAGGGTCTTCTGATGTTGCCCAGGCTAGTCTTTTACTCTTGAACTCAAGTGCTCCTCCTGCCTCAGCCTCCCAAGGGCTGAGATTGCAGGAGTGCACCACCAGAACAATCTTGCTGTATGTTCACATCCACTGTGTATCTCTATTTAGAGATGTATTCAATTCTTCTGTGATGTATGTTTTTAGTTTCTCTCTTGACATTTTCAGTTTTGTCTTATAATAGAATAATACTGTTTTATTAATTTCCTAAAAGTACAGAAAATTAGTAATTATCTGGTAAAGTAAACTTTTCTCCCCTTATGTTGTTAATTATGCTGTATTCTTAATGCCTATATTGACTGATAGTACTATGGAAAGGCCACCATTCCTTGGATCTGTTTTTACTTGGCATCTTTTTCCATGCTTCTATATTTCCCATTTCCCTGCTATATATCTTTCTTTGGGGGGAAATGAGGAGGGGAGTACCAAGAATTGAACTCAGGGGCACTCAACCACTGAGCCACATTCCCAGCCATATTTTATATTTTATGTAGAGACAGAGTCTCACTCAGTTGTTTAGCGCCTTGGCATTGCTGAGGCTGGCTTTGCTGCACTATATCTTTAGATAGTGGTCCCAAGCCAGTGCCAACCCCTGGCTACCAGAAGCCATTTCTTTAAATGTTTTCTTCAGTTCTATAGTTCTCTCTCTCTCTTTTTTTTATTTTTAGTTGTAGATGGACACAATATCTTTATTTGTTTATTATTATGTGGTGCTAAGGATCAAACCCAGTGCCTCATGCATACAAGGCAAGCACTCTGCCACTGAGCCACCACCCCAGCCCTATAGTTCTCTTTTGACCTGGTTTAGTCTATTTACCTTGACTTCCTGTCCAGAAAAAATTTTTTTGATCTTTTGATTATTTCTTAAAAATCTCTGGTCATCCTCAATATTTTGTTATTGATTACTGATCTTTGTGATTCTGTCATTTATTACATGTAGATTTGATGATTTTTCTATATTTGAATATCATCTCATATTGGTACTCCTTGGGTTCTAAATCTGATGATGTTTCTGTTCTCAGTTTTTTTGGTTTTTGTTCTTTTTTTTTTTGGTACCAGCGATTGAACTAGGGGTACTCGACCACTGAGCCACATCCTCAGCCCTATTTTGTGTTTTATGTAGAGACAGGGTCTCACTGAGTTGCTTAGTGCCTCGCCGTTGCTGAAGCTGGCTTTGAACTTGCAATTCTCCTGTCTCAGCCTCCCAAGTGCTGGGATTACAGGCATGCGCCACTGCATCCGGCTTGCTCTTGGTCTTAATGGCTTCCTCTTTTGATGTTTGCTTTTTGGGAAGTTATTACTTGGACATCCTCTCAGGTGTGTAATTGTGGTTAGAAAAAACTGTCCCACAGACGATATCCATGTGTTGTTTCTAGTAACCAGGGGTACCACTGGCTTGGGACCACATTGACCACCATTGTGGTCAGCTGTGTGTAGGAATCCAAGTGTCATCTCCCCTTCCCTGGACATGGCTAGTATACAGCTTAACTTCCTGATAGTGATATGTCTATAACTACCTAGTCACATTGCCTGATGCTCAGGTCCTGGCCCTAGGTTTTATATACTCTGGTTGCACTTCTGTTATTGTAGGCTCGTGGCATTCCATCTCACGTGAGATGTGATTCATGGTGTCCTAAAATAGCATGTCTTAGAGCTTCTAGTCAACCATATTCTGAAAAAAAGAAGTGGTAAGAGCTCCAGTGCAAGAGCTAGAGAAGGATTTTTTTCTAGCCAATAACTTTGTGTTTGTTTCTGGTTGTTTAGTGTTTTGTTGGAGTTTTTGGAGGGGGGGCGTTTTGTTTGTTTTGTTTTGAGATAGTCTCACTAAGATACAAAGACTGGCCTCAAACTTGCAAACTTCCTGTGTCAGCCTCCCTACTCACTGGAATTACAGGTATGTAGCACCACCCAAGGCTGTTTCTTTATAAAATTCTAACAAAAATATTTGTTTTTAAAAATCTTCATTAAGGACTGGGGTTGTGGCTCAGTGGTAGAGCGCTCGCCTAGCATGCGTGAGGCACTGGGTTTGATCCTCAGCACCACACTAAAAATAAATAAATAAGTAAATGTATTGTGTCCACCTATAACTAAAAAATAAATATTTTTTAAAAACTTTATTAAGTTCTCATGTGCAGTGGGAGGCTAAAGCAGGAGGATACCAAGTTTGAGGCCAGCCTCAGCAACTTAGCAAAACTGTCTGAAAAAATTAAATGGTCTAGGGATTTGGCTCAGTGGTTAAGCACTTTTGGGTTTAGTACCCAGTAGCAAAAAAATGTTCTTGTGAACAGGATAAGACTCCGCTTTAGGCACACGCCTGTAATCCCAGTGGCTCAGGATACTGACGCAGGAGGATCGCAAGTTCAAAGCCAGCCTCAGCAACTTAGCGAGGCCCTAAGCAACCCAGCAAGACCCTGCTTCTAAATAAAATACAAAAAGGATGGGGGGTGTTGATAAGTGGTTAAACATCCCTGGATTCCATCCCTGGTACCCCCGCCCCCGCCACCCAATAGAATGCAAGCCACACCAACATCATCTCTAATTTTTCTTTTTTGTGGTTTGTATTTCCTCTGTACCTGTCTTTTTTCTCCCTCGAGTGCCCTTCTGTATGTACATACTATCACTGCCCCAGTGACATTTCTGCTTAGAAAGTGCTCATGTAGTTGTCATTGTTCTGTGACAGGTAATCATGCACTCCTCTGCTTCCCACCACATCTCACAGTTCCTCTTGTGCACTGTGGTAGACTTGTTGGTTTGTATCTTTTCCAGCCAGAATGTGATGCTCTTGGAGTTTGGTGAATATTGGGCTCATCAGTGTTTCTCTAGTACCTGATTAAAAATCTATTAAATGTCTGCTAAATAAATTTTTTTGACTTAAGATTTTTACCTTTGCCCATATTTTTCTTGTTTTTTTATTTGTAGAAGGAGCTGAAGAAGAAAAAATGGAAACAGACCCTGAAGTTCAACAGCCTGAAAAGGTAAGGTCTATTTGAATTGTCTCACAGTAGAAAATCCACAGAGAGAGCATGCCTTTTGAGCATAATGGTTTCAAGTTTTTTGTATTTGTTTGAATCCATTTCAGGGAACTATGAATAGTTATGTCAGCTGCTTGGATTTGTAGTTTAAGGTATAGTTCTCCCAACACACATGACAAGAATTTTCCACTTATTTGCTGAAGATTTATCCATACCCTATCTTCTTTTGTAGCCCTTTCAGACACAGTTTAGAAATATGAATACAGAAGTTAATGTTAATGCCATACACTTTTTCCAGAAGAGAATGACAGATAAACATGCTTTTCTAAGACAGTTAACTGGAGCAGAATATTCATAAAAGGTTAGTGAGAAGCTGACATTTGAGGTAGTTAGTTTTTTTGTTTTTTAATATTCTTTTAGTTGCTGATGGACCTTTATTTAATTAATATATTAATATGCGGTGCTGAGAATTGAACCCAGTGCCTCACACCTGCTAGGCAAGCACTCTACCACTGAGCCACCATCCCAGGCCCTTGAGGTAGTTTTTTTTGGGGGAAGGGGGTTTAGTGGGGATTGAACTCAGGGGCACTCAACCAGTGAGTCACATTCCCCAACCCTTTTTTGTATTTTATTTAGAGACAGGGTCTCACTGAGCTGTTTAGCACCTCGCTTTTTCTGAGGCTAGCTTTGAACTCGCAATCCTTCTGCCTCAGTCTCCCAAGCCACTGGGATTACAGTTGAGGTAGTTTTTAACAAGCAGATAAAACTATAACAACTGCTAGGGTTGGGGGAGAGAATAGAATCAGTGTGTAGGTGGCAACAAAGTACTCAGTGTGTTATTGGCCTGTTCCCTGTTCAAGGACTAGGTTTAGGTGTTCATATTTCTCAGACTGTTACAGCATATAATGGATAGTCCGTCACCATTTGAGTATGTACAAGCAGGGATTTAAGTCCTTCATTACGTGTGATATTCTTAAATTGTAGATAGATAAGGAGAATATGAGGATAATAATAAAATGGATTATAATTCTTACCATTCTCATGCTTTGTATTTTCTTGGTTTTGTTGTTTTGTTTCCTATTCTTTTTTCTCCCCTGAATTTATTTTTTTACTTTTTTACTTTTTTTCTGAGACAAGGTCTTGCTAAATTGCCCAGGCTGGCCTCGAATTTACAATTCTTATCCTAGTCTCCTGAGTATTTGGGATTATGGTCTTGTGCCAGTACATCAGGCTTGATTTCACTTAATTCTTAAATCAGCTTCATCATATTAATAATTAATTTTGTCTCTATTTTATAGATAATGTCATATAATTTATCTAGAGTCAGAGGAATTTCAAAATCAGGAAATAATACCAAATTTGATCCAAGGAATAACAGCATTCAGTTCTTAATGCGTGAACCTTGTTGTTCTGTTGTGGGTGTCCCTGAATCCACCAGCAAATGGTTAGATTTAAGAACTTTGTCAACTTTTTCTCCTGGTAGCATTTCTTCTTCTACTGTTTTTTACTAACTTTTTATTCTCTTGTTTTTGTACCTCTTTCAGGCAGAAAACAAAGTAGAAAGTGAAACAGATGAAGGTGATAAAGCACAAGATGGAGAAAATGAAAAAAATAGTGAGAAGGAACAGGATAGTGAAGTTAGTGAGGATATCAAGTCAGGTAATTTGCAAAGCTCCTTAGATTTTTATTATTATGTAAAATTGTAAAAAATGCATGAAAAAATTCAGATAGAAATATTTCTTCATTTATTTTGGGTTTGTATTGTAATGTAATAATAAATTTGCATTTGAATTTCATTCACAGCTAGATACCAGTGCTGATTCTGATAGTTCTATTTTGCCTCTTCATTTTCAGTGGTATAAAAGATGAACAAGTTATTTAACACCATCGAAGCATACCTCCCACACCTGCCATTTTATTGTCAGTGTCATTGGTTGATATGACCCTCTGTGCTTTCCTCAAGGCTTGTGGAAATACTCTATTCTCAGTGTCTGATTTCCTTCAGACCATAGGGGATCCCAGAGTATTCTGCTTACTAATGAACAAATATGTGGGTCTTAGGTTAAGTTCTCCTGAATTTTTCTTTATATCAAGGGAGCTACACACAGAACTTAGAGAAATAACAAGAAGACATTTAGAAAGTATATCTCAAATAGTGACAGACCTAAACGCTTGGAGTGATTCAACAACACTCTAAAAAAGAAAGAAAGAAAGAAAAAGGCATTTGTCATATGGCAGAGGTGAAAGATAACATGTGAACATGAGTTATGGAAACTATGTACACTGGTCATAATACCTTTCTGGTATTTTCAGAAGAAAAGGAGACTGAAGAGAACAAGGAACTCACTGATACATGTAAAGAAAGAGAAAGTGATACTGGGAAGAAGAAAGTGGAACATGAAATTTCTGAAGGAAATGTTGCCACAGCAGCAGCAGCTGCTCTTGCCTCAGCTGCTACCAAAGCCAAGGTCAGCCTCGCAGCCCTTCTGCACTGCTCTCTTACACCATGAATGGCCATATTGTTTTGAGTTAATTGGGAACATTTAGTATAAAGAGCCTTGCTCCCAATAGGAGATGACTATTTGCTTGAATGGCATTTCTAGGTTAAGAAATCCACAGGCAGGAGGAGGATGGAAGTAAAGGGAGATCCGGTCCCAAAGGGTGACTTTTTTCATTCCATTCATTGTGCCATTTAGCCTTGTGAAGACTGCAGAGATTGAAGGCAGATATTGAAGTCCGCTTTAGGGACTGATTGTCTTTTTGTGTTTAATTTGTCAGAGAACTTGTCTTGGACCATTGTTCAAATAATCTCTATCAGATTGAAATATTTATTATTTTTAAGACAAAAATCTTGTTTCCTTATATAAATACGTCACTCTTATTACATACTGAAAGGAGAGAAGGAACTGAAAATAGCTCTTTTTCTTCTTGAATTTGCCAGCTTTTCTGGGGGTGGTTTTTTCTATTTATAACCAAGTATCGGCTGCACAGCATATTTAAGAAGACAAGAAAATGTTACTTTTCCCCACTTGGTGTTAATTTGGCATTTTAAAGTATTCTAAACATGAATATATGAAGTTTTAAAAAATCTTTTCACTGATTCTACAATCTACCTCAGAAGTAGTTTCCTTCCATTATAGGTTACCACATTCAAAAAGCAGTGATTATAAGTACTTTTCTAATCATTTTTTATCTTGAGCTGTTCTTTGGTAAAGATATTCTTTCATGCTTTTTAATTTCCTCAAATATTCACCTACTATGAACTTATCTGAGTATGATTCATAAGAGACCCATAGATGAACCAATTCCAAACACAAGACCACCGTTTTGAGTGCCCACCCATGTGGCCTATGTCCAGATGATCTTGGGAGAAAAGGGGTATTTACAGGCCACAGTAAAGTTCAATCAACCCAACGGCATACCAGCTGATAGTTACTATTACAGTAGCTTGATATCCCAGATATTCATAGTTCCCAATGTCTTCCAAAGGTATCTTCTGGTATGTATGATTTTTTTAACTCAATTTTACACATTCACTCTCCTCTACCACCACCAGCACACCTACCTCTAGGGAGTTTTGAGGTATATTCATGCTTAATTGAATGCTAATATAGGTACCAGTTTGTGTTTCATGTTTTTCTGGTTTTGCCCCTTCTTTGGAAACATCTTTTTATGTCTCTTTGTCTTTTCCCAGGTTGTGCTATTTGGTCAGCTTATCTCTGAGCTGAATTCTTATTGTTAATGCTGTTACCAGGGTTCTTAGAAACTTTAAGGATTGTCTTGGGCATATTCTTTAATTTTAAAAATGAGATGTTAGATGCTAGGTTCTAACATGGCTAGATGCTTCAAAGACTTTTTCCTTTCTCCATCTTTAGTCCTGCAACTTCAGGTGATCTTTGATTGCTCTGATTAGTTACTATTCCCTGTCAGGTCAGCTACCAAATTCTTCCTGGCCCTCCTGTTTTTGTTTTAACCCTGGTACTAGGGATTGAACCTAGGGACATTCTGCTCCACCACTGATCTACATCTCCAGCACTTTTAATTTTTTACTTTGTTTTGGGACAGTGTTTTGCCAAGTTGTCCGGGCTGGTCTCGAACTTGTGAACATGTTGCCTCAGCCTCCCAAGTTGCTGGGATTATAGGCACACATCACCATGCCTAGTCTTTTGTAATTTTTTGGCTACTTCTACCATCTCACTCTCTATTCTGCAACAACAGAAAATTTTTTTTTTTTAAATTTTATGGAAGTATAACTTAAATTTAAATAAGTAGGCAGATATGCCTCTAGCCCAGTGACTTTTTCCACAAATTGAGCCCATATATGTAAGCACCACCCACTTCAAGAAACATGACCTTATCATCTTCCAGAAGCTTACTCATATTTTCTTAAAATTACTGTGTATGCCCCCTCCCCCCATTACTAACCTCTTTGCTAACATCATGGATTAGTTTCTTTCTTTTTTCTTTTTTCTTTTTCTTTCTTTCTTTTTTTTTAACTTCACATAAATGGAATCCTATAGTACAAATGGGAATCATTAAAAAGGAAAATCTTAAAATATGAATTAATATTTAGGTATTATTTTCTTCAGTAACCTGCTTTACTGTTATAGGGTATTAGAGGCTGTGGAGCTAGCTCCTGAACAGACAAAGTGGCATGCTTTCTGACTTGTCCCCATCCTTGCTTACCACCGAGCCACATCCCTAGCCCTTTTTTAATTTTGAGAAAAGGTTTTGCTAAGTTGCTGAGGCTAACCTCAAACTTGGAATCTTCCTGTCTCAACCTCACAAGTCACTGGGATTACAGGCGTGCACCACTGCACCTTGCATGGAACATGTCTGTTTTTACATTGCTGTGACTTGCCCCACTGGAAAGAGGGCCATGTGACTGTAAGCAGGAGTACCACTGACAAAGTGCTCTGGGTTCCTTCCATCTGGGTGTTCAGGCTTAAAGGAAATACCCAGAACTACACTACTTCAATAACTTCCCTCTCCATCTCTTTAAAATTTCTAGGGGTTCAGAATTTCTTTGTGATCAGTACCCTTTTTAGTTTTTAAGCCTCTTTTCTTACCTGTCCCTCCCATATTATTTTCTTGCTATTCTGCTAAACAGAATCCACATTTTATCTCTAGCTTCCTTCAGAGTATGTTTCTTTTACTCTTTCCTGTTATTTCCCCACTTTATATCACTGTGCTGTGGCTTTACAATATGTTGCCTGAGAAGGAATTAAAATGATAGGCTACTTTTAAAAGTTTCACGAATACCTTGTGGTGTTTTTCTCAGAGATATCACAGCTTTCGGCACATAAATGCATCTGTTAGGTGCTACTGACCATCTTACAACTGTTTGGCTTTTTTACTGCATGGAAACCACCTTTTCGGATCATTTGCCCCAGCCCTTCACGATTCTGAAAAATATCTACAGAATGGTTTTTTTCCCCTCAGATTAATTTTCACTCATCTTCAACTGCTCTTACTTCAGATAACTAGGAGGTTATATTTTTGTTCTTTTTAGTTTTTTTTCTGGTACCAGGGATTGAACTAAGCCACATCCCAGCCTTTATTTTTCGGGGAGGTGGATGAGGGCGAGTACCATGGATTGAACTCAGGGGCACTCAATCACTGAGCCACATCCCCAGCCCTATTTTGTATTTTATTTAGAGAAAGGTTCTCGTTGAGTTGCTTAGCACATTGCTTTTGCCGAGGCTGGCTTTGAACTCATGATTTTCCTGCCTCAGCCTCCCAAGCCACTGGGATTAAAAGTGTGCACCACTATGCCTGGCTATCCAAACAGAAATCATTAAATCAGTCCTTTTTATTAAATTAAATCAATCTTTTTTATTTTTTATTTTGAGACAAGGTCTTGCTAAGTTGCTTAGGGCCTCAGCCTCCTGAGTTGCTGAGATTATAGGTGTGTGCCACCACACTTGGCTATATTTTCGTTTTTATTATGTTTCCCTCTGGTTAGTGAAAGTAATATACATGCTTATGCTATATAGTTTGGCACACGTGAGCTGTTCTGTACCACTTACAGCTGCATCTGATATATTTCACAGCACATAATCATTTTTGCACTACATGGTAATCAGAGGGTAAGGAATTCACTTAAATTACTGTAATTAGTATAACTTATCTAGCCAATCTAAGTTTTAGTTACTCTCTTTTTTTGTCCTGTGTCTATAAACAGCCTTATTATTATTAAGAGTTTGTCACTCTATGACATGAAGTAGTAATTAGTCTCTAGATCGAGCTCCTGAACAAATGACGTGGCATGCTTTCTGGTTTCTCCCCATCCTTAACTATAGGAGATACTCTTCAAGAATACGTATATTTTTGCGTTGCATCTGCTGATAAGCTCTGAATTGCGCCACCTGAGGTAAAGGTATGTGATTGTAAGCAGGAGCACCATTAGCTAGGTCTCTTCCATACAATTGTTTAGACTTAGAAGAAAGGAAGGGCCCAGAACTATTGCTGGAATAAACTAAAAATTCCAGAACATTTTCTCTTTCTCTCTTTGTTTTTTCCAACAGCAATAGGTTTAGTTCTTCCAAAAAAGCAGAAGACCAAATTTCCTTAAAATCACATACATCTTCTTCAGATTTATTCACAAACCACTCCATGTTTACATCCCTAAAATGGTGAAAGTAGGTTTGTGTCCACAGTAAGTAGGTGTTAGCTCTGGGTTATACAAAGACACTTTCTTTTTTTTTTTTTGGTACTGGGGATTGAACTCAGGGGCACTTGACCACTGAGCCACATCCCAGCCCTATTTTGTGTTTTATGTAGAGACAGGGTCTCACTGAGTTGCTTAGCGCCTCGCCATTGCTGAGGCTGGCTTTGAACTCGTGATCCTCCTGTCTCAGCCTCCCTAAGTGCTGAGATTACAAGCGTGAGCCACCGCGCCCGGCAAAGACACTTTCTTAATACGTCATAAATACATCATAATTTGCTCCTTTACATCTGAAATTTCTTCTTGAGATAGGAAAATCAGCACTGTGCATTTGAGTCCCAAGGCTTTAATAGGGAAATATTGGTTAAAATTGATTGACAGTAAATTTATTGAGTGTTGAGATCATAGCTTTACTTGATAACATTCTAGAGAGGAGACAATAGGAAACACTGACCTGTTTGTTTTGCCTACAGATAACCCTGTTCATTTTCATCCATACATAAAAACTACTTATATTCTTAGGTTATAAAGTTCTCCTTAACGCTTTTCTACCCAAGTTATTATTTTCTTCTTATTAGTCATTTCCTAGGGTTATTTCTCCCATATTATTTTGTATTTTGAGATATGGTCTTGCTAAGTTGATGAGGCTGGCCTCAAACTTGTAATCCTCCTGCCACAGCCTTCCAAGTCACTGGATTTACAGGTGTGTCCCACTATTGCACCTGGCTTCAAAATAAAGTTTTTGAAAGGGGCTGGGAATGTAGCTCAGTAGCACAGCACTTGCCACACATGTGCAAGGGCCTGAGTTCCGTCCTCTGCACCCGCCCCTGCCCCCCCAAAAAAGGCCTGGTTGTGCTACCGAGTGACTTTTTTAAAAAACTTCAGGATTTCTATGTTTAAAATGTACTCTCCGTCAGAAAAAAAAAAAAGCCTCACCTATATTTCCTTTCTTTTTAATCCTTTCTTGTCTAGTTTAAAGGATTTAGGAGCCTCCTGACTCCAGTAATGGTGATGCAAAGAAGCTTAGAGATGACCCAGAAATAAAGTTCATATCTTGGGGAAATTACCAGAAACATGCCAGGACTATGATACCAATGAAGTAGACCACAGAAGAAGGGGCCTTTTTTTTTTTGGTACCGGGTATTTAACCCATTGGCGCTTAACTACTGAGCCACATCCGCAGCCCTTTTTTATATTTTATTTAGGGACAGGGTCTTGCTGATTTGCTTAGAGCCTTGTTAAATTGCTAAGGTTAGCTTTGAACTTGTGATCCTTCTGCCTCAGCCTCCTGAGCCGGTAGGATTATAGGTGTGTGCCACCACGACCAGCAGGGGCAGTTATTCTTGAGAAGTGATGAGAGCTTTGGCTGGAAATTATGGGACAAGTGTTTCAACATATATGGGATGCCAGTTTTAGGAATAAAGAGAAAGTGGACAATAAAAAAAAGAACTATTGGCTGAGTGAAAACTATCCAAATTTGATGAAAAACACAAACTTCAACTCTAAGAAGTTCTAGGAAAGAATATAGAAGGCATTGTTCTTAAAGATGCTTAGAGACCTTCCTGTCTATTACAGTCTAAGAGGAATGCCCATTAGATTCCTAGAAGTTCTATTATGTGTAATATTTAAAAGGTGCTGCTGCGGCACCTTGTGCTGTTACCCAGAGCTCATGATTTACTAGTAGTACTTTGTATTCGATCTTTTGTCCCATAGCCAGTTCTTAGTTTCAGACTCCTACTAGAAGAAGTATCTGTGAGAGAGTTTTTGTCAAACCCTGCTCCTTCGTATATCCTCTAAATCCTTCCTGGAAATGGGGTATTTCCTTCATTCATTTCTTTCTCTTTTAATTGCTTACAATAAAATAGGAAACAATAGGGGCTGTGGTTGTGGCTCAGTTGTAGAGCGCTTGCCTTGCATGTATGAGGCACTGGGTTCAGTCCTCAGCACCACATAAAAGTAAATAAGTACAAGGTGTTGGGTCCATCTAAACTGAAAAAATTTTAAAAATAGGGAACAATTGTTTTCATTCTGTCTTGGCATATCCATGAGTTTGTTAATTACTCTGTTGTCCACATCACTAGAAAGGATAGTGTTTCTAAACTTTGTGCTACTCTATCATGAGTGTCTCCTTTTCTTCACTCTCTAGTAGTATTACCCCTTCAGTCTTCTAAGCTCTTAACAGTTCTTGAGGTTTTTCCAGCTCATGCCCACTGTTATCCCATAGCCAAAGGTACATTTTTGGATTTTATTAAAGTAACACCCCATTTTCAGATAACAGATCCTTTTCCAATAGCAAAAC
The DNA here is from genome assembly GCA_028644305.1 of Xerus rutilus. Lineage (NCBI taxonomy): Eukaryota > Metazoa > Chordata > Mammalia > Rodentia > Sciuridae > Xerus > Xerus rutilus. Next base: position 13,466,942 of record CM053413.1, read on the forward strand.
TTAGTGGTTTATAAAACAACTATTTTATTAAATCTCATGATTTTATGAAATGTGAACACCAGCCTGCTAAACAGTTCTTCATGTGGTGCCAGTTGAGTCACTTAGTGGTGGTGTTTTCCTCACTAGTGGGTTCATCTAGAAGGTCCAAGAAAGCAATTTCATTGGAGTCCTAATCCTTGGCAGACATAGTTGGGTCCCTTTCCTTCTTGATGTGGTCTCAGGTCTCTGCAGTGGGATGTAAATACTACTTTAATGGCAGCTTGGTACTTTAGAGAGAACCTTCCCAGAGACAGAACATGAAAGTTCTTAGGCTCCACTATTTTCTATTGTAAAAGCACATAGATAGCCTCCCCAGACCCTGCCTTTTGATGGAACAAAGGCCAATGAATGTGTGGCCATCTTTAATATACCAAAATGTCCCTGCTAAGATTTCTATAGGAAAATATCCATTGAAGTATCATCTGTTCTAAATAGGCATTGGACAACAATAACTAAAAGGCCTTTGGCTTTAGGGTTTAAAATTTTTGTGCCAGTTCTGCAATTTACTAATTGTCTCTAGTCCTTACTAATTGTTTCTTTCCTTTTTTTTTTTTTTTTTTTTTTTGGTACCGAGGATTGAACTCAGGGTTACTCGACCACTGAGCCACATCCTTATCCCTAATTTGTGTTTTATGTAGAGACAGGGTCTCACTGAGTTGCTTAGTGCCTCACTTTTGCTGAGGCTGGCTTTGAACTTGTGATTCTCCTGTCTCAGCCTCCCAAACTGCTGGGATTACAGGCGTGCACCACTACACCCGGCTACAGGAATTAATGTGTTAAAAAAAGCATTCTGTAAGCTGGAACATGTTATACATTGGCTTGTTAAGATAATATTTAAGCTAGGCGTGGTGGCACATACCTGTAATTCCAGTGACTCAGGAGGTTGAGACAGGAGAATTGTGAGTTCAAAGCCAGCCTCAGCAGCAGCGAGGTACTAAGCAACTCAGTGAGACCCTGTCTCTAAATAAAATACAAAATAGGGCTGGGGATGTGGCTCAGTGGTCGAGTGCCCTGAGTTTAATACCCAGTACCAAAAAATAATAATAAAATAGTATTTAGGTGTTTCTTATGTGCTAGACACTGCACTAAAAACTAAAAACTGGGTTTACTTTGATTTCCAAAGTAGTATGGATGGGCCGCTGTGTCTTAGGAGCTTATAGTCAGCCTGTTAACCCTGAATCTTTACAGACACACACACACACAAAATGCTGGCTGTGTAACCTTGGGGAATGGATCTATTAGGTGAAATTTAATTCAGTATTATGTGCTATTTTAAGTTTTTAAGGAATGAAACACTTTCTTTCTCCCATACACAGACTTATAACACAAATTTATTCTACTTTTGCACATTTGACTTTCATACAAGTTATAAGTGGACTACTGCCTGAAAAACTACTTTAAGCCTTCACAACAGATGCTCCATGAATAACATAGCAATGTGAGTCTACAGTTTATTAAACTCCTTCAGTTCTTAGGTATAAGAACAGATGCAGAAGCTGGGAGTATAGTTCAGTGGTACAGCACTTGCCTACCATGTGCAAGGCCTTGGTTCAATCTCCAGCACTGTGCAAACAAACAACCAAAAAAACCACACAAGAACAGACCCAAAGAAGTTAACAGCTACCCTAAAATCACAGGCCCGGTAACAGGCAGAATCAAGACCAAAACCCAGACCTCCAGGCTTGGAGTCTCATGATTCCAATCCATGCAGTAGCATCATCTGGTAAAATTCTCCAGGCCAATTAAAATATTTTTAACATTTTATAATTGAAACCCAGCAGCTAGATAATAAATATTCATCTTCTCCCCTCCATCATCTCTAATATACCAATTGTGATTGAAGTTTCTAATTTTTATGAACCAAAAATTAAAGAACAGCAAAAAAGAACCTACTAGACAATATTGTTAACTCCTCTCTGACTCTTAGTGTGTCACTTTTCTTACTGCCCAGTTCTGTTTTCAGTTTCTCAAAGGAACTTGAGTTCAGTTCCCCAGTTCTTGACACAAGTAATTCTAGGCTTCTGCAGTAGAATGACTCTTCTTCCTGTTGTTTCCACTCCCTACATCATGTTCTCCTTCCTCTCTAAAATTGCCAAGCAGGCATAAATGTGGGTCTTCCCTAAGACTCCTTGACTGTGGGGACTGGAAATCAGATAAGTAGATAGCATAGTAAATGTTGGGGAGGCTTTAGGAGACAAGAAGCAATGAAGCCATTGGAGGAAGTGATGGTGACATGTTGGAGGTTCCCAACATGTTAGTGCTAGCAGAGTAGGCCAGCAAAGTAGGCCCATAAAACATAAGGCTACAATTTAAAAGTATTGGGCACCTATTATGTTCCAGGCACTGTTCAGGAACATTGTATCCTGACAACACACCTAGTGCAGGTACAGTTGTTTCCCAGTTTCATAGATGAAGAGACAGACACCAAGAGACAAGGGACCTTCTAGACCTGACTATACACACATTAAGTGTTCTGTCCTCTACACTCTGGCTTTTGCCTGCTGTGCTGCTTAAGGAGGGCTGGAATGACCGGAAACTTAGCATGAAGGAAGACAAGATGAATACAAACAAAACAAAGAACTTTTTAAAACATATTTAAAGCTTGTCCTATTTAACTGCTCAACAAAATTAAACTCCCCTTAATGCATGAATTAGTAAAATAACCAGTTACTAAATCTCTTCTACTTTGTATATCATGTTTCAGAGTCTTCAAACTAGGATTTTAATCCCTTTTTTATTGCATGAAAATTGTAGGGCCTAGGACAGACTCTGGTCTGCTTTTTATTTTCTTTGGGTTTTTTGGGGGGGGAGGTGTCCAGGCTAGCCTCAAACCTCCTGCCTCAGCCTCCCAAGTTGCTGGGATTACAGGTTCTACCACCATGCCCAGCTTCTAATTTTTACTTAGAAATAAATAGATTTGTGAGACTTGGAGAAATAACTCAGAGCAGTTCTATGTACTTTTTGTCCATTTCTTTCAGTTTCCTCATTGATAACATCCTATCTTTTATTAACCCAGTTCTTTGTTTTCCTTGTGTTGAGGATTATACATGGGGTCTAGCACATGCTAAGTGTACACTCTTCCACCAAACTACATCCTCAGCCTTCGCCATTATTTAAATTCTGTTTTTCTTCTGTGATCTTATTACATATCCTTTTTTTTCCCTTGGTACTAATGGTTGAACCCAGGAGTGCTCTACTACTGAGCTACATTCCCAGCCCTTGTTATTTATGATTTTATATTTTGAAACAGCGTCTTGCTAAGTTACCTAGGCTGGCGTTAAACTTGGCCTTCTGCGTAGCTGCAATTACAAGCAAGTGCCACTATAACTCAGCTCACCTTGTTTTTGAAGGGTATTTTGGTGGATAGAGAACAAAAGGTTAATAGTTACTTCTTTTAAATATTTTTAAAATAAAACACATCCAACTGGGTGTGGTGGCACACTCCTGTAATCCTAGCACTTTGGGAGGCTGAGAGAGGAGAATTGTGAGTTCAAAGCCAGCCTCAGCAACGGGGCAAGGTGCTAAGCAACTCAGTGAGACCCTGTCTCTAAATAAAACACAAAATAGGATTGGAGGTGTGGCTCAGTAGTCAAGTACCCCTGAGTTCAATCCCCAGCACCAAAAAAAAATCCCACATTCTCTACCACTAAACTACTTCCCCATCCCCATTAAGATTGTTTTTAATTTTGATGAATTCCAACTTAATACTTTTATCACTTGTACCTTTGATATTATATCTAATAAATCTTTCATTTAATCTCAGACCATTTGATTTATTTGTTTTTAGGTATAAGAATTTTTTATACTATAAGCTCTTAGATTGAGATCTATGATCCACTGAGTTAATTTTTGTGTATGATAAAAGCTAATAAGCTGGGCTGGGGATACATGTAGCTCAGTTGGTAGAGTGCTTGCCTCGCATGCACAAGGCCATGGGTTCAATCCGCAGCACCACACACACACTCAAAGGTAATGCGCCAAACTAATTATTTTGCTAACCCATCCCAACCTAACTTTAAACTTTATTACAAAAATGCTGGTGGTGTGTGTGTGTGTATGTTTGTGTTTGTGTGTAGAAGTAGACAAAATAGTATAATGAATCTCTGATACCTGTCATCCAACCTTCTTTATCAGTATCTTGTCAGTCTTCTTTTATCTGTTTCTATTTGCTTGTGGACTGTTGCTATGCCTTCCTTAGGTTGGGTCTCAGACTTCCAGATGTCATGGTCTAGTTTTCCCAGTATTATGCTATATTAGCTAGAACATATCCTTTAATAGCATATGCAAGAAGTCAACTTTTTGAGTTCTTCATTTCAGAAATGTTTTGGTTCTATACATTCATTTATTGATTTAAGTTCTTATACAAGAAATTCTAGTTTGAAATTCATTCTCTCTCAGAATTGGGAAGGTATTTTTCCATATTCCTCAGAAATCTGAATTTGCTTTTAAGAAATCTGATCTGGGGCTGGGATTGTGGCTCAGTGGTAGAGCGCCTGCCTCATATGCATGAGGCACTGGGTTCAATCCTCAGTAACACATAACAATAAATAAAATAAAGATATCATGTCCATCTACAACTAAAAAAAAAAAGTTAAAAAAAGAAATCCGATCTGTTCAAAATATTTTTCTGACCTGTTGGGGTTTTTCTTTTTGTTTTGTTGCTTGTTTGTGTCTTTGGATATTTTTAGGATTTTGTCTCTTTGTCTTGTGTGTTCTTAAATTTCCAATGATGTTCCTTGCTGTGAGTCTTTTTCCATTTTATTTGTTTATTTTTGTCTTTTGGTGCCCCTTTCATTTTGAAAACATGTACTCTGAAGTTTTGTGAAGACATATTTTAGCATTTATTTAATAATGCAGAGTGTGACGGCACATGCCTATAATCCCAGCACTTTGAGAAGAGAATCACGAGTTCAAATCCAGCCTCAGCAATGGCGAGATGCTAGGCAACTCAGTGAGACCCTGTCTCTACATGAAACACAAAATAGGGCTGAGGATGTGGCTCAGTGGTCGAGTGCCCCTGAGTTCAATCCCCAGTACCAAAAAAATAAATAAATAATAATAATGCATAAGGATGTCCCCAAATTCCTGAATAAATCTCATGAAATTAGAACAGATCTCTTTTTTCCTCTGCTTTTGGTAACTTATTTTTTTTCTTCTTTCTTATTGGTGCTTTATGATTACACATAACTGTGGGATTTGTTTTATATATTTATACATGCACAGTGTAGCAGTATACTACTTACCCTTTCCCTACACTCCCACCCCCTGTTCCTCTACTGGTCTCTCCCTTCTATTTTCATGAGATCCCTCTACCTTTTTTTTTCTTTCTTTCCTTTTTTTTTTCTCTCTAACTTCCACATGTGAGAGAAAACATAATGGCCTTTGACTTTTTGAGTTTGGCTTATTTCACTCAGCATGATATTCTCCAGTTCATCCACTTACCAGCAGATGACGTAATTCCTTTCTTTGTTATAGCTAAATAAAACTTCATTTTGTGTGTGTGTGTGTGTGTATATATATATATATATATATATATATATATATATTATATTTTCTTTACAAACCAGCAGGATTCAAGGAGTCATATTCTCATAAAAATAGACCTAGAAATTAAAAACATTACTTCCCTTCAGTAGTTACTGGTGGTTTCTTAAACCAGGGGATTGAACCCCAGGGCACTGAGCCATTTCACCAGCCTTTTTTTTATTTTTTATTTTGAGACATAGTCTTAAAAGTTACTTAAGGGCTGGGATTGTAGCTCAGTGGTAGAGCGCTTGCCTTGCATGCGTGAGGCCCTGGGTTCGATCCTCAGCACCACGTACAAAGCAATAAAATAAAGACATTGTGTCCATCTACAACTAAAAAAATATTTAAAAAAAAAAAAGTTACTTAAGGCTTCACTAAGTTGCTGAAGCTGGCTTTGAACTTGTAATCCTCCTGCCTTAGCCTCCTGAACCACTGAGGAAGACATTTTTATCACCTCTTTATAACTTTTCAATTTTATATCATGCATAAACTTATTAAAATATAAATTATATAACAATATACAATGATAACAAGCTTAGAGTTCTGTAATATTTATTTAGACTGAGTGATGGGCATACTTCTTGATAGTTCAAAAAAGTAAACATGATTATAAAGTTACAAATCCTCATCACATTTTGCTTACATTTCTGAATCTTCTTGCAAATGGATCCCCATAGCTTGAACATAAAATTACATTTCTGTTTTTCAACTGTAGAAGAATAAAAAACAAGTCTTTCATTATGTGTTATATATCAGTTTAGCTCCCCCAAAACTGTTAACTCCAGCATATTAGCTGCTAGATTCTGTAGGAAAGAGATCAGTAAGCCTATCCATGCCATTTCTTAAAACCTCGTGTAGAAGCATGATAAGCACAATAATTCAGCAGATATTATGAAAGGGAAAATGCAAAGTGGTGTTGGGAGTTAGTGTTGGGAAGCTCCAGGTGGCATTTGTAGAAGGTAGGGTTGATCCTTGCAGGTATCAGAGCCCTCGCCAAGTATAGGTAATGTGCATTCTTCTTTGTACTGTTTAGCTGACAAGAAGCATGAGTAGGACTCACCATGAGGCTGGAGGCAGCAGGTGGCAGTCTACCAGAGTAACTTCCTGTCTGCCTCTGTGTTTGCTTTCCCGGCTCTGGATGCCATTCTCATGCTCTGTGCAATACTGTTCTGTCCTTCCTCTCCACACACAGTCTGCTCACCACTGAGAAGAGAGCAGCTTTGCATCTGGGAGCTGGGTGCTGAGAAGACAACTGCCTGCCTTAGGGAAGAGAGGATTGTGAGGGGAGGGGGTGAGGGAGTGGAATGTGTCCTCCTGTTTGGCCTATCGGAGTCCTAGCTTAACCTCTCCTCCTTTATAGGCTCTTTGATGGGAGGAGTTTACCATAAGAGAGATTTCCTTTACTCCTTTAAAAAAGGGTTGAGTTAGCTGTAAGGACCAGGAATTCAAGGAGAATTGTTTTTTTACGTTGAAATAAGTGTTTGAAAGAGACATACAAATTGGGCATGTAAAGCATGCTCTGGTTACAGAATTCCCACTTTGAGGGGGCTGGGGATATAGCTCAGTGGTAGAGCACTTGCCTAGCATACATAAAGCCCTAGGTTCCATGCTTAGCACTGCACAAAAACAAAACAGAATTCCCACTTTGAATTGCAACTTTAGCATTTTTTAATGTTTTTTAAACAAGTACGTACCTAAATAATTTGATCTTTTCCCCTTAGCATCTGGCTGCTGTAGAAGAGAGAAAGATCAAGTCCCTCGTAGCTCTCCTGGTTGAAACGCAAATGAAGAAACTAGAGATTAAACTTCGACATTTTGAGGAGCTGGAAACTATCATGGACAGAGAGAAAGAGGCTGTAAGTAAGAGGAATTCCATAGTGATGTTTGACACTTAACCCTGACCATCTTTCAAAAATACAAGTTAGACAATATAAATAGTGACCTACTCCATTGGTCTCTGTAGCTCCATTCTGTGACATTTTTGTCTGGTTTTATTGTCCTTTCCAAAGGATTATTAGTCAGTGATTATAAATAAAAGGAACTCCATTCACTTCCTAAAACTAATTGTCTAAGTCTTAGCTTCTTGTACCTCTTTGCTGTGTAGATATATGACATTAAGTTATCAAAGTTAGAACTTGAACTTATTTTCATTACCTACTTGTTATCAATGAAGTAGAATTCATATAATTTCATTATCTGATTCAGGGATTTTTTTTTTGATTACCCATCTTTTTCGATATAAATATGAGGAAGTAGGCATTTTTAAAGGCCTCATTTTCTGTGATCCCGCCTGACATCTGACCTTGAGCTTTCTCATCTCTCTTTTCCTCCCTTGTATGTCGAGGTAAGTTGGAACTAGACCTGTGCTGATCCTCTTATACAACATTCTTTGGAGCAGAAACTTTTGACATAAGGACATGACTCAAACAGAAAATGTATGAAATAGGCCAAAAATGAGAAAGGATTCCAGGAAAGTATGAAACTTGGAAGCAGAGGAACATTTGTTTTTTCAGAAACTCCCTTGAGATAACCAGAGATTGAGCTCTTGGGAGTTTGTTTTTTAAAATGAGTTGAGAAGGAATTCATGACTTTCTAAACAGGCTAAATGTGAGGATTTAGGTAGGACTTTTCCCCTCTCTTGATTTTTAAAATCTACATACAAGGTATTAATTCTCTAAATAGAATTTTAAGAATAAATTATTCCAGAAGAGTGAACATTTAAGGATCTGTATGTATTTATTCAGCTGTTTCTCAGTGGTCAATCTAAGCAAGTCCTTTGGCAAATTCTTCCTGATGAATAATCCAGTAACTCTCACCATACTCCATTTTTATTTTGTCTCAAGACCAGCTGTGGTACTAACAGGACATGTGAACCTGTGGAGAGGGGAGAGTCTACTTCAGTATCTCTCCTACTTCCACCCCCCACACCCACCCCCAGTTCTCTGATAAGCAGTTCCTGACTGACTGTACCTCTCTCTCACTGCAATCCCCATATCTGTTTTTGAGCTCCTATTACACCTTGGCCCTCTCCTGCCCAGGAGCTATTGAGACCCCAAACTCATCTTCATTACCCCCTGCACCAGCCATGCAAGACCACACATAGGTTCCCCTTACAGCTCTGTTCTCTTAACACCTGCTTGCATCCTACTGCTCTGCCAGGAAGATTTTTTTTTTGTCCTGATTTTTGCCTATCCCCTGTATCCTTCAGCTGTGGGTGACATGCTGTCCTTTTATACTGCCGTGGCAGCCTCACAAAGCACTTCCTGTAAATAATTGCCAATTCTTGTGTCCACATCCCGTACCAGAAAGTATACTCTTAGAGGATGGGGATTTAGTCAACTGTCGTCTTTAACAGAACTGGTACATCATAGGCCCTTATTTAAGCATCTTGAATGAATTCATGCCAGCATAATTGTCAAAGCTGAGAAAGTAGGAAGGAAAATCAGCTCTTAGAAGATTTAGTTTAATATGGAAAACAGTCAAGAAAAGAAAGACTAGTAATAGAGAGTGTTCAGTGCTATTGGGGAAACAGAAAGGAGGAATCCTTGGGAGATGTAGAAAGGGAAAGGCTGTCAGAGAAAATTCTTAGAGGTGGAGCTTTGGGGAATGAGTATTTGTGTTTACCCTTAATAAGCTTTCCTTTTGTCATTTTATGGAGTCTCTTAGGGGACTTGGGGCAATGGGGCTATAATGAATTATTGGCACATGCAGAATTCCAGTGGTACTCGAGTGGTTACCAACAACAACCAGATGCCTTATTGTCATTCATAAAGCCTGAGTGATTTATTGGCCTTGAATGTTCCGGTGACCCTAGCTGAGCTCTTATAGAACAATGTCTAGATTATCCAGGGGCTCTTCTCTCAGCTCTAAGTCACTTTCTCTTCAGAAACTGAACTTGCATCCCTAGTCTTTGTACACCTGATAGAACCGGTCTGTCATCTAAAAATAGTAGAGCCCTCGCTCTTTTCCATTTCTGTTCACTGGCTTCCAGACAGCCTGCAGCAGTCTGTCATGGCTTTGCTTCTCTTAGACTGTAAGAATTTTCCTTCTGTTGTAAATTCTTTTTAATTTTATTATTTATGAATTTACTGGAGATTAGATTAAATCCAGGGCCCTAGAAATGCTAGGCAAGTATTCTGTCTAGCCTTTTTTTTCAGACATGATCTTGCTAAGTTGCCCAGGCTGGCCTTGAACTTGGATCCTCTTGCCTTAGCCTCCCAAGTAGATGGAATTGCAGACATGTACCACTGCATCCAGCTTTTTTATAATTTATCTCAATCCTCTAGACTTTTTGAGGTGGGGTGTCACTGCTTTACTCAGGCTGTTCCTGAACTTCTGAGGCCCAGCAGTCTTCCTGCCCTGGCTTCCCAAGTAACTAGGACAACCACCAAACACTGTCACACCTGGCTCTGACTTTTTTTTTTTTAATTTTTTTTTTTTAATTTTTTTAGTTATAGACGGACACAATACTTTTATTTATTTTTATGTGGTGCTGAGGATTGAACCCAATGCCTCACACATGCCAGGCAAGTGCTCTACCACTGAGCCCTAGCCCCAACCCCCTGACTTTTTTTAATGTTAAATTCTTTTTTTTTTTTTTTCTCTTGGTACTGGAGATTGAATTCAGGGTTATATCAACCACTGAGCCACATCCCCAGCCCTATTTTGCATTTTATGTAGAAACAGGGTCTCACTGAGCTGCTTAGCGCCTCGCCATTGCTGAGGCTGGCTTTGAACTCGTGATTCTCCTGTCTCAGCCTCCCTAAGTGCTAGGATTAAAGACTTGTGCCACCGCACCTGGCTTTTAATGTTAAATTCTAATGAGAGCACACAAATTATTTTACAACATAGTATCTAAACAAAACACAACTGAAAGTGGTAAAATACTGACTATCCAACAAACAGGACTGCTCTGCTCGAATTATTTGGAATCAGCTACATTTATTACAGGAAAATTCTTTGTACAAGACAGTCCTTAACCCTGCCTAATAAGTGTCAATAACTCAACTCTATTAATTACTTATTACTGCATGAAAAAATTACCACAAAGCTTAGTAACTAAAACCAGATAATATTTGTTATCTCACATGATTTCTGAGAAGTGATTCAAAACAGCAAAAGTATGAAAAAGCACACCAACAGGGAAACCTTTTATCTATACTTGGAAGATATATCACTTCTGTTGTATCCTCTTAGCCACATAAAGCAAGCCTGGTTCCATGGATGGGGAAGCACGGTTCAGCAGGGATGGTGTACATTTTAGAAAATGGGATGGTTGGAGGTCACCTTGGAGACTTGCTCTGACAATGACCAAAATGAACTCTTTGAACTTCGAAATGTCACCCATTCATTTTGTGCACAGTTAAAACATAAGCTAGCCAGGTGCAATGACATACTTATAATCCCTCTCCTGAGGCAGGAGAATCACAAGTTTTGAGCCCAGCCTGGGCGACTTAGTAAGTCGCCTCTCTCAAAATAAAAATAAAAATAGGCGTGTGATGGTGCACGCCTGTAATTCCAGTGACATTGGAGACTGAGGCAGGCAGATCACAAGTTCAAAGCCAGCCTCAGCAACTTAATAAGACCCTGTCTCAAATTTTTTTTTTTTTTTTTTTTGGTACTAGAGATTGAACTCAGGGGCACTTGACCCCTGAGCCACATCCCCAGCCCTATTTTTGTGTTTTATGTAGAGACAGGGTCTCACTGAGTTGCTTAGCGCCTCACCATTGCTGAGGCTGGCTTTGAACTCACGATTCTCCTGTCTCAGCCTCCCTAAGTGCTGGGATTACAGGCTTGAGCCACCGCGCCCGGCGACCCTGTCTCAAATTTTTAAAAATGACCAGGTATATAGCTCATTGATTAAGCACCCCGAATTAAATCCCTGGTACCTAAATAAATAAATAAATAGAATAGAATAGAGTTGAGGGGTATAGCTTAAGGGTAGAGCACCCATGGGTAAAATCTCCAGTGGGGGAAGGGCATGATCCGTTTTTCTCCACCTGGCACTAGCATTCTGTCCTGAGAGCAAGTAAAGCCACAACTATTATTCTCCTGATGATTTCCACACAAAACTGTTGTAAAGATGGGAGAAGGATGGCATATACCTTGCTCAGTGTTTAGCATGTAGTTAGTGTTCAGTAAATATTTATGTGCCTTTCTTTATGCAAACCAGTATGCAGCAACAATATATGAATTTTAAGTATTTATGAGCTATTTTTGGTTTTGTGAACATTGGGTTATTCAATGTGTTAAAGCACTTTATATAGATATTCTGGTTTAATCTTCAAAAATTATATGAGGAAACCATAAGTAAGGAAATACTTATGCTTTGAATCTTCCTATTCAAGAATTTAGTACTAATGCTGAATGGCATAAGCCATTTCTTCATTAGTCCTTCTTAGAGATGAGACAGGTAGGTTATGAACCTTGATCATACAAGTCAATAAATTAACAGGCCAGGTCTCAAACATTGCTTAACAGTCTGGATTTATGTAGTACTTTATAATTTATAAAGAAATGAGCCATTGTTATCATATTTTAACCTAGGGACTCTGAGGTAGGCAGGTTTTGTCATTCCCCTGTGAGTCAACAAAGCTAACACTGTGGAAAGTGAGCAGGTCATCTGGTTTTGGAGCTTCGCAGCTCCCTAATTCCCTTGTGCCTGCTGCACTGCCTCAGTTCACCATTGCAGGGGGTGGCATTGCTCATTGAGTTACTGAGGGTGTTACTAATTGTTGAGGCTGACCTCAAACTTGGAATCCTCCTACTACCTCAGTGTCCCTAGTCAGTAGGATTATAGGCCCTCAATTCACTTTTTTTCCTTTTTTTTAAACTTAGGGGTACTCAACCACTGAACCACATCCCCAGCCCTATTTTGTGTTTTATTTAGAGACACTATCTCACTGAGTTGCTTAGTGCCTCGACATTGCTGAGGCTGCCTTTGAACTCGCAATTCTCCTGTCTCAGCCTCCCAAAGTGCTGGGATTACAGGCTTGCATCACCATGCCTGGTTCTGAATTCACTTTTTAAAGTGCACTCCAACTTGCTTATCCCAGTACACAGCAGCTTCAGGATAACTTTTCTTTAACATTTGTTTTTATTTAAATAGCAATAGATTTTTTTTTTCAATTTTTAGACTTTCAGAATCAGATGTGAAGGAGTTTGTTTTGTTTTGTTTTGTTGATACCAGGGATTGAACTCAGGGGTACGCGACCACTGAGCCACATCCCCAGCCCTATTTTGTGTTTTATTTAGAGACAGGATCTCATTGAGTTGCTTAGCGCCTTGCTGTTGCTGAGGCTCTTTGAACTCGCGATTCTTCTATCTCAGCCTCCCAAAGTGCTAGGATTATAGGCGTGTGCCACCTCACCCAGCTGTTCCCTAATATCTTAAAATCAGATGTTCCCTTGAGTCTTAAGTCGTAGTGATTTAAGAATAAGGATGTAGACCAGGCATGGTAGCACATGCCTGTAATCCCACCATCTTGGAACTTAGAAGGCTGAGGCAAGAGGATCGCAAGTTCAAAGCCAGCCTTAGCAGTTTGGTGTGAGACCCTATCTCAAAACAAAAAATATAAAAGCTAAGGATGTGGCTTAATGGTTAAGCACCCCTGGGTTCAGTCCCCCATACCAAAAAAAAAGAATAATGACAGACCAACCCCGGCCCAATGCACAGAGGAGGCAGAGCAGACCGACCCCAGAGGAGGAAGAAAGACCACCCACTGCAGCCCCTCATCAACCAACGGGAGGATGTCCCAGCCTGTTTCCATCTAGAGACAACAGCCAGGACCTGGAAGACCGTCCCCGAGGTCCCTGCAGGCCTGGTTACACCAGAGGTGAGGTATTGGTAACCTGCAGGGACACTACAAGATTATAGGGTAGAAACTCTAATACCTCAGATTGGCACTGCTAGAGAGGAAGACACATGAACAATGTGAAAAAACCAGGGAAGAAAATCCCCCAATAAAACCAAGATGCTCACTTAGGGAGGCTGAGACAGGAGAATCGTGAATTCAAAGCCAGCCTCAGCAGTGGCAAGGCGCTAAGCAACTCAGTGAGACCCTGTCTCTACATAAAACACAAAATAGGGCTGAGGGTGTGGCTCAGTGGTTGAGTGCCCCTGAGTTCAATCTCCAGTACCAAAAAAAAAAAAAAAAAACCAAGATGCTACAAGAGAATCAGTTGACAGCACAGTAGATGAAATATCAGAGAAGGAGTTCAGAATTAAAATGATCTGTGAAGCACAGAATAATGTAAGAGCAATTACAGGCAACAATTGATCACTCCAACAAAGAGATAAGAACAAATACAGGGAGGAAAAGATTACTTCAAGAAAGAGAGAGAAACTGAAAAAAAATACCAAACAAATCCTTGAAATGAAGGAAACAGTAAATCAAACTAAAAAATTCAATAAAATGCATCACCAACAGACTAGATAACTTGGAAGTCAGAACCTTAGACAATGAAGACAAAATATATAATCTTGAAAATAAAGTTGACCACACAATGAAGATGGTAAGAAACCATGAACAGAACATCTAGGAATTATGGGATAACACAAGAAGACCAAATCTAAGAATTATCGGGATAGAGGAAGACACAGAGATACAAACCAATGTACAACCTCTTCAATGAAATAATATCAGAAAATTTCCCAAACATAAAGAATGAATTGGAAAATCAAATACAGAAGGCTTATAGGACACCAAATGTGCAAAACTACAACAGATCCACACTAAGGCACATTATAATGAAAATGCCTGCCATATCCCATAAGGATAGAATTTTTTTTAATGTTTTTTTCGTTGTAAATGGACAGAACACTCGCTTTATTCAATTATTTTTATGTGGTCCTGAGGATCAAACCCGGTGCTTCACAAGTGCAAGGTGAACACTCTACCACTGAGCCACAACCCCAGCCCAGTATAGAATTTTAAAAACTGCAAGAGAGAAGGTTCAGATTACATACAGGGGGAAACCAGTTCGGATTTCAGCAGATTTCTCAACCCAGACCCTCAAAGCCAGGAGATCCTGGAACAACATATACCAAACTCTGAAAGAAAATGGATGCCAGCCAAGAATCTTGTATCCAGCAAAATTAAGCTTTAGATTTGATGATGAAATAAAAGCTTTCCATGATAAACAAAAGATAAAGAATTTACAGTGAGAAAGCCTGCACTAGTGAGCATTCTTGGCAAAATATTCCATGAGGAGGAAATGAAAAACTACAGTGAAAATCGGCAAAGGGAGGAACTACACTAAAGGAAAAGCCAATCAAAGGAGAAACCAAGTCCAGTTAAAAACCAAAAATAAACTAAAATGAACGGGAATACAAACTGTTTCAATAATAACTCTGAATGTTAATGACCTAAACTTACCAATTAAAAGACAGACTGGCAGATTGGATTAAAAAACACTGAAATTGTGGAATTCACACTGATGTTGGCTCAGGGCTATGTCTACAATGGAGGAGGGGAAAGGTCTGTGTTGGGAACATTAGCTGAACATAAAAATTGGTTATTGTGCTATCCAATGAATTTCTTACCCTTATTCCTCTATAGCTGTATAAGTTTTCTCTCTTCTTTCAAAATTTTTTCTTTGTTTTTAGTTTTCTATAATTTGGATATGAGATGACTAGGTATTACTTTATTTATTCACCTATTTATATTTGGTACTCATTCTACTTGATATTCTCTCAAAATCTGTGCTTTTTATCTCATCTTAGTTTTTGGAAATTTTTCAAATATTTTTACTTCAAATATTTTTTCTGCTGTTTTCCTTTCTTTTTGTATTCTAATTATATGTGCTTTATTCTTTGATATTGTCCCACAGTTCTTGGGTTGCTTTTATTTCCTTTGTATTTTTGTTTGGGAAATTTTTAATTAACTTTTCAAGATCATGGTTTCTTTTCTTGGCCATAATTTAATTGATGGCATCAGAAAGCATTCTTCCTTTCTATTTCAGCATGTTTGATTTCTAGAATTTTGTTTTGATTCTTAAAGTTTCCATTTTCCCTAACATAGTTCATAGGTTTTTGCATACTGTATACTTTTTTCCCATTAGAGTATTTAACATATTAATTACAATTACTGGGCTGGGGTGTGGCTCAGTGGTGGAGTGCTTGCCTCACACTCGTGAGGCACTGGGTCCTCAGTACCACATCCAAAATACATAAATAAAATAAAGGTCTAAAAAATCATAATTACTTTAGTGTTTTGTTTTTTTTTTATTTTTTTTAGTTGTAGATGGACACAATATCTTTATTTATTTTTATGTGGTGCTGAGGATCGAACCCAGTGCTTAACGCATGCAAGTCAAGAACTCTACCACTGAGCTACAATCCCAGCCCCATACTTTAGTTTTTTTTAACTTGGCAATTCAAACATGTATGATATGTTTGAGTCTGATTTTATCTTCAGACTACATTTTAGCATGTCTTCTGGACTGTCTTGTAATTTTTTGTTGAAAGCCATATGTTTTATTGAATGATAAAAAATGAGGTAAATAGGCCACTGATAGGACTATTTATTTTATCTGGTAAGGACTTGTCTGGTGTTAAATGCTTGCTTGTAGCTAAAGATACCAAAGACTTTAAGTTTTCATCCTGTACTTTTTTTATCTCACTGAGTTTTTTTAAACACTACTTCAGGGAGAAAGAATCTGTGTATTACCACTCTTTCAGCTGTGATTGATTGTTATTATACTAAATCCTTGCTGTTGTGCAGGTCCAATATGGGCAAAGGAGTTTTTCCTAATCTTATCCAGTCTTTAAATGGGTCTGTGTCTGAGGACTACGACTTTCTGAAGTGTTTCATCAACATGTACCACTCCCACTGACACCCTTACCCCCTTCTCTGACTGTAGCATAGAATATTTTTCTTTGAAACTTTGTCCTTAACCGACTTTATTTTTAATTCACAACCTACTTTTATCAAAGACATGAGGTCTTTTCTGGAATCTTCAGTGGGAAACTGGTGGGGTATCTGGAAGGAAAACTATAGAACTGTGAGAGTTTCCCTAAGTCTACTGGACCCCAAGATTTCCTTAGTCTCAGATTAGCCCATATTTTGTCTCCAGCCATTCTTCAAGATTATATATACTAGTTGACAGCTCTACCAGTATATTGTTGGGTCCAAGAAGTATAATTTGATTTTCAGACATTTTTGTTACTGTAAGGATAAGATTGATGACTTTTGATTACTTATCAGAGATGAAACATGAAGTCAGTTTCTTAATTTTAAAACAATGTTTAAAAACTTGTTTAATTTTATGCGTTCTTTCCATTTCTGTATTCTTTTTTCCATCTCTCTTTTTTTTTCCCCCATTTCATCATTCATTTTGTTTGGGAAATGCTTTTGTTGAATACAGAAAAACAATGTGATTAATTCTATTTCATGGTTTTACTCTTATTCCTGTATCTTCTGTATATTGTTTGTTTTTTTAAAATATTTTTTAGTTGTAGATGGACACAATGTTTTTATTTTATTTATTTATTTTTGTATGGTGCTGAGGATCGAACCCAGTGCCTCACACGTGCGAGGCAAGCACTCTACCACTGAGCCACAACTCTAGCCCGTTTTTAATTTCTTTATATAGAATAATCTATATACATTTTGTATATTGAGTAGTTTTATATATTGAGTAGTCTATAGTTTAACAATACAATACCCACATTGTATTGTTTCTACTCATTCTTTCTTAAATAATATACATAAATTCTATTGGATAATTATAAATAAATGAATGGATAAAATAAGGATAAAGATTTTAAATATTTTACAAGTATAATTAGTGCTCGGTACCCATTGTTCCAGTATTCTCATAGTGTTGATATGGAGGAAGGTTGTTAAGTAAGTTATAGTCTGTCAAGGAGATGGCATAACAAAAAGCATCTGCTCCTGTCTCCAGGAAGATGCTACTGGACTGAGCCACTTTTAGTGCCATGGTCAGGGCACATTCAGCCATTTGGTAAGCAGGTTTCAGACAGATTGTGTTGGGAACTACAACAGTCTTGAGAGAGTTAGAGTACCTGGACCCTGCCTAAAGCATAATGTTTTTAAAAATAAAAACATTGAGTTTTGGTTTTTGTTGTTTTTTGAGGCCAATGAGAATTAGCTTTGCTAATTACTCTGAGTCTCTGACATTCATTTGGCTAGGAATAAAATTGTGTTACCTCCAGAAAAGAAAGACATTGGAGGAGACATAAAGCTATGATAAATCCATAGCTTAAAGAGGTGAGAAGGAAGATGAAGCGTTGGCACATCAAGAAACCAAATACTGTAAGGTAAAGGGGCTGTGAAAAATCAGAGGAGGAGGTCAGCTCTGACTGACATGGTCTTCCTTACAATTTACGATAGCAAGAATCAGTCTGTCTGCAGTATTGTAAAGAGTAAACTGGGTAACAAAGTCAAACTGGGAGACTGGTGAGGAGGCAGTTGGGGTAACCCACATAAAATGATGGTGATTTTAAGCCGGGGGCAGTAATGAAAGGGAAGTGGTTGAGTTCTGGATAGATTTTGAAGGTAGAACTAACAGGATATCCTGAAAAATGTAAGTTTAAAAAGAGTTGTTGAACTTAGTTACTAAGAGAAAGAATGAATTTCATAATATCCCATGAAAATTATATTTAGTTTTGTTTTTTACATATTTATAGTAATTCATGCCTGTGCTGCCTGTTGAATAATCAAGTTTGTTGTTAGATATGCACCTTATAATTATCATTCCAAGATTAAGAAAGCCATACCCAGAAGCAGATTCGTTTCTGAAGCACAAAGATGGATAGACTTTTGAAACAAGCACATTGTAGCAATGAGAAGATGACCAGACACAGTAATAGTTCATGCTCACCTTTTGGGTTTCTGCCACTGGAAGCATATATAGAAGCATGAAATGATGCAGTTTTTTCCCCTCAGGTGTAATAAGGAATGGGCATATCTGTTTTAGACGTGGGTTTTTTTTGTTTGTTTGTTTTGCTACTGGGGATTGAATTCAGGGGCACTCGACCACTGAGCCACATCCCCAGCTCTATTCTGTGTTTTATTTAGAGACGGTCTCGCTGAGTTGCTTAGCGTCTCTCCATTGCTGAGGCTGGCTTTGAACTCGCGATTCTCCTGTCTCAGCCTCCCAAAGTGCTGCAATTACAGGTGTGCGCCACCGCGCCCAGCTTAGATGTGTTTTTTCTTTAGTGAATGACTCCATCGCTGATACCAAACACTGAAAAGGAAGGTGTGGCTATTTACTTTAGTTCTGAGGACAAGAGCTAATGCCTTCCGGTCTAGGTTATTTCGGTCCTTGGCAGTGAGGATGGATTTTTATGGTGCCCAACATCTTTTCCCCTTTCCCATCCCTCCTCCCTGCATTATGCAAATGGAAGTTTGGAGAAGAGCTTTGTGTGCACTTCAGCTGCACTTGCAGCTGCGTCTGTGTTTGGTGTCTTCGTGTTGAAAAGTGCTCTGTTGTAAGTTCCGCTTGGATACGACTCTTTGTACATACACAGTGGAGGAGCTCAAAGGGAGAGGAAGGCAGAGTTTTGGTGCTGTGGGGGTTGTCCAGGGGCTTCAGAGCAGGGTCCAGGCAGACTTGTATGAAACTGATTCCCTGAAGCCAGATTGGAGTTCTGAAGAAAATTTAACAGGTTCATTAATACCTTATTTACATGAGGGATTTACAGTTTAGCTTTTGAGCCTGTATACATAGTCCTAGGAAATGGAGAAAGCAAAGAATGAAATCAGGATGTCTGTAGGACATAATTTGGGGAATGTTTGGTATTTTTTATTACAAATATGTTATATGTGATGTAAAAAATTCAAATAATGAAGTGAATTTAAAACTCTCTTCTATTCTCAAAGGCTTTTTGGGGGTTTTCTTCTTCTTTTTAATACTAGGGATCAAACCCAGGGCCTCATGCTTACTAAGCAAGTGCTCTACCACTGAGTTTCACTCCCTACCCCTGTGCTCAGTTTTATCACTAGGGATGATCACTATTAGTTTGGTGTTTTCAGAACATTTTCAGTGGGTTGTATAAGTGTATTTATACATAATATCTTTTTTTTCCCTTGTACTGTGGATTGAACCCAGGGACACTCTACCACTGAGTTACATTTCCAGCCATTCTTTTTTTTTTATTTTGAGACAAGGTCTTGCTAGGTTGCCAAGGTTGTACTTGAATTTAGTGATCCTCCTGCCTTAGCCTCCTGAGTTGCTGCAATTAGGGCTACACCACTGCACCTGCACAAAATTTTGTTATACTTGAGATTATATATATATATATATTTATATTTATATTTTAAATATAAATATAAAATATTTATATTTTTTTCCAATTTGTATTTCTGTCTTGTATCTACTCTAACTAGACATCAAAAATAATGCTTTGAAGTCGGGTGCAGTGGCACATGCCTGTAATCCCAGCACTTTGGGAGGCTGAGACAGGAGAATCGAGTTCAAAGCCAGCCTCAGCAATGGTGAAACTCTAAGCAACTCAGTGAGACCCTGTCTCTACATAAAACACAAAATAGGGCTGGAGGTGTGGCTCAAGGTTGAGTGCCCCTCAGTTCAACCCCCAGTACCCCCAAAATAATAATAATGCTTTGAGTTGATTACAGTGGCACATGCCTATAATCCCAGAAACTTGGGAGGATAAAACAGGAGGATGACAAGTTCAAGGCCAGCCCCAGAAATTTAGCAAGCGCCTAAGCAGCTTAGTAAGACCTTGTCTGAAAGTAAAAAACAAAAAGGGCTGGGGATATAGCTTGGTGGTAAAGCATTCCTGGATTAAATCTCCGGTATATCCCCTCACCCTAAAAAAGAGTGATTTAATTACTGACTTCATGTCCTTACTTAGATAACAGTTTTCTACAACAGATTTCCAAATATTCAATCATGGGATCATTAATTGAATGCATTTAAAATATGACCAAAATTGCCAGATTTCACTAAAAAATCCCTAGTTTATATTCTTTCTGATTGCCATAAAAGTGAATGCAGTCTTCATTTGGATTCAATAAAAGTAATGTGTAAGTAACAGGACAGATATTTCCTTTGCATAGTGAGTCTAGGATGTGACCATAAACTTTACTACTTCTAGCATTGAGTAGAAATGGCCCTCCTGGAGCCAACTGGGAGCCTGCTGTCTGGGCATTGGTCTCACCTCAGTGGACCTATTTGTCCCATATTGGAGCTTTAAGCTTAAACTACATTCTCTTTCAGGTATATGTATGTATTTAATCACTTTCCCTTTTTAATGTTTCTAATTACTTTTTTTTAATTACTTTCTGTGTTTTAAAGTGACAGAATGAAGTTCAGAAATAAATAGGATAAAGGTTAATTTATATAGTAGGTGAGAAAATTGGGCAGATTTTTCCTCCCATCCTCTCAATGATAGATTTCCAGTTCCTTTCCAAGGTTAATACCTTCATGATAAGGTTAGACTCCAAAGAGAGAGGCTAGTGTGGTTATAGAAATCAAAACAAAAACACTGGTCTAGATAATACAGAACACAAACTTTCTCCTCAGTAACAGAAAAATCTCCAGTAATAATCTAGCTTTTCTGTACAGTAGATCTTGACCTAACTTCTGCAGTTCTCACATAACTGCAGGACTTCAGCCAAGCTCTCCAAACTAATAGTGATTCAACAAGAACATAAATGAAGAGTTCCATTTCTGGCAACCTCTTAAATCTAAGCTCAGCAAATTATCAGAGTCCTAAATTTTCTAGAAAGAATGGTTAGAAGAAAGCAAAACTGAGAATCTATAATCAGAATCTTTAATATCTGTTGCCTCCATTTATCTTTCTCCTCACCTGTGCATGCATGCCTCTTCATACTATGACACATATCATTTATCATGAAATTCCCCTAGTTGCTACTATTGCTAACCAGTGATGCTTCTTATTTAATTCTACATTCTACACACTTCTCTGCTAAGAGCACAGATTCATAGGCTGATTCTCATGCTTATTCCATCTAGTTTATGCTAATTATGTATGTGGTATTTATCCATGGAAATGGCTGCTCCCAAAACCAAAAATGTTGACATTTCCCTAACCCATTAAACACCAATGAATAGTGGTACTCAATAGAAATAAAATATGAGCCATATATGTACTTAAACTTTTTTAGCAGCCATTTAAATTTTTTTAAAAAACAAATGAAAGTGTATTCAGGAGGCTGAGACAGGAGAGTTGTGAGTTCAAAGCCAGGCTCAGCAACAGCAGGGCACTAAACTCCGTGAGACCCTGTCTCTAAATAAAATACAAAGTAGGGCTGGAGATGTGGCTCAGTGGTTGAGCTCCCCTAAGTTCAATACTGGTACCAAAAAGAACAAACAAAAAAATGTAATAATTTAATGTAATATGTAAAAATACTCTACATGCAATCAATATGAAAAACTTTCTCAGTAAGAAAAAATTTTTTCTTAATAAGTCTTTATCTTGTAGTGTGTACTTTACACTGTCAGTACCTCTTTTTTTTGTTGGAGGTGTTACTGGGGATTGACCCAAGGATGCTTTGCCACTGAGCTACATCCCCAGCTCTTATTCTTTGTTTTGAGATAGGACCTTACTAAGTTTGAGGCTGGGTTCAAACCTTCAGTCCTCCTGTCTCTGCCTCACAAGTTACTGGGATTACAGGCATGTGCCATGGTGCCCAGCAGTACATCTCATTTCTTATTGGTCATATTTCAGCTCCTTAGAAACTGGATGTGGTGTGTGACTGCTACAAGGGACAATGCAACACTAGAAAAGACTTGTGAAGTGACATAGATCTTATAGTAGCAAATGATGAGATGGGGACATTACTGAAAAGGAACAGGTGTATTAATCTCCTTTTTATCATTATGTTAACCAACCTTGTTATCATTATATCACATACTTCCAGGGATCTAGATTTTTATTTTCTTTCATGATCAAGTTGATTTTCTTTCTGGGCCCTGTATGAACTGAGTTAATTTATAATAGGTTCCCTCGGCTCAACTATTACTAGGCATATGATTTCTGAATTTGCTGCACATGTAATTTATTTCTCTTTGATTCCCAAAATATCTTGAATATTGAAATGTCTGTATTCTTCAAGATTCATATACATCTTTATTTAAGCAACTAAAATATTCTGTGAATGTGTTATCCAACATAATTTTGGGTGCTTTAAAAGCTACAATTTGCAATGGCACTGCCAAAGTTCCACATAGAGAAATATGTCCTTGCAGCTAAGGCCATATCAGCTCATCCAGAGGATTTAAGTCTGATATGTTATATTCTAAAATAGAGAGTAATCAAAAGGATCACATTCAGAACAGAGCACTTGGGAATGTTGGGTAGACTTAACAGTGTTAGCATTTGAGGAAACAATAAAGGAACAGGAGGGACTCGTTTTACCTGAGGAAGTCTCAGGTAGTCATAGAAAGTATTTGAAATCCCTGAAGGCCCACCCAGGTACAGTGGTGTGTATATCTAGTCCCAGCTCTCTGAAGGCTGAGTCAAGAGCCCAGTATTTCAAGGTCAGCTTGGGCAAAATAGTGACATCCAGTCTAAAAAGAAAAAAATCTGAAGGGCGGTTAGATTTTATATATATATAAACTGAGTAGACCCAGAAAGTAATAGCCCCACTGGCTGAAGATTGCAAGGAACAGCAGGTCTTTGACATAACATAAGGACTACCCTGGCCACAGTAATAGGTGTCCAAATAGACGTGCTACTCAAGAACTAATGCCTTTTCTCTCACTTTAGATGGTGTAGGAGAAGAGGTGGCTGTATTTCTCTGAGGCAGAGGGAATTCAGGCATCAGGTAGATGTCCTGTGTCATCCTATCCTGAGAACCTTTCTTTTGTCATTTCTTTTCCCCTTCCTTTTCTTACAGTTAGAACAACAGAGGCAACAGTTACTTACTGAACGCCAGAACTTCCACATGGAACAGCTGAAATATGCTGAATTACGAGCCCGGCAGCAAATGGAACAGCAGCAGCATGGCCAGAACCCTCAACAGGCACACCAGCACTCAGGAGGACCTGGCCTGGCCCCTCTTGGAGCAGCAGGGCACCCTGGCATGATGCCTCATCAGCAGCCTCCTCCCTACCCACTGATGCACCACCAGATGCCACCACCTCATCCACCCCAGCCAGGTGAGATGAAAACTTTGCCCATGGAAGAGACCTGTGGCCATCCCATGTCACAGATTATCAGAGGGAAGGCCTATTCAAAATATCCTCTTGGTTGGATACTTTTTCCTTGGGTAGGTCAGACTCTGGATGGCAGTATATCTCAGGGTTTCTTAATGTACCCTTAGATTATCTCTACTTTTTTTTTGGTGCCAGGGATCAAACTCAGGGGTGCTCAACCACTGAGCCACATCTCCAACCTATTTTGTGTTTTATGTAGAGACAGGGTCTCACTCAGTTGCTTAGTGCCTCACCGTTGCTAAGGCTAGCTTTGAACTTGTGATTCTCCTGTTTCAGCCTCCCAAAGTGCTGGGATTATAGGCGTGCACCACCACACCTGGCTTACATTCTTTTTTTTAATTATAAAAAATTTCAAAGATAAATACAAAAAGAAAACTGCAATAGCCAGCTGTGGCAGTGCACACCTATAATCCCACCTACTCGAGAAGTTGAGGCAGGAGGACCACAAGTTCAAGACCAGCCTGAGCAACTTAGTACACCCTGTCTTGAAATGAAAAGGACTGGAGATTTAATTCAGTGGTAGAGCACCTCTGGTTCACCAGAGTGGGGAGTGGAGGGAGACAAATAACTATAATAATTAAACAGCAATGAACTTTCATGACCCACCTTCAATAATTATTACTTTTTTGCCATTTTTGACTTTTCATTATGGAAATCTTCAACTTAGACAAAAGGAGAGATTAGTATAATCCCAATAAACCTGTTAAAGAGCTTCAGAATTACTGATGTTGATGGTGAATTTTTATGTGTTCTTCCTCACTTAGAAGGAGAAGGACTTCAGAATGTATCTTTCTGTGCAGGGGATTGAGCCCAGAACCTTGCACATAGTAAGCAGGTGCTCTACTGCTGAGCCACATCCACAGCCCACCTTCGTTTTTTTTTAGTTGTAGATGGACACAATATCTTTATTTTTTTATTTTTATGTGGTGCTGAGGATTCAACCCAGTCCCTCATGCATGGCAAGCACTCTACCACTGAGCCACAATCCATCCCCCCACCTTCCTTTTTTTAAAAGGTTATTTAGGTATTAAAGAATCCAGGTTTTTCATGCTATGGCCATACTTGACTGTACACTCAAAGTGTCATGTCATTTGTCCCTCTCCCTCTCCTTTCACTTCCATAAATGTCCCATAAACCAGAGGATTGCTCTGAAGATTTTATTAGGTTCAGGTTAGCTTTAGGGCATCAGGCACTCTTCTAATGACAGCTGTTCTTATGACATTAAGGTGGATCACTGGGGGCTGGGATTGTGGCTCAGTGGTAGAGCGCTTACCTCGTGTGTGTGAGGCACTGGGTTCAATCCTCAGCACTATATATAAATAAATGAGTAAATAAAGGCCCATCAACAACTAAAAAAATTTTTTTTAAATCACTAGTTCTAATGTCAGTCTGATCCATCCATTACAAAGATCCCCATCAGAAGCTGGGCACAGTGGTGCATACCTATATTCCCAGCAGCTCGGGAGGCTGAGGCAGGAAGATCATAAGTTCAAAGCCAGCATCAGTAAAAGCGAGGCACTAAGCAACTCAGTGAGACCCTGTCTCTAAATAAAATATAAAAAAGGGCTGGGAATGTGGCTCATTGGTTAAGTGCCCCTGGGTTCAATCCTCAGTACCAAAAAAAAAAAAGATCCCCATCAGACTTCACCTGATGGGTTTAGTTGCCATTGAGAATTGCTCCCTAGATGGGTTATTTCATTGGACATAATAAATAATGAGATTTCTAAATGTATTATTTTTATTTATAGCAGTGGTTCTTTTTTTAAAAAATTTTTCCTCATTTAGTTATCTTGAAATTCAAAAGGAAAGACTGGATAAATGTTTCATCCATTCTCTTTTATCAATTACCTGCACAATGCATTGCTACTCTTCATTCTCTAAAGGTACTCAATAAGCTTTCTTTGTGTTTTCTGTGTTTTTAATATTATAAAATTAAATATATTTGTGTTTTGATCTATTATGAACATTATTCTTTTTCTTTTTTATATTTTTTAGTTATCAGTGGACCTTTCTTTTATTTGTTTATATGCAGTGCTGAGAATCGAACCCAGTGCCTCACACATGCTAGGCAAGCACTCTACCACTGAGCCACAATCCCAGCCCCAAACATTATTCTTTTGATACTCAAATTATGCCATTTTTAACTTATGGGAGCTCTTTGAAATTTGCTATTTACCCCATTAAAACTAGTTTGAAAGTTAAACTCAGTTCTTTCAAACTGAACTACCAACATGAAAACCTAAAGTGCACTTTTAATTTCAGTCTCTTTGCCCTCACATTCCTTCTGTTCTTAGAGGGAAAGATGTGTGGGTTTATGTTAATTGTGTATTATATTGCTCTAGTGACAGTCATTCTATAAGATTGTTAAAATTTTGTCTTCTACAGGAATATATAAGTGCCTTGCCCAAAACTAGGGTTTGTATTTGTTGGAATAGAATGCAAATATTCTGTCCAGGGCTTGTAGAGGCAAGATAAGATAAATATAGAGTGACTCTTAGAAGCCTGCAAAGGTGCCAACATGGTAACATCAGTTGACTTGACATCCTTAAAGGACAGATTTTTAAACTCTCATGTGAAAATAACCAGATATAGTTACCTGTGGAAATCATAGCTAAATATAAAATTAGGATTTGACATCTTCTATTATTAACATAAATCTTTTATTACAACCCAAAACACGTTTTAGTTAGCTGTTTTTATTGGCCTTACCCCAAAATGACTTTGGGGTTGACTTTGATCAGGGAAGTATTCATTTTCTCACACACACCTGTTACATTGTAATTATGGAATTTACTACCATTATCAAACTTGCCACTTGATCTACATAGGGTTTGTGGAGACAGTCTTAGAAATGTGACATGTTCAAACACAGGACACTTTCTTCCTCATTTCTCTCTGTCCATGTGAACAGAGGGATCAACAGTGCAAATCACCAAGTAATTTTAGAAAAATAGTCATGGTTGTAAAATTAAGTTCCTGGAAGTTTACAGCCATCCTGGACAACCTAGCAAGATCCTAATAAAATAACTGAAGAAAACATATTCAAAAAATTTTTCCATCTGGATATGGAAAAATTAATAATCTATAATCTCAGCTACTTAGGAGACTGAAGCAGGAAGATTACAAGATCAAGGCCAGCCTGGGCAACTTGGCAAGACCCTGTCTCAAAGAATAATAAAAAAGGGCTGGGCACAGTGGTGCATGCCTGTAATCTGCAGCTGAGGAGGCTAAGACAGGATCACAAGTTCAAGGCCAGCCTCAGCAATTTGCCAAGACCCTAAGCAACTTAGTGAAACCCTGTTTCAAAATAAAAAGGGCTGAGGATGTAGCTCAGTAGTAGAAACAAAAAAGATCCCTAAATTATTAGGAGAGATTTTAGGAGAAATTCACTATGACTACGTGGTATTTGGTTCTTTTTAATATTTTTTTAGTTGTTGATGGACCTTTATTTTTATTCATTTATTTGTATGCAGTGCTGAGAATCGAACCCAGTGCCTCGCACACATGAGGCAAGCGCTCTACCAGTGAGCCACAACCCCAGCCCGGTGTTTGGTTCTTGATGGTGTTGAAGCATCATATTCACAGTAGCTATTTACAGAGTACTTCTTAGGAGTTCTAGCATCTGTATTTAGCTTGTAAAAGATAGGCCTAGAGGTACATCTGCTTCTTTTCTAAGTTACATCTTGATGATAATAAATGTTGGTACACCTGAATCTTCACCCACATCATTTCACTTGCTGCTTGCTGTCTTCACTGTACAGTTAAAGACCTGGTATATGGCAAGGCCAAATAACCCTGTTGCCCAGCATATTCAGGTTTCACACTGAGCTCCATCTGATTCAATAGTGAGGCCGGGACAGAGTGCTGAGAGGGGTTCCAGCAGACACAGATTCTCCTCAGGAGGTGATACCAGCAAATGACTTGACAAAAATAGTCTTTAGAAGAAAAATAGGTCATTTTTTCCCTTTTCATTTTCTCACCAAAATAGGCATTTCTACAGTGAATTTGTAGGGGAAAGGATCATTCAGTACAAGATGAGAGTTTATTTTTCCTTTTTTTATAACTCATGACAAGTTATTCTCATAATTATTAAAATATGTACATATGGAAAAATGTATAAATCATAATGAATTTTTTTATGAATTTTAACAGATACTACCTGTATAACCAACACTCAGAGGCTTCTATCATGCTTCCCCTCCCAAGATACAGATCTCCTGACTTCTAACACCATTGACTAGTTGGGCTGGTTTTGAATGTTGGATAGATGGAATCATAGTGATTTTTTTGTTTGTCTGGCTTTTACTCAATATACCTGGCACAGTAGTTCATGCCAGTAATCTCAGCTACTCAGGAGTCTGAGGTAGGAGGATCACAAATCCAAGACCAGCTTGGGTAGCTTAGCAAGACCCTGTCTCAAAATAAAAAGATCTGGAGATATAGCCCAGTCTGTCAAAGCACTCCTGGGTTTAGTCCTCTGAACCACATAATAAAAAATGAAAAATAAAAAGCATTGTATATGTGAGATATATCCACATTGTTGTAAGTGGTTGTACATTTGTTCCTTCTGTTTGCTCAACAGTGTTTCGTGGTGTGACTATGCTACAATTTATTAGTCCCTTCACCTGTTTATGAACATGTAATTGGTTTCTAGACTTAAGTTATTATGAATAATTAAGCTGGGTGTGGTGGCACAAGCCTGTAATCCTAGCTCTTAGGGAGACTGAGACATGAGAATCGCAAGTTCAAAGCCAGCCTCAGCAATGGCGAGGCGCTAAGCAAGTCAGTGAGACCCTGTCTCTACATAAAACACAAAATAGGGCTGGGGATGTGGCTCAGTGGTCGAGTGCCCCTGAGGTCAATCTCCAGTACCAAAAAAAAAAGCAAATAGTTAAAATAGCTGTAAACATATGAGCAAAATGTCTTTTGATAAACATGTATACATTTCCATTAAGTTTGTCCTTAAGGAGTAGAATTGGGTGTGTTCCATGGAATGGGTCATAGGATTTGTGTATTTTCACATCGCTACATGCTGCCAAAATGTTTCCAAAATGGCTGTGGCTCTCTAATAGTGTATAAGAGTTTTCAACAGCTCAAATTGATATAATCGATTTTTATAATTGCTCCTTTTATGGGGTTGCTTTGGAGTGTGAATTAAGTATGTTAGAGAGTAAAATTAAGAGTAATAGTAAATTAAATCCATTATTATAGAGTTGCCTTCATCTTACCAATTCAGAAAAGGCTAATTCTAACAGTAAGCCTAGTACATGGTATTTTAGTGTTAACCAAAAGGGACCTTTCAGGGGCTGGGGTTATGGCGCAGTGGTAGCGTGCTCACCTAGCACGCGGGAGGCACTGGGTTCGATCCTCAGCACCACATAAAAATAAAATAAAGATATTGTGTCCACCTACAACTAAAAAATAAATATTAAAAAAAAAAAAAAAGGACCTTTCATATCAGGGCATGTGAGGTAGTCCATAATATGTGTTTTGGGTAAACAGTGTCTTCAGAGTATGATTTTACACAGGTGTAAGTTAAGAGCTGTGAGCAGGTCCTTCCAACTTATTTTTCGCAGTTTTAGAAAAATAAAGGTCACAGCCACATGCGATGGTGCACACCTGTAATCCCAGCATTTTGGGAGGCTGAGACAGGAGAATTGCGAGTTCAAAGCCAGCCTCAGCAAGGGCAAGGCACTAAGCAATTCAATGAGACCCTATCTCTACATAAAACACAAAATAGGGCTGGGGATGTGGCTCAGTGGTCGAGTACCTCTGAGTTCAATCCCTGGTACCAAAAAAAGAAAAGTTAAGGTTACAGCATTTGCATTACAAGTTGAGGATAATTACCCAGCTAACTTTTTGGTATTTATCCAGAATTTAACCATGTGTTAAAGGACAAAAAAAATCAGCCTCTAAATGACAGCAAAGTTGGGGAAATGGCAAGAAGTAGGGTCAAGGAAGATTTACTGTCAAGTGATTAATTTGTCCATCTCTTAGCCTGTCAAGAGTTTCTGTGAGTATGTAATTTTTCTCTGCAAAACTGTCCATCAGTTAATGGTAGAGCCCATTAAAGTAGCAGTTCAGTGTTGTAAATCCATTAGGCTATCAAACACTGATGGGCCTGGGCATCAGAGTAGTTAATATAAATTGCACTCATATATATTCCATTTAGTTTGTCTCTAACTCTTAAGCCCTTCATTTTGTTTCCCCACCCACTGCCTTTATTTAATTCATTTACATGCTTAGAATTTTTGTATGGCTTGCCTGTCTTCATAACTTCTTTCTGGGCTTTTGTTATTTGGAACTACTTCTTGGAACTTCCTGTCTCTGATGAAGCGTTCTGTGGTTTGTTCCCACCAAACAAAAAGTCTAGAGAATTATACATAGTAGAGTGTTTCTGCTGTACGATTGGCCCACTGTTTTTTTCCTGAATTTTAAAATACATACCATTGCATTTCATCTAAGCTATAAAATAGTATTCAATGGTTACCAAATTAAAGACTTCCTAGTTCTACCTGCAAAACTGCCATTGTAAATGGCACGAAATGAATAGTTATAATAGCAATCTACTCTTTTTTGGTACCAGGGATTGAACTCAGGGGCATTCAACCACTGAACCACATCCCCAGCCCTGTTTTTTATTTTATTTACAGACAGAGTTTTACACAGTTGCTTAGTGCCTTGCCATTGCTGAGGCTGGCTTTGAACTTGCAATCTTCCTGTTTCGGTCCTGAGCTGCTGGGATTATAGGCGTGTGCCACCGCGGCCGGCACAATCTATTCTTGAGCACGTGTATCGTGTCCTTGACCATGCCCTGGGCTGTGGTATCCATGAAAGCATGTGGAGAGTGACCTGAGTCGTGGCTTTTGCTTGTTGAAGTGGCTTTTGCTTGTTGAATTGTCTTTTACTGTGTTGCTTATTGAGCAGAGAGAGCACCTCTGACTGCTGGGAATCTCTTGAAGGTGAGGTGGTCAGGACTCCAGGAGCTTTGGCATATGTTCAAAGGAAGATTACTTGCAGGGGCAGTGGTGCACACCTGTAACTGAAGCTAGTCAAGAGGCTGAGATAGGAGTATTGCAAGTTTGAGGCCATCCTGGACAACTTAGCAAGACCCTGTCTTGAGATAAAAATTAATAAGGTCAGGGGATGTGACTCAGTGGTAGAGAGCTTTTCTAGCAAGCATGAGGTCCTAAAAACAAGAAGGAAAAATATTTCCTATCTTTGGAGTTCAGTCAAAAGGAAATGACAGGGCTAAGGTTGTGACTCAGTGGCAGAGCACTTGCCTCGCACGTGTGAGGCACTGGGTTTGATCCCCAGCACCACATAAAAATAAGTAAATAAAATAAAGACACTGTGTCCGTGTATAACTAAAAAAATATTTAAAAAAAGAAAAGAAAAGAAATGACAGGAGCTGGGGTTGTGACTCAGTGGTAGAGCACTTGCCTAGCATGTGTGAGGCACTGGGTTCGATCCTCAGCACCACGTATAAATAAATAAAGGTCCATTGACAACTAAAAAAAAAAAAAGGAAATGACAACAGGATCTATAATCCCAGCTTCTTGAGAGGCTGAGACAGGAGGATCTCAAGTACAAGGCCAGCTTGGGCAATTTAATTAACAAGACCTTCTCTGGAAATGTAAACAATTTTTAAAAAGGGCTAGGGATTACATCAATAGTAGAACACCCCTGAGTTCTTCCAAAAAAAAAAAAAAATTAAGACAAAAACCTAGTGTGGGGCTGAGGTTGTGGCTCAGTGTAGAGCACTTGCCTCACACATGTGAGATACTGGGTTTGATCCTTAGCACCACATAAAAATAAATAAGTAAAGATATTGTGTCCATGTATCCATCTACAGCTAAACAGAAAAAAACCCTAGTGTGTAGGTCCACTGATGAGCTCTGCCCTCCATACCCTCCATATGCATTGATATGCATTGTGGTAAGAGATTCAGATATTCAGACCTCATGGGTCTCATTTGAGCCACCTGCGCTGGAGAAGCCTTTGTATGAGCTCTGTATGTGAAAAGCAGAGGGGAAAGAACACATTGGTTTAAGTCTTCATGAGTTTCTCATTATTAATAGTGTAAGAAATTTTGGAAGTACCTAGAAGATTCAAAACAGGAAATGTCTGATTCAGTGAGAACTCAGACATGATAAAATGTTATATTAATGATAAAACTAGAACATTTTAAGCCAGGAATGGTAGCACGCACCTGTTATCCCAGCTACTTGGGAGGATTGCAAGTTCCAGTCCAGTCTCAGCAACTTAGTAAGACCCTGTTTCAAAATTAAAAAAAAAAAATTTTTAAAAAGGATGGGAATATAGTTCAGTGGTACAATGCCCCTGGATTCAGTCCACAGTACCCCAAAAAAAGCAAGAAAAAACTAAAACATTTTATATTAGTCAGTAAAATATGGTTTGAGGACATTTCAACCAAGGCATTAGGCACTTGGCCTCACCCCACCACACTCCACCCCAAATAATTTAGTGTCTCACTGTGTTGCCCAGGCTGGACTCAAAGTCTTGCCTCAACCTCCCAAATAGCTGGGATTATAGGCACATGCCACCATGCCCAGGTCAGGTACTTAGCTTTTTAAACCCCTTCATTAAACCTACTTTTACAGCCCTACCTTTGGGAAATAGTACTTAGGAAAGCATTACAACCCATTGTTGCAAGCTCACTCTCTAAACTCAGTCCCACCAAAGAGGAAGAAGGAATAGCTCATCATGTCAGCTAATCTTTTTTCATCTGAAATGCCTTTGGTCCTCCTTGTATCATGTGATAATAGAGCTGCCATGCCCCTTTGCAGAGGAGCAGGTTACCCTCACAAAGAGAACAGTGAGGGCCCAATTCTTAACAAAGAGCATCTATAGCAGGCACTCCCAGGAAGCTGCTGTATGCTGTGAGGAAGGAGCATCCTGCAAGGAGCCTGGGCTTCCCCTCACTTAGCCCTGATTGTGTTATTTTTGTTCTTCTGGGTACTCAGCCAAAGGATGTGCTGCGGACAGTTAGAAAAGGATTCATGAAATGTGCTCAAGAGTGGGTGTTCATAGGTTTCCCTTCACAGCTTCTTCTAACATACCAAAGAATGGAAATAAAATCTTTAACTAGTATTCCATTAGACATGATGGATGTAAGGCTTTAGTAAAAGATCAAATAAATCTGAGAGACTGTGAGGGATTTTCTTCCAGCTAAACCTAATTTTAACAAACCATTCCATGTTTCAGGCTTCAGATGCCTGCTGGTTTTTGGTTTTTTTTTCCCCCTTTCCTTAAGCTTGGTATGTAGGACAGACTCCCTCCCATCCTGTGCTTTGCTACTTCTGTTTTGAAGCCATGTCTCTCTCACCTCCTACTTCTCCCTATCGACTGAGGAAGAAAATACCTAAGTTCCTTTTTTTTTTTTTTTTTTTTTTTGGTACTGGGGATTAAACTGAGAGGCACTTAACCATCGAGCCACATCCCCAGCCCTATTTTGTATTTTATTTAGAGACAGGGTCTAACTGAGTTGGTTAATACTTTGCTGTTGCTGAGGCTGGCTTTGAACTCAGGATTATCCTGCTTCAGCCTCCTGAGCCACTGGGATTATAGGCATGTGCCACCATACCTGGTGCCCTGAATTCTTTTTAATAGAAAATATATACATACCCTTTATTTTGTTTAGTAAAGTTTCTTCAGGCATTTCAGGTTTGTGTGGGCCATACTTCTTCATACTGATAGGAATTAGTAGGAATGCCTTCAGTCATTCTCATCTCATCTGTTTAAAAGTGGTGATACCTGTATCAGATACCATAAGGATCTTTTAAGATTTAAATGGACAGGGCTGGGGCTGTAACTTAGTGGTAGCGTGCTTGCCTAGCATGCGTGAGGCACTGGGTTCGATCCTCAGCACCACGTATAAATAATAAATGAATAAAATAAAGATCCATCAACAACTAAAACAAATATTTAAAAAAAAAAAAAAGATTGAAACGGACAGTAGTGACTTTACAAAAAATTGATTTTGTCTTTTCCCAGTTCTCTTAAATGCTATCTCATTTCAAATTTGATTCTAAGAATCACTTTTTCCAGGCTAGGTGTGTGGCTCAGTGTTAGAAAGAATACTTACCTGGTATGCTTAAGACCTTGGGTTTGATCCCCAGCACCTCAAAAAAAGGAAGAGATCACCTTTTCATCACCTTTTCCGTGAGAAAAGAGACAAAGAGAAATGGATTTCGGGATCACAGTGTCCTGGGTTTGAACCTCAGCTTAGTCTCTTATTCATTGTAACTTTGGGCCAAATTACATAGCCTCTTCTAGGTTTTGTTTTCATTTCTCAACACTGGCCCTTTACTGTTGTCTTCCTAACAAACTGGACAATTCAAACAGTTATCATGAGGTTTGTCAAATGATAGGCCCTCACTCAGGTGTCCTCATCTACTCCCTGTGTCGGTTCTTTAACTCCACTGCCCAAGGACACCATCCCCATGAGCTGTGTAGCACATGGCAGCAGTGACAATGACAGCACTCGCTCTTGGCACGTTATCTGCTTGCCTGAGATGTTTGTGCATGGTTCCAAAAAGAAAAGTAATTATTCTTCCTTTAGCACCCTTCCTCTTTGCTGCCACCCCTTCCAGAAAGCCATTTTTCTCTCATTGCCTGGATGGCCATATCAGTGGTTTTGTGACATTTTCTATGACAGTAGGATAGAGAAACACTTTTTTTTTGGAAGGCTTTGAATTTGCAGTGAGTGAAAGCAGAAGGTTTTTTGATTGTTTTTGTTGTTGTTGTTTTGTTTTGTTTCTATTGCCTTGAGAAACTCAGACTACCCTATCCCAGCTATTGCCATGCAGATATAGGGAAATAGGTAATTGGACCACTTGCACTAAGCATGTAGCTTAAGAAAAGGCACCATTTGGCCTAAGAGCAAAATCCTGTGGGCTTATCATCCCTGTGCATGATGGACAGGCATTACCTCATGAATCTGTCAGTCTGCCACGAATGCTCCTCTCTTGATGATTATTTATGGTATTAGAGAGGGATGGTCCTGGGAATTGAACCCAGGGCCTTGCACACTGTAGACAAGTGCTCTATCACTGAACTACACCCCAGCATATTTGGGGTGGGGAAGGGTACAGAGTAGTGTAGTGGGAGAGAATTGAACTTAGAAGACTTTGATCTAGTTTACAATTCCCCCTATGGTTCTAGGACTGTAAAGACATCTGTGGACTTCTTTGAGGTACTTTTATTCTCTGTAAAATGAGAATATTTTCTCTGCCTTTGCCAAGTGTGTTGGAGGAGCCAGTGACATAATAAGGCACTTTAACAAATAAAGAGTTCTCTGATTATACTGAAAACCCTGTGTTTAAGGTGGGCGACTATTTAACTTTACTCAGTATAATCTCAGGAAACTGAAGCTGGGGGCATGCTGAATAACTAATCGAGGGTAGAATGAAATCAAAGTGAGAAGCCAGGCACGGTGACACACACCTGTAATCCTAGTACTCTGGGAGGCTGAGGCAGGAGGATCGCAAGTTCAAAGCCAGCCTCAGCAACCTCAAGGCACTAAGCAACTCAGTGAGACTCTGTCTCTACATAAAACATAAAATAGGGCTGGGGATGTGGCTCAGTGGTTGAGTATCCCTGAGTTTAGTCCCCAGTACCAAAAAAAGAATGAAAGAAAGATTGCAACTATTTATTTTCCAGGCTGCTTCATCTGTACTTTACCTGTTGATGGTACTGGGTGGCTACTGACTGGGATGTCCCATGGACCCAGTATTGAGTCAGGGATTTGGGCAAACCATACTTTACTATAGACATAAGAATATAAAACTGTTCTGTGAGAAGTGATTGAGACCAAACTGTTATGTATCATGTCACTTATTTAAGCACACACCTGGAGTATTCTTCCTTATTTCTTTCTCCTTTGCCCAGTATTGGCTCTGGCTTGTTTATAAAGGCATCTTCACAGCTCTACAGTAAGTTGTCTAGAATGAGAAATTGACGAGATGTTCCTTCTAGCTCACATAATGCTGTGTCCAATCTGAAACTTGGAGGGAGGAGGTGTGTCCTCCTAGCATGTACCCAGGCTAGAATTCTGTATTTCTGACCTTAAAAGTAAGGCTCAGCCTACATCTATGACTGCCTTCATGCTACATTGGCAGAGTTGAATCTTTGCGACAGAACCATATAGTGGCAGAATCTAAAATATTTATTGTCTCTTCAAAGAAGTTTGCTGAAAATTCTCCCCTCCCCACTCCCGGTTGTGGGTGGACACAATACTTTTATTTTATTTTTATGTAGTGCTAAGGATCGAACCCAGTGCCTCACACGTGTTAGGCAAGCACTCTACCACTGAGCCACAACCCCAGCCCTGTCGGCTGAAAATTCTTTTTTTTTTTTTTTTTTTTAATATTTTTTTTTTTAGTTGTTGATGGACACAATGTCTTTATTTTATTGCTTTGTATGTGGTGCTGAGGATCGAACTCGGGCCTCACGCATGCGAGGCAAGCGCTCTACCACTGAGCTGCAATCCCAGCCCTCGGCTGAAAATTCTTAAGGTTCAATGTGCAACTGAATACAGGAAGTATTTTAGTGCTCTTGTCCCTAGGATCTCCTATCATTACTTTGAAAACACTTGGAAGAGATGGAGTTGTTTCTTCCCCCCTTGTGAATCTCCTACGTCAGTAGTTCATGATGTGCTCGATAGAGAAAAATTTTTTGTGCATAGGACCTAGGGATTCAAATCAGAATCCTTCTTTAATGGATTTCAGTACCCCTTTAGACAGACCTTCCTTCAAAGCCTGTGCTTAAAGCGCAGTCTGGACTGAGCTGCAGTTCTTGGACTGTGTACTAATTTCCCACTAAAGTCCTTCTGTTCATTCCCTGTGGTCTGTGCTTGGCATTGTGTGTCCTCATGAAGATGTTTGACCATCCATTGTTCACCCAAACCAGAATGAATGTTCCTTGTAGGTGTGCTTTCTTTGTAATTGCTTCTTTGCCAGTACCTACCTATGCTGGAGTTTAGAATAGACCTTCCCCATTAGCTGCTCCCCAAATGAATGAATAAATAAAAGCCGGGGGTGGTGGCTCAAGCCTGTAATCCCAGCATTTAGGGAGGCTGAGACAGGAGAATCGCAGTTCAAAGCCAGCCTCAGCAACGGCGAGGCGCTAGGCAACTCAGTGAGACCCTGTCTCTACATAAAACACAAAATAGGGCTGGGGATATGGCTCAGTGGTCAAGTGCCCCTGAGTTCAATCCCTGGTACCAAAAAAAAAAAAGTTGACCATAGAGATTATGGATTATTGCTGTTATATTTCAGATCCTTTGGATGTATTTGTCTGTGCTTAATAGTTTTATGCACTGAGTTAATCTCCTTTTTCTATCAGTTCCTAGTATACTTAAAATACTTTGAATCTCTCTCCACAGGTCAGATACCCGGACCAGGTTCCATGATGCCTGGGCAGCCCATTCCAGGCCGCATGATTCCCACTGTGGCAGCCAACATCCACCCTGCTGGGAGTGGCCCTGCTCCTCCTGGTATGCCTCCAATACCAGGAAACATCTTGGGACCCCGGGTCCCCCTCACAGCACCAAACGGCATGTGTAAGTAGCACAGTGGGAAGACATGTCACTCCAAGGTCTGCCTTGGGGGCTATAAGTAAGGGAGGAAGGCTTTGTTTCCTCAGAACAAAAGTTCGTGGAGGGGCTGGAGTTATGGCACAGTGATACCATGCTCGCCTAGCATGCGTGAGGCACTGGCTTCAATCCTCAGCACCACATAAAAATAAAGATATTTCTTTCCACCTACAACTAAAAAATAATTTTTTTTTTTAAAAGTCCATGGAGGACATTGAGGTTTGGCAGGTTCATGGACAATGCAGTCTGTGGCAGTGTACTCTAGAAGATCCATTTTTGATCTCTGGGACATTTCTAGGTAAGGGAGGCAGGCATCATGGACAAAGACATGTCTTATTCCTCTCTGGATCCCCATGGGCTAGACAAAGTAGGTTCATGAAGACAGAGTTTAGCTGGTGTGTAGGATCATGACAGTAGGAAAATAAATGATCTCCCCTCAGCTAGTGGTCAAACATATAATAGAGTGGGTAATCTTCCTTGGCAAGAAAAGGCTTGAAGTGTTTGCCAAGCCACCTCCCAAGCAGTACACAAATGAACTGGCCTTCCAAGGGACTTGACCAGTTTGCCATCTACACTGCAAAGATAACATCATTAGTCTTTTATCACTATTCTGTCCTTCTGGTCTTCCATGGTTTGTGACTTCAGAATTCCATCCTAGAGTCCTCAGTGGGACCCCTTGAGACTATGGAGGTTTCGGGTGAAGCTCCTTGCCATAAATGAGTGATTGGTGAATTCTAAGTTGCTGACTTTACGCCACCCTGGATTAATTGTTTCCCTTCTCCAGGCCTTAGTTTCCTCCACTGAAAAATAACAAAAGGGATGGGATCCGTGGTCTTCACAATGCTTTGAAGAGCCTTAGAGGTTTGGTAGAACCCTCTTGTGGGTAGGGTTGGGTAAATTGATTGGTGAGCACAGCTGTACTTTAATTATTTGTTTCATATGTTTTCATTTCTGGCAAGATCTAGAGATTTTTAAAACCCTGGATTAAATGATCTCTAGGGTTCCTCTGTACACTAAAGCAGCTAAAGTTGAAATAAGAAAGAGCCCCAGACACTCACACTAATTGTTTCCTTCAGGACCTGACCTAGTTTGGGCCAAAAATCCAAGGACTGCAATTGAGGAGCTGTGAGGGCCTCTCAGGAATATCCAGCTTGTCAGCAGCTGCCTCAGTGAAGTTCCCTGGCCCTGGTGGAAACAGTTAAACAGCAAGACATTATTGATCTATTTTGTGCCCAGCTAGACTAGACATTGTGGTAGAAAGAAAAGTAAAAATAAAAAGACATAGAACTTGCCCAGGAAGGAGCTTATTGTTTAACTGGAGAAATAAAATTAATAGAGAGAACCATTAAAATACAATAAAATCAAAATACAATTAAGTTTTGGAATGATCTGGATGGATTCTTGTAAGGAATGGGCTTTGAAGGATGGGGCAATTGAAACACCTCCCACACCCCTTCACTCGCATTAGGGTAAGCACATGCATGGGTGAGAGTTCCTTTTGTATCTGGCCACATAGACCACGGTGGCAACAGTGCCTCATAGACCACATTGCTTGCCTGCCACAAAGAAAGTTACTTCCTGTGTCATTGTTTACTGAAAAGGCTCTTTCCCAAGCCCTGTGTTTCCAGATGTGATGAGTTACCCTTGGATGTATTTGCAGATCCCCCTCCGCCACAGCAGCAGCCACCACCACCTGCAGATGGGATTCCTCCACCTCCTGCTCCAGGCCCACCAGCCTCGGCCACTCCTTAGCCTGGAAGATAGGAAACCTCTACACCCACCACAAGCTGGAGTGGGGATGACAAGACTTGTGTTCCTCTGCGTCCTTGAGTTTTGTGGGTTTTTTCCCAGGATTTTTCTTCTCATAGCCCCAAGCACGCATCCCATGTCTCCTCACTCCTCTTGCAACCCCTCTCTCTGCTTTGTTACCTCTTGTGTCAGGTCCTCAGCTGGCACTCAAGGGGAAGCCTGTGGTGATAGTGTGCCCTGGTCATCCTAAAAATAACCTGTTCCTCCCCTGTCCTAGTGTGGGAGGTGTTGTCTATTGATCTGCAGGTCCTGTCAACAATAGTATTCTATGTCTTTATCATTTTTGCTCTCCTATAATGGGTTTTTGTTTGTTTTTGTTTTTTGGTTTTTTGGCTTTAGGCTTCAATGGATAATCCTCTATAATTATTATCTTTTTATCCCTGGTTATGGTTGTTTTAAAGGAGAGCATCTTAAGTTAATAAGAACCAAAAAAAATGGTGATGGGCAGAAGGAGATAGCCACAGGGGACACACCTTAAGGCATTATAAGTGACCTTATTTCTGCTTATCTGAGCTAAGAGTGGTGCTGCTGGTAAAGTTTCCTGAGACTTTTGCCACATGTAAATGCACCAAAATTAAAAGAGATGGGGGTGGTACCCCATTGATTTTATTCCCTTATGAGGGCCTCCACCTTGCCTGGCAGAACATAGCTACTTTAACTCGTATCTCGTAGAGGACAGCACAAATATTAGAACAAATACACTCCTTCCCCAGACCCACTGGTTCTGGTTTTCTATGCAGATGATTTGCTGAATTGGGGATGGGTATTTTGTTTTCCTGAGGGCAGTGTGAACTATGAGGATTGGAATTGGGGAGGCATTCCTTAGTTCCCTAGACTAACCAGGAAAGTTTAAGGAGTCTAGAGCAATGGCTTCCCCACAAACCTAGCCTACTATTCATTGTTTTGTATGCATTCTTTTTTTCTCTCTCTTTAAAAAACCCTTTAAAAGAGGAAAAATAAGTAAATAGATAGTGCTAAACATTTTAGCTCATGGAACTTGGTTAGGATGGCTGGGGGTCCAAGTCCCCAAACTACCTCTTGCAGTAGCCAGGGTGAGTGGAATTTCATGAAGCGGTACTTTAGGTTCGGGATAGGATTGGAAGAGTGGGACAGAACTTCAGCCTCTCGTACCTTCTCCCTTCCCTTTCTGAGATTTCACATTCCATCTGTCACAGGGTTGTCAAGGAGGTACTGAGGGTACCAAGGACCTCACTTGGCTCCAGAGCATCATGCTTTAAGGTTTGGGGTGCTTGGGCTGGGAGGGTGGGTTGCCATTCCAGAGGAAGAGCCACAAAAATGCCTTAATTTGAGCCCATATCTACCCCTGCTGATGAATGACTTGAGAGTTCTTGGTTTTGTCTTGTCCTTCTTCCCTCCCTTCTATCCTTCCATGAGTAGCAAAAGGGTGTTTTGGTAGATCTTGGTTTCCAAAGCACCTGGGTTCTTCACTTTATGTTCTCAAGTGGCAGTTTATTTAGAATGCAAGTTAGAACATCTTTGGGATATCTTTTTCTATGTATTTTCTAAAGCTTTACATATAAGAGGGTGTAGGAAGGTGTTTATAAGACACCATAGACTTTTCCCCTTAATATCAGAAAGCAAAAAAATGAAACCACAATTGAGATTTGCCTTTCAACCCCTCAGGTTTGCCTCTATCCAGGTGGCCCTGGTCACCATCAGAGTACTGGAATACTAGAACCAAGGAGACCTTGTTCCTTTAGTGTATTTGTTCTAGACTTTTGGGGTGGAAATGGAAATGAGCTTGTTCCAACTGGAGTTTACCTGCAACACATTTGTCTCCAGAAAGACCCCAGTGCCTTTTGATAATGGCCAGGGTTTTCCCTACTTCCCTCCAGTTTTCCCAAAGCAAACTCATTCCAAATACTTACCTTTTCCGCTGGAGTCCTAGACAGAAAGTGTAATTCTGGTTCATACTGTGGTCCCTTGTAACCTCAGGTCTCTAATGCGATCACTTTCAAATTTAAAAGATCCAGGTGGAAATATTTTTACTATGCTGGTAATCTACAAAATACCTGAATTCAACACTGTTATGTTTCAGTATAAGTGATGACTTTGTTTTCATGTTTTTATCTGGTTTCATTCCTGTATTACAGCCACCCAATTTGGGGAGGGGAGGGTAATATGTGGTTTTTTGTATAAACATGTTTCTCACTGTGTTGTTATTTTGGAAAAATGAGGGGAGGGAGTTTTGAGAGATTGGAAGAAATGAATAAATGAAATATCATTTCTGGATTCTAGTCCCATTTTCTGCATTCATACACCAAACTTATCATGTATCCAAGAAAAAACCTAAAGATTCAGTCCCACCAGTCTTGGTTAGCAGTGAAAATCTATGACACTGGTCCACTTCCTTGACTGACCACCTTCATGATGCTTCAGGAGCATGCAGTTGAATGTGTCTCACCCTTGGTCAAAGTGAAGGAAGACAAGTGAAAGTTGTCCAGAAGGGGTTGCCAACATCCTGGTGCTTCCAAAGAAGGAATTATCTTGCTGGAGAATGTTTTTTAGGGTACAGATTAGACAGCGCTATGTTTGAAGCAGGACTTGAGGACAGAAAAAGAGTGCCTTGTTTTTAAGATGCTATTATGAATCCAGCCGGGCGCGATGGCACATACCTGTAATCCTAGTGGCTCAGGAGGCTGAGACAGAACGATTGCGAGTTCAAAGCCAGCCTCAGCAAAAGCGAGGCACTAAGCAACTCAGTGAGACCCTGCCTCTAAATAAAATACAAAATAGGGCTGGGGATGTGGCTCATGTGGTTGAGTGCCCTGAGTTCAGTCCTCAGTACCCCCCTCCCAAAATGCTGTGAATCCAAAAGAAAAAGATTCTGCCATGAGGTGAACACCCAACTCTTCATGAAAGTGTGCCTCTAGAAAGGAACTAAAGCCACCCAGGTCTTGCTTCCCAGAGGATGATGGGCAATCTTAATCCTTGATCCAAACTAAACACCAGTTTATAGATGAGAATTTTTCAGGCATAACAAGATGTAAACAATCAGATTTTCATAGGTTCCTTAGGTCCTTAATATGGAGTAATTCCTCCAAATTAAGATAGTAGTAGTCAAACAAGTGTGGGTCAGAGTCATCTACTTAACAGACAAGCTGATGGGCCCTGTTCTAGGCCACTAATTCAGTGGGTCTGGAGTGCTAGAGCCTTGTGTCTTTTTAACAAGTTTCCAGGGGATGCTGATCCTGTTCAGGGGATCATCCTTTGAGAATCACTGGTTAGGAAAGCTGTGTGCTTGAACAGGATCTCTACAGTTACCTCTGTGAGACCTTTTATCCAGTAAACAATTAAGTACCTACCATGTGCCAGCTATGGGAACTTGCATACAGTGAAGTCTTAGCTGTGAATAAAGTAGGCAAGGCCCGTGCTATCCCGGCCACTTATATTCTAGTGGAGTGGAGGATACCAAACCATAGTTAATAAGAAGTACTAGCAGTCCAGAAGTGCCAAGTGTTCATGAGGAAATGAAACGGCATAATCAAGAGTTTCCTGTAGACAGCTGGTGGATAATGTGTAAGATCTGAATTGGGTGATCTGTGATTTATCTCATGCTGAATATGATACCCTGAGGGACAGGCCTTCATTCCTTCCAGAAAAATCTTCCCCTGAATAATCAAGGCACCCATTTGTCTGGATTCATTATGTCAGCTCCTGAGAACCCTCCACCTCTATCATAAAACCCCTGCTCTCTACAGTTCTTAGAGCGTGTTCTGTTGCTCATGTTTGATGGGACTTATTCTCAACCCAACCAATGGATAATCTTCACTTAAACAGGTCTTCTTTCAGAATAGGTTGCAAAGGTATATCTTTGGAGAAAGTTCTACCCCCCTCCAAGCCAAGAGCCCTCAACGTTGGACTTTGTAGACGGCTCCACTTAAGCTGTATTTCCCTGTGGCTCATTTTTAGGGAGGGCACCACTCTGGTAATTAGAGAGTACTTTTCATCCTAAACTTGGGACAGAGCTAAAATTGCCATACATGAAGAGTAACTATAGGGAAGAAGAAAATTCAATGGATCAATGCAAACAGGTTTCAGAACCAACCATAGCTAACTCCCTCTGGGATCACCCTATCCTATTATTCTTATGGAGACTCTAATAGGTCCTTATCTGGTCCCTTCCCTACTCCTGGCCTGCCTTGCAGAATTGGAGCCATCTTTACTACTACTGTCCCAAGAGGCCTTTCCCTGCTCTTCTAACTCCATGAAGAGCAGCCTCTTGACTAATTTCAAGCAGCAACCCTTCCCTTCAGGGCAAGTACCACCTACCTTTAGTTACAACTTTTGCAGGCCTCAGCAAAACTTTTTTTTTTTTGGTCCCAGAGATTGAATTCAGGGGTATTCGGCCACTGAACCACATCCCTATCCCTATTTTGTGTTTTATGTAGAGACAGGGTCTCACTGAGTTGCTTAGCGCCTTGCTGTTGCTGAGGCTGGCTTTGAGCT
The DNA here is from genome assembly GCA_028644305.1 of Xerus rutilus. NCBI lineage: Eukaryota > Metazoa > Chordata > Mammalia > Rodentia > Sciuridae > Xerus > Xerus rutilus. The sequence continues at coordinate 13,510,574 of CM053413.1, forward strand.
CACGATTCTCTGTCTCAGCCTCCCAAAGTGCTAGGATTACAGGCAGCAAAATAGTTATTTCTTACTATTGTCCAGTGACTGCCACCTGCATGCATCTGGCAAAGGGAAGAGGATTCCACTGTAGTTCTGTGGCAATATAATATGCCTTCACTACCAGTTGGGGTGGTAGGGCCATAGTCCTTCGCACAGGCTAGTTTCTGTGGCTTGTTTAGTCTGCCACTGACAGGTTCCTATGGCCATCTGGATTGTGGCATCCTGAGCTCATTTCTGCAGTGCTGCAGGATCCCTGAGAAGAGCTTAGGTCACCTGCTGAGGCAGCAGGTCTCTTCTGCAGACAATCTAGTTGCTCTACATCTGAAGCTATCTGTTGGCTTCCCTTATGTGGCTTTCTCACAACTGGCTTGGCTTTGGGGTTAGAGTTAGAAATTCAGGAGGCCTTTCAAATCTAGTGGCAAATGCATTGCCTAGACAAGATGACCAGGTTGTGACTTCCTTTTCTAAGATGAGAGTATTTGCTCAGCTGAGAATTCAGAGTTCCCTGCAGTGAGGAGTTTGTAGTCAGCACAAAGTACTCAGACCCAGGACCCCTTAGCCCTTCCCTTCTTCTTGGGAATGGCATAAATAGACCTATTCCCAGTAGCCCCTCACCAAAAATAATCAAAATTTTCCTGCAGTCTAGAACATGGGTTATATTGTTCCCTGTTAAAAATCATAATGTTGCTGGGCACTGTGGTACACGCCTATAATCTCAACACCTTGGGAGGCTGAGACAGAATCGCAAGTTCAAAGCCAGCCCCAGCAACAGCAAAGTACTAAGCAACTCAGTGAGACCCTGTCTCTAAATAAAAAACAAAATAGGGCCAGGGATGTGGCTCAGTGGTCAAGTACCCCTGAGTTCAATCCCTGGTACCACCCCCCCAAAAAAAGAATAGTGTTGGGGGCTAAGGTTGGGGCTCAGTGGCAGAGCGCTTGCCTAGCATGTGTAAGGCACTGGGTTCAACTCTCAGCACTACATATAAATAAAAAATAAAAGTCCATCAACAATTTTTTAAAATTTTAAATTACAGTGTTGGGGCTGGGGTTGTGACTCAGTGATAGAGTGCTTGCCTAGCATGTGAGGCATTAGGTTCTATTCTCAGCACTTCATGTAAATAAATACAATAAAGGCCCATCAACAACTAAAAAAATCAGTGTTAAGTGCCCAGGTGAAAGTGAGGGACTGTACAGTGACTGCCACTGGGGAGGGGAGAAAACGGCTTCCACTGAGCCCTACCTGCCTGTCCTGATTCCTATTCTGAGATGAAAACACAGGAATGTGAAAACACAGGTTGTGAAAAGGCAAACTAGAATCTCAATGTGTTAGTGATTAATACTGGAGTTTTAAAACCAAGAACTGTGCTGCTTTCTGTCCAGACCAAACTGTTCCCTCCATGGCAATGGTTCTTTTGCCAGCCCTGCTCTGGAGGCAGGCTGCCAAGCCCAGTAGAGAACAGAGGCATGAAGACATTGCCACAAAATCCCTGATACCCAAATGTAAGGGACATGAGTGGAAGGACATGAGCGAGTGTGAGCTACAAATAGGTCAGTTTCTCTCATTCTCCAGTTCCTACAGTTTATATGCCTACCTCATCCCTTGTCCCCAGGAAAAATATGACATTCATTTGACACTCTACATTTGCCGAATACTTTCACATACGAGACTCAGGTTACTGATCTCCCAAGGTCACAGATCTGATGCCAAATCTTGCTCTTACCCATCACACACTACTGCCTAGAGGAACTTTTCCCATCTATTTTATGGGTGTCACCCAACCGGCATGCTGAGTTCAGTTCTGAAACAGCTGGTGACATCTGCTAGGGAGCTTCAAAATGAAGCAGAATGGCAGTAATTGGTTTAAAATCCCAGGTTGAGGTGGAAGGTGTAGTTTAATGGCCTCATATATACAAGACCCTGGGTTAAATCCCCAGCACTGGAAGGGGGAGAAAAAAAATCCCAAATGAAAGTATGGAATATGTCTCCAGAGAAGGAAAGGAGATGTCTGAGGAAGGAGACATTTCACATTTTGTAGCATGTTTTGCTAATTCAAAAATTGAAAGAATATAAATAGGTACCCATTCCTGAGGCCGCCTTCTCACACAGACTGGCCTCAATAAAAGGAGAAGGTAGGCACAGCCACTAACATCCACTCTGACATCTACCACCAAACACAGGCAGAGGAACACAGAGACTGCATAGCATACAAGATGACACAGACAAGGGAAGCAGAGATGGGCTGGAAATAAATATTGGTTAAAAACCAGGTGCAGTGGTGCACACTGGTAATCACTGACACTCCAGAGGCTGAGACGGGAAGATCACAAGTTCAAGGTCAGTCTCAACAACTTAGCAAGACCCTATTTTGAAATAAAGGGCTGGGAATGTAGTTCAGTGGTAGAGCACCTCTGGGTTTAGTCCCCAGTATTGCAAAAATTAAGGATATGTATGTCGCTGCCTCTGGCCAACAGGCAAGTATGGAGCCCTACTGGGTCTGCTTAGAAAAGGTTGTATTTCAAACGTATTTTACTGAACCTGGAGGCAGCATGAAGCCACGGAAAGAGGCAGGAAGTCAGCCACTTTTGCAGGGAGCTCCAGGCTCATGATTGAGGGGTAGGGTTGCCACATCTTCATTGACGCCTTCTACAGAGCCTGCCTCCTTGCCTGGCACTCATCAGGACATAAATCAGCTGCCTGAGCCAGGCACAGCTGACCTCACAAGAGTAGGGTGATCTGAACTGAACTTTTCTGGGTTAAGGAACTTGTCAGGCATGGAGGGGAGGGACACTAGGCTAGGCAAACGAGCCACAGAAGTCCTGATGGGAGAAACAGCCTGAACCAAGGCAGTCAGTCACATCAGGAGACACGTGACTGATCAGGGTCACTTATTTGACCTCCTATGATAAGAATGCAAGCACCTCAAATACCAGTGTTGCCATCTCATTAGGCTGAGACCCGGAACGTCTTAATTTGTTAATAACATATCAAGAGGTAAATGGCTAGAAAGATATACTAAGTGACTATACCACGGCCCTGCCTCCCCACCAAACAAGGGTCCATAAATGAATAGTTGTGGGACACGCTGTGAGCAGTCAACGGGGGGACCCTCTGAGTAACGCTTGGCCCCATATTGACGTGCACCTGGTCAGAGATATCCGCCTCTTTGGTCCACCCAGGAACTTGAGCTTTGGTGGCCCAGGACACTTGGGGAATGATGCATCCAGAGCATAAGGATACTGGAATCAAAGGCCGCTCCCCAGGCTGCTCCAAGGGGGATAGAGGGAAGTTGAAGTAGCGGCAGCCCTAGAGGGTCTCACCCCTTGCCCCGTGACGCGTTCAGCAGGCCTGGCTGGGCGGGATCTGGGCTGATGGCTTTGGCTGTGGTCGGATTAGGTCTGATCCGCTTAGAGCCTGGGCCGTCGGATTCGCCCCTTGCCAGGCTCTGCCAACGTCTGCACCGCCCTCGAGGAAAACCCGAGGCTTCCCGGAGCACCTTCCCACCCAGAACACGGGGCTGGCACAGAAACCCAAGAGGCTCCGTGCGCCCCGGGCCGGCTCGTTTCCACACCCGGACTGGGGCTCCCGCTCCTGTGGCCCTCCGAGCTGCGCCCCGAGCTTGCTGTGTGTGGGCCCGCGACGTCCCTGCCTCCTGCTCGCCGCGTGGCGGGTGGGTCCTCCCAGGCCAGGGCCTTTGCGGGCTCTTAACTAGGAGGCGGGCTGCAGCCGCTCGCCGACCTCCCGCTCGTGCACCTGTCGGCTCACGCCACGCGCGGCGCTCTGCGCCTGCCCCGCGCTCCGCGTACCCCGCGGGCGGCTGGGGGGCGGTGTCAGCGCTGCGTGCGGCGGGAGGCCGGGGGCGGGGCGCGCGGCGGCGGCGCGGGAGGCGGGGGGCGCGGCGGCCGGGACGGCGGCGGACGGCGGCATGCGGCTGCTCGCGCTGCCCACCGTGGGCTGAGGCAGCCGCGGCACCGGCGGGAGGCGCAGCGGCGGGGCGAGCCAAGGGTGCAGCCAGGCGGGCGGACCGCGGACAGCGGCCGGGGCGCCGCGCCATGGGCCGAGCCAGGCGCGGGGGCCCGGGTCGGGGGCCGCCGCCGCTGCTGCTGCTTCTGGGGGCCACTCTGGTCCTCGCCACTGGGGCTGTGCCGGGTAGGTACCGCTTGAGGCCGGGGCGCCAGCGGCCCTTGCTCCCCACCCCAGCCTCCAGCTGGCTTCGGGTACAGGTGGAGTCCGCGAGCTGTGGCAGGGGGCGGGGCACCGCCTGGCCTGGGACCCGGGGGTGGGGAAAGGAACGCGGGAGACTGTGGGGGTCTCGGAGAGCCAGAGGAGTGGGGACCGCGCAGGCAGCGGGGTGAGCGGGCGGGGGGCACCGCGGTGGGGGCGGGGCCTGGGTGCGACCTCGGGGCGGGGTCTGAATGTGGGCGGAGCCCTTAAGAGTGGGTGGGGTCTAGTGGTGGGGAGGGGCATGAGTGATTCTTTGAAATGGGTGCTGGAAGTGGGCCATCTCTGACCCCCTCTCAAGGGCGAGGCTTGGGATCCACCCAAATATGGGTGGTCTGGGAAATAGGGACAGTGTATTTTCCTAGCTCAGGAGTCGGGCTTGGGGCGGGACTCGAGGTGGGTGTGGCCCTGGGAATGCAGAGGTTGCCTAAGGGGACCCTGGTCTAGGGTAGCGAGCTTGGCAGTGGACTTGGTTTAGGCTCCATGTGCCATCCTGACGCCGCATTTCGCTCTCTACCCATAGCACGTGAGGCGGGAAGCGCGGTTGAGGCTGAGGAGCTAATGAGGAGTGTACTGTCGTGGGAACCGCATGCCAATGACACGCGGGAGGAGGCGGTCCTGCCTGGGACTGATGAAGGCGAGACCTCGTGGATAGCCCCTGGCAGCGAGCGGGCCTCTGTGGGCCCCGGGGTCGGGCCAGAGGAGGCCCTAGAGGCATCAGCTGCAGTGACTGGCACCGCCTGGCTAGAGGTCGACAGCCCAGGCCTAGGCGGAGTGACCTCAGAGGCCGGTAGTGGTGATGCCCAGGCCCTTCCAGCTACTCTCCAGGCTCCTGACGGGGCCCTTGGGCAGTCGACAGTGCCACCTGCCACCTCTGAGGCTACTAAAGCCAGTGGGCCACCCTCCCCCACTGCTGTTGACAAGCAGAGCCCAGGCCCTGAACTCCCCAAGGAGAGTCCCTTGGAGGTTTGGCTGAACCTAGGAGGCAGCACACCTGACCCTCAAGGGCCAGAGCCCACTGACCCACTTCAGAGCACACCAGAGTCCCAACCAGCCTCAGATATAATTGACATCGATTACTTTGAAGGATTGGACAGTGAGGGTCGTGGTGCAGACCTAGGGAGCTTCCCAGGGTCACCAGGAACCTCAGAGAACCACCCTGATACTGAAGGAGAGACCCCTTCTTGGAGCCTCCTTGACTTATATGATGACTTCACCCCCTTTGATGAGTCTGATTTCTACCCTACCACATCCTTCTATGATGACTTGGAGGAAGAGGACGATGATGACGAGGACAAGGATGCAGTGGGAGGAGGAGACCTAGAAGATGAAAATGACCTTTTGGTGCCCACTGATAAGCCTGGTGTGAGGCCTGGGACAGGCCAGCCCACCAGTCGGTGGCATGCTGTCCCTCCGCAGCATACTCTGGGGATGGTCCCTGGCAGCAGCATTGCCCTCAGGCCCCGCCCAGGCGAGCCAAGTCGGGACCTGGCCTCAAACGAAAATGGCACTGAGTGCCGTAGTGGCTTTGTGCGGCACAATGGCTCCTGTAGGTCAGTGTGTGACCTCTTCCCCAGTTACTGTCACAATGGCGGCCAGTGCTACCTGGTGGAGAACATAGGGGCCTTCTGCAGGTAAGTGAATGGCAGGCAGGTAATGAGAGCTATAAAAAAATTGTAGGGGGGGGCACAACTTCCAGGAGGTTGTACATTCACAGGATTCCCAGGTCAATAAAGATCCACTCACATTTCTTATACAGAATTACTTCTTTTTTTTTTTTTTTAATTTTTTTCAGTTGTAGATGGACACGATATCTTTATTTTATTTATTTTTATGTGGTGCTGAGGATCGAACCCAGTGACTCACACATGCGAGGCAGGCACTCTACCACTGAGCCATAATCCCAGCCCCAGAATTACTTCTTTTTTTTTTTTTTTTTTAAATAGATGGACACAATGTCTTTATTTTATTGGTTTGTATGTGGTGCTGAGGATCGAACCCTGGGCCTCACGCATGCGAGGCAAGCGCTCTACCGCTGAGCTACAATCCCAGCCCCCAGAATTACTTCTTAATATGTACTTACTTCTGTGATCTCATCACCAGGAGAGGTTCCTCAGAAATAAGATTGTGTAAGTTCTCTACCTGACCCACACTACTGAATTAAAAAGGCAAGTGAAGAGACTTCTCTAAGGATTTTGGAAAGAGGCCTTTGCAGTGTTGAGGGTTTTCTGTTGGAGAGTGCTGGCCATTACTATGGCCAAGGAGGGCAGACCCATTAACTTGTCCCAAGGGAAAGATAGCTGAGTGCTCTGTCCAAATTCAGTGAATGCAGCAGCCTCAGTGAAAATTCAGTGACAACTTCGGGAGCAGACCCAGAAGAGCAGCCACTCACACAGGTGAAATCAAATTGAGAGTCTGGCGTTTTTTGACTTTGGATAGTGACTCTTTTTTTCTTTCCCTTGGTTGATACTTGTCTCCCTTGGCATACCAAGTCCATGATGTCTTCAGAGATTTAGTAGAGAGTATCCCTGAGGACATTATCTACAGGCACCATCCCCCATCTCTTTAGTAATTACCCCAGGCACCTCACTCTTGGGAACTGCCCTAGTGGGAGGTATTTACCTGCTGGAGAACTCGCACTGCCTTATTCTGGAAAGATCACAAGTCGGGGATGATCTGGGTGATTCTTTACAGGTACTGGAAGTGGAATAGAGTGCTCACTCTCCTCTGGGGCTGGTTTCTTTGGGTCTAGTAGGAGCATTTCTGTTATCAGAGTCTCTTGTCAGTGTCATTCTTTTTTTGTTGTTGTTCTTGATTGACCTTTATTTATTCATTTATTTATATGCAGTGCTGAGGATCGAACCCACATGCGAGGCGAGCGCTCTACCACTGAGCCACAATCCCAGCCCAGTGTCATTCTTTTTTTTTTTTTTTTTAAATTTATTTTTTAGTTGTAGGTGGACAGAATATCTTTATTTTATTTTTTATGTGGTACTGAGGATCGAACCCAGTGTCTCACGCGTGCTAGGCGAGCACGCTACCACTGCGCCATAACCCCAGCCCCCCCAGTGTCATTCTTGATGATGCTTTTTTCTTGTTCTTTTTAGAGGCAGGTGAAGAATCAGGTTTAGGGCTGATGTTGTGATAGGAGAATAACAGTGATGAATCCTCAAAGTGTTCCATTTCCCTTCTATGAAAGTTCTTTTCCATAAATGGTCACAACACTAGGGTCACTCACACATGATGTAACCACAAAGTTCTGGTTAGAGTTGTCCAGCCATTGCCAAGAGGAGGTACTGTGGTTTAGAAATTAGGAGGAGGTGGTAAGGCTTTGCCAGATGGTTAAGGTCTACCAGAAATATGGGGAAACCCTGTGGTTTTGCCCTTCAAATGTTATTTTGAGGAACTATAATGATAATTTTAGCCTGGGAGCTCTGGAATCTGTGCAAAGTCATCCTTTATCCTCTTGGAGGCTTGGCGTTTCACCCTCAAAATGAACTCCCCATCAGAGTATGAAATTTGAAGGTGTTGCTGCCTCTGGAGTTCTGTAAAAGTTCCCAGAACCCCCTGGAGTAGAGGGATAGGATTGTCCTCCTCACTAAGCTACCTGACTCTGCTGACCAAGGATCTACCAGTCTGCCTTAGAAGGGTTTCCCCACATGCCCACTTCAGCAATCCTTGCTTAGCTTCCACTCCAGGGTCACACTGGGGCCTCCCTGCCCGACTCCTGCTCTGGCTGTGCACACCCAGGCCTGGCCCACACTGGAAAAACTGCTTTTGCATTCCACTCACAGGAGACTGCTGAGCCTTTAGTTGCAGACTGCAGCGTGCCTTTGTCTCTGTCACCCTGACCCACTGCAGAGAAACGATGAGAGCTGTGGCTGGACTTCTCTAGAACACAGGGTTAGAGGGCCCCACTTAGAGGGTCTGCACTCCCTGGCAACCTCAAACACATAGTTCCCCTATGACAGCAGAGGTGCAGTTAGAAAACAAAGAAGAATTGCTTATTAGCCATTTCTCCCCAGCCTATTCTGGATGTAGAGTAGCCAATACTCTGGTGCATGATTTCCCCATTTCTGGGCCCCTTTCTTGTCTGTCATTCACCCTGAGGTTCATGTCCTCCCTCCTTTGCCTGCCTCTATATCCTTCCACATCTTTCCTCTTTGAAGCAGCCTGGTTCCCATGGAAACAGCAATGTCATTGGAAGAGTTGGAGCCTGGGAATGTCCCCAAGGGCAGGAGAAAGTCACTCAACAAAAGGACTAAAACCCACCCAAAAGGTTGATTCTCACTATGCTTACATGACAGTTCTCATAGTATTGAAAAGCTTTAGGGGTAGAAGTTTGGGGGCTGAAGGGGTAGGAGGAAAATATGCATCCATCCTTCTATTTGTCCTTGTCTGTCAGTTCCTTATTTTTCAGTGTCTGGTTAACCACATGAATTAGATGAGATGCAAAGCAACAGGGTAGGTTTTTCATGTTCAGGGAAGGGCCTAGTACTTTGTAGGTATAGCTCCTATTCATCTTGTGTCTCATCTGTCTTTCACCCAAAGCCAGGGCAAGCAGAAGTCTGCGAGAATCCCGTGATTGTCTCCATTGAGTTATAGTCATGTAACGGTCATGTAACTTAGAGCCATTCACTCCATTTCTCTGTGCCTTGGTTACCTAATTTATATCATGGATCTCAGAGCAGCATGATCCATTTCATTGAAGATTTGTAAAGATATAGGAGAATACTAGCTTTGAGATCTGTGCACAAAAGGGGCATTGCAGTTCCTCCAGGTGGTTCCAAGAGCAGGCTATTGAGATGAGGCTCTGGCTGTGGCTGCAGCTGCCCCTCAGTCACAGTCTCACTGTCATTGCTGCAGGTGCAACACACAGGACTACATCTGGCACAAGGGCATGCGCTGCGAGTCCATCATCACCGATTTCCAGGTGATGTGTGTGGCTGTAGGCTCTGCCGCCCTTGTGCTGCTCCTGCTCTTCATGATGACCGTCTTCTTTGCCAAGAAGCTCTATCTGCTCAAGACGGAGAATACCAAGCTGCGGAGGACCAAGTGAGTCTGTGCCACCAACCTCTTTTTTTTTTTTTTTTTTTGTACCATGGGTTGAACTCAGGGGCACTCAACCACTGAGCCACATCCCCAGCTCTATTTTGTGTTTAATGTAGAGACAGGGTCTCACTGAGTTGCTTAGCACCTCCCCATTGCTGAGGCTGACTTTGAATTCGCGATTCTCCTGTCTCAGCCTCCCAAAGTGCTGGGATCACAGGCGTGTACCACTGCACCCGGCTACCACCCAACCTCTTAGTGGGAGATGCCTGACCCCTGATCCAGGGATGTTGTCCCGGGGGTTTCTGGCACCTGTTCTGCATCCCTAGCTGTTTTGTTCATGCTGAAGAGTCACCAGGCTTATCTATTCATAAACAGAATGTGCTGAGATTGCAGCAGAGGTGAAGCCCCTGTGGCACACTGCAGCTACCCGGCAACATTCCCAGCACCCCTGCTCACGATAGAGAGTGCTTAAGGTGGCCAGCATAGAGCAGGTTCCAACCCTAGTTCCCAAGCAAGTTGCTGTACTCACCCTGCCCACCCTGTCAGACAGCATCTGCTTCCCTGGTCTTTGACAACCAGTGGCCAGTGCAAGGATTTTGCTCACAAATCAGTGTGGAGTAACTTCATCCCCCTCAAATCTGCTGTCACTCAATACCAGTTCCCCCTCATTGGATGCTGAAGAGGAAGGCTTTAGCACCACAATACATTGCTTCCGACCCTTCACCCCTCCCAGTCCCCCCCACCCCACCTTACTGGGGATTGAATCCAAGGGTGCTTTACCACAGAGCCACATCCCTAGCCTTTTTTATTTCTTATTTTGAGATAGGGTCTTGCTAAGTTACCAAGGCTGACCTTGAATTTGAAATCCTCCCGCTTCAGCTTCCCAAATCACTGAGATTACAGGCATGTGCCACTGTGCCTGCCTTGCATTGCTTCTTAAACTGGTCAACCCCTGGTCCAAACAGAAGTATTTAAGGAAATTCTCTTTAGTTTTCCTGAGTAGAATTTGTGGCTGAGGTGGGGGGCCAGGGTTAACTTTCTCTGCTGTACCCACATGGGGATGCAGAATGGCCGCTCAGCTCTTTAGCAGAGCAGCACCTGTGTGTGCACGTGAGAGGCAGCACACATTTCCCATTACGCTAGGTCGTAAACTTTCAGATGTGACCTTATGCACTGTGAGGGAATTAATTCTTATCACGAAGTAAAATAAAAACCTTTCTGGGGGTGGGGCTGTGGCTCAGTGGTAGAGCGCTTGCCTAGCATGCGTGAGACACTGGGTTCGATCCTCGGCACCACATATAAATAATAAATGAATAAAATAAAGATCCATCAACAATTTAAAAAAATACTAAAAAAAAAAAAAAAAAAAAAAAACCTTTCTGAAGTGTCACAGAAGTCAAAAGAAGGAAACTGAAGCTCAGCTTCTTTGGGACCCAAGAGACCATTGATGCCAAACTGGCCCCGATTCCCTTTCAACTTGTCACCCCATTAATCCCTCTGACCTGAGACACCCTCCAGAGAATGTGACTGAAGGACTTCCCTGGGTCCTGAAAAAAGGACAAAACACCATCTGTTGCTCCTGTGCGGGTGGACTCATGCACTGTGCAGATGCCGGCAGCCCTGCAGCACTTCAGTTAACTGCCGTGGGACCAGAAGGGCCTCTCCATTGTGCCTGTGCATTGAGGCGGGGGTGTATCTGGGCACGTGATCACTCCACAGAGACACAAGCCAGGACCCTTGGCTTCTCATGCCTACACCAAAGGGGTGGGTATGTGGGGTGGAGGGGATGGGACCTTCTAAATCTGGGTGGCTGCTGATGAGGATATGGGACAGAAAGGAGCAACTTCCAGAGAAAAGAAGAAGCAAGAGCTATAGCAGAATCAGGTCTTCCTTCCAGGTCTCCCTCCTGTGGTGGGCTTTGTGTTTTGCAGAGGTGGCTCCCTCATCTCTCCACATACCTTATTTCTTTCCTGAGCCCAGTTACTGTCTGATGATGCTACACGTGCTCAGAACACTGCAGATACTGCTGCAATTGATTGATTCTAAGATGCATAATTTTTTCTCACATATTAACATCTCTGAAATCAGATTGTATCTTACAGTTGCTGGCATCTTGCAATCACTGTTACCCAGATGGTAGTCTTGATGTCATTGTGATTGCCTGGCATGCACAAACATGGTCATAGCTGTTCATATCACTGTCAGTTCTTTATCTAAAGTCCAAAGAGCTACTTCAAGTATATTTAAAAAAAACCCAAGGTGATAATACAGTATAGATTATGGTTTTAAGATCATGGTTTTAAGTGGCAGAAGTTTTTTATTATGGTATATCAAATAACAGCATCTTATTCCAACTTTTGGCATTTAACAAAATGTAGTATTTGACCCATGAGGCTGAGACACTTCTATTGTTACATTTTGCCATGATCATTTCGCTTATGTTTTTCCATCTCTCTTCTTTCCTACCAGCAAATTCCGGACCCCATCTGAGCTCCACAACGATAACTTCTCCCTCTCCACCATTGCTGAGGGCTCTCACCCAAATGTAAGGAAATTTTGCGACACTCCCCGTATCTCCTCCCCCCATGCCCGTGCCTTGGCTCACTATGATAACGTTATCTGTCAGGTAACTTGTCTTCTTCACGTCTACCCTTATGCATGCCTCAACCCCCAGCCCAGGCCTTTGATCTATTTCCGAATGCCAGGTCTGCAGACAGCTTTGGAGGTCAGTTTAGGGCAACCCGGTGGAGCGATGAAGGTGGGAATAGGTGCTTGACAGTGTCTGGCTTCTTTGACAAGCAGGTTTTCATAGATAGTGAAGATCTTTTTCAAGGTTGACTCATGATTTTAGCTTCATATGTGTTTCAGAAGTTTGATCGTTTTTTACTTCCTGCATCAAGGAGAAAGACTCTGCTTTCATTGCTACTCTCATAGGTGCCGATGGTCATTTAAGCAGATAGTGGTTTGCTTTTGGGACAGTGGAAAACTCCTTCTGTCCTTGATCCTTTTTGAGGACCCTAAAAACTGGCAGGCTTATACACAACTGGTTAGGGCCAAGGTGAGCACCAAACACTGCTGGAACTTAAACCTGGGAGTAATTCTGTTCTTAGTAGGATATGCTCATACATATCAATTGAAATTCCATAAAAGGTCTCAGTAGACTGTTTTCCAAAGATGCTAGCTTAGTGTATGGCCTGGATCAGGCCACCCATTAAAATACTGGGTACTGTCAGAGGATCTTGAAAGTCAAATAGAAGCCATAGAAGCCCCAAATCAGCTGGGCGCAGTGGCGCAAGCCTGTCATCCCAGCACTTAGGGAGGCTGAGACAGGAGAATCACAAGTTCAAAGCCAGCCTCAGCAATGGTGAGGCCCTAAGCAACTCAGTGAGACCCTGTCTCTACATAAAACACAAAATAAGGCTGAGGATGTGGCTCAGTGGTCGAGTGCCCCTGAGTCCAATCCCCAGTATCAAAAAATAAAAAAAGGAAGCCCCAAATCATGTCATCTCCAAGTCCAAGAATTCTGCACTTAGTGCAGCTCTGTACTTCAAGGTAAATGCATCATAACACCAGTTAGAGAACTAAATTGAGACTCTTCTAAGACAGTGGAGTTTAAGTGGAAATTCTGAAGAAGTTCTTTGAAGTAATGGGGTATCGGAGCTTATTAGGACCTTGACAGTCTAGAGCAGTGCTGTCCAGTGGGGCTTCCTGTGAGACAGGAGTGTCCTCTGTCTGCAGTGTTCACTGCACCAGCCACTAGCTAGCAACATGTGGTTGTAGAGCACTTGACACGTGAACAGCACAAACCAAGACAGTCGTCATCTTTTTTTAGATGAGGAAGCCGTAGCCCCAGAAGGAAAAAAAGAGACTGATAAGAAATGTGGTCTTAGTCACAGAAAAGAAAAATGGCCTGGCAGAGGAAGAGTAAAGGATTGAATTAACTAGGAAATGAAGGGATCTTTTTTTTTTTCTGATGTCTTTGATGCAAAGGATAGAAAACAGATGATTTCACTTGGTGTGCACCAAAATATTAACCAGTTCAAGATATAACTAGTGACCAAGGAAACAAGATGTCTTAAAGCTTTAAGATGGATAACTACAGCCGGGCACAGTGGCTCAAGCCTGTAATCCCAGCACTCTGGGAGGCTGAGACAGGAGAATCACAAGTTCAAAGCCAGCCTCAGCAATGGCGAGGCACTAAGCAACTCAGTGACACCCTGTCTCTGCATAAAACACAAAATAGGGCTGGGGATGTGGCTCAGTGGTCGAGTGCCCCTGAGTTCAATCTCCAGTTCCAAAAAAAAAAAAAAAAAGATGGATAACTACATAACTCAACCCACCAGAATGTGGACACCTTAAGATCAGGACAGAGTCTTGCTCATCAGGCCAATCCCTCCCACCTTATCCAGCCCCTTCTAGTGCTGTGCATTCAACCAACATTTACTGATCACTGGTGACAACAGCCCACCACCAGCTTTCGGTTCCACTGTTGGATCTGCCATCCTGTACACATGGGACAGCAGATATGGCCAGTCAGGGCATTCCTTGTCCATGGTGGTTACTCCTGCCTGGCAGAGGACAAGACTTGCTCGGAAAGGTTCTGATGACCCATGTGTTTCTGTCACTACAAACATGGATGCCTTTGCCCTTCGCAAAAGACAAGAAGGAGTCAGCTCCTGTTGGGAGACTTAGTTGCATAAGCTGGTACAAAGGCTTCCTCTTTGTGAATTAACCAGCCATGTAGAAGGTGGGGCATCTGTACGTGAACGCTTCTGCCCACCCTGAGCTCAGATTGTGGCAACCTTGAAAAAGGACCAGAATGGAGGTGGACAGCCACAGTGGACTCTACCTGAGAAGGGGTCATGGGGTCAGCTGGAACAGCATTATGGCCATTCCTCAGAGAAAGGACAGGACCAGGCTCTGGTGATCCCTGGCTCTTGAGCTTGGATCTTTATTTTTTTAATTTTTTTATTTTTTTAGTTGTAGAAGGACACAATATCTTTATTTATTTATTTTTATGTGGTGCTGAGGATCGAACCCAGTGCCTCATGCATGCGAGGCAAGCGCTCTACCACTGAGCTATAATCCCAGCCCTTGAGCTTGGATCTTGAGTGTCATTTCCAGGTGGTGTCCTTCCCCCAGCTTGTGCCCAGCAGCAGTATCCTCTCCACTCTGTAAAGCACTGAGTGTGAGGGGATGGTTGTCCCATGCAGCAGGAGTGAGCTGGTGGACTTCCACATCCTCTCTTACTCTCCCCACCTAGCCCACAGACCAAACTTGATCATAGTCAGGGTCTATGGGCATGGCCAGTTAGGATGAGTGTACTGGAACTAAGGGGTGAAGCTCATGTCTTACACATGCAAGGCCCTGGGTTTCATCTCTAGCAAAAGAGAAAGAAAAATATTGCTACTCTGTTGTGAAATGCAGTTGCCTATTGCCACGGCCACCACACTGTCCACTTCTGTGTGGTGCCAGGAGAGACAAGGGCCCAGAGTCTGGCCTTCGGGTCAGCCTTCCCCAGCCTTTCCCTTCATCCTTAAATTTCTTTTTGGTATTGAGGTGCCTGAAATTTTTGAGCAATCTATTTCTATTACTAGAGGGCCTATTTCTAAATAAAGTAGATTGAGTGGGTCATTTTCCTACCCCATCACAATAATCTCTACCAGCTACACTAAAAAAAAAACCAAAAAACAAAAAACATTTAATTAGCCAGGCACAGTGGGGCACACCTATAATCCCAGCAGTTTGTGAGGCTGAGACAGGAGGATCACAAGTTCAAAGCCAGCCTCAGCAACTTAGCAAGACCCTGTCTCAAAATGAAAAAGGGTTATGAGGTGCTAAGCCACTCAGTGAGACCCTGCTCTACATAAAACACAAAATAGGGCTGGGGATGAGTTCAATCCCTGGTACAGTAAATAAATAAATAAATAAATAAATAAATAAAAAAGGGCTGTGGATGTGGCTCAGTGATTAAGCACCCTGGGTTCATCCCTGCTACCAAAAAATAATAGTAATTAATTAATCAATCAATTAATTTTTAAAAATCTGCTGCTTTGGGGGCTGTGGCTGTGGCTCAGTGGTAGAGCACTTGCCTCGCATGTGTGAGTCACTGGGTTCGATCCTCAGCACCACATCAAAAATAAATAAATAAATAAAATAAAGATATTGCATCATCTACAACTAAAAAAATTAAAAAAAAAAAAAAAATCTGCTGCTTTGGGTCTTGTGTGGCAGGGCCCATACTGGTTTCTGTGTCAGTGGTTCCTCGCCCTCCTCTGCTCCTCTGAGCCCACTGGGCTGAGGTAAGGTGCTTTTCGCCTGGACTACAGCTGAGTCTATGCATGTCTTTTGTGTGGCTGAGCAGCCAACCTCAGGAGTGGACATCAGGAGGCTGAAGGGAGTGCAGAAACCTGGACCTGCTCCAGGTGTACCATGTGAATGAAGTCACCTGAAACTTCCAGGCAGACTGCCCAGGCTGAGTTGCCCTGTTGCCCCTCACAGCGGTGCTGTCGAGGGAATGTGGCAGATAAATTGGTCCCCCTGAAACCTTCCAGGAGTTTTATTCCTAGGACTTCATGGTACCCCTTAGTGCTGTTTTTCCCTATTTACATTTTTTTTCCCTTCCAGAATCTGCTTTTGCATATGTATGATAAAGCACTGGTTGCCTGCCCCCTCTGACAGAGGTTTGCATCTGGACACATGGGGGTCCAGGCCTGAATGCATCTTACCCCTGGGCTGCAGGGTACCCATATGGCTAGAGTGGAATCCTGGGAGCAGGGTCCCTCTGTGGTTTCCAGGACTTAAGTCCGATGTCTATCCTGCTCCCCTGTGACTACATACATCTGCCATATCAAGAGCAGATGGGCCTGCTGCTACAGTTTGGCAGCCTTAGGCTTTACAGAAAATAGGACACAGTGGTGTACTCCTGTAATCCCAGCTGCTCAGGAGGCTGAGGCGAGAGGATTGCAAGTTCGAGGCCAGCCTCAGCAAGTTAGCGAGACCCTGTCTCCAAAATTTAAATTTTTTTAAAATATTTTTTCAGTTGTAGATGGACACAATATCTTTATTTTATTTATTTATTTTTATGTGGTGCTGAGGATCAAACCCAGTGCCTCACGTATGCGAGGCAAGCACTCTACCACTGAGCCACAATCCCACCCCCAAAATTTAAATTTTTTAAGGGGCTGGGGATGTATGTAGCTCTATGATAGAGCACTCCTGGATTCAAACCCCAGTATTGGAAGATAATAAAAATCAGACAAATTCTGGAGTACATACTCTGGCTAGAAAGACAAGACATTGTTTCAGACACTGCCTCGCCTCTTCTTTTTGTGGAACATACTTGGCTTGCCTAAGAGCCTTGTTTGGATACCTCTGTTCCTTACTTTTAGGATCTGCTTCTCCCACCTCAGCACAGAAGGCAATTTTTTTTTTCCAAATCCTGTGAGCCTTGGATGGTGCAATTTGAATGGGGGCCCCCTCTTTGTGACATCATAGCTCTGTAAGGAGTCAATGTACTTTTCTTCACATTTTGAGAATATCCTGTGCCCTATATGCCCCAAAAGCATGTGATATAGAATGAATGTGGAGAGATTTCTGGGAAAACATGAAAGCAGTTTTTATCCTTGTAAGAAGAAAAGTGAGCCTAGACCCTTATTGTCTTTTTCCAGGCTTTGGTGGGATTCAAAGTCCATCCTACGCATGGCTCAACTCTGAAGCTTCCATGTTTAGCATCTTCCCCAAACAGTACAGAAGCACACACAATAAAAAATACAGTTCCACCTCAACCCACTTTCTTCTCCATGAAACATACACATGGGCTGGGCTGGGAGTGTATCTTAGTGGTAGCGCATGTGCTTAGCATGCATGAAGCCCTGGGTTCAACCCCCCAACACCAACACTCCCCAAAAAATAACCAAAATGTATACACAAATACATCATGTACACCATATTTCTACATTAGGTAGAAATCTTTCCATCTCAGTGTATATAGATTGGGGGGGGGGTTGTTATTGTTTTATTTGGTTTTTGGTGCTAAGGATTGATCCCAGGAGCACTCTACCACTGAGCTACATCCCCAGCCCTTTTATTTTTTATTTTGAGATAGGGTCTTGCTAAGTTGCTGGGGCTGGCCTCAAACTTAAAATCCTCCTATATCAACCTCCCATGTCTCTGGGATTATAGGCATGCACCACTGTGCCCAGCCCCTGCAGTTTTGGGGATTTCTTTTTTTTAGTCCCTCCATACAGTGATTGACAAACTCAGGTGCCCATGTGTGCTTTGTGCAGCTGCCATGCCTCAAGTCTGCCTCAGGACTCTTCAAAGTCCATTTCCTCTTGTCTCATTGGAATGGGGAACATATGTCCTCTATTATCTATAAATCATGTCCAAAGTCTTTGAAACTCTATTAAATTTCTCTTGAGTCTGGGCCTCTGGAAAAGCAGCCGGCAAGGCTGTGGCAGTGGGCAGGTGGCAGAGCTTTCCATGCCCGCAGCGTTCTGTGTGCGTAGCACCATGAAAAGCCAGACTTCCCAGCCCATCACTACCCTAACCTAGTGCAGCAGGTGGAATGGACTAGAGTTCCCCAGAGTTCTATGGAGAATGCCTGGCCATTAAGCATGACAATTATCTTGAAATCTTGAATTATGAAAGTGGTTAAAACAAGAATAGTCTTGGCGGCGGGGAGAAGTCTTACCTAGCTGGTCAGATGGGACATTCTCCACCCTTCATGCCATCCCTGAATCCACCTCAGATCAGCTGAGTTCCACATACTTAATACAGCTCTCTGGAGTACCAGACAAAAAACTGAGGCCCACAGAATTGCTCTAGGTGTGATCCCTTCTGGAGATCCTCAAGGGAAACAGTAAGGCAAGACCTACCGCAGAAGTCCTCTGAGGGCACAGAATATGGAACTGAAGGACTGTGTGCTAGTGTGGGCTCCCTGAAAACCTTTCACTGGCAAATTCAGGTCAGGTTCAGGAGCTTGTCCTAGGGCTGCAGGTGACACACATGGATGGCAGGAAGGGAGAGGTGCATGTCAGAAGTAGATGGAGGATCCACAACTTAAGTAGCATCTGAGGCAGAGTGTGACAGGCCACCAAGGCAGCCAGACTCTGGGGACTGGGTTGAGGAAGCATTTTTTTAGTTAACATCTTCAGTGTACAGTTCTGACTGCAAGAGGCTCACAGGTCTTTGGCCTATACTGAGGGGGCGGGGACATGTCTACATTCCTGGGGAGAATGTGCATCTGAGCACAGTCTTGTGTGTCCCTCTTTGTGTTCCCTGACTAAGACACTGGTGGGAACAGAGCTTCTCGTGTGAGACTTTAAAGGTCTCTGAGCCAAATGAAAGGGGCTGTTTCTCCCCAATCTCTTTTTTTTGGTACTGAGGATTGAACTCGGGAGCACTCGACCACTGAGCCACATCCTCAGCCCTATTTTGAGAGACAGGGTCTCACTGAGTTGCTTAGCACCTCACCATTACTTAGGCTGGCTTTGAACTTGTTTTTTTTTGGGGGGGGTACCAGGGATTGAACTCAGGGGCACTCGACCACTGAGCCACATCCCCAGCCCTATTTTGTGTTTTACGTAGAGACAGGGTCTCACTGAGTTGCTTAGCACCTCGCTGTTGCTGAGGCTGGCTTTGAACTCACGATTCTCCTGTCTCAGCCCCCTAAAGTGCCGGGATTACAAGCGTGAGCCACCGCGCCCAGCTTGGCTTTGAATTTGTGATTCTCCTGTCTCAACCTCCCAAAGTGCTGGGATTACAGGCGTGAGCCACCAAGCCCAACTTCTCCCCAATCTCTGTCCAAGAGAAGACCTGAATGGCTCTGATTACAGATATTTGATTACCTGTCAACTTCTTATCTATATCTGGCCATTGCTTATAAGCTTATAAGGATGACTTTCCTAAAAAGTAGTTGCTGGTTTTGTTACTTCAGTTATGTATGGTTTATTCAAGTCTTAGAGCTTTTCTCCTTTATATATATATATATATTTTTTTTCTTTTGTTAAGCTCTGCTTTCTTCAGCCAGTTAGAAAACCTGAGGTGACTATTGATTGCCCTGCCCACTGTCCCTTCCCCCTCCCCAATTTTTTTTCCTCCTCCAGGATGATCCTAGTGCTCCCCACAAAATCCAGGAAGTTCTCAAGTCCTGCCTGAAAGAGGAGGAGTCATTTAACATCCAGAACTCCATGTCACCCAAACTTGAAGGTGGCAAAGGGGACCAGGCCGACTTGGAGGTGAACTGTCTCCAGAATAACCTGACCTAAAGCAGAGCAAGAAGAGAGGAAGCGGGGGTGGGGGCGGGGAAGAAACATCTCCTCTTGTACAGAGCCTGTTTCTCGTAACCATTTGTTACTCTTTTCTTTTTCTGATCTCACGGCATGCTTCAATGTATTTTGTACAGGAGGGGAAAGAAACACTTAAACTTAGCAAAGAAACTGAACAGAATTGCATACATTGGATTGTTTTATCTGTGCTGTCTGTACATTGCTTCTGCCGCTGTGATTTCTAAACCCATACTGTTATTCAACTGACTTTTGTTTTTTTTTGTACTTTGACCCACCTTTTTTTGGAATACCAGTAAAAAACAAAGTTCTTGAAATAAAACTTTTTAAAAAGCTATGCATTTTCTTAATATCATGTGCCCACTCCCTACCCATTCTCACCAGTTTGACCTGAATTCTGACCTTCACTGGAGATGTATGAGATGTCTGCTGCAACAAAATACAACAGGCTGGATGGCTTAAACAATGGGAATTTATTTCCTCACAGTTCTGGAGTTTATTCTGATGAGGCTTCTCCCTCTAGCTTGATGGCCACAGTCTTGCTATGTGATCACATGGACTTTTCTTTGTGTGTGCAGAAAGAGGAAGGTCACTGATGTCTCTTCTTGTTCTTATGAGGCCTCTGATTACCTCGTTTAGTCTTAAGTAGCTTCTTTTTTTTTTTTTTTGGAGGCGAGGAGGGTACCAGAGATTGAACTCAGGGCACATGACCACTGAGCCACATCCCCAGCCCTATTTTTTGTATTTTATTTAGAGACAGGGTCTCACTGAGTTTCTTAGCACCTTGTTTTTGCCACTGTGGCTAGCCTTTAACTAGGTGCTGCTTTTTTTTTTTTAATTTCAGATGAGGGTTTTATTGAACATTAGGAAAGACAGAATAATTTTTACTTTACTACAATGTTTGATTCCAATTCTTTTCAGTGTTAACTAGCTTCTTAAAGGCGTGTCTCTATAATCAGGATGGAGGTTGAGACTTCAATGTATAAATTCAAGAGCAGGGCACAATTCTGACCAAACAGTCTGACTCATCTACTATTTTTTTTTCTTTTTTTTTTTTTTAATCTTTTTTTTTTTTAATATTTATTTATTTCTTAGTTGTAGGTGGACAGAACATCCTCATTTTATTTTTATGTGGTACCGAGGATCGAACCCAGTGCCCCACGCATGCGAGGCAAGCGCTCTTCCACTGAGCCACAGCCCCAGCCCCCTGACTCATCTACTATTAAGAATACTTTTGGGGGGAGGCTGGGGCTGTAGCTCAGTGGTAGAGCGCTTGCCTAGTATGCATGAGGTACTGAGTTCAATCCTCAGCACCACATATAAATAATAAATGAATAAAATAAAGATCCATCAACAACTAAAAACAAAGAATACTCTTTGGGGCTGGGATTGTGTCTCAGTGGTGGAGCGCTTGCCTCACATGCATGAGTCACTGGATTCAATCCTCATATTAAAAAAATACTCTTGGGCTGGGATTGTAGCTCAGTGGTAGAGCACTTGCCTCGCATGCATGAGGCCCTGGGTTCGATCCTCAGCACCACATACAAAGCAATAAAATAAAGACATTGTGTCCATCTACAACTAAAAAAATATTTAAAAAAAAATACTCTTAGGAGCTGGGCGTGGTGGTGCAAGCCTGTAATCTCAGCACTTAGGGAGGCTGAGACAGGAGAATTGCAAGTTCAAAGCCAGCCTCAGCAACAGTGAGGCGCTAAGCAACTCAGTGAGACCCTGTCTCTACATAAAACACAAAATAGGAGCCGGGCGTGGTGGCTCACGCTTGTAATCCCAGCACTTAGGGAGGCTGAGACAGGAGAATCGCGAGTTCAAAGCCAGCCACAGCAACAGTGAGGTGCTAAGCAACTCAGTGAGACCCTGTCTCTACATAACACACAAAATGGGGCTGGGGATGTGGCTCAGTGGTTGAGTGCCCCTGAGTTCAATCCCTGGTACCCAAAAAAAAAAAAAAAACACAAAATAGGGCTGGGGGTGTGGCTCAGTGGTCGAGTGCCTCTGAATTCAATATCCAGTACCAAAAAAAAAAAAAAACTCTTAGGGCTGAGGTGGTGGGCTCTGTGGTAGAGCACTTGCCTCACGTGTGTGAGGTATTGTGTTTGATCCTCAGCACCGCATGAAAACAAATAAAGATATTGTGTCCATCTACAACTAAAAAAAAAAAATACTCTTTTAAGCTGAGTGCAGTGGTACACACCTGTAATCCCAGCACTCTGGGAGGCTGAGACAGGAGAATCACGAGTTCAAAGCCAGCCTCAGCAACAGCGAGGCACTAAGCAACTCAGTGAGACCCTGTCTCTGCATAAAACACAAAATAGGGCTGGGGATGTGGCTCAGTGATTGAGTACCCCTGAGTTCAATCCCTGGTACCAAAAAAAAAAAAAAAGAATACTCTTTTACACCAGGTGCAGTGACACATACCTGCAATGCCAGTGGCTGGGGAGGCTGAGGCAGGAGAATTGCAGTTTTGAAGCCAGCCTCAACAACTTAGCAAGGCCCTAAGCAACTCAGTGAGACCCAGTCTCAAATTAAAAGATAAAATGGGCTGGGAATGTGGCTTAGTGGTTAAGTGCCTCTGGGTTCAATCCCTAGTACCAAGCTGGAGAGAGAATAATCTTGTTTTAAAAAGATACTCTTTTCAACCAGGCGCAGTGATGA
Source organism: Xerus rutilus (assembly GCA_028644305.1). Classification (NCBI taxonomy): domain Eukaryota; kingdom Metazoa; phylum Chordata; class Mammalia; order Rodentia; family Sciuridae; genus Xerus; species Xerus rutilus. Next base: position 13,532,840 of record CM053413.1, read on the forward strand.
CACTTATAATCGCAGTGACTCAGGAGGCTTTGGCAGGAGGATCGCAATTTCAAGGCCAGCCTCAGCAATATAGTGAGACCCTGTCTCAAAATAGGGGCTGGAGTTGTGGCTCAGTGGTGGAGGGCTTGCCTAGCATTTGTGAGGCACTAATTTGATTTTTAGCACTGCATATAAATAATAAAGGTTCATTAAAAAAAAATTTTAATAAAAATCAAAAATAGGCAGGCATGGTGGCACACATCTGTAATCCCAGCAGTTTGGGAGGCTAGAACAGGAGAATTATGAGTTCAAGATCAGCCCCCACAATTTAGTTAGGCCCTAAGTTAACTCAGTGAAACCCTGTCTCTAGATAAAATATAAAAACAGGGCTAGGTGGGCTAGGGTTGTGGCTCAGTGGCAGAGTGCTTGGCTTGCACATGAGAGGCACTGGGTTCAATCCTCAACACCATATAAAAATAAAGATATTGCATCCATCTATAACTTAAAAATATTTTTTAAAAGAAGTGGGGCTAGGGGGCTGGGGCTGTAGCTCAGTGGTAGAGCGCTTGCCTAGCATGCGTGAGGCACTGGGTTCGATCCTCAGCACCACATATAACTAATAAATGAATAAAATAAAGATTCATCAACAAAAAAAAATAAAAAAAAGTGGGGCTAGGGATGTTGCTCAGTGTTAAACGTTCTTGAGTTCAGTCCCTGGTACAAAAAATAAAAAGGGGGGGCTGGGATTGTAGCTCAGCGGTAGAGCGCTTGCCTTGCATGCGTGAGGCCCTGGGTTCGATCCTCAGCACCATGTACAAAGCAATAAAATTAAAAAAAACATTGTGTCCATCTACAACTAAAAAAAATATTTAAAAAAAAAAAAATAAAATAAAAAATAAAAAAATAAAAAGGGATGGGGATAGTGTTGTAACTCAGTAGTAGAGCGCTTGCCTAGCATGTGTGAGGTACTGGGTTTGAGTCTCAGCACCACATATAAATAAATAAACTAAAGTTCCATGACAACTAAAAAAATATTTAAAAAAAAAAAAAAAAAGGCTGGGGATGTAGCTCAGTGGTTGACTGCCCAGGGTTCCATCCCCAGTACCAAAAGAAAAAAAAAATTCAGTGCTAGGGATGGAACCCAGGACCTTGTGCATGCTAGGCAAATGCTTGCTCTACTGCTGAGCTACATCTTTTTTTCTAAATTTAATTTTTTTGGGGGGAAGGGGCACCAGGGACTGAACTCAGGGGCACTTGACCACTGAGCCACATCCCCAGCCCTATTTTGTGTTTTATTTAGAGACAGAGTCTCACAGAGTTCCTTAGCACCTCACCATTGCTGAGGCTGGCTTGGAACTCATGATCCTCCTACCTCAGCCTCCCAAGCCGCTGGGATTACAGGTGTGCGCCACTGCGCCTAGCCTAAATTTACTTTTTTTTTTTTTTTTTTTTTGGTACTGAGGGATTGAACTCAGGGGCACTGGACCACTGAGCCACATCCCCAGCCCTATTTTGTGTTTTACGTAGAGACAGGGTCTCACTGAGTTGCTTAGTGCCTTGCCGTTGCTGAGCCTGGCTTTGAACTCACAATTCTTCTGTCTCACCCTCCCTAGGTGCTGGGATGACAGGCATGTGCTCTAAATTTACTTTTTTTTTTTTTTTTTTAAATGTTTATTTTTTAGTTGTAGGCGGACAGAATATCTTTATTTTATTCTTATGTGGTGCTGAGGATTGAACCCAGTGCTAGGCGAGCATGCTACCACTGTGCCATAACCCCAGCCCTCTAAATTTACTTTTGAGACAACATTTCACTAAGTTGCTTAGGCTGGCCTTGAATGTGTGATCTTCCTGCCACAGCCTCCTGAGTAGCTGGGGTTTCAGGAATGTACCACTATGCCTCGCTGCTTTTATCCTTTCATAATATTTATTAAGTACTTAAATTCTGAGCCAGGCATCATGCTACATGCCAGGAATACTGTATGGGTAAGGTAGGCCCCAGTCTCTAGAAGTTCATAGTGTACTTAAGAAAGAGACTTAAATAATTATAATGCAGTGTGTCAGTATCATAATGGGAACGTGTATGAAGAGTTCAAAGAGGTTGAAAGTGGATGTTAAATAATAAGGAGGCGTTTTTCAAGATGAAACAGCAAAGCAGGAGAAGAGAATATTCGAGGCAAAGAGGAACTAAGAAAAGTAGTGCTGGATGAGCAGAGGCTGTGAGAGAGGGAGGGGTCCACTGAGGACAGAGAGGGAGTGCCCAGTAAGCATGGCTAAGGCAGGACCACATTTGTTTTCTAGAAAGATCACTGGAGACAGTGTGATGGCCAACTGAGGACGGAGGTTGTAACAGTCCAAGAAATGCATAGGGATGAATTAGAGCAAGTCGTTCAAATACCAAGGTTTACCAGCTGCTGGGGAGTTTTCTAGAACTTTCTGCCTGCAATCTGCGATAATTCTAGCTCCTGAAGCCCCCAGAAGTATGTTTCTATTGACTCATTTCTACATCTTCTTCCTGACTTGTATCATCATGTGCCTTGTTATTTTTTCCTTTCATGCTGAACATTGTATTTGAAAATTTGTTTATTAAACATACCTAGAAGCCTGGGATTATTTCTTCCTGTTGGCATTTTTTCGTTTGCTTCTGTCAGGTACCCAGGGCGCTACAATTATGGGATCACATGAATACAGATTCAAGGACGGTAGTCACAGACTTATCACACCATGTAAGGGCTTGTTTGTTGCTGGTTCATCTTTTAATAGTCCTCTGGGGTCACGGCCCAGCACAGGCAGTGCTTTCTGGTGTCCCACCTGCATAGCCTTGTGAGGCTTTCAGAAACACTGCTCACCTTATCTGAATGGGCAGGTGCCTCCAGGGCACAAAAATAGCCCTGATTACTAGACTTTTCTGTCTAGATTCCAGTCTTCTCTGGATGTTGGCGTAGTAACTCTTTAGTATCTTGTTAGCTCTTTGATGCTTGTCAGATGTTTCTACAGCTCTCTGGTTGTTATTAATGGGAGAGTGGGTCCAATTCACCTAGTCTCCTGTTGGCTAACAACAGAAGTCCTCTGTTTCCACCTTGGACTCTTGCCCAGACCATGTTCAGCGTAGTCTGCTCTTTGCTATTGGATAGGGCTGCTTATTGGGATACAAATTGTACTTGCCTAACCATATTTCTTATCCACTTTGGGGGATTTGGCATGGCTCTGTTTAGAACTTCCTGTACTCTCTGAATGAGGGGACCTGTCCTTCAAGGATAGGCACCTCTGGATCCTTTCACAAAGAGGCCCAATCAAGAGAGCTTGTGTGTTAAAGTGCTTTGTAAATTCGAAATCCCATCCAGACAGAAGGGTTTGTTAGTATTGTGCTTTGTTTTGTGTTTCCCATGAGCGTATCATGAAATGTGTATCAGACGCTTTGTCTTTGTCCCACCTGCACAGTACGTACAGGGTGGAGAGGAACACCCAGATCACAAGGACAGCAGGGGACCGTGGAGGCCTGTTGAATAGAGTCACCAGATATTACCAAGAGTCTTTGTCCCAAAGAAGGAACTGAAGTGTTGGAGTGGGATGTATTGATTTCTGTCTGTGCCTGTCCTCTTTCCTGCCAGAGTGTGTGTACTGCACAATGATGTGATTCATAGATCTGGCTGGTGCCCTCTCTGGGGACCCTCCAACTCTGCTGCTATTGCCACCCCCAATCCCCATAGTAATTGCCTAACTCCAGGGACACTTCACTTCACTCTCGTGCTTTCAGATGAATGTGCCCTTCTCTCTGCCCTTTCTATCCCACACCCTAGCCTGTCCTGAATCTTCCTTTCTAAAGAAAGGAGAACCAGGTATGGTGGTGCACACCTGTAATCCCAGCAGTTCAGGAGGCTGAGACAGGAGGATCATAAGTTCAAGACCAGCCTCAGCAACTGAATGAGAATCTGTACAAAGAGTAAAGGTTAGAGCTCAGTGGTACAATGCCCCTGGGTTCAATCCCTTGTACTGCAAGGAGAAAAAAAAAAAAAAACAGGAAGAAGAAAGGGCAGACTGAAATATGGGAGAATTGGATGTCATGGAAGGATGTTGTGTGTTTCTGGAGTCTTCCAGCACTGGGGAGGTCATGCCACCAAGGAGCGGGGGCTGTGGCCGATGTTGAACCTTCTGTCTATACAGAGCATATCCTCTATACATCACACCTGTGTCTGTTTCCTTGGATTGTTGCACCAACCAACCACAAACGGAATGACTTAAAACAACCAAGATAGCTGGGCACGGTGGCGCACGCCTATAATCCCAGCACTTTGGGAGGCTGAGACAGGAGAATCGCAAGTTCAAAGCCAGCCTCAGCAATGGCGAGGTGCTAAGCAACTCAGTGAGACCCTGTCTCTACATAAAACACAAAATAGGGCTGGGGGTGTGGCTCAGTGGTCGAGTGCCCCTGAGTTCAGTCCCCTGTACCAAAAAAAAAACAACCGAGATTTCCTCTTCACATTTGTGGAAGCAGGAAGACTGAGATAAGGTGTAGCTAGGCTCTGCCCCCACTGACAGCTCCGTAAGAAGGACCCTTTCTCACCTCTTCCTAGTTTCTGGAGGTTGCTGGCAGTCCTTGCCATTCTTTGGTTGTAGCTACACTCTAATTTCTGCCTCTGCCTTCACCTGACTATCTCCCCCGTGTGTGTGTTGCTGTCCTGGCGTCTTCCTGCGGTCTTCTTATAACAACACCCATCGTTGGATTCAAGGATCACTCTAGTCCAGTATGATCTCATCTCAACTTGGTTACATCTGCAAAGACTCTGTTTTCATTAAGGTCACATTCACAGGTATCAGGGGTCAAGACTTCAATGTCTGTTCAGGGGGCACAATATAATCCACAACAGAGCCTTACCATTTACAATACACTTTCATATCCATGATGTCCATGCTCTCATCCATCCTCACCAGAGCCCTGGAGCCTGGTCTTAGAACTAAAAAGTATCAGTGACAAGATTAGAACCTGGACTTGGGACTTCTATTTCAATATCCTTTCCTCTGCATTGCCTTGTACCATAGACATCATACTAATAGTGCCTTGTGCTTTCTGAGAGAACTGATAGAAGCTAAAGGATTAGCCTGTGCACCAAAAAGCAGCACTCAACACTGAACTCAGAGCTAGACGTTCTCTCCAGTCAGGAGCCACATACTCTCTGAACCCAAGGTTCTTCATCTATAAAATCCTTACCTTTTCACAGAACTGTACCCAAGATATAGCAATGAACAACATGGACCAAAAGTACCTGGTGGAACTTAATTCCCAGTGTCATGAGATCCATTCAAGACCATTGTCTTTGTCTATTTTCTGTTGCTATCACTGAATGCCACCGACTGGGTATTTTATAAAGAAAATAGGCTTATTTAGCATAAAACCAAAACTCTTGAGATAAAGGGTCTCTGAAATAAAAAGGTTTATGGAGCCATTGCAGATGCTAGTCAGAAAAATGACAAGGGACCTAGTACAAGTCCCCACAATTGCCAATAGCTGAGCTAGGTAGCAAATGGAAGTGTGTCCACTGAACCAAAGCTAGGAACATCTTTTTCATAAAAGATTTGGGGAAGAACGACATAAGTTACTTCAATGGCTATAGATAGGAGCAGGATTACATAAAATGGTGTGTTTTGAGATAGGGGGACAGGACCTAAGAAGAAGAAACCATTGCTTCTGGATTGGTAGGGGTAGAACCAAGATGTGATGTTGGCTCGGGAGTTGGGATAGATTTTGGGGGGGGGGGATAACCAGGAATTGAACCCAGGAATGCTTAACCACTGAGACACATCCCCAGCATTTTTAAAATTTTTTTTTTAGTTGTAGATGAACACAATGTCTTTATTTCGTGTATTTATTTTTATGTGGTGCTGAGGATCGAACCCAGTGCCTCACACATGCTAGGCAAGTGCTCTACTGAGCCACAACCCCAGCCCCATCCCCAGCACTTTTTAAGTTTAGTTAGAGACAAGGTCTCACTGAGTTGCTTAGCACCTTGCTAAAGTATTGAGGCTGGCTTTGAACTTGCGATCCTCCTGCCTAGGCCTCCCAAGCTGCTGGGATTACAGGCATATGCCACTGCACCCATAAGTTGTGATGAAATTTGAGTTAACTTTTCAACCTATATTCAAGAATATGAAACAGCCTTTTATTCCTTTTGACCTGTGGCTTATTAACTGATTTACCTCCCCTGTCTCTCTTCCCATCCACTCTCCAGGACTTGTAATTAAATTTAGGTCATCCTGGAATTTTTCTCTTACTGTTAGCTCAGGTTCTGGAAGTCCAAGAGCAGGACATCAGCATCTGCTTGGCATCTGGTGAGGGCCTGGGCATCACAGGGTGAGACAGGACAAGCATGTATGCTTGGTCCTGTCTTCCTCATCTCATGTAGCCACTAATGCAGTCATGGGGGGCCTCGCCCTCACAACTTCATTTGATTTTAATTACCTCCCAAAGACTCTGCCTACAAATGCCATTAACACATGACTTTGGGCATTAAGTTTCCAACACATGAAATTTGAGGGACATATTCCAACCAGAACAGTAATATATGGGAAAGTGTTCTGAGAATTGGAGAAGCCTACACACACCCACCCTCTAGGCCCAAGGGAAAAGGTGAGTACCAGAGGGGCATAAGGCAGCTTCCTTGTCAATCGAGCAAGGAGATGCCTGAACTCAGTCATGGCTGGATACAGTTAGAGGTGCTTCCCTCAGCCCAGGAGTCATCACAGGTATACAGGAAACCTGGGGGAGAGAGAGGCACTCCACTAAAGCACAATAGCAAACAATATTGCCTCCTGAGTGTGTTCTGAGATTACACAAAAGACATGGGAAGAAAGATGCCCAAAGGTAGCAGAAGGAATCAGATGACCAGCCAGAGCAGGCAGGACTCTGACTAATGGTTTATCAAAGCCAAAAAATAATATGTCAATCAAAGGGATTTGCTCCTGGTATCATGTGCATCCAAGATGTCCCTCTAGGAGCTGAGTTGCTAAGGTGGAGTCTTCAACTTCATAAGATAATGTCCAAAGTGGTTGTTTTGCCAGGTACGGTGGCACACACCTATAATCTCAGAGATGTGGGCAGCTGAGGCAGGAGGATCCCAAGTTCAAAGACACCCTTGGGAGCTGGGATTGTAGCTCAGCGGTAGAGCACTTGTCTTGCATGTGTGAGGCCCTGGGTTCGATCCTCAGCACCACATACAAAGCAATAAAATAAAGACATTGTGTCCATCTACAACTAAAAAAATATTAAAAAAAAAAAAAAAAAAAGACACCCTTGGCAACTTAGTGAGACTCTGTCTCAAAAAATAAAAGAGGAGGGCTGGGGTTGTGGCGCAGTGGTAGCGTGCTCGCCTAGCATGCGTGAGGCACTGGGTTCAATCCTCAGCACCACATAAAAATAAAATAAAGATATTCTGTTTGCATACAACTAAAAAATAAATATTTAAAAAAAAAATAAAAGAGGAGGGCTGGACATGGTAGCACATGCCTATAATCCCAGTAGCTTGGGAGGCTGAGACAGAAGGATCACAAGTTCTAGGCCAGCTTCAGCAACTTGGCAAGACTCTAAGCACCTTGGTAAGACCCTGTCTCAAAAACATAAAAAGAGCAGGGCGTGGTTGTGCACACCTGTAATCCCAGCAGCTCAGGAGGCTGAGGCAGGAAGATCGAGATTTCAAAGCCAGCTTCAGCAACTTAGTGAGGCCCTAAGCAACTTAGTAAGACCCTGTCTCTAAATAAAATATAAAAAGGGGCTGAAGATGTGGCTCAGTGGTTGAGTGCTGTTGGGTTCAATCCCAGAAAATTCAATCTGTTCCAGATTGAAATTCTGGTTCAATCAGTACCAGAAAAATAAATAAAATAAAAAATAAAAAGGGCCAGGGGTGTGACTCAGTGGCAGAGCATCCCTGGGTGCAAAAAAAAAAAAAAAATGTGATTGGTTCAATGAATAACCAATGGAGGATGAGCATTGCCTTTCCTCCTCATCCTTACCCACACTCAAGAGCACTGGTCTGTAATTGAGATTTTAATTTGTATTCCCTAGTTATTGATGAAATTCCACACTTTTCACATGTTGATTAGCCATCTAGATTTCTACCATCACGAAGCACTTACTTATTAACTCATCATCCTGGCTTTGAACTCACGATTCTCCTGTCTCAGCTTCCCAAAGTGCTGGGATTATAGGCGTGCGCCACTGTGCCCAGCTTGCGCCACCATGCCCGGCTCTGGTTTTCTATTAGGTTATCTTCTCCTGTTTGATTCAAGAGAAATCTTTGTCCTGCTTATGAGCCCTTTATTGGTCATCTGTATTACAAATATCTTTTCCTACATGGTGGCTTACAATCTCACACTCTTTTTTTTTTTTTTTTTTTTTTTTTTAAATATTTATTTTTTAGTTGTAGGTGGACAGAATATCTTCATTTTATTTTTATGTGGTGCTGAGGATCGAACCCAGTGCCTCTCACGTGCCAGGCGAGCACGCTACCACTGCGCCATAACCCCAGCCCCACAATCTCACACTCTTAGTGTTAATATTAAAACTTTTTTTTTTTGCAATACTAGGAATTGAACCCAGTGGCACATGCCCAGGCCTTTTTATTTTCCATTTTGTGACAGAGTCTCACTAGGCTCTGGCTGGCCTCAAACTTGAGATCCTCCTGCCTCAGCCTCCTGACTTACAGGGATTACAGGCATGTGCCACCATCCCCAGCTTAAAGTTAATTTTTACATAGTCAAATTTACCAGTCTTCCTTCATGATTATAGGATCAGTCCCAAAGAGTTGCTTCCACAGAGGATGCTGAAAGCCACACAAGAAATGCCCCTTGCATTATCACCCTATTGCATATGATTACATGACCTGTGTAACTCTACATCATGTACAACCAGATGAATGAGAAGTTATACTCCGTTTATGTATGATGTGTCAAAATGCATTCTACTGTCATGTATAACTAATTAGAACACACACACACACACATATAAGAGTTGACAGGTACTCATATATAAAAAATAAAATATAAAAAATAATCATATATATATTTAGTAGTAGATGGACATAATACCTTTATTTTATTTATTTATTTCTATGTGGTGCCCAGGATCGAACCCAGTTCCTCACATGTGCCAGGCAAGCGCTCTACCACTGAGCCACAACCTCAGCCCCTGGGGTAATCTTTTAATTATTAAAAAGTAAACCAAATTTTACAATTCTTGAAAACTGATTTCCTTAAGAGCATCTATATTGAAAGTGAAATGTATAAAAGAAAGTACAGAATATCTTCCTCATTGATGTCCTGTCTGCATAGTGTTATCTTGTGGGCATAAACCACAAGTTAATTGAGTCAGTCCCTTACTGAAGTACATAAATATTTTTATGCCTTGCAACAAAATATATCTTTGTATATATTGCTTAGTGCCCATATGCAAATGTATTAAAGCTGTATCCATGATGTGGAATTGCTGGGCTAGTGTACACGTGCAGTTTTTATTTTTTATTATTATTATTATTTTTTTTGGTGCTGAGGATTGAGCTCAGGGGCACTCGACCACTGAGCCACATCCTCAGCCCTATTTTGTGTTTTATGTAGAGACAGAGTCTCACTGAGTTGCTTAGCGCCTCGCCGTTGCTGAGGCTGGCTTTGAACTCGCGATTCTCCTGTCTCAGCCTCCCTAAGTGCTGGGATTACAGGCTTGTGCCACCTTGCTCAGCTTATATGTGCAGTTTTTAAAAGACCACATTTCCTTTGTTTAGTTTTACTAATTTACATTTCTTTCTACAATGTAGTAAAGTACCCATTTCCCCATACTTTTATCAAAACAAAGAAAGAAAAGAAAGAAAGAAATGTTCCAGCAGGAAAACAGTTAAATATCTACAGAATCACAACTTCTGAGCCTATCAAAGCCCTGAGGTCACAAGCCAACCAGATACATTGAATTCCAAAATATGACAAGCCCCTTCAAGGACAGACAGAACGCACATGCTGCTTTGAGGATGGCAGAGCCCAGAAGGAAGAGCAACACCATGTGAGCAGGAAAGAAGACTGTTAAAATGTGAACAGATCTGTGCAGGTGGCGCATGAGCAACACGGCCACTGGGCTTCCCTGGGAGCTGCAGACACAGGGCAGCCTGCAGCCCTGCGTGAGGTGTCCACCAGCCTCCACCAGGTGCTCCGGGAAAAACTGCAGCAGGGGACAGACAGAGATCTGAGAGCACCCTGGGAGGTGGTGCACAAGACCAAAGCACTGTCCCCTCCCCTGACTCTTCCTGCAACAGAGGGAAAGGAAGCCACCCTGTCACCACCACCAGGAAAATCCAGCTGCCTCTGGGAGGGTACAGAAAGCCTCCTTCCCCATTCCAAGGATCCTCCTCCTTCAGCCTCCTGAGTTGCTGGGATTACAGGCGTGTGCCACTGCGCCCTGCTAAGAGGAGTCAGAGGACACACATAGACACATTCTATGCTGAGGGAATAGAATGCAAAGACTGAGTGAAAATGAGCTCAGTGTCTGAGGAACGTAAGGGAGACTGGAGTGGCTATGGAATGGATTGGACGAGAGGAAAGATGGTGTAAGACAATGACAACAATGTGTTTTGGAATTTAAAATATATAGAAAATTTAAAAATTTAAATGTTACCATATAGATCAGAAGAGGAACCGATGAACTAGTGTTCTAAGGTTCTTGCATTGTCCGGGAAAAGAGTAACAACAATGTCCAAATCAGGCCTTGACGAGAAAGGATGCATGTTGTAATTTCTAGCGTTATGCTGTTCATTATGGGAGCCACCAGCCACACGTGAGTGTTTAGATTTAAATTAATTGTACTTAATTCAAATTCAGACACCCATATTGCCCAGCATGGTGGCACATTCCTGTAATCCCATCTATTTGGAAAGCTAAAACAGGAGGATCACAAGTTCAAGGCCAGCCTGGACAATTTAGTGAGACCCGGTCTCTAACAACAAAAAAATCTGGGGATATAGCTCAATGGTAAAGTGCCCCTGGGTACAATCCCCAACACCACACACACACAAAATAATAAGTAAATTTAAAAAATCAATCTTTAAATTTTGGACCCACGAAAGAGGAAACTTGGAGGCAGAAGCCCTGTGGTGATGGAGGCCAGTACTTTGCCAAACCACAAAACTGAGGTGGCTCTGGTGGTTCCAGCAGCAGCAGTAGCTATAGCAGTGGCAGAAGGTCTTGATTATTGCCAGGGAACAATGCTTAGTAGGAGAGGAAGTCAGAGAAGTGACAAGGGAGCTACAGGTCACAACCAATTTGTGAACTCGGCCAAGCAATGTTGTAGGGCCTCACTGCTGGGTCACCTTCACGTGCATGGGCATTAAAACTCAGGGTCAGGGGCTGGGATTATGGCGCAGTGGTAGCGTGCTTGCCTAGCACGCATAAGGCACTGGGTTCGATCCTCAGCACCACATAAAAGTAAAATAAAGATATTCTGTCACCTACAACTAAAAAATAAACATTAAAAAAAAAAAAAAAAAACTCAGGGTCAGCTGGGCGCAGTGGCATACGCCTGAAATCCCAGCACTTTGGGAGGCTGAGCCAGGAGAATCGCAAGTTCAAAGCCAGCCTCAGCAATGGCGAGGCGCAAGCATCTCAGTGAGACCCTGTCTCTACATAAAACACAAAATAGGGCTGGGGATGAGGCTCAGTGGTCGAGTGCCCCTGAGTTCAATCTCCAGTACCAAAATAAATAGATAGATTATAGATAGGTAGATAGATAGATAGATAGATTAAAAAAGAAAAAGAAAAACATGACTGCGTAAAGCAAAACTTAAAGTAATGAGAGTGTTTCATGCTATTGATTTCCCTCTAACTGCATTCCAGTTTTTGGCCTGTTGTGTTTTCAGTTTCATTCAATGCAAAATATTTTCTCATTTCTCTGATGATTTAGTCTTTGAACCACAGGTCAAGGTGTGTTGTTTAATTTCCAAATGCTTGGAGGTGGGGGTTTTCTAATTATCTTTGTTATTGATTTCTAGTTGAATTCTAGTGTATTTAGAGGACATGCTCTATATAATTTCAACCCCTTCAACCCCTTGAGATTTATCTCTTGGCCCAGAATATCTCTATCTTGACTAATAATGTTCTTTGTGCACTTGAAAAGAGTCTTCCTCAGGAGTCTACTTCCTTTCTGTCTGACTTCATAGGATGTAGGTGTTTGAGAAGGGGAGGGGGTCCTGGGTGGCTTGTTCACTATGTGGCCCCGGGCCAGGACACTTGATTGGTGGCCGTCAATGGATGGATGAGTGGGTGGATGAATGGCAGACTCTGCTTCCTGAGGACAGGTCAGTTGTTTGTTTGTACCCAGGCCCCTTCTTCCTGGAGGAGGATGGAGGCTTCTTTAGGATGTACTGATGGGGACCTGTGGAGGGAGCCCCTTTCTGTATCCTCTATGATGTTCTCTGGGCCCCTGGGAGGCTTGTGCAGAGGTGTCAGGAGGCCTCACGAATGTGGTCCTTTCTTGGGGTTTGCCCCTTTGTTACTGGGTGCTCTCGCAGCAGGCTCTCTCCTCCTTTCCCTGCAGAAGAAAAGGAGTTGGACTTCTTCTTCCTTGGCAGAACTTGTGCTCATTTGAAGTTCCTGAGGCCAGGCCCAGTAGGCGGCCCAAGTGACCGTCGTTAACCACACAGCCCTCTGCAGCCTGCCCACGCGGCGGGCTTTGAGGGTCCGCCAGAGCCTTGGTGGGAACCGCTCACTGCCCTAATGGAGCCTCTCTGGGGAGGCGGCAGGCCCTGATTTTCACTTGTCTTTACTCTGGCTGCTGCTTCACCCTCTCCAGGAAGACGGCATGCTTCCTGGGGCAGCTGGCTCCACCGCCACCAGGGCAGAAGTTCACCCTTGTTCTACAGATGGAGAAACAGAAACCCTGGGGCCGTCTGGGTCCCTGCCCAAACAAGGCCCAACTAGGTTGCCAGGAGTAACGACCAGAAAGCCGGGTGACATGGCTCTGCTCCCCACTCTGCTGGCAAGCAAAATGAGTTCCCACAGGAAAAAGGCCCTCCCGCCAGCTGCCATGGCTGCCCAGACCCTGCCAAATGACAGGCACTGGACTTCGGCTTCTAGTGTTCATGAAGAGGTACCTACGTGAGAACCATCACACATCCCAGAGACCCTGACAAAAACCTGCAAAAAGGCAGATGAAAGAATGACCACCAGAGCTGGGCTTGGTGGTGCACGCCTGTAGTCCTGGCATTTTGGGAGGCTGAGACAGAAGAATCGCAAGTTCAAAGCCAGCCTCAGCAACTGCAAGGTACTGGGCAACTCAGTGAGACCCTGTCTCTACATAAAACACAAAATAGGGATGGGGATGTGGTTCAGTGGTCGAGTGCCCCTAGTTCAATCTCCGGTACCAAAAAAAAAAACAACTGAAAAAGAAAAAGAAAAAGAATGACCACCAGGAGCAGTTGCAGGCAAACCTGGGCAGAGCTGATCCATTGTGGTTGTTACAGTGACTTCCCCGCCGTGGGCCTGGATTAACAATTCCTGGAAAATGGAGAGAGTTTCAGATGCATGCCATCAGGTTCCAGGGGAACCTTATCTAAGGGGCTTCAACATTCCTTTTGTCTGTGAGACTCTCAGGGAAGGGCCAAGCTTGATTACCAGCTGGTCCAGGTCCTCTTATTTGTGGTTGAAATCACCTCCACAAAATTCCAAATATCACGAGCCTGGCAAGGTTGTGCTTCCTCCATCAAGAAAGTCCTCACGCCCTCCCACCATGGTCCACTTCACACCCTGCTTTTTTCCCCCTTCTGCTACCTTCCCCACCTTTGTGTTCAGTGCGTCATTTTTCTATTGGGACTTCCTGTCTCCCCGAATCACCCCTTGGTCCTAGTTCTACCCATTGAACACTTAGAGTGGATGAGTGAATCTTTCCTTTTTTCTTTTATGGTCTTTCCCAGACCATAAGACAATCAGAATGCTGTTCCTGAACCTGCTCTTCTGGCTGAATGTTTCTAGTCCCCCAGAGGACAGTTCTCCTGACCCCTCAGTGTCCCAGGGAGATCTTCTTGGGTGCTCTGAATGAGTTCAAAAAGAGTCGCTGTATTCTAGGCGTTTTGTTAACTCAGAGGGGCATACACAGACCACCCCAACACTCACAGGATAGGACTGAAGCACAGATGGAGGCTCATGTCTGAAAGTTTGTAAGAAATGGTTTAAACTAACAAACCACCAATAAAGAAACCTCTAGTAGGTCTGGGGTTGTGGCTCAGTGATAGAGAACTTGCCTCGCACGCATGAGGCACTGGGTATGATCAGCACCACATACCAAATACATAAATAAATAAAATAAAGGTTTAAAAAAAATCTTAAAAAAACAAAAAAGAAGCCGGGTGTGGTGGCGCAAGCCTGTAATCCCAGCTCTTAGGGAGGCTGAGACAGGAGAATCACAAGTTCAAAGCTAGCCTCAGCAATGGCGAGGCACTAAGCAACTCAGTGAGACCCTGTCTCTATTTTTTTTTCCTTTTTTTTTTTTTATTTAAATGCATTTCAAGTCATAGTACATAAACAGAGCTCAGTTTTTCCATTTCTCTGGTTGCAAATCATAAAGAGTCACAC
>CM053413.1:13547910-13570129 GCA_028644305.1 Xerus rutilus
TGGTACTGGGGATTGAACTCAGGGGCACTCGACCACTGAGCCACATCCCCAGCCCTATTTTGTGTTTTATGTAGAGACAGGGTCTCACTGAGTTGCTTAGTGCCTCGCCATTGCTGAGGCTGGCTTTGAACTCGCGATTCTCCTGTCTCAGCCTCCCTAAGTGCTGGGATTACAGGCTTGAGCCACCGCGCCCGGCTGGGAGTACTTTGTTATTGCTGATCTCTGTAAACAACTATTTCTTCCCCTCTTCCCCACCTCACGGGACAAAATTGACATTAGAATTAGAAATAGGGAAGAAGCTGGGCTAGGGTTGTGGTTCAGTGGTAGAGTGCTTGCCTAGCATATGTGAGGCACTGGGTTTGATCCTCAGCGCCACATATAAACAAATAAAGTCCATTGACAACTAAAAAAAAAATTAACAACAACAACAAAAAGAAATAGGGAAGTTATGTCAGAAGGCCTTTTGAAGGTCCTTTCCTGTCCTGCAGTCTGATTCATTGGCATTTGATGGTCAACACATCCTTTGCTAAGGATCTAGTTCTGCCTGAGTCACTGAGGTGAGGAGTGGAAAAGAAGGAATTTTATTCTGTGTTTTGCCTTGAGAAAATGGAGGCTGAGATATGCTTGCCTATCATGTGTAACCTAATACTCATAATTTTAACCGTCGGTATTTTCCCCCACAATTGTGATTTATTTTCTTCATTTTTGGGTAAGTTTAACATGTTTATCATTTAAAAATACATTTTCTAGCCAGTCATGGTGGTGGTATTACACCTGTAATTACACCTTTAATCCCAGCAACTCAGGAGGACAAGGCAGGAGGATTGCAAGTTCAAGGCCAGCCTCAGCAATTTAAGAAGACTGTCTCAAAATAAAAAATTTAAAAAGGACTGGGAATGTAGCTCAGTGGTAAAGTGTCCCTGGTCTCAATCCCAAGTACCAAAAAACCCCACATTCTAGGTGTCTAGGTATAGAAATTTAGGAGACCCAATATTTCTACACTGTGCTGATCTCTTTCCAGGGAGTCTAATTCACCTTTTTGTGTCCTCTTAACTTTTAGGGGAAACTGACTCTACTCTGTGATGCCAAGACAGATGGCAGTTTCCTTGTCCACCATTTTCTTTCCTTCTACCTCAAAGGTATGACTCTTGATTCTGTAGAAAAACCTAAGGCAAAAAAGAAGAAGAAGAAGAAGAGGAGGAGGAGAAAGAAAAAAAAGAAAAACTTTGAAGAAGCAATGCAAAGAGCATTTACTGACACCTGCCTATAGTCCCAGCTACTTGGGAGGCTAAGGCAGGAGGATCGAAAGTGCCAGGCCACCCTGGGCAATTTAGCAAGATTATGTCTCAAAATAAAAGGCTCAGAATATAATTTAGTGGTGGAGTACTTGCCTAGAAAGCATGAGACCCTGGGTTTAATACCTAGTACTGGGGGAAATAAAAGGCATTTATTAACCATGGCGCTGTAGTTCCATGGTAGAGCACGTGCCTTACATGTGTAAAGTCCTAAGTTCAATTCCCAGTACCACAAAAATAAATAAATTAGTAAAACTAAGCAGGGCTTTGGTGTCTGAGTAACTAGGGGACTGTTTTATTAGAAACAGGTTGCTGGGCCATCTTGTTCACTCTTTTGAAAAGTGGCATGTGCTCACTGTATCCGCGTCTTGCCTTCCCCTTCTCCAGCTGTTGTACAGACACCACCTCACTGAGGTCCTTCTGTAGCCTCCTGACTTAATTGTTCTGTAGTCATTGCATGTTTTTAAGTCTCCAGGTATTTGGCCCCATTGATACTTTTCCCTGTCAGTAGTTGCTTCCTAAAGAATACCTGCAATTCACATTTGGAAGTAGATTAGAAAAAGAAGAGAGCCAAAAGACAAAGAAACTCATTTTTCAGTGGATTCTCCTTGAGTATGTACTATGCCAGGCTGGGATATAAAGTAGACTTTTGACAGTTGTAGTGATAATAATTTACAACTTCAAAAGTGATTTTCAGGTGATGGGATTGTCAACCTAGAAAAAACAACAGAATCTACAGATAAATTATTAGGATTATTACAGTTAGTTAGGTAGCTGGAGACTTTGTGGTCCTTTTATTTTCTGTTGGATATAAGTCTGGTTTAAAAAAAATGTGCTGGGTACTATGGTGCATGCCTGTAGTCCCAGAAACTTAGGTGGCTGAGGCAGGAGGATCACAAATTCAAGGCAAGCCTCAGCAACTTAGTGAGTCTCAAAAAGGGAGAGGATATAGCTCAGTGGTCAAGCAACCCTGGGCTTAATCCTCAATACCAAAAAAGTAAAAAACTAATTGCATTCCTATATACCAACAGTAAACAGAAAAGAAAAAAAGTTGAAAAAGACACACTTTCTAATAGAACAAATGGTAATGTAACAGAAATATACCTCAGAATCAAGGAAACAAGGCATAACTGTTAAATATGAGGAAGAGTGCATCTTGGGTACAAATTAGGTATGTCAGGCTGCAGGGCCTCTGGATGTTTAGATCTGCCTCCGTACTTTTGTTTCCAGAGGTATGAGGTGTGTGAGACAGATTATAAGCAGAGAAGTTATTAAAAGTCCATTTGTTTTCTTTTCTAGCTAACTGTAAAGTCTGCTTTGTGGCACTCGTCCAATCTTTCAGTCACTACAATATTGTGGGACAGAAGCTGGTAAATATTTTAGGCCTCCATGGTGAGGTCCCTGAGTGAGAATGTGTGCCATGCATGTGTGAGTGTGGGCTAAGGCGGGGCTGTCCTGTTTGGGTTGTAGAGAATTTAGCAAAGAAGGGGTCCGAGGATGTGGCCCAGTGGTAGAGTGCTTGCACATCATGCAATGAGGCCCTGGGTTCCTTCTAAGGAAATGTTGGAATTCTGAGCCCTTAATCTAAAGGGCAAAGGCAGCATCTCAGCATGTGTTATTAATTGAGAGTTTATAAAAGCAGACCTTTTGTGTGTGGATGTCAATTAATCAAATCCTTCTCTACCAAAAGGTTTTCGTCTTCTCACTGTGAGCTTCCATCTTGGCCCTGCTGGGTTGGAGATCACAGGTTGGTCTCTTGCCAAGTTGGTTGCTTCCCACTGTCTCCTCCTCTAGGACTTGAGACCCACATGTGGGGACAGGTGCTTTTTGTTGCCTGCCCCTCACCTACATGAGATGTAGTCAGATGAGAGTAGCATAGCCAAGAGACCAGTGAACTTCCTCCTCTAGCTGGAGCCATGACCAATGATCTGTGACCAGGTGTACTTACTGCCTGAGCATGGGAACTGAAGAGAGCAGAGGGACCATGCCAGCCTTAGAGAGAGGGACAGAACCAGGCCACCTGTTCTCTCTCTCTCTCTCTTTTTTTTTTTTTTTGCAGTGCTAAGTATTGAACCTATGGCCTCATACCTGCTATACAAACCCTCTGGCACTGAGGCACATTCCTAGCCCCACAGTGATCTTTAAAATGCCAGTCTTGGGCTGGGGCTGGGGCTCAGTGGTAGAGCGCTTGCCTAGCATGCGCGAGGCACTGGGTTCGAACCTTAGCACCACATAACGATGAAACAAATAAAGGCATGCTGTTCATCTACAACTACAAAAAAAAAAAATGCCAGTCTTACTGTTAGGCCAAGTCCCTGCCTTTTCTGTGTTAGGGAGAAACACATGAAGGTTAAGAGAAGGACAACTTCCTGTCCTCTAGAGAAGGAAGAAACTCTTGTGTCGGAGAGGAGGGCATGAGCTCGAGGAGAGCAGGCTTGTAAGGACCCACATTGCATTCCAGGTTACTGAGGCATGACTCCAGGCCCCAGCCTCTGCTTCAGGATGAGCAAGCTATGTACTTTCACATCCAGATTGGCTACTTTTCCTTTCACCTTTGAGTGATCATCAGCCCAGCAGGAATGGCATGCCCAGCACTTAGCATGTGGAATGTGAGCTTCCATGCTTGTGGCATATTACTGCATTTATATAAGTAGACTGGTAATAAGCCAAAGCAAAGTGAGGATCAGGATTTTTTTTGTTGTTGTTCCCTGTTAGGAGTAGCTGTTGGACCACAAAATGTGGGATAGTGGGTACTTGATGTTCGGTGTGTGAATGAGCAGTTGAGACCTGGTCTAGGACGTGGGAAGTCTAGAGGGTTCCCTGTGATCTGTTTCTGCACAGGTGGAGCAGGGGGTACATATTTTAGAATGCAACACTATCCCTGAGTGTTCATTGAAATGCAGATCCTGGGCCCTACCCTCATTCTGGAAGTCTGAAATCAGGCCCAGAGATCTGCCTTTTTTTTGGGGGGGGGGAGTTGGTGAATGCAGGGGAAGCACCATCCCACTGAACTCCATTCCTCAGCTCTCAATAACGTTTGTTTTTTTGGTACCAAGGATTAAGCCAAGCCCAGAGGCACTTAACCACTGAGCCACATCCCCAGCCCTTTTTTGTATTTCATTTAGAGACAAGGTCTCACTGTTTTGCTTAGGGCTTCGCTAAGTTACTGGCTGGCTTTGAATTCGTGATCCTCCTGCCTCAGCCTCATGAACTGCTTGGATTATGTGCATGTACCACTACGCCCCACACCTCAGACCTTTTTATTTTTTAATTTTGAGACAGAGTCTCACTAAATTGATGAGGCTGGCTTTGAACCTGTGATACTCCAGCCTCATCCTCCTGAGCCACTGGGATCACAGGCGTGCACCACCACACTGGCTCAATACCTTTTAATTAACCATGGTAATCTAAAGGTTTATTTTGAAATGCATGCATTTATAAAAATAAGCACAGGGCTGGGGCTGTAGCGCAGTGGCAGAGCACTTGCCTAGCATGCGTGAGGCACTGGGTTCGATCCTCAGCACCACGTATAAATAATAAATGAATAAAATAAAGATGCATCAATATCTAAAAAAAATATTAAAAAAAAAAAAAAAAATAAGCACAGGGCTGGGATACAGAAGGCTTGCCTCACATGCACAAGGCCCTGGGTTCAATCCCCAGCACCACAAAAAAAAAAAAAGAAAAGAAAAGAAAAAGAAGCACAATTAAAAATATCAGCAATAAGTGACTGATAAGACAATGGGTGAATGGTCAAAGTCTGGAAGATGATGATGCAGATCAAAGGGCCAGGCTTTTGGTTTCATCTGTCCCTTTTTCCTGCATCAGTGACACATGATCTCTAGGTTTTGAAATTTTAAAAGAACACAATGAAGACAAGTGAGGTGGCACACATCTGTAATCCCAGTAGTTCAGGAGGATGAGGCAAGAGGGTCACAGACCCGAGGCCAGCCTTAGCAATTGAGCAAGACTGTCTCAAAATAAAAAAATATAGCTGGACCCGGTGGCACATGCCTGTAATCCCAGGACTTTGGGAGGCTAAGACAGGAGAATCACGAGTTCAAAGCCAGCCTCAGCAATGGCGAAGCGCTAACCAACTCAGTGAGACCCTGTCTCTACATAAAAAACACAAAATAGGGCTGGAGGTGTGGCTCAATGGTCGAGTACCCCTGAGTTTAATCCACGGTACCCCCCCCAAAAATAGAAAGGGCTAGGGCTGTAACTTAGTGGTAAAGTGTTCCTGGATTTGATTCCCAATACATTAAAAAAAAAGATACAACTCATAGCTGGGTGCAGTGCCACATCCTTGTAATCCTAGTAGCTCAGGAGACTGAGGTGGGAGGATCGCAAGTTCAGAACCAGCCTCAGCAAAAGTGAGGTGCTAAGTAACTCAGTGAGACTGTGTCTCTAAATAAAATACAAAATAGGGCTGGGATGTGGCTCAGTGATCCAGTGACCCTGAGTTCAGTCCCTGGTACCTAAAAAAATAAGATACAACTCATACACTGTAACTGCCAGTCTCCCTGAAATACAATAAGAACTCTTCATGAGTAAGTTTTCAGCTGGACATGGTGACACATACCTATAATCCCAGCAACTCAAGAGGCTGAGGCAGGAAGATTGCAAGTTTGAGGCTAGCCTGGGCAAGCTGAGGAGACTATCTCAAAGAAAAAAGTTAAAAACCAAAAATATCAATATTGCTTAATCATAAAATGTGTGTGCGTGTGTGTGTATGTGTTTCAACAAAATAATGTAAGTTCTTAAAAATGTGGCAATTAAATGGAAATGCATGTCTGAAAACAGAATGAGGATTGTGATCTGGGAATGCCCAGGGGGAAGAAGGGATGGGCCTATATAAAGAATAGACAGGTACACATTTGCAGGGTTTGGAATGTGTTTTGTACCTTCTACCTTCTTGTGACCTGTTGTCTAGCCTTTCTAATGTGTTCCCCTACAAGGCACAGTAACTCACTGTTCTTTTTTTTCATGTTTAGGGTGTCAATCTGACCATGGCACGGGAACGTGGGCAACTTGTATTCCTTGAGGGTCTCAAGTCTTCAGTGGACGTCTTCTTCCAGGCTCAGAGGGAGCCGCACCCCCTGCAGTTTCTTAGGTCAGAGCACACACTTGACAGGTGGATCCTTCTTGTGTGGGAGGCAGAACTAGCTTCTGGGATCTGACACTTCACCTGGTGTTGTAGCATTATCAGAGAGCGCATGGCTCATCTGTAATCCCAGAAGTTTGGGAGCCTGAGACAGGAGGATCATGAGTTCAAAGCCAGCCTCAGCAATTTAGCATGGCCCTAAGCAACTCAGCAAGACCCTGTCTCTAAATAAAATACAAAAAGGGCTGGGTATGTGGCTCACTGGTTAAGTGCCCCTGAGTTCAATCCCTGGTATCAAAAAGAAAGTGCAGGGCTGGGGTTGTGGCTCAGTGGTAGAGCGCTTGTCTATCATGCGTGAGGCACTGGGTTCAATCCTCAGCACCACATAAAAATAAATAAAGTAAAGGTTTTGGGTCCATCTACAACTAAAAAAAATATTAAAAAAAAAAAAAAGAAAGTGCATAGCTCTCATCATGGCACCAAGGTAACACAGTTGTCCAAAAGGCTACAGAAAGCATCATTTGCTGGGAGTATGGCAGAACAACGTACTTTGCTGTTTTTCAAACCCTGACTCAAAGCCATAGCATGCACAACTTTGATTTTTCTTGTCTTTTTTTTTTTTAATTATTTTTTGGTTGTAAATGGACACAATATCGTTTTTTTATTTATTTTTATGTGGTGCTGAGAATCGAACCCAGTGCCTCACGCATGCAAGGTAAGCGATCTACCACTGAGCCACAATCTCAGTCTCTCTCTTTTTTTTTTTAATATTTATTTTTTAGTTGTAGGTGGACAGAATATCTTTATTTTATTTTTATGTGGTGCTGAGGATTGAACCCAGTGCCTCATGCGTGCTAGGCAAGCATGCTACCACTGCACCATAACCCCAGCCCCTGTTCTTGTCTTGGTACAAGTATTAGCACACTAAGGGCCTTGGTCCAGCCGTGTTTTTTTAAATTTTGTTTGCATATTGTCTGTGGCTATTTTGATCTACAGCAATAATGCATGGTTGGGACAGAGGCCATGTGACCCATAATTCTAAATATTTACTATCTATTTATTATCTGGCTCTTCTAAGAAAAAAAGTTATCACCTGGTTTGGTATTAACATCACAGGCCAGGCGGGGATTGTAGCTCAGTGGTAGAGTGCTTGCCTCACATGCATGGGGCCCTGCGTTCGATCCTCAGCACCACATACAAAGCAATAAAATAAAGACATTGTGTCCATCAACAACAACAACAACAACAAAAACATCACAGGCCTAGGTGGGTGCAATGGTGCAGGCCTGTAATCTCAGCAATTTGGGAGGCTGAGGCAGGAGGATTGTAATTTTTTTTTTTGGTACTGAGATTGAACTCAGGGGTACTCGGCCACTGAGCCACATCCCCAGCTCTATTTTGTGTTTTATGTAAAGACAGGGTCTCACTGAGTTGCTTAGTGCCTCACCGTTGCTGAGGCTGGCTTTGAACTCGCGATTCTCCTGTCTCAGCCTCCCAAAGTGCTGGGATTACAGGCGTGCACCACTGCACCTGGCTCCCAGCTTTATATTTTTTATTTTGAGACAAGTTCTCACTAGGTTGCTGAGGCTGGCCTTGAACTTGTGATTCTCCTGCCTCTGCTCCCCGAGTAGCTGGGATTATAGGTGTGTACCACTGCACCTAGCTTGTGTGGTGTCTCTTAAGGCACCCAGCAGCTGTTCATTTTTGTGTCCCCCAGTTTCTAACACAGTGCTTTGTACCTATTAGGCTGCAGGAAATATTTGAATTGGAGTAAAACTTATACATGAGCACGCCTTTTCTTTTCCAGGTTGCCAAGAACTGTGATATAGTTCTTCGCCTCCCCTGGCCCTTGCCTGGTGCCGCTTGGTCCCACATAAACATTTGTAGAGAAAATGAGCTCTGACTTTTGTGTTGTGTCTCCAGAGAGGCCAGTGCTGGGAACTTGGAACCATTGTATCAGTTTGTGCGGGAGGCCCTGAAGCCCGTGGATAATGGGGAGGCTACCTGGAGGTGTCCAGTGCTGCTGGTGGATGACCTCAGTGTGTTGCTGAGCCTAGGCTTGGGGGCAGTGGCCGTGCTGGACTTCATGCACTACTGCAGAGCCACTGTGTGCCAGGAGCTAAAGGTACTAATGGAACTGCTCTCGGTGCTGCCACCTGTGACCTCTAAGAGTCCAGACAGGTTCATACTCATTTGCTTGCAATGATCTGTTTATTTGCTTGGGGTTTGACTTCTCTTTCCTCTGGCAGGCCCAGAATTCATGGTCTACCCATCCTGTTTTCCCCTATTGCTGTTGCTAAAAAATAAATCCCTCAAAATAAAAGGAATGACCAGCACTGTATTCAGTGGGACTGGTCATGTGTGGCACTGCTATAGTCACAGTCCTGGGATGTTATTATTCCTTCATGTATTTTGAAGATCTGCTGATATAAAGGGTATAAATTGCTTTATATGTTCTTTTTTGTGGGTGAGGTACTGGGGATTGAGCCCAGGGCTTCACATTAAACTGCTTTAGAAATAGTGAAGTACAAGCTGGGGTCAGTGGTGCACACCTGTAATGCCAGCACTTTGGGAGGCTGAGACAGGAGAATTGCGAGTTCAAAGCCAGCCTCAGCAACGGTGAGGCGCTAAGCAACTCAGTGAAACCCTGTCTCTACATAAAACACAAAATAGGGCTGGGGATGTGGCTCAGTGGTCAAGTGCCCCTGAGTTCAATCTCCAGTGCCAAAAAAAAAAAAAAAAAAATAGGGCTGAGATGTGGCTCAGTGGTCGAGTACCCCTGAGTTTAATCCCCAGTACCAAAAATAAAAAATTATAAAGTATAGCTGGGCACATGCCTGTAATCCCAGTTACTAGGGAGACTGAGGCTGGAGGTTCATGAGTTTAAGGACAGCCTGGGTAATTTAATTCAATTTAATAAAAATGAAAAGGGGGGCTGGGTTTGTAGCTCAGGGGTAGAGTGCTTGCCTACCATGCATGAGGCTCTGGATTCAATCCTCAGTACAACAACAAATTTAAAGTGTAATAAAGTATAGGATGTAGGATATTATGTTTATTGACGAGGCAAAACTAGAGATTTTGCCTTAACAGTAATTTTAGACCAACTGCCTACCTCACAAATACCTGATTGCTAGAGTTGAATGAGGTGAAGCTTGTGCACACCAGCATGCCATCTAGCCCAGCAGCCACTCTTCAGGAGAGTTATACAGCTGTAGGAACCTGTGGAAATTGGTGTGGCCCCATCTGGCTGAAAGTATGGAGTAGTAAGAGAGATGAGCTGAATGAGTTAGTCCCGGTGAGGATATCTAGCAGAGCACGTTGAACACCACCTGTGTACAAAAGCCTGCCTGAGAGCTGGGTGTAGGGAGCTCCGGAGGCTGTCCTGGTTCAGTCATAGGAACTAAGGTTCTATGGGTGGATGGGAGCAGGAAGGCACAGTGAGGGTGAAGGGGAGAGTGAAGGAGGTAGTAAAAGCCACCTTCTGCAGCTCAGTTTGCTCTGTATTCTATTACTACTCTCTGTTTGTAAAAATTATTTCTTCTAGTGGAAAAAGTGAAACAGGTTTAGTTTAAAAAAAAAAAAGGAAGAAAGAAACTGTATAGACTACTTTTAGCTGGGTGCAGTGGCTCATGCTTATAATCCCAGCAGTTTGGGAGGCTGAGGCAGGAGGATCTCGAGTTCAAAGCCATCCTCAGCAACAGCAAGGCACTAAGCAACTTAGTGAGACCCTGTCCCTAAATAAAATACAAAATAGGGCTGGGGATGTGGCTCAGTGGTCAAATGCCCGAGTTCAGTCCCCTGTAGCTCCCCCCCATGCAAAATAGGACTTTAGCAAAAAGTAATTGACTTTCTCCTTCCAATGCCTATTTTCCTAGAGAGTCTATGTAATTGTGAACATTTTTTTAAATATTTATTTTTTAGTTGTAGGTGGACAGAATATCTTTATTTTTATTTTTACGTGGTGCTGAGGATCAAACCCAGTGCCTCCTGCGTGCTAGGCGAGCACGCTACCACTGCGCCATAACCCCAGCCCCAATTGTGAACATTTTTATATGCAATTTGTCTCCTTGTATTTTCCTTTACATTGCTGGTAATCTGCCACCCACACTGTTTGGGACTTCTTTTTTCATTAAATAACACACAGTATCATTATGTTTTGTTATTGAAAAAAATACAACTGTATAGAATTCCTTTGAAAGAACTTATTATCCAAGCCATCACTTTTCTTTTTTTCTTTTTGGTGGTATTGAGGATGGAACCCATGTGCATGCTAAACATACTGAGCTACATACTCAGCTGTCACTTGTTTTTTCTTTTTCTTTTCTGGGGTAGTGAAGGGGGCTCAATCAAACCCAAGGCTTCGAGCATGCTGAGTAAGTACTCTGCCACAGACCTATATCCACCTACTCCCCGGCTGTCACTTTTCTTCTTCTTTTTTTGATACTGGGGATTGAACCCAGGGTCACTGTACCACTGAGTTACAGCCCCAGCCCTTTTTATTTTTTGTTGTGAGACAAGGTTTCCGCACATTACCCATGCTATTCTCGAACTTGTAATCCTTCTGCCTCAGCCTTCAGATTTGGTGGGATTATAGGTGCACACCACCACACCCATTCTTCCCCACCATTTCTGCTTGGCTAACTCCTACATGCCCTTGAAAACTCAGGTCAGATGTGCTTACCTCCTGAAACCCTCCTCTGGGCTAGACAGGATGTGTCTTCTTTGTGTTCCCCAGCACCCATTATTCCCTGTCTTCTGGACTTGTCATCCTGTATTTTCAGCATCTGTCTCCAGAGCCCACATCTCTTATCCCTGTTGTGGTGTCTGGTACACTGTAAGTACTCAGGAACCTGTTGACTGGATGAATTGGGTCCTGGCAGAATGGGGATGCTTGTTATAATGTTCAGGAATTGAGGACCTTGAGCTAATTTTTATTTTTTGTTTTTGTTTGTTTGTTTGTTTTTGTTTTGCACCAGAGATTGGACCCAGGGGCATTTAACCACTGAGCCACATTCCCAGCCCTTTTTTTTTTTTTTTAATTTTTTTTTGTTGTTGTTGTAGATGGACACAATGTCTTTATTTTATTGCTTTGTATGTGGTGCTGAGGATCAAACCCAGGGCCTCACGCATGCCCAGCCCTTTTTTAAAAAATATTTTTTTAGCTGTAGATGGGTAAATATCTTTATTTATTTATTTTTATGTAGTGCTGAGGATCGAACCCAGTGCCTTATGCATGCGAGGCAAGCGCTCTACCACTGAGCTACAATCCCAGACTCCCAGCCCTTTTTATATTTTATTTAGAGACAGGGTCTCGCTGAGTTGCTTTGGGCCTCGCTAAGTTGCTGAGGCTGGCTTTGAAGTTGCAATCCTCTTGCCTCAGCCTCCCGAGCTGCTGGGATTACAGATATGCACCATTGTCCCCAGCCTGGATGCATAATAAATGCGGATTGAGAAGCTGTATGTTGTCTCTCTTTCTTTCTCTTTTTTTGGTACTAGGGATTGAATCCCAGGGCATTCTGTCACTGAGCTCCATCCCCAGCTCTCTCTCTCTCTATATATATGTTTTTGGTACTAGGGATTGACCACTGAGCCACATCCCCAGCCCTATTTTGTGTTTTATGTAGAGACAGGGTCTCACTGAGTTGCTTAGCGCCTCACCGTTGCTAAGGCTGGCTTTGAACTCGCAATTCTCCTGTCTCAGCCTCCCCAAGTGCTGGGATTACAGGCATGCACCACCCGGCCCGGCCCCTGAGCTAATTTTGAAGACTATAGAGTGAGCTTGGTTTTAGATGAATTGAGGTGGAAGCACAGGTTGGGCCTGCTGGTGATTGTGTCCAGTGGATGATTAGAATTAGGGTCTTCCAGCCCAGCAGGAGTCCTTCCTGCTAAGGGGCTGCTATAGCCACAGCAGAGAGGATGTGCAGGGGTGGAGACACTGAGAGCCTAGTATCCTTTGTCCTAGTGACCTTTGTATCCCTTTCAGTAAGCAATAATTTTCTGTCTTGTGTCTGATGCAGGGAAATGTGGTGGCCCTAGTGCATGATAGTGGAGATGCTGGGGATGAGGAGAATGACATCCTCCTGAATGGCCTCAGTCATCAGAGCCACCTAATCCTCAAGGCTGAAGGCCTGGCCACTGGTTTCTGCAAGGATGTGCATGGGCAGGTATGTAGGGGCTGGGGCCAGGAGATCACTGGGCAATGGGCTGTTTGCTCCTATGCCTGTGAGTCCAGACTGTACAGGTGAGGGGGTCAGGCCTAAGGGAGGGATTTCTAGGCCTGAGACATTCCTTCAGATGAAAGGGAAACCGCAGAAGCTGTGTGGGTGCAAGTCAGAGACCTGTGCTAGATGGCGCTTAGCCTCATGAACCAGGGCACATTTCCCACAGTGGTCCCCCCTGCCTTTTTTTTGGTACCAGGGATTGAACTCAGGGGCACTCGACCACTGAGCCACATCCCCAGCCCCATTTTTTGTTTTATGTAGACACAGGGTCTCACTGAGTTGCTTAGCACCTCGCCGTTGCTGAGGCTGGTTTTGAACTTGCAATTCTCCTGTCTCAGCCTCCCTAAGTGCTGGGATTACAGGCTTGCGCCACCATGCCCAGCTCACAGTGGTCCCCTTTGTGAACAAAATGGAACTCTCTTAAAGAGGAGACAGCTGTCTAGAGTGACTTGCAGGGACTGTGATTTCAAATGACAGCAAAATTGGTCTACATATTCTAGCTAACACTGTTCCTTTGAAAATGAAGACTTAGGGCAGCCATACCCATGCACTGGCATTGCTGCTCTGCAAGAGTGCAGTACTTGAGCAGAAGCTAGGAGGGAAGCCAGCCTCTGTCCCTTCAAATGGGTTGCTGTGGTTCTGCACCTTTCTCAACTTCTCTGTTGGAATCATCCCTGGACCTTCACCGCAGCTTCCAGTTAACTTCATGTTGACTACTCTTGACCCAGCAGCCATTCTCCTCTTGGCCCAGAGTCATTCAGAGCCAAATCTGGTAGATTCAGCAAAGGAGCAAGCCCAGAAATGCTGTGTTGGTGCTGTGGCACAGCATGAGAGAGTTCTGCAGGGCACCTGTGGGCACTTTCAAGCCTGTCTCCTGCACATTTCAGTCATGGAATTATCAGAATAAATGTCTAGGACCGGGGATGTAGCTCAGTGGTACAGCACTCGCATAGCATATGTTTGGTCAATCCTGGTACCACCAACAAAACCCCCCAAAAACAAAACAAAGAATAAATGTCCAGTCTTCCTGAGCTTCTGTGTTGACTGTACAAATTCTAGTGTGTTGATTTTCAAAATTAGTCAGCCAACAAGTATAAACCATGCATAGGAAAAAAACCAAATGGAAATACATAAAAATACTTCTATAGTTTTTCTTTGGGGAATTTTTTCTTTTTTTTCTTTTTCTTTTTCTTTTTTGTACCAGGGATTGAACTCAAGGGTACTCAACTACTGAGCCCCATCCTCGGCCCTATTTTGTGTTTTATGTAGAGACAGGGTCTCACTGAGGTGCTTAGCGCCTCGCTGTTACTGAGGCTGGCTTTGAACTTGTGATTCTCCTGTCTCAGCCTCCCAAAGTGCTGGGATTACAGGCGTGTGCCACCACACCCAGCTCCATCTTTTTTAAATTTTTTCCTTTTTTCTTTTTTCTTTTGCTTTCACCTTTTCTGTAACAATTAAAGGGTGAAACCTTTAATTTTAGTTAACTGGCAATAAGTTTATTTTAAAAATTGGTCCCAGGGAGGGAATAGGAAAGGGAATAGGAAAGAGAGAGAGAATTGGACATAACTTTCCTATGTCGTTTTTTTTTTAAAGATTAGGTCTAGCCGGGTGTGGTGCACCTGTAATCCCCGCACTTTGGGAGGCTGAGATAGGAGAATCACGAGTTCAGAGCCAGCCTCAGCAATGTTGAGGCACTAAGCAACTCAGTGAGACCCTGTCTCTACATAAAATACAAAATAGGGCTGGAGATGTGGCTCAGTGGTCGAGTACCCCTAAGTTCAATCCCTGGCATCAAAAATAAAATAAAATAGGGCTGAGTTTATGGCGCAGTGGTAGCGTGCTTGCCTAGCATGCGTGAGGCACTGAGTTTGATCCTCAGCACCACATAAAAATAAAATAAAGATATTTTGTCCACCTACAACTAAATAAAAAATATTTAAAAAAATAAATTAAAAAAATTTAAAAAGTTGGTCCAACAAGGTATAATGGTGCACACCTTTAATCCCAGTAGCTCAAGAGGCTGAGGCAGAAGGATCACAAGTTCAAACCCAGCTTGGGCAACTTAGTGAGGCCCTAAGCAACTTAGTAAGACCCTATCTCAAAATTTAAAAATTTAAAAAACTTTTTAAAAAGGGCTGGAGATGTGGCTCTTTGGTTAAGCACACCCCTGGGTTCAATCCTTGGTACCAAAAAAGAAAAAAGTTCTATTACTGTATGGCACATCTGACTAAGGTCTCATAGAAGCCTTGATAGGAGGTCACAAAGTGGGCTGAGCAAGGTTCACAGTGGAACAAGTGGGTACTTGGAGTGGCTGCCCCACTTTCATTCTTCTCCTTCTGTGCAGCTGAGGATCCTTTGGAGGAGACCATCAAAGCCCTCAGCCTGGCAGGATCGGAACCTCACTTACCAGTATAAGATACAGGACAAGACTGTGTCCTTTTTTGCTAAAGGAATGTCTCCTGCTGTTCTGTGACCTGATTTAGGGTCAGCCGAAGCTCCTTTGGACTGTTTTGGATGTGGAAGACAAAGCAGCCCCACAGGATGGGGTCTTGTGCCTTTGTCATACTGTTTCAGGCTGGACTGGCAGCTCCCCTGTCACCAGGGAGGGGCTTTGATGGTATGTGTGCCTTTGCTCCTCTGGGCCCTGTTCAGAAACACGGTGAAGATCCACGACCCTGAGAGAGGCTGGATATTCAACCCCAACAGAAGGCACTTTGGAGCTTTCTGTGTAAATATGCTGTAGCCCACCTGCCCATTTTGGGTTGTTATGCCTTTTAGAGCCAGAGTGGATACAGTGTGCCCGCAGGTAATATCCTGAATGGCAGGTGTCCAGAGTGACAAGAACAACTGTGGCTGGAATAAAGTGAGTTCTCACGTTGGAGCCTCCTGGGGGTTGTCTCTTTTAAGTTTTGTCTTCACCCTGCAAAGACACCAGCAAGGAAACAGGCTTAGAGAGTGTTGGGAGCACATTCAAGGCTTAGAGCAGGTTGTAGGTCTTGGGGCTTAACTCCAAACTCCACACTCACTGACTGATGGCCCTGCACCCAACAGTGTGAACCTTCTGCTTCTCCTATTTCTGTGGTGCCTGGCTCGTGCACCAGAGTCCTTGCCATATGAGGGCCCTGTGTAGTGCACAGGTGGGTGTAGTCTTGGTGTAAGAGGTAAGGAAGGTTCTTGATACCAGGCGGGGTGGGGCCTTGGTGAGGAGCTGGTGCTTATCTTGCCTTTGAAGACTGCAGCAGGTGAGCTCTTGCCCCAGCATCCTGTAGATGACAACTGGTCCCAGTCAGCCCATTAATTAAGGTCACCTCAGAGGAGACACCAAGATATTCTTTTAAAATGGGTGCATTGGGGCTGGGATTGTAGCTCAGCGGTAGAGCGCTTGCCTCGCATGTGTGAGGCCCTGGGTTCCATCCTCAGCACCACATACAAAGCAATAAAGACATTGTGTCCATCTACAACTAAAAAAAAAAAAAAAGGGTGCATTGAGGTTTTTTTCTTTCTGTGTGGGGGGTGCTGGGGATTGAACCCAGGGCCTTGTGCATGTGAGGCAAACACTCTACCAACTGAGCTATATCCCCAGCCTAGGTGCATTGTTTTGTATGTGAATGATATCACAATGAATTTTATCTTAAAAATAAATGAAAAACTATCTTACAGTGTACTAAGGAATTTTCATATCTGTTGTTTAACTTCTTTAAATTGTTTAGTCTTTGTGAAGGGGAAAAATTTATCACTTCTGCTCCCAAATCAAACTGAATGTTGTGTAGGTTTTCTCTCTGAAACAGAAGATGCCTTTATTCTCAAACTATTGCAGACCTCCTGCTAGAATATTGGAAAATTATGAGCATAAGTAACTTAAAAGAAAGGTGTTAAAGAGACTATTGATTTTTTAATTATTAATATGCTTGTTTTTTTGTTTGTTTTGATATTAGGGATAGAACTCAGGGTGCTCTACCACTGAGCTCCATCCCTAGACCTTAAATTTTTTTAAATTTTAAGACAAGGCCTTGTCAAGGGTCTTGTTGAGTTTCTGAGGCTGGCCTCAAACTTGTGATCTTCTGCCGTAGCCTCCTGAGTCACTGGGATTACAGGCATGAGCCACTATGCTTACTTCAGAATTTTTACAGGCTTCTTTTGAACTGTTCTGGATGGGCAAGGCACTGTTTTGTACATGAATTGTTGCTATCGTGTTTCTTTCTTCATTTAGTTTGTAAACGTTTCCATTATTTTTTTTATGTTTAAATGACTATTCAGTACTTTATGGTATCATTATATTGTAATTTGCTTGCCTAGTCTCTTTGCATGTAGGGCCCAATTTTTTTAAAAATTTTTTTCTTTTAGTTGTAGATGGACACAGTATCTTTATTTTATTTATTTATTTATTTTTATATGGTGCTGAGGATGGAACCTAGTGCCTCACACATGCGAGGCAATTGCTCTACCACTGAGCCACAATCCCAGCCCCTAGGGCCCAATTATTATTTTTTTTTAATAGATGGGCACAATATCTTTATTATTTATTTTTATGTGGTGCTGAGGATCGAACCCAGTGCCTCATGCATACGAGGCAAGCGCTCTACCACTGAGCTACAATCCCAGCCCCCCTAGGGCCCAATTTTGACATTTATTATGCTGTTAAAATTTTTATGTAGCCGGGCAGTGGCGCATGCCTGTAATCCCAGCAGCTCGGAGGCTGAGGCAGGAGGATAGTGAGTTCAAGGCCAGCCTCAGCAAAAGTGAGGTGCTAAGCAACTCAGTGAGACTCTGTCTCTAAATAAAATACAAAATAGGGCTGAGGATGTGGCTCAGTGGTCAAGTGCCCCTGAGTTCAATCCCCAGTACCCAAAAAATAAATAAATAAACTTATGTGTTGGGTCAGGCATGCTGGAGCACATCTATTACAGGTATGTAATCCCAGCTGCTCAGGAGATTGAGGAAGAATGAAGTTTCAAGGCAACTTGGCTAGACTGTCTCAAAATAAAAAGCAAAAAAAGGTTAGGTTATCAAAAAATGACATAGCTCAGTGGTAAAGTGCCCCTGGGTTTAATCCCCAATACTGGGAGGGAAAAAAAAGATAGAAATTTTAGCCTACTCCCTGAAGTGGGGTTGCTGAATGGCAGTGTGGACTGGCCTTTGTGCATTACCAGGTTGTTCTTCAAAATGGTAGAGCTGGCAGCTAGGAATATAGCTCAGTGGCAAAGAGCTTGCCCAGCATGGACAAAGTACTAAAATCAAAACAAAACAAAAAACCAAGGAAACCAGAGTGATGGAGCCAGTTAACAATGATACATAGGTTTTTTCCTGTGCTAGATGGCGCTTAGCCTCATGAACCAGGGCACATTTCCCACAGTGGTCCCCCGCTGCCTTTTTTTTTTTTTTTTTGGTATTGGAGATTGAACTGAGGGGCACTCGACCACTGAGCCACATCCCCAGCCCTCTTTTGTGTTTTATGTAGAGACAGGGTCTCACTGAGTTGCTTAGCGCCTCACCGTTGCTGAAACTGGTTTTGAACTTGCGAATCTCCTGTCTCAGCCTCCCTAAGTGCTGGGATTACAAGTGTGAGCCACCACGCCCGGCTTTTAAATATTTTTTTTTTTAGCTGTAGGTGGACAGGATATCTTTATTTTATTTTTGTGTGGTCCTGAGGATCGAACCCAGTGCCTCAACGCGTGCTAGGCGAGCGCTCTACCACTGAGCCATAAACCAAAGCCCCTGCAACATTGAGATTTTAAAGATTTTTTAGTGACTGTATTATGGCTATTAGAGTGTCTCCCATTTATTGGAATAGAGACATTTTATGTGTTTACCCTCTGATTTAATTTGTTTCAACAGCCATACAGAGTGATAGTCTTGGTTGCACCCTGGGTCTTGATTTCTAAGTCAATTCCCTGAGGTAAAGTTAATCCTCCCAAGCCACAGAGCTGTCATTTGTGTCAGAACTAGAATTTGAATCTGAGGAGTCTGACCCTGCAGCAGCCATTTATCATGTTGCCAGCTGCTAATACTTATGCTTAATCCATGGTGAGCATGAGCCCAGGTGTAAGCGATTGCAGAAGCCGCCCCATATCATGATGGAAAACCCTTGTCTGTTCATGGCAGGCCAGGCAGCTGGGCAGTAGGCTGGAACTTGGAGTCTTGGGTCCCAGACTGACTGACGCCATCTGGTTGATTCTGAATGACCTTGGCCACATCTTCCCTCTCTAGGGGAATGCTTCTGCATCTTTCTTTCGTTCTTTTTTTTTTTTTTTTGGTGGTACTGGAGACTGAACCCACGGCCTTGTGCATACAAGGCAAGCACTCTACCAACTGAGTTATATCCCCAGCCTTCTGCATCTTTAAAATACACCTTTCTCTGTTTTTCAAGATTGTCTTTGAGATTGAGATATTTTATTTTATTTTATTTTTTAGTGCTAGGGATCTAACCCATTGGTGCTTTACTACTAAGCTACATCCCCACCCCCTTTTTTTTTGGAGACAGGATCTTGCCAAGTTGCTTTGGGCCTGGCTGAGTTGCTGAAGTCAGTCTTGGACTTGTGATCCTCCTATCTCAGCCTCCCAAATCACTTGGATTACAGGTGCATGCCACCACACCTGGCAAGAAGAGATTTAAGAATAGGCACAGGGTGAAAGTTGAAGTACTGGGAATTGTTATCATTTCTTGATGATTTCCAGGCTCCATTTGTTTTTTAAAAATTTTGAATTAATTTATGTTTCTTGGGAACAATCTCAAGTAAGGCTGAGCTTGGGCCAGTTGGGGCTAAATGAAGCTGTTCTATCTGAGTTATTACATATGAAAAGTAAAATCGAGTATCTGCAACTTACTTGAAATGCATAAAAATAAGATGGATTCATAGATGGATAAAGCAATAGATATTTCAGGCAGATGTGAGATACAAACAATTACAGTTGTAGAGTCTGTGTATATGCTCGGTTACTGTGTGGTTCTTTCAGCTGTTCTGTATGCTTTTATAATAAAACATTGAGATAGAATGCCTAAGATCGTGGCCATTTCATTCATGGGGGTGGAAGGGTTATATTCTGTAACAGATTTACCAGGGACCCATAAGCTTCATTTCCCCAGAAGTTCCACAGGGCTTTGACAGGTCCCCCTTGTGCAGTGGGTTGTTCCTGGTGCTTCAGAGCACAGAGTTACTTAGTTAAGTGCTCACCAGTCTTGGAAGCTTTTTGTTTTTTGTACTAGGGATTGAACCCAGAGGCACTTAATTACTAAGCCACATCCTCAGCCCTTTTTATTTTTTACTTTGAGACAGGGTCTCACTAAGTTTCTTAGGGCCTCGCTAAATTGCTGAGGCTGACCTTGAATTTGTGATCCTCCTGCCTCAGCCTCCAGTCACTAGGATTACAGTCATGTGCCACCACGCCAGGCTAGGCTCTTGTGTTTGAAAGAGAGTGTCCAGATGTTAGTAAGGGTCAGTCACCTGCAAACACAGGTTTGGTAGAGTGGTTAGATGACGTGTGTAACAGGGGTGATGACAGTTTCCAAAAGAGTAGATAAATCCCTGCCTCGGAGGTTGTTTCACAGCTCCTGACTCTCTGGAGAGAAGACTCAGCCAAGGGCTCAGAAGGATTTTGGTTTAACTTTAAATATTCCCTAGGTGATTATGTTGTGAGCTAAGTTTAGAATCACATTCTATTTGGGAAATTGGCAGTAAAAAATAAAGGGGGGAGGTGGGACTCAATCCTGCAGGGTCATAATATGTTCAATCAAAAACCTAAAAATCTGCCAGCCTCAGTGGCACATAAGTGTAACCCCAGTGACTGGGAGGCTGAGGCAGGAGGATTGCAAGTTTGAGGACAGCCTGGGCAACTAAGTGAGACCCTATCTCAAAAAAAAAAAAAAAAAAAAAAAAAAAAGGGCGGGGGATGTAGCTCAGTGGTAGAGAGTCCCTGGTTTCAATCCCCAGTACTACAGAAAAACCAAAAACCTGGGCAGGACGCAGTGTAGCTCAGTGGTAGAGCACTTGCCTAGCATCTTTGAGGCCCTGTGTTTGGCCCCCAGCATCTCTCTCTCTCTCTCTCTCTCTCTCTCTCTCTCTCACACACACACACACACACACACACACACACACACACACACGGATAGATTTTATATTTGCCAAGAGAAAAGAGGCAGTGTAGAGAGAAAAAAACTGGTGATAGGGAAAAATATGTATGTGTGTGTGTATGTGTTTTTGGTACTAGGGATTTAACCCCGAGGTGCTTAACCACTGAATTACATCCCCAGACCTTTTTATTTTATTTTTTTGATTATTCAAACTTCGTTGCTTTGTTTTGTACTTTAAAAATTGACAAAAGGGTTTACAATATCTGCTTTCCCCATGTTGATCATCAGGCTTTATGATAAGACAATGAAAATTTTATCACATCAGTTATGTATACTCAAAAACAATAGATAATTTTCAAGCATATCTCTTCAATCAAGAACATTTTACAAAATACATACTCTGGTACACATCTGAATTTATGCTATAATTGGACTTTAAAAGGCATTTAAAAAAAGAAAAATCTCCAACAAATTTAACACTGATAAGCCTAGCAGAATAATGCTGATGGCAAGCTATAAAGAGCTTTAAATATTGAATGTAATTTGAGGGAAGAGAAAGAAATTACCTGTTGAACTTACATTTAAATGTATCTGTTAGTAAGACTTTTCATGAATTTTAATAAAGTGAGCAACTCCTTTGCTTCTGGTAGTTTCTCAAATTTTATTTTCAAACTTGTGATAACATCTTAAAGAAATGGAATCCTGGGACTAGAATGTTTAAAGAAAAAGAAAACACTTGGGACAGGAGGATGTAACACCAGTACTTTCTTCATCTTTCCATGGTAAGTAACAAATCACTATTCACATTAAGGAAGAATATCAGAGATAATAAGTGGAATTTCATTTGGCTTATGTTTTATAAGTTAGCTAAGTACAATATCTCAATGGTAAAAATAAAAATTCAGGGGCTGGGGCTGTAGCTCAGTGGTAGAACGCTTGCCTAGCATGTGTGAGGCACTGAGTTCGATCCTCAGCACCACATATAAATAATAAATGAATAAAATAAAGATCCATCAACAACTAAAAAAATATTTAAAAAAATAAATAAAAATTCAAGGTAGTCTCCCTTAGGAAACTTAAAACAATAAATGTTGCCATCAATTAGCTATTAAATTTGTGGAATGGCATAATACATATTTGGGGGCATTCATGATAGGTCCATTAAAATTATTTATACTGCTATTTCCATTTTTTTTTAAATATTTATTTATTTTTTTAGTTGTAGGTGGACAGAATATCTTTATTTTATTTTTATGTGGTGCTGAGGATCGAACCCAGTGCCTCCTGCGTGCTAGGCGAGCACGCTACCACTGCGCCATAACCCCAGCCCCCTATTTCCATTTTTAATATAATCTTGATATACTCTGGGGGAGCTCTTTAGATAGTATATCCACTAAAAATAATGCCAGAATTGAAGTGAGAACAGAGTGGAAATGGAAAGAGGATGGGAGGTTAGTAATAACAAACATGATTTTTAAAGTTTCCTCACTAATGTCACAAAATTATATATATATATTATATATATATATAT
>CM053413.1:13570629-13581756 GCA_028644305.1 Xerus rutilus
AAAAAAAAAAAAAAAAAAAAAAAGAAGTATCATGCTCTGCAATGAAATGCTTGAGTTCTCCAACACACCGCTTACCTATTTCATGCAAATTCTGCCTCAGTGCAAACTGTATGGACTTTTCTAATGAAGGATCTTGCTCAATCAGCATTTTTACCACCATGCCAAACGTTTCACAGTCCTGTCGGTAAACCTGCTCAATCTCTTTGGTTTTTGATGCTGTTGCTTTCGAGCAACTGGTTAGTTGACTGTCTTCAAATAATTCTGTGCCATCTGTTGTATTTGACTCAGGTCCTTCTGGCTGGTCAATGAATAACGGTGCTGTGGATCCAGCCTCAAATTCAGAAATTTCAGGCAAGTTACTTTCATCTGATTTCTCAAGCTTCTCAGCAGCCCATTTGCTTGCAGCCTCAGCTAGTTCCTTTTCAGTTTGCCTACTGGGTTTGTCTAACACCTTTGATGAAGGAACTGCTGACAAACTTGAGGGTGAAGTATCTCTCGATGTTTTCAAAGACTGGACAGGTCTTTCTTTACTTCTATGTTGAGACTGATGGCAAGAGTATGTTTTGCTGCGTTCTGGAGAGTAGCTTCTACTACTGACACTGAAGCCAGATCTGCTGTGTGGAGAGTCCTTTTGACCTACAGGCGATTCTCTGAAAAAAGGAGCATCCCTTTAATGAGGAGACCAGTCTCTCACATAATGGGAAGAGTAGAAACTTTTTCTTCTCTCATGTCCATCTCTCATGTCCCTGTACTCAGGCTGTTGGTTTACAGAATGATCATCTCTTGTCCATCTATAGCCAGATTCATCATTGGGGTGACTCCGAGGAGGTACTCGTTCTCTTGGAAGTCTTTCATAGTCATATCGTCCCTCAAACCACATTTCATCTCTTCTGTGCCACTACTCTGGGCTGCGGGAAGACACCGTGAATACCGACCTTTTTATTTTTTGAGACAATGTTGCTTAGGACCTCGCTAATTTTCTGAGGTTGGCCTCAAACTTGTGATCCTCCTACCTCAGCCTCCAGAGTCCCTGAGGTTACGGATGTGCTTCACTGTCCCTGCTTTAAACATATTCTTTTTTTAAAAAAAATTTTTTTTAGTTGTAGATAGACACAATATATTTATTTATTTTTATGTGGTGCTGAGGATCGAACCCAGTGCCTCACGCATGCAAGGCAAGCACTCTACCACTGAGCCACAATCCCAGCCCATATTCTTTCTTTATAGAAGAAAAATTCCCATTTTAGTCCAAAATTCAGTACTGAACATGGCATATAATCTGAAAGCTCACTTTAGGCCATGGCCAACTTTTTTTTTTTTTCTTTTGCAGGGGAGGGCTAATGGGGGATTGAACTCAGGAGCACTCGACCACTGAGCCACATCCCCAGCCCTATTTTTGTGTTTTATGTAGAGACAGGGTCTCACTGAGTTGCTTAGCGCCCCTCCATTGCTGAGGCTGGTTTTGAACTCGTGATTCTCTTGTCTCAGCCTCCCTAAGTGCTGGGATTACAGGCTTGCACCACTGTGCCCAGCTTAGGTATTTTGAAATTTTTTTTTTCAGTTGTTGAGGGACCCTTATTGTATTCATTTATTTGTATGTGGTGCTGAGTATTGAACCCAGTGCTTCATACACGAGAGGCAAGTGCTCTACCACTGAGCTACAACTCCAGCCCTGTCTGGGTATTTTTAATGTCACTGCCACAATAGTCTGGGGGCAGGAAGGAGGTCAGAGAGAGGCCTGGAGAGGTAGTTCATTTGTTTGAGAACCAGGTATGACCTTTCTTTCTTTCTTTTTTCCTTTTTTATTTTTGAGACAGGGTTTCTCTAAATTGCTGAGGCTGGCCTCAAATTTGCCATTCTCCTGCCTCAGGCTTCCAAGTGTTGGGATTATACTGATGTGTCACCGCATCTGGCCCTGGGAATGACTTTTCCTAGAATGCAGAGAAAGGTCACAAGAGCCACTTCCAATTCCTGCCTTGCATGGTGACCGTACCTGCAGTGTCTGCTACCTCAGCCCTTTGAGGGCAAAAACATTTGATTTCATCCTAGGAGCCCTGGGTGGATATGGGAGGGGTGGAGATGGGGCAAGGCTGACCCCTCACTCTCCAGTGGCCAAGGCATCTCCGCACAGATGCAAGTGGACTTGGCCTTCTTCCTTAGGGAGCACTTCTGTCTTAGCGTAGCCTCCCCCTCCCCTTCTGTGAGGCAGTAAGGCCAGCCTTCAGCGTTCAGTAAGGTAGAATGTGAGGATAGCGAGCTGAGCTCAGCACATGATAATGTGATCAGCGTCGCTACTGCCATTACATGTCACCTGTTTCATGCACAGGAGATTTACCTGCCAATTGGCCATTGGAAAAACTCCCACACTCTTACTCCTCCTGAGGTAGGATAGACGACATAAGGATAGGTAGAAAGGAGACAATCAGGGAAGGAAAGAGGGACTGCAACTTTAAATCCAAAAACTCCATAAATGCCCTTACCTTCACCCCCAGGCCTGTTTTCCTCCAGGCCTAAATTCTTCAAAGGTTTAATAAATGTTAAGAGTGTTGTAACTCCAGCTAATTAGTGCCTATATACCTTGTTTGCTTACAGAATGTATTTTATACTAATTAAAAGAAGCCTAGGGAGAAATATTGTTAGATACCCATGATATGGGTGCAGTTCAAGGGCTGTCAACTAGATTACAACTTGAAGATGCTGAGAAGAATCAGACTACCATGGCCATCTGTGCTCCACCACCAAAGAAACAGAGCAAAATAGGCTGACCTCACCTCTATGTTTCTTTTTTTTTTTTTAATATTTATTTTTTAGTTGTAGGTGGACACAATATCTTTATTTTATTTTTATGTGGTGCTGAGGATCGAACCCAGTGCCTCCCGCATGCTAGGCGAGCACGCTACCACTGCGCCACAACCCCAGTCCCACCTCTATGTTTCTTATATTCAGTATTCACAAAAATTTTTTAGAGGAAGAGCCCAGGTGGCACACGTCT
Source organism: Xerus rutilus (assembly GCA_028644305.1). Lineage (NCBI taxonomy): Eukaryota > Metazoa > Chordata > Mammalia > Rodentia > Sciuridae > Xerus > Xerus rutilus. The sequence continues at coordinate 13,573,622 of CM053413.1, forward strand.
GTAATTCCAGCACTTTTCGAGGCTGAGACAGGAGAATCACAAGTTCAAAGCCAGCCTCAGCAATGGCGAGATGCTAAGCAACTCAGTGAGACCCTGTCTCTACATAAAACACAAAATAGGGCTGGAGATGTGGCTCAGTGGCCGAGTGCTCCTGAGTTCAATTCCCAGTACCAAAAAATAAAATAAAATAGAGCCCACCTGGGCAGGGAGCTCATGCCTGTAATCCCAGCACCTCCGGGGGGGGGGGGGGGGGGCAGGCAGAAGGATTGTGAGTGAGGCCATTCTCAGAAATTTAGCAAGGCTCTCTCTCAAAATGAAAAAAATAAAGGGGGTTGTGGTACGTGTAGCTCAGTGGTAGAATGCATACTGGGTTCAATTCCCAGAATTGCAAAACACAACCTAGGACCCCCCAAAAGTGTGTCTCATTCTCCAATGCCTGCACTTCCGTATTCTGCCCTATTGTTGGCTTTCCAGAATACATCTCTACTTGTGCCTCCTTTGATATCCTGTAACTCCTTTCTGTGGTGTTCAGTCCTCCTCAGACCACATCCGGTGACCCTCCCACACATAGATAACCACTGGCAACAGTCACTACCACCTTAGATCCTTCTCCTTGCATTGTGTTTAACAAAAACGGGAGCATACTCTACAGCTTATTTTGCACATCGATTCAAGAATATCTTTCAAGCCGGGCGCGGTGGCGCACGCCTGTAATCCCAGCACTTAGGGAGGCTGAGACAGGAGAATCGCGAGTTCAAAGCCAGCCTCAGCAATGGCGAGGCACTAAGCAACTCAGTGAGACCCTGTCTCTACCTAAAACACAAAATTGGGCTGGGGATGTGGCTCAGTGGTCGAGTGCCCCTGAGTTCAATCTCCAGTACCAAAAAAAAAAAAAAAAAAAAAAAGAATATCTTTCAACTTCAGTAAGTAGTCATAAAACATTTCTTGGTACTGGGGATTGATTCCATACTAAGTTACATCCTCAGCCCTTTTTATTTATTTTGAGACAGGGTCTCGCTAAGTTGCTGAAGCTGGCCTTGAATTGGCGATCTTCCTGCCTCAGCCTCCGGAGCAGCTAGGATTACAGGCGTGCGTCACCGCCTTAAAACATTCTTTTTAAAATCTTTTTTTATTTTTAAATTTAATTTATTGATTCTACTTAGGTATACATGATAGAATGCATTTTGATTTATTGTACACAGATGGAGCACAACTTTTCATTTTTCTGGTTGTACGTGATGTAGAATCATTCTGTGTGCAGTCATACACGAAGCTAGGGCTATGATGTCCATCTCATTCCACCATCTTTCCTGCCCCCAGACCCCCTTTAAAACATTCTTTTAAAAGGGTGCAGGGAAACACGTTTTATGTACATAATCTATTCAACTACCTGCACCTAATGCATCTCAGCTGCTTCTCCCCTACTCGCTTCGGTGCTGAGGATGGAACTCAGGGCCTGGAACGTGAGAGGCAAGCGCTCCACCACTGAGCCACACCCAGCCCTGCCTTCAATTCATTTGCTGTCATACAACAGAGAACGTGAGCATCTTGTGCACGTTCTTGCTTTCTGGAATACTCTGTCAAGGCGCTCCTCCGCCCGGTACCGCTCCGCGCACTCGCGTTTCCTGGGGCTGTACCGCAGGTGGCCGCCAGAGGCCGCGCAGGAACCGGACGACGTCACTGCGCATGCGCACTCCGCCGGGCGCACGTGTGGAGGGCGGTGGGCGGGAGGGGAAAGGTGGGAGGTGAGAGGTGAAGGGGCGGGAGTTGCGCGGGCGCCACGCACCGGACCGCGGGCCGGGAACGCGCACGCTGTGCCGCTGCCGTCGGGAGCTGCCTCTGCCACAGGTATTGCCGCGCGCGTCTCTGCGGCGCCTGCCGGTTTTGGGCCCGGCCTCCTCCTGTTGCCGGGGAGTGTCCAGCAGCCGCGTGGGCCTCTGACTGCAGCCCACGGGGGCTGCCGGTCTCGATCACCCGTCCTCACACCGCCCTGCTGAGCTCTGCGTCCCCGCCGCGTCCGTCCCTGCCCGGCAGCCCCCCGGGGCCCCAAGCCCCTGGTCCCGCCCCACCAGATCCGGCCGAGTTCGCACCTCCGCCCTAGCATCTTCTGCCCTGAGCCTGCTGTGGGGCTCCCGGGGTTTCCGGAGCACGGGGAAGCGTGTTGTCCGTTCTTCTCTCGGAAGGTCTGAGAGGCAGCATTACTATTTGCTGGTTCGCTCGATTTCTAGTTTTCTGTGTAGCTTGCACCCTAAACTTTGCTCACTGATGTTGCTCCTGTTGACTTCCAGGTGGGTGTATCACCCCAGTATATGCAGGGTTGTAATGTCACGCCAGCGCCAACCGCAGGGAGCCCTAGGTCTGGACTGCGTGCATCGCAGCGCGCTGTGCAACTGGAAGTGATGGAGGGACATTGAGTCCTCTGGTTCCGACACTTCCTACACCCCTTTCTGCGGTGGCAGGTAGAGCTGGGCAACTAAACTCTGGCGATTTTGCAATAATTCTTGTGAAGTGAACATAGGTTTCTTCAGTGAAGTTATCTTTTTGTATGTTTCTTTCATTTGACCAAAGGTTTTGTGAAATTTGGTTATTCAGCGTCCTTATTGTGCTAAAGGTTGAAGGTTTTATTAAGGAGTGAAGTTAAAGTGTACTTACTTGGCGCTGAATGCATTGTAGGTGTTCCTAAGTGATGTTTAATTGAAGATGGTATCTTTTTAACCATGTGTTAATATATTTTAGATTTTAAATGTTTTACATATTTGCAGCATTCCCACTGGCTACATGATATAAAAAACATAATAAAAGGATAAATATCTCTATATTCATTTTTTGGTCACAAATTGAAATGGTAAGAATTAGTTTTCATTTATTATGGACTAATCTGGTGTGGGAATGTTCTCTAGCTTGTTTTGCTACTGTGGCAAAAAGAGCACTTCTCTGCAGGCTTCCCTGATCACCAGTTTAGGACCCCTCCAATCTAGATTAGTTTATTGTCATGAGATGGGTAAAAAGTTTACTCCTAGTTTATGATAAGATAACAAAGGCATAAAGCTTGTGATTTGCCTGATGGTTATGTGAACAAGTTAACTGTCCAATTGGAGAAGGAACTGTGCCTGCTGGACTTGGGTACACATGTATTTATTGAAGTTGATGGTAGACTTTAGGGATGCCAGTGCCTAGCCATGCATAAGAATGTGTCCCAGGAACCCTGGAATGGCATTTAGGTTCATGTGCTGTTCATTTACTCTCACCATGGATGGCCATTTGCTGGCCACCAGTCTTAGTTATACTGGCTCCAGCAGGTACTGCCTATACAGTTTGTGTCATCACTCCCATTGGGAATGGATTCCCAAGGTCGCCTAGCTGTAGATCAGTCCTTCAGGCCAGGTCTACTGGACTCCACCACTTGAACTGCTGCCCTTGTAACTTGCTATGTTCCTGCACTGGCTAAAGAAACAAAAGTGTACTACTCAGGAGGCTGAGGCAGGAGAATTCTAAGTACAAAGACAGACTGGGTCACTTAATAAGACCCTGTCTTATTTATTTATGTAGGTACCAGGGATTGAACTCGGGGGTACTCGACTACTGAGCCACATCCCCAGATCTATTTTGTGTTTTATTTAGAGACAGGGTCTCACTGAGTTGCTTAGTGCCTCACTGTTTGAACTCTCGATTCTCCTGTCTTAGCTTCCCAAAGTGCTAGGGTTACAGATGTGCGCCACCATGCCCGGCCAAGACCCTGTCTTAAAAATAAATACATAAATAAAGGGCTAGGGTTGTAGTTTAGTGTTAAAGCAACCTGTGTTCAATCCCCAGTACCAAAAACAAAACAAAAACAAACAAGATCCATGTGGCTTCTGCCACCTGAATTAACACTTTTGAGTAATATTTATTGAGTGCTTATGCTGTCTGGGCACGGTGCTGTGTGCTTTAATATTAGCTTACCTTTCTTAATCCTCTTAATAAATAGATGAGATGATACTATTATCCTTTCTTTTATGGATGAGTTTTAGAGAAGTTATCTGGCCCTGTGTCACTGGCCAGTTAGGAGCTGGTCCCCGGTACAAACCCAGGTCTGTCTGACAACAGAGCTTCCATGCTTTCATGCTGTTGAACCTGCTGGCTTCAGTCTTCTGTTTGCTGCATTGGCAGATGAGAGGCAGTGGAAGACGGTGGTGGGGTGGAGCGAGGAAGCCAGTGTCACAGACTTGAATTAGACATGGTAGAACTCAGATGGAGATAGCAATTTGACCTATGCATTTGACACCTTCCACTTGAGCTGTTAGGAGCATTGCCTAGGAATGCTTGTAGGGTTCCTGGGTCCTGTATAAGCTTTACAGGATCCAAAGAGGGTGTGTGTGCAAGCATCAAGGGTACATGTGGATCTCAGGAAAAATATATATTAAAACTGATCTTCGTGTTTGAGACTTAATTTTTATTATGCATTTTATAATGTATAGCATATTGTCACAGTAGAACATGTATACAATTTATATGTAAACATATATATTGAGAGTATGTACTTGAATTAGTTTTTTTAGGGGGTGGGATGTGAGTCTTATCATGTTGTCCTTGAACTCCTGGGCTGAAGAGATTCTCTTGCCTCAGCTTCCTGAGTATCTAAGATGACAGGTACATGCCCTCCACCTCCAACTTGAAATTTTGTTGTTGGGATTTTATGATCAAAATATTTGGGAACTACTGGTTTCTTTTTTTTTTAATATTTTTTTTTAGTTGTTGATGGCCCTTTGTTTTATTCATTTATTTATATGTGGTGCTGAGAATCGAACCCAGTGCCTCACACATGCTAGGCAAGTGCTATACCACTGAGCCACAACCCCAGCCCCTACTGGTTTCTTTGATATTTACCTTTTTTTTTTCTTTTGTGGTATTGGGAATTGAACCCAGGGCCTCGTGTATTCTAGATAAGTGCCTTACCACTGAGCTACATGTCCAGCCCTTTATACATTTTATTTTGATGCAAGGTCTTGCTAAATTGCCTAGGCTGGCCTTGCTACAGGCTCCTGCCATAGCCTCCTGAATAGCTGAGATTGTGGGTGGGCAAACCCACCCTTATTGATTCTTAGCATTTTCTGGAAGTATAGAATATGCAAGGAATTGTGCTCACCGGTTGTTCTTGAGCAGGAGCCTAGTGAAGTTCAGTGTAATTCCACATAATCAGAGAGAATGGGTGTTCATATAAATAACCAGTTACAACTTATTTTTTTAAAATTGCAGTCACAGGGGCTGGGATTATAGCTTAGTGGTAGAGCGCTTGCCTCGCATGCGTAAGGCCCTGGGTTCGATCCTCAGCACCACATACAAAGCAATAAAATAAAGACATTGTGTCCATCTAAAAAAACAAATTAAAAACTAAAAAAAAAAATTAAAATTGCAGTCACAAATGTGAAAGAAGATCTGATATTTCAATAGTCGATGTCTCAAATTTAGCACCAGTCTTAAATTTGAAACTGGTGACTGATGTGGCCCCTCAGACAAGACTAGAAGATAACATTATGTTGAACTCCAATTTTTTTCTTTTTTAAAAATTTTTTCTTTTTAGTTATACATGACAGTAGAATGTATTTTGACATATCATACATACATGGAGTATAACTTTCCATTCTTGGGGTCGTACATGATGTGGAGTTACACTGGCTGTATATTCATATATGAACATAGGAAAGTTATGTCCGATTCATTATACTGTCTTTCCTATTCCCATTGTCCTTCTCTTCCCTTCATTCCCCTTTGTTGAACTCCTACTTTTTTTTTTTTTTTTTTTTTTGGTCCCGGGGATTGAACTCAGGGGCACTCGACCACTGAGCCACATCCCCAGCCCTATTTTGTGTTTTATGTAGAGACAGGGTCTCACTGAGTTGCTTAGTGCCTCGCCATTGCTGAGGCTGGCTTTGAACTCGTGATTCTCCTGTCTCAGCCTCCCTAAGTGCTGGGATTACAGGCTTGAGCCACCGTGCCCGGCTTGAACTCCTATTTTAAACATGTTAATTTAAGTTGGAGGCCAGAGGGAGTAAATCAGTTCACATAAATACTGCAGTTGTAATAGTCCTATTTGTTTCCTTCTTCATCTAGAGTATTTTCAAATAATCTAAATGTTGAAATCCCAAATGTATTCTTTATCATTTTACAATCAGATTTTATTTTATTCAGTTTCACTGCAGTGGTTGATCCATTGTCTCAAAATGAGCAGTTCAGAATTCTGCCTAATTTAAAAAAAATCTTTATCTTCCTCCACTTTATCTTTTCACAGTTGAATAGAATAGTTTGTGTTTCAGAGGTTCAATAATTATAACAGTGAATTTTGAGGAAGAAATGTTTTCCTAACTAGAGAAACCATTTTTACCTAGAGGAGACATTATTACTCCCTACTATTGGTTCTCAAACTTCAGCATGAATCAAAGTCACGTGCATGGTTTGTTTTAACCCCACCCCTAGAGTTGCCCATTCTCTAGGTCAGAGGTATGTTCAAAAATTTGAATTTCAAACAAATTTAAATTCTCAAAGCTGCTGCTGCTGACCTGGGTGCAGCTTTGAGAGTTCCATAAAAGGCACCTAAATAAACCCCAGCACAACACTAGTGCTCACCTGTGCTTCCTGCCAAAACCCATCAGCATCAATTTCCTAGTGTTGGCTTGCCAAGTACATAATTGGCTTTTGTTTTTAGCCCATGTTTTTATTACTTTTAGATGATGTCATAATTAATATTGCATTCTCACAGGTGCTGTGTAATCCCAGTGACTTGGGAGGCTGAGACAGGAGAACTGCAAGTTAGAGGCCAGCCTCAGCCAATACATGAGACCCTCAGCAACTTAGTGAGACCCTGTCTCAAAATAAAATTTTAGGGCTGAAGTTGTGGCTCAGCGGTAGAGCGCTTGCCTAGCATGTGTGAGGCACTGGGTTTGAATCTCAGTACCGCATATAAACAAAGTCCATTGACAAATAAAAAAAATAGAAATGCACTATTCTACATTATAAAAAAATAAAATTTTAAAAAAGGGCTGTGGGTGTGGCTCCAATGGTAAAGTGCCCATGGTATATTACCAGTACCCCTCCAAAAACAATTACATTCTCAATTATAGAGGTATTTCCATTTTCCCCCTTTAATCCAATATTTCTAAATTTCTCAAGAGGTTCAAATATTTATTTGTATATTTTTTGTGGTATTGGAGATTGAACCCAGGGCCTCTCCATTTCTAGGCAAGCACATTACTACTGAGCTGTGTTCCCAGTTCTTTTTAAAATTTTTATTTTATTTTATTTATTTGTTTGTTTATTTATTTATTTGGTACTGGGGATTGAACTCAGGGGTCCTTGGCCACAGAGCCACATCCCCAGCCCTATTTTGTGTTTTATGTAGAGACAGGGTCTCACTGAGTTGCTTAGTGCCTTGCCGTTGCTGAGGCTGAGGCTGGCTTTGAACTCGCAATTCTCCTGTCTCAGCCTCCCAAAGTGCTGGGATTACAGATGTGCACCACCGCACCCAGCTTAAAATTTTTATTTGAAGACAGGGTCTCTCATTAAATTACCCAGGCTGGCCTGTAATTTCCAATCCTGCCCCAGCCTACTGAGTTGCTGGGATTACAGGCATGTGCCATCATGCCTGGCTATTTATTTATTTGGCTGTGCAGGGATTGAACTCAGAATGTCCCGTGTGCTGGGCAAGAACTCTACCACTGAATCACATCCCAGGCCCTATTTATTTTTTCAATGTTGAGAATAGAAGGTAGGGCCTCATGCATGCTCAGCCTGTGCTCTACCACTGAACTACACACCCAGCCCTAGTTTGTGTATTTTTTAGATACAAGTCATTCAGGTTGAAGGAAAGTTAACAGACAAGCATGTACACACACACACACACACACACTTGGTAACCACTAGGACCTGCTGTGATTTCTTGCTCACTCTTTCTCTGTGTAACTGGATCATACTATTTTGTACCATTTCACATCATATTGTGAACATTTTTATGTAAAAATAGCAATGCTTTTTGTTTTTATAAACATAAAATCTTATTTACTTTTATGTTTTCCAACAGATTTCCTTCTTTGGGTCACCTTGTGCAGCCCGGTTTGCAGCTTTGGGTTATGAGCTTGGGTTGTACCTTTAAGAAGACTATG
>CM053413.1:13581856-13664239 GCA_028644305.1 Xerus rutilus
AGCCTGTAATCCCAGCACTTAGGGAGGCTGAGACAGGAGAATCGCGAGTTCAAAGCCAGCCTCAGCAATGGCAAGGGGCTAAGCAACTCAGTGAGACCCTGTCTCTACATAAAACACAAAATAGGGCTGGGGATGTGGCTCAGTGGTTGAGTGCCCCTGAGTTCAATCCCCAGTACCAAAAAAATAAAAAATAAAAAAATAAAAAAGAAGACTATGCTGTCAGAGGGTCTCCGTAGTTCCTCACTCTCATTATCTGCCCTAAGCTAGCCCACCCAACCCTTCCTCCCTCTACCAAGATCGTGTTCATGCTGCCTCATCTCCACATTGTAAGCAAGTTAAGACCTGAGCATTGTTCGGATTTGACAGTGATTTGCATTTGTCACCCACAATGACAGTGACTAATAGAAACATCAAGACCTGCTTTTAAGGCCTGGGAATGTAGCTCAGCTGTAGAGTGCTTGTCTAACATGCTCAAGGACTTGGGTTCAATCCTCAGTATGACAGAAAACAAAAACCTGCCTTTTATTGCATTTCATATTCTTTTTAAAAAAATACCTTTTATTTATTTATTTCTATGTGGTACTGAGGATCAAACCTAGCAAGTGCTTTACACTTGCTAGGAAAGCACTCTGTTGCTGATTTACATCCCCAGACCTCTGCATTTCATATTCTTGTCAGGGAGGAAAATCTTGAATTCTTTATCTCCCAAAAGCCATCCGGAGCCTACCTGTGAAAAAGGACATACATGGAGGTGGGCGCTGTGGCACAGGCCTGTAATCTCAGCAACTTAGGAGACTGAGACAAGAGAATTGCGAGGATTGCAAGTTTGAGGCCAGCCTCAGCAATTTAGTGAGGTCCTAAGCAACTTAGAGAGACCCAGTCTCAAAATAAGACATAAAAAAAGGGCCAGGGGCTGGGGTTATGGCACAGTGGTAGCGTGCTCGCCTAGCACGCAGGAGGCACTGGGTTCGATCCTCAGCACCACATACAAATAAAAATGGAGATATTCTGTCCACCTACAACTAAAAAATAAAAAAAAAATGAAAGATTAAAAAAAAAAAAAAAGGGCCAGGGCTGTGGCTCAGCACTTCCTGGGGTTCAGTACCCCCCCAAAAAAACCAAAACAAAATCATACATGGAATTTTGCTAGAAGTGCTTCAGTGCACCTATTTTAGATCTGTAGTGTTTTGTTTTGGGTGAAGCTGGATCATGAGGAAGCATTGTAATTCTGGACCCTCCTCCAGTTGTTCTTACTCAGCTTGCTTTGTGTGGCCCCATCAGCTTGCATTATGTTCTTCATAGGACACTTCTAAGGAAGACTTGGGGACCTGTGAGAAATTTTCTTCAAGTCAAATGCCTGGAATGGTTGTGCTTCTGAGCCACTGGCTTGATTTTTGTCACTGTGAACCATGTCAGTGTTCCCTCTTTGCCTTGGCTATTAGGGAGCTCAGAGTTAGATTTGTATCCAAGGTACTCTAGTTTGCACTTTCTGTATTAATACTTCTGGTCTATTCTGGTCAGTGTTTTTTGGGGGGGGACAGGGGCAGGGATTGAAACCAGGGATGCTTTACCACTGAGCCACATCCCTAGGCTTTTTTTGGGGAGGTGGGGGGTACTGGGGATTGAACTCAGGGGCACTCAATCACTGAGCCATATTGCAGCCCTCTTTTGTATTTTATTTTATTACTTCTTTTACAATGTTTTATTGTCCCTATTAGCAGATAGCACTTTATTTATTTATTTTTAAAAGTTTATTTATTCTACTTAGGTATACATGATAACAGAATGCGTTTTGATTCATTGTACACAGATGGAGCACAACTTTTAATTTCTCTGGTTGTACACAATATAGAGTCACACCATATGTGCAGTCATACGTGATCCTAGGGCATTGATGTCCATTTCATTCTACCATCTCTCCTGCCCCCATGGCCCCGCCCCTCCCCACCCTCCCCTTTGACCAAAATTCCTCCATTCTTCCCATTCCCCCTCCACCATTATAGATCAACATCCACTTACCAGAGAGAACATTCAGCCTTTGTTTTTTTGGGATTAGCTTACTTTTTTTAGTATGATATTCTCTAACTCCATCCAATTACCTGCAAATGCCATAGTTTATTCTCTAGTAATATTCCATTGTGTATATATACCACAGTTTCTTTATCCATTCATTTATTGAAGGACATCTAGGTTGGTTCCACAGTTTAGCTATTGTGAATTGAACTGCTATAAACATTGAAGTAGCTGTGTTACTGTAGTATGCTGTTTTTAAGTCCTTTGGGTATTCATGAGGAGTGGGATAGCTGGATCAAGTGATGGTTCCATTCCAAGTTTGCTTTCCAGATTGGTTGCACCCATTTGCAGTCCCACCAGCAATGTATGAGTGTGCCTTTTCCCCCACATCCTTGCCAACACTTATTGTTGTTTGTATTCTTTTTTTGGGGGGGACTAGGGATTGAACTCAGGGCTACTTGACCACTGAGCCATATCCCCAGCCCTAAAATGTGTTTCATGTAGAGACAAAGTCTCACTGAGTTGCTTAGCGCCTCGCCATTGCTGAGGCTGACTTTGAACTCATGATTTTCCTGTTTCAGCCTCCCAAAGTGCTGGGATTACAGGCGTGCACCACTATGCCCAGCTTGTTTGTGTTCTTTTTTTTTTTTTTTTTTTTAAATATTTTGTTTTTAGTTGTAGATGGACACAATGTCTTCATTTATTTATTTTTATGTGGTGCTGAGGATCGAACCCAGTGCCTCACGCATGAGAGGCAAGCGCTCTACCACTGAGCTACAATCTCAGCCCTTGTTTGTGTTCTTGATAACTGCCATTCTGACTGGCATGAGATGAAATCTTAGACTAGTTTTGATTTTCATTTCCCTAATTGCTGGAGATGTTGAACATTTTTCTATGTTGATCTGAAAGTATTCAGCTCCTTAGCCCATTGATTGATTGGATTGTTTTTTTGTTAAGTTTTTGAGTTCTTTATATATCCTGGAGATTAGTGCTGTAATGTGCATGTGACAAAAATTGCTCCCAGAATGTAGGTTCTCTGTTCACCTCATTTATTGTTTCTTTTTCTGAGAAGCTTTTTAGTTTGAATCCATCCCATTTATTGATTCTTGATTTAATTTCTTGTGCTTTAGGAGTCTTGTTAAGGAAGTTGGGGCCTAATCTGAAATGATGAAGGGTTGGGCCTCCTTTTTCTTCTCTTAGGCGTAAGGTCTCTGCTGTAATTCCTAGATCCTTGATCCACTTTGAGTTGAGTTTTGTGCATGGTGAGAGATAGGAGTTGAGTTTCATTTTGCCACATATGGATTTCAAGTTTTCCCAGCACCATTTGTTGAAGAGGCTATCTTTTCTCCAATGTATGTTTTTGGTGCCTTTGTCTAGTATAAGATAATTGTATTTATGTGGGTTTGTCTCTGTGCTATTTTGTATTTTATTTAGAGACAAGGTCTTACGGAGTTGCTTAGTGCCTTGCTGCTATTGAGATTGGCTTTTTTTTTTGGTACTGGAGATTGAACTCAGGGGCAATCGACCACTGAGCCACATCTCCAGCCCTATTTTGTGTTTTATGTAGAGACAAGGTCTCACTGAGTTGCTTAGCACCTCGCCATTGCTGAGGCTGGCTTTGAACTCGCGATTCTCCTGTCTCAGCCTCCCTAAGTGCTGGGATTACAAGCTTGCGCCACCGCGCCTGGCTTGAGGCTGGCTTTGAATTCACAATCCTCCTGCCTCAGCCTCCCGAGCTGCTGAGATTATAGGTGTGCACCACTGAGCCTGGCCCCAGCCCTTTTTATTTCTTATTTTGAGACAGGGTCTTGCTAAGTTGCTGAGGCTGGCCTTGGACTTGTGATCCTTCTGTCTCAGCCTCCCGAGTCAATGGCATTACAGGTGTGTGCCACTGTGTCAGGCTTGGGTTAATTTTTGTGTATGATATAACAGGTTATAAAGAGTAAGGGTCCAGTCTTACTCTTTTGCATGTGACTGTCCAGCTGATCCCATTACTATTTGTTGAAGAGACTGTCCTTTCTCCATTGTATGGCCTTGACCCCTTCGTTGAAAATCAGTTAATCATAATTGTGAGGGCTTATTTCTGGGTTCTCTGATCCGTTTTATTGGTTTATATGTCTGTCCCGATGCCAGTTCCACTGTTTTGATTACTGTCGCTTAGTAGTAAGTTTTGAAATCAGGAAGTGTTAAGTCCTTCAATTTAGTTCTTTATTTTCAAGATTGTTTTGACTCTTCAGAGTCCCTTGAGATTCCATGTAAGTTTTAGAATAGGCTTCTTTGTTTCTGCAAAAAATTCTGTTGGTATGTTAAAAGGGGTTACATTAAACCTCTAGGTTGCGTTGGGTGGTGTGGTGTCTTAAGTACATTACTTCTTTTTTTTTTTTTAAATATTTATTTATTTTTTAGTTGTAGGTGGACAGAACATCTTTATTTTTATGCGGTGCTGAGGATCGAACCCACTGCCTCGCCCTCACACATGCGAGGCAAGCGCTCTCCCACTGAGCCACAGACCCAGCCCCAAGTACATTACTTCTTTGAATTCACAAATACAAGCTTTCTTTCCTTTGTGTCTTTAGTTTCTTTCAGCAATGTTTTGTAGTTTCACTTTATCTTTTGCCCCCTCTCCTGTTAAATTTATTCCTAGTATTTTTTTCTTTTTGATAGTATTATAAATGTAATGTTTTCTTAATTTTCTTTTTAGGTATTCATTGTTATATGTATAGCAATGCATCTGTTCTTTGCATGTTCATTTTGTATACTGCAACCGATGCATTAATTTTGTAGCTGTGTGTGTGTAACTTTTAGGGTTTTCTACATAGAGCAGTATGTCATCTGAAACAAATAATTTTTTAAAAATATTTTTTTTTAGTTGTAAATTGACACATATCTTTATTTTATTTATTATTTTTATGTGGTGCTGAGGACTGAACCCAGTGACTCACGCATGCGAGGCAAGCGCTCTACCACTGAGCTATAGCCCCAGCCCCTGAAACCAATAATTTAAAAAAATTTTTTTTTTTTGGTACTGGAGATTGAACTCAGGGGCACTCAACCACTGGGCCACATCCTCAGCCCTATTTTGTGTTTTATGTAGAGACATGGTCTCACTGAGTTGCTTAGTGCCTCGCCATTGCTGAGGCTGGCTTTGAACTCGTGATTCTCCTGTCTCAGTCTCCCAGAGTGCTGGGATTACAGGCTTGCGCCACCATACTCAGCTTAAAATATTTTTTTAATTGTTGACAGGAGTTTTATTTTATTTATTTACATGCAGTGCTGAGAATCGAACCCAATGCCTCATGAATGCTAGGCAAGCGCACTGAGCCACCACCCCAGCCCTGAAACAAATAATTTTACTTCCTTTCCAATTTTGATGTTTAGGAGAAGGAGGAGATGAGAATGGGAGAAGATTCTTGACTCATTGCTCTGACTAGAATTTTTTTTTTTTGTACTGGGGATTGAACTCAGGGACGCTTAACCACTGAGTGATATCCCCAGCCAATTTTACATTTTATTTTGAGACAGGGTCTCACTATGTTCCCTAGGATGGGCTTGAATTTGGCAATCTACCTTCATCGCTTGAGTTGTTGGAATTACAGGTTGTGCCTCTATGCCTAACTGGCTAGAAGTTTTAATACAGTGTTAAATAAAAGTGGCAAAATGGGTATCCTTATTTTGTTCTTGGTCTTCTATCATTGAATGTTTTATTAGCTGTAAATTTTTCATATATAGTCTTTATCATGGTGGAGATTTTCTTCTGTTTAGTGTTTTTATCAAGAAAAGGTGTTGAGGGCTGGGGTTGCGGCTTAGTGGTTGAATGCTTGTGTAGCATGTGTGAGGCACTGGGTTCAGTTCTCAGCACTGCATATAAATAAATGAATAAAATAAAGGTCTATCAACAACTTAAAAAAAAAAGAAAAAAGAAAGTGTTGAGGGCTGGGCATGTTGGTGCATGCATGTAATCCTAGTGGCTCAGGAGGCTGAGGCAGGAGGATTGTGAGTACAAAGCCAGCCCTCTTGAATTACTGGGATTACAGGTGTGTGTCACCATGCCCAGCTGAGAGAATTTATTGTTTTGTTTTGTTTTTCTACGCAGTGCTGGAGATTGAACCCAGGGCCTCAGGCATGCCATGCAAGCACTGTACTACTGAGCTACATCCCAAGCCCTCAAATGCTTTTTCTGCACCAATTGAAATAGTCATTGTGTTTTTTTCTTCCATTCTGTTAATGTCGTGTATTACATTAATTTATACTTGTTTGTTGAACTCTCCTTGCATTCTGGGAATAGGTCTCACTTTGTCATCTGAGATGAATTTTTAATGTCTACTTTTTATAAAACTCAGTGAGTCAACAGATAATTATTGAGTTTCTCCTGTGTCCTAGATACTATTGAAAATGCTGAGAATTCATCACTGAACGGGGCTGAGTCCTTGCTTTCAACAAGCTTATGTTGTAGACTAAAGAAAATTTCAGCGGAAAGTGCTGTGGAAAGCAGAAAGTTGGCGAAAGCACTTGGCTCGGGGGCTGCACACCGTAGACCTGTGTGAGCGTTTGCTGTGGTTGTAAATGGGGTAGAGTTAGACTGGTAGTGGTGGTAGGGAGTGTTTTAGTTTGAGTTGGAACAGGTCTTTCTGAGACAAGAGAGGTGAGATGGTGACAGCATGTAAAGACCTGGGGGACAACTTTCCCAGCACAGGAGGCAGTACAGAAGCCCAGAGATGGGACTCAAGCATGACAGTCTGGAGGAGGGTGGGGAGGGAAGGTCTGAGAAGTAGATAGGGCCCAGATTTTGTAGGGATCGTAGCCTTATAGTAAGTTTGGATTTTACTTTAAGTGTAATGGTCAACATTGGAGTGTTTTAAGCAGAGTAGTGACATCAATGATCTGTGCTTTAGAAAGATACATGGAGGATAGTGTGAGGCAGGAAAGTGGAGGCTGGTATTCCTGTCCATATGACCCCTGAGGAAGAAGCCAAGGAGATGATGATGTGTGATCCATTGGGATCTAGCTGGGAGGTGTATCTGTTATAAGCAGCGGATTCAGATGTGGACTCCTTTCTAGGTTGCTTCCTAAATTTTGGCCTGAGCAATAAATAGGGTAGATAGCATTTTAATTAACTGAGCCGACTGAGAGAAGAACAGGGTTTTGGCCAGGTGTAGTGGCACATGCCTGTAATCCCCGTGTCTTGGGAGGCTGAGGCAGAAGGATTGGGAGTTCAAAACCAGCTTTAGCAACTTAGCAAGACCCTACCTCAAAATAATATTATCAAACGGGCTGGGGAGGTGGCGGAAGGGTTAAGCATCCCTGGGTTCAGTCCCTGTACCAAAAAAACCAAAAAACAAAAAACCCAAAACAATCAAAACCCCCCAGGATTTTGGGGGGAAATCAAGCATTCTGTTTCAGTGTCATTAGATTTGAGATGCTTATTAGACATCTGAGTGGAGATGCCGAGTGGGAATGGGAGTTTGAAGGAGGCACTTGGGGGAGAGGCTTGAGGTGCATGTCTCCAGTCATCAGCAAACAAAGGAGACTCGAGTAACTAGCTGGGTGTGAAACTCTGGGGAGAAGGGGCAGCTGAGGAAGCCAGCCTGGAACAATCTCCAAGGAAGCAGCAAAGGAGGCTAAGAAGAAGGGAGCACACAGAGGGGCATGATGAAAGTGAAGACCAGGACATAGCATGCTGCAAGTCATTTTGGGATACCATCAGCCCTTTCAGTGGCTGCCTGTGCTGGTGTTTGATCCTGAGAGTCATGGCTCAGTCCACTAAGTGGTTTTGCAGTTCTTAGATTGAAAGAATGGAGGTTTCCTTATGATCTCAGTAGCCTAGGGGCCAGAGGTTGCCGGATACTGTGTAACAGAAAAAACTTTGACAAGTTACATAGTAAATTTCTTGTGAAGACACAGAATTAAACTTTCAGTTAAGACAAAAGGTACGGTTTGGGAAGATGGAAAAGATGCATGGTGGTGAAAGGTGCAAAATGGTGGGATTGTACCTGATGCTGCTGAACTATACACTTCAAAATGATTAAAATTGTAATTTTATGTTAAAATTGTAATTAAAATTGTAATTTTATGTTATATATATGTGTGTGTATATATATATATACATACACACACACGTATAGCACAACCAAGGTACATCACTTTGTCACTGATTATAGTAAGATACACCTTTGAATCTGAATAGTAGTCTGCTCATATTGGTTAAAGTATTTTGTTGAGGGCTGGGATTGTGGCTCAGTGGTAGAGCGCCTGCCTCTCATGCGTGAGGTACTGGGTTCGATCCTCGGCACCACATAAAAATAAATAAAATAAAGTTATGTCCATATACAACTAAAAAAAAAAATTAAAAAAAAAAAAGTATTTTGTTGAGAGGTATTATGCAATCAACTTTCTTTTCTTTTTTGGTACCAGAGATTGAATCCAGGAATGCTTTACCACAGCCCTTATGGATTTTTTAAAAAAATTTTTTTTAGTTGTTGATGGGTCTTTATTCATTTATTATTTATATGTGGTGCTGAGGATCGAACCCAGTGCCTCACACATGCTAGGCAAGCACTCTACCACTGAGCTATAGCCCCAGTCCCCCTTTGTGAATTTTTAAGATTTTGAGATACAGTCTCGCTAAGTTGCTGGGGCTGCCCTCAAACTTGAGATCCTCCTCTCTTAGCCTCCTGAGTCACTGGGATTATAGGCAGGCTCCACTGCTGTTCACCATGGGAGTGTTCCTTGACTAGGAGTTGGAACAAGTGCTGATCATTGTCATATGCTGTGACCTGGGTTGTATGGCATAATCTCCCTAAGCCTCAGTTTATCTGTAAAATAGGATTTTGTATGGGGTGATCCCATCTCTGTCAGCTCTGAAATTCTGTAACTTCCTATTCCCTTTGCCTTCCTATTCCCTTTGTCACTTTACAGTCTGGGAAGTGATTGAACATTTGGGAGAATTTTGTGGTCCTAGAGCATATCATAATCTATAATTGTTTCCATAGCTGGAAAATGTTACTCTCAGAATATAAATATGGGGGGGGGAGGGAAGCATTTAAAACTTTAGCAGGCCTTGTAATTTGAGGCAGAAATAAAAACTGCGTTGTTTAGACTGACTAAATATTTGGGAATGAGTACCATGTAAAAGTAATTTAAGTTTATCTGTGAGGCTTCACACATTGTGACTTGACAGGGACCACAATGGTTAGAAGGTGTTTGAGCCCCACACACCCTACTTTGTCTTCTAGAGTGTGGAAAGAGACACTTGGGGCCTTGTCTGGGCCCAGTGGTAAACAGTGTGGGAGGTATGGGGACAAGAGACCCTTGATGGCAGGTGGAATGGAGAGGCTGCAGGAGAGTTGTTGGAAAGGGTCAGTGAAGTCTGCAGCTGGCATGCTGGGGAGAGTTCTGAGGGTTTCCAGATTCTGTCCCCAAGTAAAAGGGCCGAGTGAATCTCATTTCCTGGCTATCTTCTGTGCCATGCTTCCCTCACAAACAGCTCTCTGCACTCTGTTTGGAATGCAGCCATCTTCCATGCAGCATTTCTATTAAGAGCTCTTGAGGTAGCAATAAAACCAGTTCATCACACCTTCCATTTTTGGGATAAGATTGTGAAAATTGTCAAGAGCCTTGTTGCCTTCCAGCAGAGTATATTCCTGACAGAAAGTCAGGCAAGGAGCCTCTAATCTCTGTGACCTCCAGCCAAAGGCTGGTAGCAGGAGGCTGGTCCTGGCCTTGCTCCTGCTAGCACCTGTTGGGGCCAAGGCTGAGGGCATTGTCTCCCTGGGCCAAGGATCTTTTCCTGTGTAATGAGACCCATCAGGGCCACCCACCATGGACTGCTAGGTTATTTCTAGCTTTAAAATGGATTTTTTGCTCACATTCTTAGCAGTGGTCAGTTATCCTTTTGTCTTTCCTGCTTAGGTCAAGAGGGAATAAAAATGTAGGTCACTGGCCTTATGGAAGGAAATCTTTAATATATTTGTTGATGTTCATTGTGAAGGGAGTTGGCATTATGTGCATGGTTATTTATGACAGCCGTTAGAATCAATAAATGTAGTAAAGATTTTGTTCAATCTGGAAGTTTCTGTGCCATCCCAACAATTATTCTAAAATGTGGCAGTAGTCATCCTCTTGTATGTATTTGTGCTTCTTCAAATTCTCTGAAATCAGCTTTCATTCATTAACTGAAATTCCTTTCTTTTTTTGGTACTGTTAAGTTGATCTTCGGAAAATTCTTCCAGCTTATGTGACTAATTTTGATGCTTAGACAAACAAAATTTTCTGCCCCGAGCATTGGTCCACTTTGCAAAACAACTTTCAGAAAAACTCCCCTGAAGAGATGAATTGTTTGCACCAGTGGACTAGTTTAGCATAGTGAATGGACCCGTAGTGACTTTCCACCCTGCTCCAGGCAGGCCCTGGATGCTAGGGAATGCAAGGTGATTCAGCTCTGACCTTTTCCTGAGGGGGACTATAGCCGGTAAGGGGAGGCCATAGAGTCCACAAGAACTGTGTGTGATGGACATACAGCTGCAGAAGCTCAAAGAGGGCTGCTGCTTCTAACAGGAAAGCTTTGCTTTCTTTTTTGCTCATCTTTTTTTTTTTGATTTTAACTTTTTAATACAGAAATTCATTCACATGACACAAAATTGAAAGAGTGCAACGGAGTATACATGAGAAAGGGTTTCCCTTCCATCCTGCCACTGTCTACCAGATCTTTCCCAGAGGTAGCTGTTACCTCTTCTCAGGTGCCTATTCAGGGGTGTTTTGTGCATATACAAATACACAGAGAGCTCTTTTCCTTTTTCTAACTTGAAAGTAGCACACTATATGCCTCCCCTCCTTTTTTTTTTTCCTCAGTGTTTGTGATTGTCCATTGTCAGTACCTGAGAGCTGAGCTGGGCTGGGCATAAAGCTCTGTGGTAGAGCACTTGCCTGGCATGCACAAGGCCCCAGGTTCCATACTCAGCACCAAAAAGCCAAAACCAAACCAAAACAAAAATGCACAAGAGCGTCCTCATTTTCTTTTACACCTGGAATATTATCCAGGTGTAAAAGAAAATGAGATGTTGTTAAGATGTACTTAAATTTATTTAGCTAGAGCTATGCTGATGGAATTGTGTGCAGTTTTAACTTGTGCTGGCATCAGTCCACCTATGGCCAAGTGCGTCTGCCCATCACTTATCAGAGGCAGGAAAGCTGGGTTGGTGAATATGTGCTTTTGTAATTTTGATAGTTCTTACAGATAAACCTCCACAGCAGTTTTACTCACATGTTCCTAAGCAGCTTGTGACAGTGTCTCTTTATCCACACCCTCACCCACACTATGATACCACACAATTTGATCTTAACAATTTGACAGGTGAAAAATAGTTTCTCTGTGTAGATTTCACACACCCTCATACCCTCATGCCTTTTGGTTCAACCTGCAGAAAGGTTGAAAGAGTAGTAGAATGAATGCTCATATTATCCCAGGGGTAGTTTTAATTTATATCTGTCTCGTTGCAATAAGATTTAAGGACCATTTATATTTTCTTTTCAGTGAGAAAGCTGTTCATATCCTTTGACCAGTTTCCTTTGAACTTTTCTTTTTCCAATTGATTTTGTAAAAATTTCTTTATGAGGGAACTAGCACCTTATCAGTGATATGAATTGCAGCTATCATTTTTACTTAGGATGATTTTGTCATAAATTTTTTTGGGGGGCCTGGGGTTGTGGCTCAGTGGTAGAGCGCGTGCCTTGCATGCGTGAGGCACTGGGTTTGATCCTCAGCACCACATACAAAATGCATAAATGAATAAAATAAAGGTTTAAAAAAATCTTATTAAAATTTTTTTTTGGTTCTCAATTGGGTTATTTGTTGGCCTTTATTTATTTATTTAGCAGTACTTCCTGAGTATCTGGGATTACAGGCGTGTACCACTGCACCCAGTTCTAGAAGTGTCATGTCTTCAAGGAAGGGTCTAAGAGGTTCCCAGAGAGAATAGGGAACTTGACTCAGACTAGTGGGGTTCTTGGCATTTGTGTTAGAGAAGAATTTCAGCATGTGCCATTCAAAGGCATAGACAGGTATATTTAGGAAAGTAGATAACATGTTCAAGGGAGAATGTGCACTGTCTCCAAAGGGAGAGAGCCACCCCTCGGTGTGGGGTGTTAATATTTATGGAGGACTAGACTAGGGGCTGGACTAGAGGTGGAGGCAGGGTGGAGTTGGCAGTTTCATGCCAGTTTTCCCTTTGCTTGCACATTTCCCTCCTTTTACAAGGGCCAAGGGCCTGTTGCTCAGGAGTTGCAGTTGTTCCTGAGTGCTTTTGCATCTCAGTGGTTCATGGGTGTTTCCTTTGAGACTCAGAATCTGTATTATAAACCCCTTTTTCAGAAGTACCTTTTTTTTTTTTTAAAAGATGTATGGAGACATGCAGTCAAAAGTCTTAGCCCAGAGCCTAGCACATGGTGTATAGATGCAAGTAATTTTTATTTGGTAAATGAAGAAAGCTGGAAAGAATTTTCAGTATATTTTGGGTGTACCTATATAACAGACAAAGAAATGTGCAGTCACTAGAGAACCATTAAAGGCTTTTGTGCAAAGGGTGACTGACTCAAGCAGGTGTTTATTTCTGGCAGCTGTCCCTACTGGCAGTGTTGGAAGATGAACCAGAGGTGAGGTACAAATGAAGGTAGCCAGATCACACAGGAGATTTCTTAGAATTGCACTAGCTGAAGGTTGTGGGGATCCTGCCTGCTTGCCACTAGTTGAGTTTAGCATATGTTAAAGAGGTCGGCACCATAGGGTTGACTTAATTTGGCGACTCTTGGATTCTGAGATTTGGTATAGGAATGGTTCTCAGAGGGTATGTTTTTTTTGTTTTTTTTTTTTTTTTTTTAAATATTTTTTTAAAATATTTTTTTAGTTGTAGATGGACACAATGTCTTTATTTTATTGCTTTGTATGTGGTGCTGAGGATCGAACCCAGGGCCTCACGCATGCGAGGCAAGCGCTCTACCACTGAGCTACAATCCCAGCCCCTCAGAGGGTATGTTAAAACACATATTGTTGGGCCTCACCCCAGACTGTCAATCCATCAGGTTTAAGGTAGCTAGACCCAATAATCTCCCTCCCCTTTTTTTTTTTTTTTTTTTTTATTTTTTTAGTTGTAGATGAACACAATGTCTTTATTCTATTGCTTTGTATGTGGTGCTGAGGATCGAACCCAGGGCCTCACGCATGCGAGGCAAGCGCTCTACCGCTGAGCTACAATCCCAGCCCTCCCTCCCCTTTTTTTGGTACTGAGCAATGAATGCAGGGCCTCATGCATGCTGGGCAAGCCCAATAATTTGCATTTCTAGTAAGTTTCTAGGTGTTGCTATTGCCCTTGGTTTGAGGACCACACTCAGAAAATCACCTTGGAAGAGGGAAGAGTGAAAGAAAAATCCAAGATAAGGGGAGTTTTATACTGAGACAGTTGTGAAGAGCAGGATAGATGAAGCATTCCTTTTTAAAAAGACTTTATTCAGAGAAAGAGAATTATTGTCTATCTTTCTTTGAGAACACCTTTCAGAAGCTGAGAGGAAGGTGTTTGGTGCATACTGCCCTGATAATCAGTATCTGACTCTGGTTGGTTGGTTTGCTCATTACTTATTCAGCAAGTTTTTTCTGGGCCCTGATGTACAATCATGAACAGGGAATTTGTTTATAGTCTTGACAGAGGACAGATAATAAACCAGGGAACAAACCACTCATATAATTAGAGTTCTTAATCCTCTGAAAGAGGCTCTGTGAGGTACAGTGAAGGAAACTACTGGTAACATATTGTCAGGGGAGGTCTTTTTGTAGAAGTGACATTTCACCTGAGACCTGAAGGATGAAAAGGAGCCAGCCAATAAAAAGAAGAGGGAATAGAGAAGGGAACAATATGTGCCAGGGCCTTGAGATGGAAATAAGGCTGGCACACACAAGGCATTGGAAGATAGCAGGGGACGTGAAGGTGACACAAGGCGAAGCTGGGGAGGATCAGGGCAAGCTGTGCAGAGCCCTTGGAGCAGGGGCAGGCATTTGGGCTTTGTACTAAGTACAGAGGGTATCTGGGCCAGGACATTGATAGAATCAGGGTGCAGTGGCAAATGTCTGTAATCACAGCTACTCAGGAGACTGGGGTGGGAAGATCCCAAGTTCAAGGCCAGACTGAGCAATTTAGCAAGACCCTGTCTCAAAAAATAAAAACAATGGGAGATGTCGCTCAGTGGTAGAGCACCCCCGGGTTCATTCCCCAGTAACACACACACACACATGCACATACACACACACATACACAGAGGAAAATAAAAGAATCTGTATCCACTCTGACCTCTGAGACGGGTGGATTGAAGGAGGATAAGAAGGGATCTATGAGACCTGGAACGTGGCAAGACAAGATCAACATAATAACTTAAATCAGAAATGTATTCCAATACTATTGTAGTAAAAAAATGTATATTGGTTACTTTCATAATTGAAGTATCAGTATTGGGGCTCATAAAGGGGCTTCTGTGTTTTTTGAAAGTATTTTTTAGTTATAGATGGACACAATATCTTTATTTTGTTTATTTTTTTAATGTGGTGCTGAGGATTTAACCCAGTGCCTTACAAGTGTGAGGCAAGCGCTGTGCCACTGAGCCACAACCCCAGCCTAATGCTGTGTGTTTTGATGTGGAAGGGTATTTAGGTTGCATGTCTGTTTACTTGTGGTAATTCATGGAGCTGTGTGTTTATAGTTTATATGCCTTTCTGTGATGTCATATTAAATTTTAAAAGTTTACCTGATAAAAAGTTTATCTGAAATTTAAAAATCAGTACTCATAGTAAAAAATGTAAAAGTGTAGAAAATTAATGTAAAAAATTTCTCCATGTAATCATACCACATGTAGACCAGCAACCACTACTAACATTTTCTTCTGTTCTCTTTTTGTGCATTTCTTGCCTGTAGTCCTTTTTTTTCTAATTATAAAAGTAGCAGAAGCCGGGCGCGGTGGGTCACGCCTGTAATCCTTGTAATTTGGGAGGCTGAGACAGGAGAGTCGCGAGTTCAAAGCCAGCCTCAGCAACGGTGAGGCGCTAAGCAACTCAGTGAGACCCTGTCTCTACATAAACACAAAATAGGGCTGGGGATGTGGCTCAGTGGTCAAGTGCCCCTGAGTTCAATCTCCAGTACCAAAAAAAAAAAAGTAGTAGATGTGCTGGAAATGTATCTCAGTGGTATAGCACTTGCTTTCATGCTTGAGACACTGGGTTCCATCCTTAGCACCTCAGAACATTTTTAAAAAAGATAAAAGTAATGGGCTGGGGTTATGGCACAGTGGTAGCCTGCTCGCCTAGCACGCGGGAGGCACTGGGTTTGATCCTCAGCACCACATAAAAATAAAATAAAGATATTCTGTTTGCCTACAACTAAAAAATAAATATTTAAAAAAAAAAGATAAAAGTAATATGTACCCTGTGTAGAAAACTTGTTAGACACACTTGTAAAGCACTACCTGCTTCTCACAATGAAATGATGTGATTGAAAGAAAGATACAGCCACATTGTGGAAACTTTCTTTAATGGCAAAGAATCCTGAAACATTTGAATTTTTTTATGTTAAAAAAATGTGAGGACCTGGGCGCAGTGGCACACACCTGTAATCCCAGCACTTCGGGAGGATGAGACAGGAGAATCCTAAGTTCAAAGCCAGCCTCACCAACGGCGAGACGCTAAGCAACTCAGTGAGACCCTGTCTCTACATAAAACACAAAATAGGGCTGGGGATGTGGCTCAGTGGTTGAGTGCCCCTGGCTCAATCCCCGGTACCAAAAAAAAAAAAAAAAAAAAAAAAAGAGGATTTTGATCAAGATAGAGTAAGCATACTCTACCATTTCTTTCTGAAAGAGTGCAGCTAAAATCCCTGGATACAATGCATGGATTAGGTATGTGAGTACCTTGGAAGCTAAATGATGGCACATGGATTGGGGAAGGAAACTAGAACTCAAAGTACCATTGAACTGTAGTGAGTTTCCTATTTTCCCCCTATACAATATATTCCATCCTGGATGGACTTGAAGGCAGCCCAAACCTGGAGCCTTCTTTTTCCAATGTGATGTACAGGAAAGGGGTAGGAATAGAGGAAGAAATTTCTTGTTTATTTGCTTTGTCTTTTCCCACTTTCTCTTGCCCTGGCTGCCATGCAGTTCTGTAGTAGTAGAGTAACATTGGCAGCGCGGTGAGAAAGGAATTCTTCAGTAGGCAATGGATACAAGAGGGACTGTGGTCCCAGAAGCACAAAGGGAATTCTTTTTATTAATTTTTTGTTTGCTAGGTATAAACTCAGGGCCTCTGTTGCACATGCTAAGCATACTCTCAACCACTGGGCTGTATACCCCCTATCCTGGCCTGGCTGTCACTTTTTGATGACCTTACCCTCCACTGAGCCACATCCCCAGACCTATTTTATGTTTTATGTAGAGACAGGGTCTCATTGAGTTGCTTAGTGCCTCGCTGTTGCTGAGGCTGGCTTTGAACTTGCGATTCTCCTGCCTCAGCCTCCCTAAGTGCTGGGATTACAGGTGTGCGCCACCATGCCTGGCTTCTTTTTAAATTTTAAAAAGTTTTTCCTGTGGTGCTGGGGATTGAACCCAGGGTTGTCTGCCACTGAGCTACAACCCCAGTCCTTTTCATTTTTTTACTTTGAGACAGGGTCTCACTAAATTGCTGAGGCTGGCTTCAGCTGTGGTCCTTCTGCGTCAGTGCCCAACTTGTTTTTGCTTACAGCGGGTCTTCCACAAAGGCAAGATTGCTTATGAGTTTTATGTAATATGGTCCATTCAGGCCTCCAGGGCAAGACTGTGTCTTTAGATTTGGAAGCAGAGTTGTAGATTCTGATCTGAAGCAACCTGTAAATGTGGGGCAATGTAAGAACAGATTTTTGGCTCAGGTTGGGTAAATTTTGCTTTGGAGTAGCTCTGCATTAAAATTTATGCTGTGGAGTAGAGATGAGCAGTCTCCTCTTGCTGGGTTCAGGTGGGTGGGCTGTGTAATGAACTAGAATTTAGATTTCTTTGTTTTCCAGGTGCTGTGAAAATTAATAGTGTAAGTAGTAAAGATCAGTGGAAGATAGAAAGATTTGTATTGGCTACAGGATGAATGTGAATTAGATAGCCTTTACCTCATATTAGTAGTTCTAAGTGTAATAGCTGAACTATAGAGGTAGGCTCCCCTCTCCTTTGTTGCTCCCCTCTCCTGTGTGTGCAGGCGAGGCCTGGGAAAGGGATCAGGATTCCTGGAGGGCCTAATCTTGGGAAACATTTAAGGCAAGAGGTGTGGGGCTTCTCAAGGACCCAAGTTTGAAACTGCAGGTGGCTTGTGGCTGCCTGTCTTCAGGAAACCCCAGAGTTTCTCTGTAGGTGCATGCCTCCTTTGTGTTTGTTTTCCCCGTAGGGACAGAAGGAAGGGTTTGCTGGGCAGGGGCAGCAAGTTGCTTCCTTGGAGTCTTTTGTATGTGCTGGTTGTTGAGCACAGTCATGGGTCCTCTGCTTGAGACTTCTTTGGCCTTCACGTCTGGGTGAGCTGTGTGAATGGTGGAGCTGTTGAGCACCTTTGCTGCTCAGACCAGCAGTTCTCACTTGCTGCCTTCTGTGTCCATTGCTTATTGAATAGGCCCAAAGAGAGTTCTTAGTATTTCCTTAGAAAGTTCCTGGCCTGGAAATTGTACATATACTTAAGGCTGGTGCTTCCAGGAAGGAGTGACAACCATTCCTTTTAGCTTGTGAATTAGTTGTGGTATGATTCCTTCTCATTTCTGGTCTTGACACTTCTGAGGAGTCATCTTTTTAGCCTGGGATTTTTTTTACCAGGGAGCCTAAGCAAGCCAAGACACATGTATGGACAGGTTCCCTAGAGCACAGACCAAAGAAACAGTGACAGGGAACAGGAAAAGTGGATTTAAACATAAATTCCATTGGAGAGCTCAGGAAGGTAATTCTAAGTTCTTGGGCCTTATACTAGAGTTTTCTATTTGAGGTTTTTTTGTTTTTGTTTAAGAGTCTTTGTAAGGGGGGGTTGGGGGGTGCTGGGGTTGTGGCTCAGTGGTAGAGCACTTGCCTCGCACATGTGAGGCACTGGATTCGATTCTCAGCACCACATACAAAAATACATAAACAAATAAAATAAAGGTATAAAAATACAATAACTTTATAAAAAAAAAGCGTCTTTGTAAGCAACAGAAATGAACTTTGGCTAACATAGGAAAAAAGAGGATATGGGATGGCTTACAGACTGGAAAGAAAAGTTGATGAGCCAGTCTTCAGAAAGGACTGGAGCCAAAACAGCCTGGGGATCTTGTGTGCAGGAACCTCTTTGGGGATGAATAGGCACCACCAATACCCAGTTGCTCCTCCTTTCTGCTCAGAAGTCAAAGTCCAGTGAGAGAAGCCCAGCTGGCGCACCTTGAGTCTGGGAGGGGCGCATTGCCTGATGGCCAAATACTGTGGAGGGAGTGGGTTCCCCTGAGCCACAGAGGGTTTGTATTTCTCATAAAAGGGGGCAGCTTCCTGAGAGGGAGGAGCAGGAGAGGCCTCTGTCCTCATGCTTCTAGGAACAGAAGTTGTACCTAATGCTGTTACAGACTGCATTTAGTCTGGTGACCCTTACTCAAGGGGCCCAAGCTTTTGGGTGTTTTTATGTTGAGGGTGACCTCACTGAACATTCCTTATCAGTAATTATCATTTGTGTAAGAATGTGGGTTTTTGGGGGAGGTGGCATCCTGTTGCAAAAGTTTTTTTCCAAGGATTTCTCTCAATCTGGACTGTGCACAGAGGGGCACAGGAGGATGTGCCAAATGCCTGTTTGGCAGAGAGTAGCTAAAGATGATGTCTGTTACCCAGGTGTGCTTTCTGTGCCACATATGAAAAATGCTCTCCGGGGAGTAGCTTTTTAGAAGTTGCTAAAATAGAAGAAGGTTGAGAGTTCATAAGCAGAACTAGAGGGGAAATTCTTTGCCTTCTTGGGTTACTCAGAGTTGCTGGAGAGATTACCATGGGCATGTCTCTCTGTGTGTGTGTCAGGACCGAGTCTCTGAATCTTTCATATAGGCATCCTGAAACCATTCCCCAGCCACATAACTGCTACCTGCCCCTGGCAACCCTGGTGTGCAGAGGGCTTTGTACTCTGTTAATTGGCTTTTCTCCCTTCTGCCCAGGTTTCTGCAGATGATATCCATTGTCAGTGGTTTCCAGCATCTGCCAGGCTGATCCATGGTCACTTTCCGGGATGGCAGCAAGGTGACATCAGCTGAGGATGACCCTGACTGAAAGGCTGCGTGAGAAGATATCTCAGGCCTTCTACAACCATGGGCTGCTCTGTGCATCCTACCCCATCCCTATTATCCTTTTCACAGGACTCTGCATCTTAGCCTGCTGGTATGTTTCTGGGTTGCCCTGGATTTAGTGGGCCAGTGTCTTGGGACAGTAGTTTTCCTGACCTTAACTGCTATGGAGCCCTTGAATTCTGGGCTTTTTATGCAACGGGTACAACACTTGTTTTGTTTTGTTTTGTTTGTAGTACTGGGGATTGAATATTGAATCCAAGGCCTTGTGCTTGCACAGCAAGCACTTTACCACTGAGCTACATCCCCAGTGCCTTTTTATGCAGTGGGCACTTGAGCTTATTATAGCTACTGAGTGGAAAGCTCCAGTTCTGGGGTGTTTAGCCAATAAAATTAAAAAGTCCAGGCTGGCCCTGACTTTGTGATTCATGAGATTTATTCATGTCACTAGTACTCTATCTCAAAATAATGTTCAGATGGACACGATGGCACATGCCTACAATCCCAGCTACTCAGGCGATAAGGCAGAAGGATCACAAATTCAAGGCTAGACTCAACAACTTAGTGAGACCTTGTCTCAAAATGAAAAATAAAAAGGGCTGGAATGTAGCTTAGTGATAGAGTACTCCTTCCCCTGGGTTAAATCCTCAATTACTTCCCTCTCCCCGCAAAAAATCTGGATATTTGTAAGAAACTCTGAGGTAATTTAAAAGCATGATCTTCTAATTTTTCTTCTTAACAGTGGCAGTTTCCTTTTAATACCTGGTTAAGAGCAGGAACCTTCAAGTGCGAGGCCAAATCTATTTGAGCAGTTTCTTAGACACTTTCTTGCTGGCTAACTCCAGAGACTTGCTTCTCTACTTTTTAGTCATTTTCTTTTTTTCTTTTTGGTATTGGGGATTGAACCCAAGGGTGCTTAACCACTGAGACATATCTCCAGACCTTCTTATATTTTATTTAGAGGCAAGGCCTTGCTAAGTTGCTGAGGCTGGCTTTGAACTTGCAATCCTCCTGCCTCAGCCTCCCGAGTCACTGGGATTACAGGTGTGCGCCACTGCCTGGCTTCCTTTTGACGTCTTGCTGATCCTGGGGCTTGCTGTGTTGCTGAGGACTGTAGTGAGAGATATAGATGCCGTTCATACCAACCTGTCTTTCTCAAAGCCTCCTGAAAGCCTGAAGACTGGCTGGCAGGGTTGTAAAAGGATACAAGATGATGCTAATGATCCTTTGCTCTAGAATACCGACAGCTATCTAGAGAGTACACCTTATTGTTCTTTCTTCTGGAAGAATCCTGGTTTCCAGATCATTGTGTATTGAGAGTATGTAGGTGTTGTCAGTGCTGTGCTGGAAGGAGGCTCAGGACAGAGCTTCCAGTTCATTCTTGCTGCAAATGATCTCAAGTTTTCCTCTCATCAGCAGGAAGAAGGGAAGCATCATTCGTGGAGAATGCCCTACTGGGTGACAGGTTGGTGCTTCAAGTATATAACAAAGATCTCACCTGTCCTCGGGGTAACCTTATAAAATAGTTCACTTGTACTTCCATTTAACCAAGGGCATTAGGAATGTAGAGATTTTTCCAGTCCACATAGCTGATAAATTGGAAAACTTGGGTTTAAATCCAGGCACCCGTGGCTCTCAGTCACCCTGCCTCTCCTCACTGGCTCAGTGTATTTGTATTGGTATTTAAACTTTGCTAAATTGTGTTGTACAGAATGCAATACTTATTGTGATATACTATAAGTGATGAATTAGGAGTGCTCTGGCAACCAGCTTTTGTTTTTTCATTTTTTTCCTGAGTTAATTGATACCTCTCAAACTTTCAAAGTCTTACTTTCTAGGGCTGGCCTATAGGTTAAGGTGGTTTCCAAACCTGAGCTAGCATCAGATTCACCTGAAGGACACATTAAACACAGATTGCTCAGCCTTACATCAGAGCTTCTAATTTCATCAGGTCTGGGATGGGCCCAAAAATTTGCTTCTGAATGGTTCCCACACAAGGAAACACTGTGCCCCATCTTTCTTGAAAAACTTCTCTGACCTATATCACTCAGCTAAAGTATTTCCATTTTTCTTTTTTGTGGTGTTGGGCACCTGGGCTTTGTACATGTTGGGTAAGTGCTCTATCACTTGGCTAAATCCCCAGCCCAAATGTTTCCTCTTTTTATTCTAATTTGTGTAGCAGTTTGTGTCAGTACTCATGGTCTTTGTCACTCATGTTGCTTTCTGTTGAAGGAGGTTAAGTTGAAGAGATAGTTGTTATTCTCTTTTCCAAAGACAGCCCAAGCTACAGGAAAAGGCAAGGATGTTTCTTCTTTGCCGTTTGTCTTTTGGATCCTTAATGTAGTGACTGGGACCAGGCAGCTTCCTGGCAGCAGTGTAGCATGTGTGTAGCAGCTGTTGGGTACAGTTGGGTCTTATCTTTGATGAGTAATTTGATATCATACAAGTGTCTCAAAATAGATTGTCCTTGGATATACAGCACAAGGGCCTCTGCTTCAAAAACCCCATGACATAGCCAAGGTCTTGAATATGGGGAAAACTTCCCCCACTTGGGATGAATTAGAATGGGATGGAGACTGGGCACACCATGGCACATGCCTGTAATCCCAGCAACTGGGGAGGCTGAAGCAGGAGGATCACAAGATCCAGACTAGTCTCAGCAATGTAGTGAGATCTTCAGCATCTTAGTGAGACCCTGCATCAAAATAGAAAGTAAAAAGGGGCTGGACTGTAGCTCAGTGGTAAAGCATCCCTGGGTTAAAGCCCTGGTACTAGCCTCCCCCTCAAAAAAAAGAATGGGATAAAGGGTTGAGGAGTAGGCAGATGCAATAATGACACTGTTTAACTACCAGTACAGCTCAGTTCCAGCTAAGTCGGACAGATGCCCACCTTCCATTTAGCAGCTGGCTGAACCCCTGTCCTGAGAGAGGGGGTGAGGCTCAGGCTTGGGATCATGGTAAGGAAGATTAGCCTTTATTGACCACCAGTTCTGTGCGTCCTCAGGTGCCATCACACATGGCAGGTAATTTATTTAGTGTCTAACATCCTTGGAGGTGATTGTTTCCTCTAGTTCTTTGAAAGATGAGATTTACCTCCCAGAGCTAGGAAATAGTAAGTGCCATAGCTTGCAGATATGTGTGGCTGATCCAGATACATCCTTTCTCCATTTCACCATGGGGAAGTGAACTTTGAGGGGTTCTGGTGCTGATACCTTTCATTTCAAGGAGTTTGCTCCTTGAACAAGAGGCCTGAGAAAAGGGTCCCAGCTGTGGTGGCAGAAACAGGCAGGATCTGCCTAGGCAGAGAACTGAGGCTTTTTTTTTTTTTTTTTTTTTTTTTTTTTAATATTTTTAGTTGTTGATAGACCTTTATTTTATTCATTTATTTATATGTGGTGCTGAGAATCAAACCCAGTGCCTCACACGTGAGGCAAATGCTTTACCACTGAGCCACAACCTCAGCCCAGAACAGAGGCTTTTTAAATACAGTGGCGACTATTCAACAGAAGCTGAAGAGAAAGCACAAAGGAGAGTTTACTTAAGGTGGTCAAATTCAGTGCAGAGACATAGTCTGTCCCTTCAAAACCCATCACGTTAGACTGGAAGTATAGCTCAGTGGTGAAGCACTTGCCCAGCATACCCAAGCCCTAGGTTAAGTCCCCAGTGCTGCAAAAGAACAAAACCAAAAACAACCCCTCCCATCTCAGCCCAGAGTCATTGGTTGGATAGTGTGCACAGCAGATGCAACCTAGCCTTGGTACAGAGGGCGAAGATGAGAACAGCTGAGCCAAGCCCTGCAGGAAGAATAAGCAGCATTCTCTTGCCTTCTTTACTGATGATGGCAGATGATAAATTATTATATCAGAATCCACTGATTCTGGGACTTTCTGGCCAGGAGACCAGAGAAGCTGGACCCAGGATACAAGTCTCACTGTCACCTTCTGTCCTGGGAAACCTTCCTGTCCAGCGTGACTGTCTATTGCCAGAGTCTCAAGTGCCTAGAGGAAACAGTGTGGGTGTAGACAGTGTTTAGTAGTTTGGTTAGATATTCAAGTTCTGTTTAGTTGCTTTTTAGTCCTCTTGCGTTGAAAGATTTGTTCAGCTTTAATCCAAAGGATCACCACACCCAATATCCCTGTTTGAGTCCAGCAGCCACCAGAGCTGTAACAATACTTTTGCTCAACCCTATTCACCACCACTGGGGCACCCCTAGAAATGAACAGAGCAGGGATAGAGGAGATGATGACTAGTACAGCTTAGGAATGTGCCCTTCTCCATCAGGCAGAAGACTCCGGGGAGCGGGGGCAGGTATACATGGGAGCCAGACCCCTCTCAAATAGCACTGAGGGTGTGTGACTTTCTTCTCTGAGCTGTTGTGGCTGTGGGGTTCAGTGACTGAGAGCTGAGGACACTACTTTAAATGACCTCAGTGCTGATGCTTGTGAATGAGTTGCTGTTAGCTGTTCCTCCTGTTTGGCCCCTAGCCGCTGTGCCTGCTACTTTCCTTTGGGAAAATCTGATGAAACTGGTAGCAGATGGGAGCTGTGGCAAGAGATGTCTGTTTATATTTCCTAGAGGTTAGGGCCACTGGGACCCAAGGGGTGGCCCAGCAAGGCAGAGGGTGCTGTTGCTCTGGACCTGTCGTGGTGAATGGGAGGTGCACTGCAGTGTGAAAAAAGAGGGTGCCAAACTAGCTGGCCCTCCCCTGCCTGGCCCTGTGCAGGTCAGAGAACGAAGCTCATGGTGAGACAGGGTGGGTTTCAGCTTGGAGGGGAGCTTGGATGGCAAGGGCATGCAAAGCCTCCCAAAGGCTGGTAACCCTGCGAGTGCTTGAGAACACACTTGACCTCTCTCCACTCCTGTTTCTTTGCAGGAGAGTGGTACCGTCAGGCTGTGGCAGGCATCTCAGTTGTGGTGGCCTATGCTTCTCAACTCCCTTCTCTGTCCTCATCTCCTTCACGATTACCATGGTCCCTTTGGGTCACACATGGGGTTGTGTAACAGGTTCCTTCTTTCTCTGCTGAAGTGGACACATTTATATGTTCTTTTCTTGAACAAGAAAGAAAAGGGAGTAAGTGAAGCCCTTTCTTTGACTGTGCTGTGATAAGCCACACTGGATAGCTGATAATAAACTTTCAAAGCACCTTTTTTTTTTTTTTTGGTGGTATTAGTGTAACCCATAGGTACTTTTCTACTGAGCTCCATCTCCAGCTCTTTTTATTTTTTGTTTTTGTATAGTGTCTCACTGAATCACTGAGGCTGGCCTCAAACTTGTGATCCTCCTGCCTCAGCCTCCTAAGTAACTGGGATTATAGGTGTCTACCACCACACCCAGCTCAAAATGCCTTTGACCTCTATCCTAAAGCCTGGACTTGAGAGGCCAATTGGCCAGTTCCCTGCAGCTGCTCCATGGCACTGACTCAACCTAAGCCAGAGTCTTTTCCTAAACAGAAGTTACCCCCAGCTTCACAAGCCACCCTTGTCCCAGGATGGCAGAGCCACAGCATGTCTGGTGGACATCTTGGCCTCAGAGTCCTGTAGGAAACTGGAAATTTGCGGGAATACTCCTTCTAGTCTTTCAGTCTCTTGTGCCTAGTCCTGCATTGTTCTCCCCAGGAAAGAAGGAGAAAGAACATCTCCCACCTTTGTCTCCAAGGTATCTGGTGTGACATCTCTGATAATTTCTGTGCTCACTGTCTCCTTATGTCTTCAGTGAGTCCTGAGGATCCTATCATAGATGACTGCGGTGAGAATAGGAGGAGCGTAGACCCAGTATCATCTGTATAACCTGTGGGATCAAGAGCAACATGAAAATGCAGGGCTACATATTCAAAAAGCAAGAGGAAAAGCACCATTAAAAGTACTAAAACATACTTGGATGGAAGTTGATCAAAGGCCAAGATGTCCACCAGACATGCTGTGGCTCTGCCACCCTGGGACAAGGGTGACTGCCACCTCACCATGCCTCAAGGTGCAGCAAGTGTATACATCTGGTCCAGGTCTCCCTGCTTTGCACTCAGGCCCCTGCCAGAGGGTGGCAGCCCACATAGTACCTTAGCTGGGAGGGGAGGCCAGGGCCAGGGATGCAAGGGTCGGGGGTGGTGGTTGGGAACCTGACCCTGGGAGGAGGAATGACACAGAACCTATATCTAAGCCCAAGCATGTGTCCCATTGTCCCATTGGACTTCACTTGCAATAACACGTTTCGGTGTGGACTTCCTCTGAGACATGGGTTTGAGTTCAGGTAACTTATGTACAAGGTGAAACAACACTCACAGGGAGGTGGGTGGGCAATGAGATGGCAGGGAGGGTGCAGAGAGGGGTGAGGGTAGGGCACCAGCAGCCTCTGAGAATGTCTTGGGTGCCCCTGTGGGGATAGGCTGTACAGGCCAACAGCAAAAAGGTGTGTGGCTAACGGAGACAAAGGGTACAAGTCATGACAGGAGATAGGAGGGCTCTGGCACTAGTGGACTCTAAGCCACATGTAGAAGTTTGGACTTCAGTTCTAGATCTGATTAGGAGCCAAGGAGGTGATTTCAGGACTGGAGTCAGTGAGTCAAACTAGGCAGGTGAATGACTGTAGGTGAGAGTTGATGGTTGCTTGTTGTAAGAGGAAGCCATGGAGGTGGTGAGACATGGTTGGTTCTGGATGTGTCTTGAAGGTGAAGCCCTCAGGATTTTCTGAGGACAAGATGTGGGATGTAGTAGAAAGGAGTCAAGATCAAAGTGCTTGGCCTGAGCAGCTGGACGGGTGGAGCTGAGACAGGAAAGGCGGGGGTGGGGGGGTGTTAGAAAACTGCTTCGTTTCCTCTGCCCTGTAAGATCAGGGTGCACTGAGATATAATCTAGTTTTAGAAACAAGTTTTACAGAAGCAACATGGGGGTTGGTCGAAACTCCTGGATAGCTTCTTCCTTAAAAAATATCTTTGGTCTTTTTTTTCTTATCTAGGGACAATAAGTGTTTCTGACATCTGAAAACTGCTTTACACTTTGCTGCCAGGCTTTCCTTTTGGAATGAGATTACTGTGGATCATGATTTTTCTCTTGCCTTTTACATTTCTGTGGAATCTTTTTCTTGATATTTTTATTTTGTCTATGTTAAAGGAATATATGTGTCTTAAAAATTTCAAATAAGTCAGCAATGTAGTACAGGGCAGCATAGCATGATGTTAAGAGAACAGATTAGGCCAGATTGCCTATGTTCACATACTGGTCTTGTCATTTTGTAGTGGGGATATAGCTTCTGCAGGCCTCATTGGGTTGCAGGGAAGCTTAAGTGAGGAAGGCACTTAGACCAGTGACTGGCACAGAGTAGGTGCTCCATAAGAGAGGCCTTCATCATTGTGCAGGACAGAAACAGCAGGTCCACTGTGAGCGATAGGAGCCACGCGGGGCAGGTATGGGTACTTTGACAACTTCTGGGAGGAGGGACCCCAGCCCAGTCTTTGGGGAACAGGGAAAGCCTTCCTGGAGAGAGAAATGCTATAGCTGAGGCCTTGAAACGTGTTGCCATTGAGCAAGAGTGGGCAGGAGTGTTCCTGTGGGTTCACAGTCTCAGAAGCAACAAGGAACAGACCACGAGGAGTTATGCGGGCTCTAGGGCAAGGTTGGAGAAGGATTGAGCCATTTTAAGCTTTTCAAAACCTGTGGATGTCTAAAGGAGAATGAAGGGAAGAGATGGGGGATGGGAATAGGAGACAGTAGAATGAATCGGACATCACTTTCCCATGTTCATGTATGAATACACGACCAGTGTAACTCCACATCACATACAACCACAGGAATGGGAAGTTATACTCCATGTACATATAATATATCAAAATACACTCTACTGTCATGTATAACTAAAAAGAACAAATGAAGAAACCTGTGGACTTGGAAGAGACTATCCTAGAATGTGGATTCTGAAGTGTGCTGCCTTTCAGTCTCCTTCTGTTGGAGTGTGCAGACTCCTGGAATTCGTACATGCTTTTAATATTTCAAGAAACAGATTGTGTTTACTGTAGTCAGTGTGCTTTTGAGCAGCATCTGTGTGGAAGATGAGTGCAGATGAAGAAAGTGTACTGCTGCCTTTGTTATGCAGTGGAGCTGAAGCTCCAGCAGACTTAGCTCTGGCCCCAGCACCACCCAGGCCGAGCATTGAGTGGGGCTTTCCCTAGTAGAACCTCAGCAATGTCTAGAAACAGCCTTGCCCGCCTACCTCCAAGCAGCCAAGCCTCGGCTTTCGAAACCAGTGAAAGAGAAGCAACTGCTCGTGTACAAGAGGAGTCTCAATAAGATTAAGGCTGATTTCTCCTCAGATGCTATAAGGTCAGAAAGCAGAGTGTTATTTAAAGTTCTCAAAGAAAAATACCATTAACCAAGAATTCTGTATTTCAGCCCAGCACCGTGGCGAATGCATGTAATACCAGTTGGCTTGGGAGGCTGAGACAGGAGGGTTGCGAGTTCAAAGACAGCCCAGAAACAGCGAGGTGCTAAGCAACTCAGTGAGACCCTGTCTCTACATAAAACACAAAATAGGGTTGGGGATGTGGCTCAGTGGTTGAGTGCCCCTGAGTTCAGTCCCCAGTACTAAAATAAATAAATAAACAAACAAATAATTTTTGAAAAAGAATTCTGTATTTCACAAAATAATTCTTCAATCATAAAGAAGTTAAGACATTTCCAGATAAAAACAGAGACTCCCTTATCAGTTGCCCTATAAAGAAAGCTAAAGGAAGCGTCAGACTAAAATGAAAGGACACTGAACAGTAGTTGGAAACCATAAGGGAAAATAAGGAACACTGACTGGTAAAGGTAACCAGCATTACAGTACTTTTGATTTGCTTTGTAACTTCTTTTTCCTTCATGATTAAAAAGGCATTATTGCATTAAGCAATGATTATAAATCAATGTTAGTGTGCATAGAATGTATAAGGATATAATCTGATGATAATGATATAAGGGGAGAAGGACGAATATGTATAAGAGCAGAATGTTTTATACTATTAAAAATAAGCAATGGGAGCCGGGCGCAGTGGCGCACGCTTGTAATCCCAGCACTTTGGGAGGCTGAGACAGGAGAATTGTGAGTTCAAAGCCAGCCTCAGCAATGGCGAGGCGCTAAGCAACTCAGTGAGACCCTGTCTCTACATAAAACACAAAATAGGGCTGGGGATGCAGCTCAGTGGTCCAGTCAAATGCCTCTGAGTTCAATCCCTGGTACCAAAAAAAAGAAAGAAAATAAGTTCTTCAGGTTGGTTTCAGGTTGCTTTGTCTTCAAGTATTTTCTTTTGTCTGCTCAGATCTGCTATTGAACCTCTCTATGACAGCATTATTCATAGTACATCATTATAAACTTAAGATATTAATTGTAATTTCCAAGAGAATAGAATCAAATGGCACACTACCAAAAAACAAAACAAAAGAAAAAACAGTCTTAGATGAACTGAGGAACAAAAAACATAAGGCATACAGAAAATAACTGAATGGCAGAAGTAGATCCTTTATCAGTAATCACATTAGATGAAATAGATTAAGATAGCCTATTAAAAGACAAGATTAGCAGATTAGATTAACAAAATAAGGTCCATCTATATACTGTCTACAAAATACTTGAGTTGAATATGGGGCTGGGGTTATGGCTCAGTGGTAGAGCACTTGCCTTGCATGTGTGAGGTACTGGGTTTGATCCTTGGCACCACATAAAATAAATAAAGATATTGTGTCCATCTACAACTAAAAAAAAAAAAAAAAAGGTTGGGTATGGTGGCACATTCCTATAAACCCACATACTCAGGAGACTGAGGCGGGAGGATCACAAGCTTGACAAGATCCTGTCTCAAAATTAAAAAAAAAGTCTGGGAGCCTAGCACCATGGCACATTCCTATGATCCCAGCGACTCAACAAGCCGAGGTAGGAGAATTGTAAGTTCAAAGCCATCCTCAGTAATTTAGCGGAGGCCCTAAGCAATTTAGCAAGACCCTGTCTCAAAATAAAAAGAATACAAAGGGCTGGGGGTGTGGCTCAGTGGTAAAGGGCCCCTGGTTCAATCCTGGTGCCAAAATAAAGCAAAAGACAATGGGCTAAAGAAATCCAGGAAGGGAAATTAGAAAATACCTTGACATGATGAAAATAAGACCCCAATACACTAAAACTAATGGAATATAGTGAAACAGTAGAGGGAAATAGATAACTATAAATAGATAGGTGGGGAAAGGACTTGGGCCTCATATCAAAAATATAAAGAATGAGAAGTCAACCAAGAAAAGACAGTTAATTAAAAATCATCAATAGGAGGAGGCGTGGGGAGCAGACACTCCTTTCCTGGGCCACAGTCCTGTCCTGGGGGCACTGCTGACTTCACAGTCTCCTTACACTGGCAGGAAAACGCCTGTACCTGACAGGAAGCAGTCTTTTGAAAACCTGCTTTTGTGGAGCTGGAGGTTGATGCTCAGTGGTAAAGCAGGCGCTTAGCACCCACAAGGCCCTGGCTTCCATCCCCAGCACCCAAAAAAGGAAAAAATAGCAAACTGCTAATGGAACAAAGCATATGTGTAGGCAGACTGAGTGTTGGACCAGGGAGATGTGACACTGAGGGGCCACAGGGACCCTGCACTGAGGGAGAACAACAAGCGTACAGGTCCTGATGGGTGGAGGTAGCTCAGAAAGGAGATAACCCCAGGGGCTACAGTGACTGGATGAGCCTATGGGACCCCATTGACTGGGTGATTAGACAGGCATAAATTGGGGTATGAAGATCGGGTTAACACTGAGTGGCTGGCAAGTCCACATGTAGCCTGGACATATGACTCTAATTCATAGGTTCTGAATTGTTTCGGGTAAACTCTTGGATGTGGCCTAAAGTCTTCCTCTGCTTGGGGTTGTGCCTCCTTGGAGTCTGTCTGCTCTCCTTCCCCCCTTCTCTCACTTCAGTATGTCCTTCTACTCTACTGCCCACTCTAATAGAATGTAAATGTTTCCCTTGTTTTTTTTTTTGTTTTTTTTTTAAGTATTTTTTAGTTGTTAATGGATCTTTTTATTTATTTATTTATATGCGGTGCTGAGGATCAAAACCAGGGTCTCACATATGCCAGGCAAGCGCTCTACCACTGAACCACAACCCCAGTCCCTCCCTTGTTTTTTATTGGTGCATTTATAGTTAGAATGTAAATTTAAAGAGAGCAAAGATTCCTCCTGTCTTGTTCACCTCTGGGCTTTGTACAATGTCTGGTCTTATGTTGATGCTCAAATATTTGTTGAATGAATGACTACTGAAGAAAACCACTGGGCTACCGGCACCCAGTTTTGGTAGCAAAGCTCCCAGAACTGGCCAAATAAGATGTTCAAAAAAGGAGCAACAGAATGCTTGCTTTGGCAGCACATACACTAAAATTGGAATGATGCAGAGAAGATTACCATGGCCCCTGTGCAAGGATGACATGCAAATTCATGAAGCATTTCATATTTTTTTTTAAATGTTTATTTTTTAGTTGTAGGTGACAGAATATCTTTATTTTATTTTTATGTGGTGCTGAGGATCGAACCCAGTGCCTCATGCGTGCTAGGCGAGCACGCTACCACTGCGCCATAATCCCAGCCCCAGCATTTCATATTTTTATCCCATTCCTGGGTATATTTCCAAAGGACTTAAAATCAGCATACAACAGTGATGCAGCCACATCAGTGTTTTTTTGTTTTTTGTTTGGGGGGGGGGGGGACCGGGGCTTGAACTCAGGGGTACTCGGCCACTGAGCCACATGCCCAGCCCTATTTTGTGTTTTATGTAGAGACAGGGTCTCACTGAGTTGCTTAGCGCCTCGCCATTGCTGAGGCTGCCTTTGAACTCACGATTCTCCTGTCTCAGCCTCCCTAAGTGCTGGGATTACAGGCTTGAGCCACCGCACCCGGCTACACATCAGTGTTTTTTAAAAAAAAATTTTTTGTAGTTGTGTATGGATAGAACCTTTATTTATTTATTTTTTCTGTGGTGCTGAGGATTGCACTCAGTGCCTCACATGCTAGGCAAGCACTCTACCACTGAGCTACAGCCCCAGCCCCTACATCAATGTTTATAGCAGCTCAATTCACAATAGCTAAGCTATGGAACTAACCTAGATACCCTTCAACAGATGAACGGATAAATAAAATGTGGTATATATACACAATGGAATATACTCAGCCATAAAAAGAATGGCCTTATGACTTTTTGCCTGTAAATGGATGAATCTGAAGACTCTCATACTAAGTGAAATAAGCCAATCCCCCCAAAAAAACCAAAGGTTGAATGTTCTCTCCGATATGCAGGTGCTAATACACAACAGGGGTGTTGGCGGTGGGGAGGGGCATAGAAGTTCAGTGGATTAGACAAAAGGGATGAAGGGAACAGAGGGAGGATGGGAATAGGAAAGAGTGGAATGAATTGGACATAACTTTCCTATGTACATACATGAATACACCACAGTGAATCTCTACATCATGCACAACCACAAGAATGTGATCCTAATTAGAATAAGTTATACTCCATGTATGTATAGTATGTCAAAACAGACTCTACTATTACGTTTATCTCAAAAGAATAACAATAACAAAAAGCAGATCACACTTTGATCCCTTTGCCAAGGGAATTTCATTTTGACCATTTGCCTCCCCTAAGTTGGACATATCCTAGATTGTAGGGTGATAGCTAACGGGGAAATGTTAATGTCTACTGCTTTTTTAACCCAATGTAAACAGGTTTTCACATTCCCCATAGATGCTTTCATGTTGTATTAATCTCCAGTTCCATTTGAAGAGGACAGAGTTTGAAGCTGACTGCTTGAGTTAAAAACCTGGCTAAGTTAATTGACTCAGCTGGGTGACCTTCAACCAGTGATTTAATCATTCTGTGCCTCATCTGTCGAATGGGTATTATAATAGCAAACACCTCCTAGGGAGAAGTATTTTTAGAGCTAATATACATGAAGTGCTTACATTAGTTCCTGGTGCATACAAGTATCATGTAAGAGTTTCTCATTATTGTTCAACCTCTCTCTGGGCTTCTACTTCCATAGCCTAAAACAAGAGCAGATTCCAAAATACATATGCATATCCTAAAAGGAGAACAAAATCTGACCACATCCTGTGATCACTATGCAAACTTGATAAAACAGCCTAAATTAATTCTTTTTCTTTCTTTTTTGATACTGGGGATTGAACTCAGGGGCACTAGACCACGGAGCCACATCCCCAGCCCTATTTTGTGTTTTATGTAGAGACAGGGTCTCACTGAGTTGCTTAGTGCCTCGCCGTTGCTGAGGCTGGCTTTGAACTCGCGATTCTCCTGTCTCAGCCTCCCTAAGTGCTGGGATTACAAGCGTGAGCCACCACGCCTGGCTTACAGCCTAAATTAATTATCACATTCTATCATAATTGTTTAAAAGAATCTTCCTTCCTAATCAGAGCATCTTGGAGACAAACTATAGTGGGTTTTTTGTTGTTGTTTTTGGTGGTGCTGGGGATTGAACCCAGGGCCTTGTGTATGCAAGGCAAGCACTCTCCCTACTGAGCTATATCCCTAGTCCTTATAGTGTTATTTTTTGTATTCCCAGTGCCCAGCATATAGTACATACTTAATGGTTTCTAGTGTAGGTGGGTAGAGATGAGAAGAAGCCAGAGAAAAGTGAAAAAAAATTTTTTTTTGGTACCGAAGATTGAACTCAGGGGCACTCAACCATTGAGCCACATCCCCAGCCCTATTTTGTGTTTTATGTAGAGACAGGGTCTCACTGACTTGCTTAGCGCCTCGCCGTTGCTGAGGCTGGCTTTGAACTTGCGGTTCTCCTGTCTCAATCTCCCAAAGTGCTGGGATTACAGGCGTGTGCCACTGCGCCTAGTAAAAATTTATTTTAGTGATAGCAAGGAAATGATATAATTATTTTCTGTTATGAATGTCATAAGTATATTTAAAGTTTAAAAATTTTGTCAAAAGACTTGAAGAGGTATTTCACAGAAGAGACCAAGTGGCCAGTGAGCTTATGAACAATTTTTAGCATTGTTTCTTCTTAGGAAAATATACATTTAAACCGCAGTGAGACTAAAGGTGCAGCTTAGCGATGAAGTGCTTGCCTCACATGTACCAAGCTCTAGGTTCACTGCCTAGCACTGAAAAGACCCAGAGATGCCACTATCTTCTCCAACTCATGGGTAAAACTAATTGGACTGACAGTATTAAGTGGTAGCAAGGATTTGGAGCAACTGGCCCTATCACACTGATGATGCTGGGAACATGCTTGTACAATTGCTTTGGAAAACTTTGGTGGTGTCTTAAGCTAACCATGTACATGGCAGGACTCAGAAACCATCTTAGGGGCAGACCCAGCAGAAATCAGAACTATGGCCTCCAAAAGCTGTATATAAGCATGATCACAATAGCTTTGTACTTAATAGCTCAAACTGGAAACAACAAAGTGTTTCTTGACAGTGAAGCAGAAAAATGCACTGTAATATATTCATTCAGTGGAATTGTACATATATATGAAAATGGTCTATGGTGTGTGTCAGTATGGAGGAATCTAGAGATGAATTGAGGAAAGCAGCCAATCACAAATGAATATTTCAGTAGAATGGATTATTTCACTTATGCAACATTGAAAAATAGACAAAACTGGGGCTGAGGCTGTAGCTTGGTGGTAAAGCAGGTGCTTGGCATACAAGATTTGTGCATTGAATTATATACAAGTTATTTGTGAATTTTAAAAAGGTTTTGTTTATTTGTGAGACTTAAAACAAAATACACATCTATTTGTTAAAACA
The DNA here is from genome assembly GCA_028644305.1 of Xerus rutilus. Classification (NCBI taxonomy): domain Eukaryota; kingdom Metazoa; phylum Chordata; class Mammalia; order Rodentia; family Sciuridae; genus Xerus; species Xerus rutilus. The sequence goes on from CM053413.1 coordinate 13,615,960, forward strand.
AGACCAGTTTTTGTTTTGTTTTTGTTTGTGTGTGTGTGTGTGTTGGTACCAGAGATTGAACCAGGGGTGCTTTACCACCAAGCCATATCCCTAGCCCTTTTTTGTATTTTATTTAGAGACAGGATCTCCCTGAGTTACTTAGGGCCTTGCTAAGTTGCTGAGGCTGGCTTTGAACTCCCGATCCTCCTGCCTCAGCCTCGGAGCTGCTGGGATTACAGATGTGTACTACGGAGGCCTGGGCGCAAGGCCAGTTTCTAATGTGCATAAGATGTGTCCACTTGGTCTGGTGTAACCCACATCCTTGGTGTGTTATACACAATTGTCGCGGTCCGTCCCTTTAAGGGGAGCAGTTGCTCAGCCATCTGAATCAGAATCCATCAGAATTTTTATCCTCCCACTTTATTAAGTGTAATATGACAAGGTTTTTTGTTTTGTTTTGTTTTGTTTTAAATTTGTTTTTAGTGTCTGAGAACACTTAACCAGTCTATCAATTGCACTTCCTTGTAAGCTTCAGTATGTTTGGACAACCTGGCCTAGATGACTTCTGAGTTTCCGCCCCTCAGGGGGAATTTGGCGATTCGGGTATTTTATGTGTGTGTGTGGTCCTCCTGGGAGCGAGAACTTCTTGTGGCTGCTGTGGTCCCTGTGTGCTGTGGTCCCTGTGTCGCAGCAGACTCCGCCTGCGGAACAGCCTCACTCCTCTCTCCTTTCGTTTCATCCCAGCTACCCACTGCTGAAGCTCCCCCTGCCGGGAACAGGACCTGTGGAGTTCTCCACTCCAGTGAAGGATTACTCGCCCCCGCCCTTGGACTCTGACCGCAAACAAGGAGAGCCCAGCGAGCGGCCAGAGTGGGTAGGTGCTCCGCGTGCCGCTGGGGAGAGCACGGGCTGGCAGCTGATTGGCCGGGGCGCGTTCCACAAGCCAGAGCCAGAGTGGTCAGCCTGGGACTCGTGCATTCACGTACCTGAACAGATTTATGAAGGCACCAGAGACATTTAGTTATACATTTAATGAATAACCTTTATTCAAAGAAAGAATAACCTTTATTCTGCATCCAAATGACGCAGACGTGTGACTGTCCTAGAAGAACTGGCATCTGTGGTCAACCTAGTGATAGCCAGCTGGGGCTGGGTTCATAACTGGGCTGCTTACACTGTGGGCAGGTGTCAGATGACAGGCCATCCGCTCCTTCCCCTTGGGTGGTCATGAGAACAGCTGAGCTTCGCTGAGTGTTCAATCATCAGAATCCTCATGCTGTTTAATATTTGCATTGTGCACCTAATTTTTTCAGATGTGTTACGTTCTACTTTATCCTCATGATCCAGTCAGGTAAAAAGTGCAGGGTTTTTAAAATCTTTTTTGCAAAAGGTGGTCAAGTGCTTCAGTTATTTGGTTCACACAGACCAACACTGGCTTGGAACTCTCAGGTCTTCTGACCCCAGCCTACTGCTTTTTCTGGGCTGTCCTGTTCTTCAGTGACTGTTTCTGGGCTCAGCACTTATGTAAATGAGAAAAAAACAGTCTCTCCAGTTAAGCTCAAACTGGGGACCTGACTTACTGTAACCCTGCTCTCATCATTTGGAACATAAACTAGCTTGAGTCGCTCATCCCTGGATGTTTTTCCTGCCGTGTAATGGACAGTGTGCTTGTCCTTATGTTGTGCTTTGGTTGGTGCTGGACTTGCTGAAACTCTTGAGCAGGTAAAGCAAATTTCAGGGAAAAGAGCTCTCCCACCTCTGACAGTGACGGTACCTTTCTATCCATTTTCTTTTCTTTTCTTTTTTTTTTTTTTTGGTACTGGAGATTGAACTCAGGGGCACTTGACCATTGAGCCACATCCCCAGCCCTATTTTGTGTTTTATGTAGAGACAGGGTCTCACTGAGTTGCTCTGTGCCTCCCTGTTGCTGAGGCTGGCTTTGAACTCGCAATTCTCCTGTCTCAGCTTCACTAAGTGCTGGGATTACAGGCTTGCACCACTGCGCCCGGCTTCTACCCATTTTCTTTTTGGTTTAATGTAGCAGCCAAGTAACTTACTGTGAACTTTACTGTTGCTGAAATAGAGGCATATCTGGTGGCTCAGTGTCCACTGCCCATGGAATCAATAGGAAGTACACAACCCTGGCTTGGGGGCTCTGCCTGTGAAGGTCAGAGGGAGCATGGTCTGATGCTGGTAGAAATCATTTCTATGGCAGCCTGTGGCTTCATGTCCCAGCCTGACCATTGGTTCACCTTGAGACCTTCTTGGTTCAAAACTCTCACTTTCGTTGACCTCGTAATGTAGTTTTGCTCTATAATGGAACTGCTTGTTCCTAGGTCCTAACAGGTTAGTATTCTGTCTGTGGATGTTTCTTGGCTGGTAGAGTTCATTGGGCCTCACAGTGAGGGACAGATGTTTAACAAGATCCCTGTGTGTGGGGGGGGGGCAGAGGGTTTGCAAGCTTTTACCTCAGTGACCTTCGTTGGCCTGGGATGATGACAGTGAGTGGTTATGTAGTGTAACTTGAGGGTTCTGGAATCAGAAGTGTGGTTTCTTTCTTACTGATCAGAGCCCCCAGTTCCCTGTAGGATGGAGAAGGAGACACAGGCCTCTGTGCAGTCTACTGGTATCATATGGCTCAGTGGTCAGTTACCTCACCTCCATTGATTGTCCATGATACAAATACAGGCAGTGAAACTGGAGTGGTAGGGGCTGTTTTAATTATGAGGAACAGAAAACCCAAACCAGAGTGAGTGAAAGAGGGATATTTCGCCTCCTGTAACTTGTAGCGGGGGCAGGGCTGCCTTTAAGCATTTCATGGCTTGAGCCTCTCAGCTTTGCCTTCTCTGGGTCAGCTTTACTCTTATTCCTTCCAATAGTGGCTGTAGGATGAGAGGGTGATGCCCTCTGACATCTATCACTCCTTTGATGGTCAGCGTTGATTCAGCTTTTATCTGGCTGGCTAGACCAGTGTCCCCTCCTTTCTCACTGCCTTATGTGTGTCCCTCCTGAAGCTGTGTGCTCAGTGGACGAGGATGACCTTCTCTGATAAAGGAGGACCATTCCTCAGTGAGTGATTGAGTAGCTGTGTTTCCCTGCTAGAACCTCCAAACAAGCCCTCTAGGTCTAACAGTGGCTCTAAGAGCTTCAGCCCTGTTTTTGTGAGGTGTTGGGTGGAACCCAGAGATTCTTGGATGCGAGGCAAGTGCTCCGCCACTCAGCAGCACCTGGCCTTCCAATCCAGTGGAGGCAAGGGAGTCCAGCTGGCTCTGAATGGGGTCAGCTGCCCACTCCACCGCCAGACGCTATTGCCAAAGGTGGGTGCTTTGTTGTCAGCGTCGCCTGGCTGAGAAGGCGAGGAGGAGGCTTCTAGAGGGAAAGTGGGGGTGAGGGCAGCACCTGCAGGCACACCAAGGCACTGGGGCCCTCTCCTCCCTCCCTTCATCTGCTCAGCACTGCCTTTGCCTGTCTGTGGTGTGCCCACAGGATGTTGGGGATAGCTAGAGGCCCACTGTCCTTTAGGAGATCCCGTTCAGGCTGGGAAGAGAAGACAATTTTCTTTAAAGTTTAAAATAAATATATGTTAAAGAGGTATAGGCACCGATTGAAAGTGTTCCTAGTGGTCAATGCTAGAACAGTTTTTGCCAAAAAAAAAAAAAAATATATATATATATGTGTGTGTGTGGAATATATATATTTGTACACCCAAATTATAAAATAAATATCCTTAAATCCATCCTGAATTCATTTGATTAACTAAATGAATAAAAGGAGGACAATAGATTAATCTCCTAGGTAAAAAAAAAATGTAAATAATTCATGTAGATATTCCTCCCTCAAAAAAGTCAAACATAGGGGCTGGGATTGTGGCTCAGCGGTAGAGCGCTTGCCTCACATGCGTGAGGCCCTGGGTTCGATCCTCAGCACCACATACAGAGCAATAAAATAAAGACATTGTGTCCATCTACAAAAAAAATTAAAAAAAAAAAAAAAAAAAGTCAAACGTAACTCCCCGCTTCCAGGTATAGACTGCGCCTAGTGACTGCCTTCCAGAGAGTACAGTACTGGTCCACGCCTGCCATCCCAGTGACTCGGGAGACAGTTGCAAGTTTGAGGCTGGCGTTGGTAACGTAGACCCTATTTCAAAATAAAAAGTACTGGGGCTTTAAAAAGTACTACCCTTAGGTTTAGTCCCCAGTACAAAAAAGAAAAAAGAGTATAGTATGGAGAGGGGGGAAGAGTGACTCAGTGGAGAAACCTGAAACCTGACAGATTCGTGCTTTAAACTGACAGAGGCTGGGCTGGGATTGTGGCTTGGTGGTAGAGCCTTTGCCTTGCACGTGTGAGGCACTGGATTTGATACTCAGCACTACATAAAAACAAGTAAAATAAAGGTATTGTGTCCATCCACAACTAGGAAAAAAATATATTAAAAAAATAAATAAAGTGACAGGTTAACCACAGTAATGAGTCGTGCCAGTGGTATGTGCTCTTGATCTGTGAAGAGGAGGGCGCTTTACCTCTGGAGCCTTCCTCCCCCAAACCTATAACCCTAGTCTAATAAGTAAAATATCAGAAAAATCCCAGTTGAGGTGCACTCTGCAAAATACCTGACCAGCACTCCTCAAAACAGCAGGGTAGCTGGGTGTGGTGGCTCACACCTGTAATCCCAGCAAAAACTAGAGGATAAGGCAGGGGGATGGGAAGTTCAAAGACAACCTCAGCAACCTAGCCAGGCCCTAAGCAACTTAGACCCTGTTTCAAAATAAAATATAAAAAGGGCTGGGGAGCCGGACATGGTGGTGCACACCTATAATCTCAGCACTTTGGGAGGCTGAGACCAGAGAATTGCAAGTTCAAAGCCATCCTCAGTAATGGCGAGGCGCTAAGCAACTCAGTGAGACCCTGTCTCTCCATACACAAAATAGGGCTGGAGATGTGGCCCAGTGGTCAAGTGCCCTTGAGTTCAATCCCCAACACCAAAAAGAAAAGGGACTGGGATGTGGCTCAGTGGATAAGCACCCTTGAGTTCAATCCCTGGTACTAAAGGGGGGAAAAATATGTATCAAAAGCAGGAAAGTCGAGGCTGAGACAGGAGAATCACGAGTTCAAAGCCATCCTCAGCAATGGCGAGGCGCTGTCTCTAAATAAACACAAAATAGGGCTGGGGATGTGGCTCAGTGGTTGAGAACCCCTGAGTTCAATCCTCGGTACCAAAAAAAACAAAAACAAAAACCAGAAAGTCTGAGAAACTGTCATAAACTAAGAGAAACTTCAGGAGATGTGACAACTAAATATAATACAGTATCCTGGATAGGATCCCAAAAGACAAAAAGGACATTAGGCAAAAATAAGGAAATCTGAATACACTAGGAAGACTAGAGATCAAGCATGTTTTTTTTTTTTTTGTACTGAAGATTGAACCCAGGGGTGCTCTACCTACCACTGAGTTACGTCTCCAGCACCACCCCCTTTTAAAAATATTTTTTAGTTGTAGATGGACACAATACCTTTATTTATTTATTTTATGTGGTGCTGAGGATCGAACCCAGTGCCTCACACCTGCGAGGCAAGGGCTCTACCACTGAGCCACGACCCCAGCCTCGTCTCTAGCCCTTTTTATCTTTTATTTTCAGGCAAGGTCTTGTTAAGTTGCCTATGCTGGCCTCTTGTGATCTTCCTGCCTCAGCCTCACAAGTAGCTAGGATTACAGGCGTGTACCACTGCTCCTGGCTTTCCAAATTTATTTTTAAAATTTCATATATTAAGTTTCAGTCTTTGTGCCATGAAGTTCTTTTTTTTTTTTAATATTTTTTAGTTGTAGATGGACACAATATCTTTATTTATTTATTTATGTGGTGCTGAGGATCGAACCCAGTACCTCACAAATGCAAGGCGAACACTCTACCACTGAGCTACAATCCCAGCCCCCCATGAAGTTCTTGGTATGATCAGTTGTTCAGTTTGTATTTAAGCCATTCTGATAGATGTATAGAGAAATATCATTGTGGTTTTAATTTGCATTTCCCAGATTACTAGTGATGTTGGTCACTTTTCAAGGGAATGTTGTGCTTTGCTGTCTTTACTTTGTGCTGCGTGTTTAACTGTTTGGCCCTTTTGTATTGAGTTGCTTTCTTTTCATGCGGTTGTGGATCTGTGTGCTGTTGGAGGGTCTCTTCTCCGTTGCTGAGGGTCTCCTCCCCAGGGTGGGTTGGGGTGGCAGCCTGCAGTTGCACCCCTTTGCTCTTCCAGAAAGGTCTCTAATTGACCCTGCCAGGTCCTTGTGCGGAGTTTGGCCTGCTTTGTGTAGGATTTAAGGGCCTTCTGGGGCCGGGAAAAGGCAGTTCCCCCTGGGCAGAGGGCAGGTTTTCCCAGAGGAAGGGAAAAGCAAAGCAAAAACACTAGAGACTTTGTGACCTTGGGCAAATTGCCTAATGCTTTTTTGCCTTGGTTTCCACAATCATAAAATGTGGACAATAATTATACCTACATTAAATATTGTCACAAGGATTAAGTGAAGGAATGCACAGGCTTAGCCCAGCGCTTGCCCATCGTTTGCATTCAGTACCTGTTTGTGGCTGTCACCGTCTTTGATTAGGTCTGGCTGGCCAGAGCAGAGGTGAAGAAGGAAGTTCACCTACTGGGACCACCCTGCAGTGTGACTAGTGTGACCAGGCTCAGGGCCGCTCTTTCCAGGAGCCCTTCTTGGCTCTCACCGGGTGCGCTGCTTCTCTCTGCTCTGTTGTGTTTCATTCAGATTTACAGATGCCTGTGTTTTACACACAATGAATGCTCTAGAAAGGTTTCTTTTTTATTGGTGAATTATAGTTGTACATAATAGTGGGATTTGTTGTTACATATTCAGGAAAGCTTTCTTGTTGAGTAAAGAAATGGCAGGCTTGTTGAGACAGTGAGTCTGCAGATTTTCTTGGAGCCTGGTAGGTGGTAAGGTAGGTGGGACCAAGTTGAATTTGAGCTGATGAGTTTAAACTCTAAATCTGTAGGCAGAGGAAGCTGTTCCCTTAGAGGCAAGGCTGCTTGTGCCATAGGTAAGAAGATTGATCTTATTGAAGACCAAGATGACTGTGCTTAGAACACCAGATTATTTTCATAGGTTTAAGGGGTAACATTTCAGCCAGAAATTTATTTTGGTTGGTATTCAGTGATCTGGTGAGGTCTGAGATTTTACTCTCATTTCCCTGAGTGAATCAGGAAGGGACTGAGGCTCAGGGAATCCAGAGACCCTTTCCCGAGGCACCCAGCCAGGGAGTAGTGGAGCTAGAATTTGAACTCAGGTGGGTCTTCTGAGCCTGTTCTTCCCCTTATATCCCCTCATCCACCCAGGGGAGAGGACAAGAATTGGAGCCCTCTTCTCCAGAAGAGCAGAGCCATAGGAATCCTCTGTACTGAGTTCTGAAGGGGACTGTAGGTGGGTCAGTGTAAATGTAAAATACCTGGAGTTGGTAGCTCTGTTTAAATGTGAAGGAAGAATTATATTTAAAATAGAAATGTAAAATAATTTCTTGCTGGACGCGGTGGTGCACGCCTGTAATCCCAGCGGCTGGGGAAGGAAGCAGGAAAATCACGAGTTCAAAGCCAGCCTCAGCAATGGTGAGGCGCTAAGCAACCCAGTGAGACCCTGTCTCTACATAAAACACAAAATAGGGCTGGAGATGTGGCTCGGTGGTCGAGTGCCCCCGAGTTGGATCCCCTGTAACCACCCCCTGCCAAAAAAAGAATAGAATTTATTTATTTATTTATTTATTTATTCGTACTGGGGATTGAACCTAGGGTACTTTTCCACTGTGCACTGAGTTACATCCCTAGCCTTTTTTTTTTTTTGGTACCTGGGATTGAACTCAGGAGCCCTCGACCACTGAGCCACATCCCCAGCCCTATTTTGTGTTTTATGTAGAGACAGGGTCTCACTGGGTTGCTTAGCGCCTCGCCATTGCTGAGGCTGGCTTTGAACTCGCGATTCTCCTGTCTCAGCCTCCTGAGTTGCTGGGATTACACATGTGAGCTACCACACCCAGCCTAGAAAATAAAATTTTAGGACATACCTGAGGTCTCCTGCACTGTTCTGGCTCCCTTAGTCCAGCCTATCTTGGAAACCTGAAGTTTACATCAAGCCCCGCCTGGCAGGTCCACAGGGGTAGCAGTTTGTTGCACTCTGGGCTTCCAGGACTAGTGTGGCAGTGTCTGTGGTGGCTGCCTGAACTCGGACACAGACTTCCATAGAAACCCTGAGCAGGGGTTTCATGCTCTGAATGATGGTGGCCAGAGAGACCCTGCTGGCCCCAGGACCTCAGTTCCTCCCCCATGCTGCTCGTACTGGGCCTGTTTCCATGGCCTAGTCTCCATGAGCACTGACAGTATTCAGAACTGCCCAGAGAGGTTGGCTGTAGAGGAAAAAACAGCCTTGAGAGTCCCAGCCCTGGGTTTTAATCCTGCCTCTGCTTGCAGCTGTGTGACCTTGGATACATCTTTTATCTCTGAGCCTGGGCTTTCTTATCTGGGTCCTTGAGGTCAGTAATCTCCAGAGCTCAACTGGGGAAAGCTCTGCCTCCACGCTCACTCACAGGGCTGGCTGTCTGCAGATCCTTGCAGGCTATTGAGTGGGGGACTTAGTTCTTCCTCACTGGGTGTCAGATAAAGGCCCCTGGTTCCTTGCTCACAATATGGCATCTGATTTCATCAGAGAAGTGGTTCCAAAGTTGGGGCAGGTGGAGGGGATTAGTCATAATGTTTTGTAACCTAATCTTAAAAGTGACATTACTGTGATATATTGTTTGTCAGAAGCATATCAGTAACTTCAGCCTGCTGTTAAAGGGATAGGATCACACAAGGGCATGAACTGCAGGAGGCACGGTTTACTGGGGGCATGTTAGAAGGCTGGCCTGCACTGCCCTCATCTAGTTAGAAGTGTCCTCTTTTTTTGTTTTGGTATTGGGGATTGAACCCAGAGCACCTGACCACTGATCTACATCTCAGCCCTTTTTATTTTTTTATTTTGAGGCAGAGTCTTGCTAAATAACTGAGAGTTTTGCTAAGTTGCTGAGACTGGCCTTGAACTTGGGAACCTCTTGCCTCAGCTTCCCAAGTTACTGGGGTTACAGGCGTGCACTGCCACGCACAGCTCAGGAACCCCTTTCTGCACAGGATACCTGGGTTCCATTGGTCCCTATGTGCCTCCTTCATCCTGCATTTAGGACACTGTATTTCATCTGTGTCCATGTCTGTTTCTCACTTGAGTGTCAGGTAGGGACGGTGAGTGGGGGCCCTGCCACATCTTCACTGCCATTTCAGAGCCTCCCTGCTCCCCCCCACCAGCATCTGCCTCTCACTCTCAGAGGATCTTAGGTACAGAGGCATGAGGTGCTTGAGAATTCATGCCCCCAGGAACAGTCCTCAACCCGTAAGTGTGGGAGCCCATGGGTAATCCCTCTAATTCTTGTTGCTCAGGTATCCACAGAGGTCACTTGATCAACACCTCAGGTGTTTTTTTTTTTCCTGTGGGGAGGGGGCACAGGAAAAAAAAGGGGGCAGTGTGCTTGAGATGAAAGCCAGGGCTCTTTAGCACTGAGTGACACCCCCCACTCTTTGTTTTTGAGTCAGGGTCCCACCAAGTTGCCCATGCTGGCCTTGAATTTATGATCCTCCTGCCTCAGCCTCCTAAGGGACAGGGATTACAGGTGTGCACCACTGTGCCTGGCTCTTAACACACTCTGTCAGCTGCTTCCCTTCCCTGTTTCCTACACTGCTCAGGTAAAGTATTCATCTTAGGGTCTACTTCTACTAAGATAGTGACGAGAGCTAAGCCAATGCCTATGGGAAAAAACCACCACAAGAGATTTTTTTTTCTGGTACTGGAAATTGAACCCAGGGGTGCCTTACCATTGAGCTATATCCCCAGCGCTTTTTATTTTTGAACCTGAGACAGAGTTTCGCTAAGTACCCAGGCTGGCCTTGAACTTGTATGATCCTCCAGCCGCAGTCTCCTGAGTCTCTGGGATTATTGGGCATGCACCAGCGTGCACAGCCATAAGAGAATTTTGATACCCAGAAGAGGGAACTTACAGGCACATATGTTGGATGGCAAGTTGGTGATAAATGATTGGGTCAAGATCTTGAAAGTGCTAGAAAGATGTGGAATCCCTGCTTGGAAAGTTCAGTTGGATGTCAGTGGAGATGAGTCAAGCCCTGGCCAGCAGATGGAGGCCTGGCCAAGCTGGAGAGCAAGGCTGTGCAGAAGTCCCACGGATGCCTGGTTTTTGTCTGGGCAGGTTTACCCCTGGAGGAGTAAACACAGGAGCTGTGGGGGTTTGGGATGGAAAGTTAAAAGAGAAAGAGATGTCTAGCGCAAAGGAGTAACATATTCCTAGAAAAATTTGATGAAATCTGTGGCAGTTTTCTGCTAAAAGTGATGATGATAGCAACAGTGTGTGCACTTCCAAGCAGAAATTTGAATAATCTTGGGGAGCAGGGTGCTCAGAGAACATTGGAGCCTGTCCTTAGAGAGCTCTGGTTCCAAAATGTATTCATTAGCACTTGGTCTTGGGTGGGAGGGAGGCTGAGGAGCCCTGGAGGACCCTGGAGCTGTCCCAGCCTTAGAATGCTCTAGGCTCGTTCTCACAGGCTTGAGCCTGTGGTCGAGGTGGAGGGTCTGAGAGAGGAGGTAATATGTGCAGTCACAGCTGTGTGCCCAGTGGGAACAAGCCTGTGTCCTTCACAGGTTTGAGAGTGACTCCTAGAACAGCTCCCCAACTAGAGCTGAACCTTCTGGGCAGCTCCTTCCCCTGCAGGGCATGTGTGAGCCAGTAGGCTGCTGTTCTGCTCAGAGCCTTGCAGCAACTCTGTCCAGGTGCCTCTGTCCCTCTGGCGACTTCTGGTGGTCTAAGTGTGGCACAGAAGACAGCGAGTGAGTTCTTCCGTCCCCAGAGCCCTCACCTACAGCATCATAAAGTCAAAGTCACGGAGCCCCCGAGGGTTGCTTCAAATTGTTCCTTTGTGCCTAGGGGTGTTGACTTGCTGTCTTCCTAGGTAGCTGCAGTGTGGCCCCATCCAGTGGCTCTGTGGCCTTCTTGCCATCCACACACATGTGCTGTGGCACTCCTAACGGTGGTGCACACATGGAGTCAGCCCCTCATTCCTCCACCAGGCCAGCTCTCTCTGGCCTGCCTCTTTCTCTTCCTCCGGTTGACACTACCTCATCAGATCAGGTTGTCCCCCACCTCAGTCACTCAGGCTTTGCTTTTCCTTTGGGTGCTGGGAGTTGAACCCAGGGGCACTTTACCACTGAGCCGCATCCCCAGCTCTTTTCATTTTAATTCTGACACAGGGTCTAAGTTGCTCAGGCTGGCCTTGAACTTCTGGTCCTCCTGTTTCAGCCTCTCAAATCACTGGAATTACAGGCATGCATCACTGCGCCTGGCTTGGGTTTTTCTTTGTTACCTGTTGAAGTGCAGAGAGTTCAGCCAGGCTTTGTCCTCGTCCCCCTCTCATTTTCCCTGTAATTGCCTTTATTCCCTGCTGGTCTCTTTTGTGCCATCCAGGGCTCTGTGCTCTCAGTGTCCTTTGGTCATCAGATGCCCTCACTCCCCAATCCTTGTAGCCACTCCGCCACAGCTGACCCAGCATGTGCTTTAAGGGTGCACCACAACAGTGCCTGTCACTAGGGCTTGCACATGTGGACACTCTTGTCACTACATGCCTTTTGTGCACTCTGTGAGGGTAGATGGCAGGTTCTAGTGAGAAAGTGTAGCGAGGAGACCTGTGTTTGAGTCCCTGCCAAATTCTGGAATCCACGGCAGGCACTGCATGGGTCAGACTGTCGTGGGGTCAGACAGAATGATGTGCCCTGCAGTTTATTGCTGCTATTTTTGTGACTGCTTCATCTCTGCATGTGCCATTTATATTCCCGTGTGTATATGTGTGAGGGAGGCGGGTGGGGACCTCTGGATGCTGCAGAACGCTGTTATCCCTCTTCCACAGTGAGGAAAGCGAAACCCAGAGAAGTTCAAAGCTCTTCCAAGGCCATGTAGTTGGAGAGCCAGAATTTAAAATGGAGTCTTTTGGTCTTCACAACCCATTGCCCCACTGCGCGTGTGAAACCTGAATTGGCGACACAGGCTGCATCCTTTGGGGAGCTAGTAGTCTATTGCACATGCTCCTTAAAAGCTAGATAGTGAGCATTTTATTAGCATTAATTTATTATTTGCCGACCAGACAGCCTCTGTTGCATTGAATTCTGCCATCAAAGCACAGCAGCATCCATAGATAGTAATGGAAAGTGGGGGACAGTGCTCTCGGAAACTTGATGGAGAGAAGCAAGCCTGGGCTCTGATTTGGTGTGTGCATCACAGCTTGCTGACAGTGGGTCCCACAGTGCTTTGCCCATAATAGTTGCTCAGTAAGTCCTTTCTGGATGTGGACCCATGTTTCTCTCTCCTGTGCTGAGCTGACCTTCCTGCTCTGCCCCCATTTCTTCTGCAGTATGTGGGTGCCCCTGTGGCCTACATCCAGCAGATATTTGTGAAGTCCTCAGTGTCTCCCTGGCACAAGAACCTTCTGGCAGTAGATGTGTTCCGCTCACCTCTGTCCCGGGCATTCCAGCTGGTGGAGGAGATCCGGAACCACGTGCTGAGAGACAGGTACGCCTTTCAGGAACCCTGGCCTCCCCAGACCCTTTCTGAACTAAAGAGAGCATTACAGCCCTCAGTGTAACTCCAGTGAGCCAACTAGCTCTGCAGAAATAGAACTTTGAAGGCCAGTAGCCATGTGGTTTGGTTGTCGACCCCCCGGTAATACTTTCCCCTGACGACAGAGGTGCTTCATAAGTGCAGTGGGCCTGCCCTGTGCTGGCAGGCACAGCAGATACCTTGTCCTGTCTCCTGCACAGCTCCGGGACCAGGAGCCTGGAGGAGGTGTGCCTGCAGGTGACCGACCTGCTGCCAGGCCTTAAGAAACTCCGGAACCTACTCCCTGAGCATGGATGCCTACTGCTGTCCCCTGGGAACTTCTGGCAGAATGACCGGGAACGCTTCCATGCTGACCCTGACATCATTGGCACTATCCACCAGCATGAACCCAAAACACTGCAGACTTCAGCCACGCTCAAGGGTACCCCAGCACAGGTTCCCTGAGGACCCACAAGGGAGCCTGTTGGCCGCCATCTCTCCTGTGATGGGTGCTCTGGCAGATCAGGGGTTGCCCTTATTCCAAGGGTGGGGGTGGGGAAGGGCCCTTGGTGGCCCTGCGGTGGCTGCCATTCCTCATCAATGTCTGTTGGTCTCTGCCGGCAGACTTGCTGTTTGGTGTTCCTGGGAAGTACAGCGGGGTGAGCCTCTACACAAGGAAGAGGATGGTCTCCTACACTATCACCCTGGTCTTCCAACGCTACCATGCCAAGTAAGGTGATCAGGCTCTGGGTTCTGACTGCTCCATGGTGACATGAGGCCAAGAGGTCCCTCTTCTGCTTACAGTGTTCAGAATGTCCCCTGAAAACTTGGATAGTTTGGGGGCCTTCTGGTAAAATGTTATATCCCTTAGACCAAAGGATGATGTTTGCTACATTCAATGGGGTTGGCTTGACAGCTGGCCAAGAACAAGGGACTAAAGTGGGGCTGACAGTTCAGTGTCCTGGTGTCTCTCTGGTTCTCTCCAGCCTAGACAGGCAGCCCCAGCAAATAACTGCTGAGCCACATGGTCTGAGTCCTTCCCCATGGAGTATTGCAGGCAGCTTTCCTCGATTGAGGTACTTGAGCAGCCTCCAGTTGGCCCTCCTGGGCCTTTGGTGATCAGAGTGGTGTAATAGATCAGGGAAGGAGCAGGGGAGCTTCCGAGACAACTTGGCCAGTTTTGTAATTCTTGTAGCTAGCATCCCTGGAGACTGGAGAAGCTTAGAACCTTAGGGAAGTTTCCTCTCAACACAAGGGAGAGAGACCTAGAAGGAGCCCTCCAGGGATTTTCTTGTCTCCAGGTTTCTGGGCAGCCTGCGTGCCCGCCTCATGCTCCTGCATCCCAGCCCCAACTGTAGTCTTCGTGCAGAGAGCCTCGTCCATGTGCACTTCAAGGAGGAGATTGGGATCGCCGAGCTCATCCCCCTCGTGACCACCTACATCATCCTGTTTGCCTACATCTACTTCTCCACACGTAGGTCCATGGCAGGGAGCCCCTCCACACCACCACTTCCCTGCCTCTGGAGGGGTTTGGGGTAGGGATGTGGAAATGCCTCGTCACCAAAGCCAGAGTCTCAGGGGCTCAGGTCGGTCCAGGGTTCCTCTCACTTCTCAGGGAAAGACCCTTCCTGGGTTAGAATTCTCAGAGTGTGCCAAGTGCACAAGACTGGGAAGTGTCCGTGACTGTCCCTTTCTTGTGGTTAAACCAGGAACCCCTTTCCTTGATTGTCAGGGCACATTCTGCTCCCAGGAGATCAGTTAAGAAGGGCCAGGGGCTGGGGAAGGTGCTGCCCTGATGTGCCCTCTCTGCCCTCCAGGCAAGATCGACATGGTCAAGTCCAAGTGGGGCCTGGCCCTGGCCGCCGTGGTCACAGTGCTCAGCTCACTGCTCATGTCCGTGGGGCTCTGCACTCTCTTCGGCCTGACGCCCACCCTCAATGGCGGGTAGGTCCCCAGCACGTTTCACTGGGCCACAGGGTGGGCCCTCGGGCCAGAGAGCCTTGCACATCTGGGCACTTGGCCCTCCCTAGACTGGACACTTGCTGTTCTCCATCTCTTCACCTTGCTATTTTTTACATTTAAGAGGTACATATTCTTTGTCTTTGAGCGTCTGGCTTGTATCCATACATGTGTGTATGTAGTACGTATCTATACATATAATACATATATATAGGCATGTGTATGTTTGTGTGCTTATATGATTTTTGTATGTATGGAATATATATTTGTGTGTCCATGGGTATACATTGCATGTGTGTAGTGGATGTATTTGTATTATACATACACACATGCTCCTTGGTGGCTTATGCCACAGAAGGGTGTAAAGGGTACATTTCTTTCCTTTTCACTGTTAAGAGATTTAAATGCTCAATCAGAGAGTAAGCTTAGAGTGAGCTTTGTAAAGACACGAGAATACTGTAATTCAGCACCTTTTTCAGTGACATTTGCCCTGCCCTCTCTGAATCAGTCTGGAAGCCCTTCCCTGTTTGTCTTCAGGCTTTGGTCCCCTCCTGTCTGACTGGCCTGCCTGCCTGTTGGTGTTACTGACCTACTGGTCTGTCCCCAGTCTAGGCTTGTCTGCCTGGTTGTAGCAAAAGTAACCAATCTCCCTTCTTCCCTCCCTCCCCTACTCCCTTCCTTCCTTCCATATATTTTGTGGTTTGGCAGATGGAACTCAGGGCTTCCCATGTGCTAGGCAAACGCTCTACAGAATCAGGACTTTGTGTTGTTTCTGTTACTTCCTGTGTCGGTGGAACACCTTCCTTTCCCAAGCCCATGCTCTCTCACCCCTGCCTGCAGACCCCTCCTCACTTCCATCCCCTCGGAGTCTGTCGGTAGTAGTGTGACCCTGGGGCTCAGCTAGCTGGAGAGTGTCCTTTGGGAGCAGTTGCTCTTCTCCAAACGCAGGTTGTTGGCAAAGGCTTAGGGCTTTTCACCCCTTTCCTTTGGTTCGGCTGGTGGCTTGGCCTAGAGTTGTCGTGTGGGTTTTTGTGGCAGTCACTGCTCTAGCCAGTAGAGTCTGTGTGGCCTGGCAGTGGGGCAGGGGTGCTCTCCCCAGGGGCCACCACCAGCCTCCTCCTGTGCTGGGTGGGAGGACAGGTGTGGTTGCTGGCACCTTGGCAAGGCATTGGACCTGCCTGAAGCCAAGAACTGTGTGGACAGAGGTGCTGGTGTGTGAGGGCAGGGTGGGGAGGGTTTTGCCCTGTGCTTGTGGGAGTCGCTGGGCAACCTCCACTACAGGCTAGAAGCCCCAGGGCTTCCCAGGGACCAAGCCTGGTGAAAACCAGCACTGTTTTTGGAGTCTGCTACAGCACTGTCCCTCGCCTTCTCTGTCCTCAGTGAGATCTTCCCGTATCTAGTGGTGGTTATTGGGTTAGAGAATGTGTTGGTGCTCACCAAGTCGGTGGTCTCGACCCCAGTGGACCTCGAGGTGAAACTGCGGATTGCCCAAGGTAACATGTGGGGCCCTATTCCTCTTGCCAGTATGTCCCTAAGGAGATGGAGCCCTTGAAACCTGCCCTGTTCTGACCTCCAACATAGCACTCAGTGGGCCACCAGGCCCTGGCAGCTTGTTACCAGGTGCCCCAAGGAACCATGGGGTTACTGGATAAAACTTGTCCTGGTTCATGTGTCAGTAAGAGAGCAACCCAGACTCTGCTGCAGAGGGTCACAGTTGGTGGTGGCTTTGCATCCGGACCAGTGCTAGTATTTTCCTGCCTCACTCTACCACACTACACCCAGGTGCCTGGGCTGTCCCTCTGGAGGTATTATCTCCACAACTGACCACACAGGTGGGAGCTGGGGATCTGGAGTTCTGAGGAAAGTGAGAAAAGCAAGAGCCTGTCTCTAGAGGTCTGGTCTCTTGAGCAGCCTCTTCCTAAAGCCCATGTCTGTGAGGAACAGGCCGGAGACTGGCTGTGCATTCATTCATCCAACCTCTGTGAGTGTCTGGGATGGGCCAGACCCTGCACAGGGGTCATGAAGAGATGAAGTAATATAGTCCTTACCCCATAGGCACTTGGAGCCTTATCCAGGCAACAGTGTGATAGCGTGGGAACCAGGGACTTGCCATGGGGAGAACAGGAGGAGCCAGCTAGTCCTCCACTCCTCCAACTGCTCTGCCACTGGTGGGCACTCTGAGGTTACGCATGCTGACCAGACAGGAAAAGCACATGGAGGTTCCGTGTGCTTAGAGAGTGGTGACACTTGCTTTTCCTCAAGACCCTGCTGCTCCCTCTCATGGCTGTAGCTCTGCCCTATACCCCTCAGTAGGCTGGGCCTTCTCCCCATGCCTCTGCCCTCCTGTGGACCCTGAGGTGGTGTGTAGACGTGGAGCACAGGGAGGTCCTATGTTGCCCCTTTGCCCTGTTGTTGCCCTGTGCAGGCCTCAGCAGCGAGAGCTGGTCCATCATGAAGAACATGGCAACCGAGCTGGGCATCATCCTCATTGGCTACTTCACCCTCGTGCCTGCCATCCAGGTAAGGTCCCAAGGCTAGCTGCTTGGTTGAGCATGGAACCAACTGCTAGGCTGTGCAGCTGAGGACAGGTTGCACCCCTCTTTCAGCACAGGTGTCCTGGCTTATGAGATGGGACTCCTCTCCACAGTGTGCAGAGTGCTGTGGCATGCCTAGCTCAGCAGCACTCAGTAAATTCTGACTGGGCTACAGAATCGAGAGCCTACCTGGGCAGTCCCTGCTTTTGACCTTGTCCTCTTTTTTGAGGGGTGGGCAGTACTGGAGATTGAACTCAGGGCCACTTGACCACTGAACCACATCCATAGCCCTATTTTGTTCTGTTTTATTTAGAGACAAGGTCTCAGTTGCTTAGCACCTTGCTTTTGCTGAGGCTGGCTTTGAACTCCTGATCCACTTCCCAAGCCGCTGGGATTACAGGCGTGTGCTACTGTGCCCAGCCTGACCCTGTCCTCTTAATCTTCCCTACCTACTTTACCATTCAGCCCAGTAGCAGAAGGAGGCTCTATGGGCACAGCAGAGCTGGTATCTGGCTATGGACTTCGTCAGTCCCAGCTTCCCATTGCCTAGGCAGAAACACTATGGAGTCCCGGAACTGGTCCCTGCCTGTCTCACTCTGCCCCATAGCTATAGCCTCCAGATGCATGACCTGGTCTCTTTGGGGGTGGGCTGCCACACAGCACAGTGACCCCTGCCCTTAGCAAAGTGCTCTCCTTCAGCTGTGAGGACAGAGGAGAAAGCAAGAGGGCTCCAGGCTTTTCCTTCTGGAAAACGCACAGTGTCTGTCAGGAAGGGTGCAGTCCTGTGCCTTTAGAACCACTGTACGTCACACCCTGTCATCTTCATATAGACCAGGACAGAGGAGGAAAATGGAAATCCCAGAAAATTTCATCCTTTGACAGGGTTTGGGGAGCCAAGGGAACACTTTTTTCAGTTTTATGGCAGAATACATCCTTCCTGCCCTCTCCTTTCATTGGTCCAGTGTAGTTTCCAGCCAGGAAGTATCTGAGAACCCTGAAATTGGGACAGGCCTGGGCTTTGTCTAGGTTTGTGGCACATGAGCAGGGTCAGGACTCAGTGGGGGAGGGTGCTTTGGGGAGCAAGCTGGTGGGCCCAGAGATTTCCAAGGTGGATCAGGTCCTCCTCTCTGTGGGGACAGGAAGATTGAGTGAAGGCACCACCCTTGCTCAGTACTCTGGAGAGGTTCGAGGGGTCTGCACTGCCCCCTGGTGGGGTGAGCGGCTGGCCTGTCCCTCCCAAGCTGCTTCACATTCAGAGCCCAGCACCAGCATCTCTCTGCTTCTGCTGTGCCCTGCCTGCCACTCCCTTGCAGTTTCTGAGATGCCTGCAGCTGGGGATCTGCCTCTCTGGGGCTCATGGCCATGCAGTCACAGCGCCCTTTCTGTGCTCTCATCTAGGAGTTCTGTCTCTTTGCCGTCGTGGGCCTGGTGTCTGACTTCTTCCTCCAGATGCTGTTCTTCACCACTGTCCTGTCCATTGACATTCGCCGTATGGAGGTAGGAGTGGCTGACTCCACCCTTCCCACCCTCCAGGGAGCCTCTGGGTGAGAGGGGTGCAGACCCCAGGCAGGGGCAGTGTTTCCACACTGGTGGCTTCTGGACAGCACTCAGGCCTGACCACTTGCCCCACAGCTGGCGGACCTGAACAAGCGACTGCCCCCGGAGGCCTGCCTGCCTCCAGCCAAGCCTGGGGGTCGGCCAGCACGGCAGGAGAGGCAACTGGCTGTGCGGCCATCCATGCCCCATACCATCACACTGCAACCATCTTCCTTCCGAAACCTGCGGCTCCCCAAGAGGCTGCGTGTCATCTACTTCCTGGCCCGTACCCGCCTGGCACAGCGCCTCATCATGGTACCTGCCTGCCCTGCGCTCTGGGGTGCCAGCACTAGATTCCCTTGGGGTGCTGCCCTTTGCCTTGAAGGGGAGGGGTGCTCTTTAGGCCCTAGTGGCCTCTTGAAGCCTGGCCTTGGGAGCTGCCCACTGTGTGCTCCCGGCTCAGTCTCTGATGGTTTCTGAGGAGATAAGGCCACCTGTGTACCTGGGGGAGAAGGAGTGCCAGAGCCATCAGCTAGATAAGTGACCAAGAACTAGAGCCCACAAGACAGGATGCTCCAGACTAGAACCACCATGTGGCCATCATATATCCTGGGTGGGTTCCTTGACTGCTGTATAGCTTGTAAATGGCAGAAAATGCCAAGCCAAATAGATCACCAGCTGGGCCAGGCCAGCGGCCAGGCAGCAGCACCTTTCCTGAGGAGCTGGAGGGAGAGGGTAGTGAGACTGAAGCCTCTGGAGCAGGTCAGGCAACTGGTCCTCTGGCCCTGCTGACCTGAGAATGGTGGCAGCTCTCTAGCCCTAACTGAGGGGCAGGTTAGGGTTGAGGGAGTTCTGTGTCAAAGCTAAAGGTGCTCCAGTGATTTCCAGGCCCCTACAGTAGCAAATGCCAGCAGGTAGCACTAGGAGAGGACAGGCCAGGGCCTGTGTGATCTCTCTATACACCCAGGCCAGAGGTCCCTGAGCCCTGATGCCCCTCTGCAGGCTGGCACCGTTGTCTGGATTGGAGTTCTGGTGTACACGGACCCAGCAGGGCTGCGCACCTACCTTGCTGCCCAGGTGACAGAACAGAGCCCCCTGGGAGAGGGCGCCCTGGCCCCCATGCCTGTGCCTAGTGGCGTGCTTCCTGCCAGCCACCCGGATCCTGCCTTCTCCCTCTTTTCACCTGATGCTCCCAAGCTACCTGAGAACCAGACGTTGTCAGGCGAGCCGTCTGAGCATGTGGGTCCAGCAGAGGGTGTTCATGACAGCCCAGTTCCAGAGGTAACCTGGGGGCCCGAGGATGAGGAACTTTGGAGGAAATTGTCCTTTCGCCATTGGCCCACGCTCTTCAGCTACTACAACATCACACTGGCCAAGAGGTGAGCTGGGCTGTGCCAACTGCCCCTCTCACTTGGTGGTCAGCTTGCCAACCTCTCCCCCTCACATGGGAGATCCACTGGCTTGAATTTTGCATTGAATTCCAAAGAAAACCATTCAGTGGTGGCACACACCTGTAATCCCAGTACTTTGCGAGGCTGAGACAGGAGACTCGTGAGTTCAAAGCCAGCCTCAGCAATGGCGAGGCGCTAAGCAACTCAGTGAGACCCTGTCTCTACATAAAACACAAAATAGGGCTGGGGATGTGGCTCAGTGGTCGAGTGCGCCTGAGTTCAATCCCCAGTACCAAAAAAAAAAAAAAAAAAAATTCAAGATCAAAATATAGGAATGGAAGCTCTCAGCAGCCACAACTTGAGGGTGGCCGAGTCCTGGCTCTGAGGAGTGACAGGTTGCCCCTTCTTCCCCTGAGCAGGAGATTCACCCACTCTGCCTGGAGGGGTGGGGAAGTTACCTCCGTGGCCCTGATGTCTGTATGGCTGCTAGTATCTGGGAGGGAGCCAGGTTGGGGTGCCAGAACAGAGAATCCACCCCTGTCCCCATCCTGCATGCTGAGAGGACTACTTGGAGAATAGTAGTAGTCCTGGGTGGAGAGTAGGGAGGGGACATGGCTGGTGGGCAGTGGCAAGAGGACCCATGGAGGGGTCCCTGCTGAGGTGCCCACTGCTTGTTCCCAGGTACATCAGCCTGCTGCCAGTCATCCCAGTCACACTGCGTCTGAACCCAAGGGAAGCTCTGGAAGGACGGCACCCGCAGGATGGCCGCAGCGCTTGGGCCCCACCTGGGCCGGTGCCCGCGGGGCTGTGGGAGAGCTCGCCCAGAGTGCCTGATGGGGCACAGGCCCACGGTGATGTCACCTTGTACAAGTAAGGACAGGACAAGGTGAAGTGGGGGCAGGCCCTTGGTGTTTGGCAGGCCCCGCTCATGCTCTGCCCACACAGGGTGGCTGCGCTGGGGCTGGCCGCTGGCATCGTCCTGGTGCTGCTGTTGCTCTGTCTGTACCGCGTGCTCTGCCCACGCAACTACGGGCAGCCCGGCTCCGGGCCTGGCCGACGGCGGCGTGGGGAGCTGCCCTGTGACGACTATGGCTACACGCCGCCTGAGACGGAGATCCTGCCGCTGGTGCTGCGTGGCCACCTCATGGTGAGCAGTGGATGCACGGGTGGGCAGCCTATATGAGCGTAGCCTGTGCCAACATTGCCTGTTCCTGCAGGACATCGAGTGTCTGGCCAGTGATGGCATGCTGCTGGTGAGCTGCTGCCTGGCTGGCCGAGTCTGCGTGTGGGACGCCCAGACCGGGGACTGCATCACCCGTATCCCGCGCCCGGGGTAGGTGCTGCCCCCATGAGCCCTTAGTTGTCTGGTGCTCTGCCCTGGACTCTGCTGCACATCCCCACGTGTCCCCCTTTTCAACCCATCCTCTTGGCCCTCACCCAACAGGCAGCGCCGAGACAGTGGCAGCAACAGTGTGTTCGAGGCCCAGGAGGGCTGGGAGCGGCTTTCAGACAATGGGAAGGCTGGCTCCGAGGAGCTTGGACACAGCCCCCCACTGCGACATCGCCCTCGGGGCCCTCCACCACCTGCCCTCTTCGGGGACCAGCCAGACCTCACTTGTTTAATCGACACCAACTTCTCAGCACAGCTGCATGCCTCTGAGCCCGCTCAGCCTGAACCCCGACACCGTTCGGGTTGCAGCCGCACTCGGGACACCCCAGGTTATGACTTCAGCCGCCTGGTGCAGCGTGTGTACCAGGAAGAGCCGCTGGCCACTGTGTGCACACCAACCCTGCGCTCACCCTCACCTGGACCCATACTGCCTCTAGCCCCTGAGGATGAGAGGGGCTCTCCCGAGAAGGGCTGCCCTTCTCTCGCCTGGGCCCCCAGTGCTGATGGCTCCATATGGAGCTTGGAGCTGCAGGGCAACCTCATCGTGGTTGGGCGGAGCAGTGGCCGGCTGGAGGTGAGCCTAGGGGCTGTCCATGCAGGGGCTTATGGGCCTTCCTGCTGAGTACTCACAGCCCCTGGTTTGTAGGTGTGGGACGCCATTGAGGGTGTGCTGTGTTGCAGCAGTGAAGAGGGCTCCTCTGGCATCACAGCCCTTGTCTTCCTGGACAGAAGGTAAGAGTGCTGGGCTGCCTTCTGGCCTCTGGTTCCCTCCACTGGCATGGAACTTGACTCCTTTCTGGTGCCCAGCCCCACACCTGTCCACCTGGCAGGGAGGGGTGGTGATTAAATGAGTTTTGGAGTGTGAAGTGCTTGCAACAGGGCCCACAG
This sequence comes from Xerus rutilus, assembly GCA_028644305.1. NCBI lineage: Eukaryota > Metazoa > Chordata > Mammalia > Rodentia > Sciuridae > Xerus > Xerus rutilus. Next base: position 13,638,317 of record CM053413.1, read on the forward strand.
CACTGTCGCAAGTAGCGGTGAGGGAGTTTTTTCACCCTTCCAAAGTCAGTGTCTCTTAGGACCTGATCCATGCCGACCCTTCTGGGTCTCAGCTGCATTTTTACTTGCAGAGAATCCATTTTCAGAACAACTTTGTTAAAACTCTTTTCCTTGGGTACTGGATGCTGCCCCCTTTCTTCTCTCCCTCCTGTTCTTTCCCCTCAGCACCCTCTTACTGAGGTGGTTCCTGATTCCCCTCTGCACACATGCACTCCCTGCAGGGACTTGGCTCTTGAACTTTGGCTCCACCTGCGAGCTTATGGACTGAGGCCATGGCCAGGTGCTTCACCTGTTCCAAGCTGGCTTGTCCTTCAGAGATTCTGGCTGTGGATGGCTCACTATAGACTGGAGCCATTTTTGCCCTTGGAGTAGGGGAAGCCCCACCTCCTTAGCTCTCTTGGTGTCTGCCCTTTGGCTGCTGCCTCTTTCCCACACCACTGGGACTCTTGCAGAGACCGTTGCCCCCGAGCCTGACCAAGCTTGTGGGAAGTCCTCTGTTGCTTGTTTTTCTTAGGAAAAGTGCAGTCTGTGTGACCTTCAAGGTTGACTGTGGCCTCACCTCTTCTCCCTCCCCATGGGTACAGGTTGTAGACATGCTGCAGAAAGTTTTTTTTACCCCTGTTCCATGATTTGTGGGCCACTGGGCAAATGCACCCATCCCTGTCAGCCTATGGCTAGGAATTCTTGGGAGCAAAGAAAATCTTCGTTTCTTCATGGAAAAAGGAGCAGTGGGCTGTGCAGAGGTCAAAGGTAATTTACATGATGAGACAGCAGGCTTAACACCACAGCCCCACTGTAGGTCTTGTTTGCCTTCTCAGAAATGTCCCAGTCCCCCATGCCCCAGGCTATATAGGGGACTCCTCCTGTTTCTGTTTTAATTTACAGCTGGATAAGAAGTTCACTAGGTACCACCTTACATATTTAAGTCATTTAAACCTCACAACCACCCTGTGAAGGTGGGCAGTATTATCCCCATTTTATAGATGAAGAAACTGAGGCAGAGAGAGGCTAATAATAGGAGTTGCAACTGAAGCACTCGAGCTCCAACAAATATTTTCAGCATCTTGTTTTCCTCTTGGTCATAATCCCTCATGTCACTTCCTGAACTGGCCTTGTCTTTGTTGTTTCCGTATCTCACTGAGGGAGAGCCACCTGCTCTTCTTTTCCAGGATTGTGGCTGCTCGGCTCAACGGTTCCCTTGATTTCTTCTCCCTGGAGACCCACACTGCACTCAGCCCCCTGCAGTTCAGAGGTCAGAGGGCCTGGGGCAAGCAGGTGTCTGCAGGTGGGTGGATGCTAGGGGTGCAGACAGCTGCCTTTACAGAGGTCTCTCACTTGGCCTGTTTTCTTCAGGGACTCCAGGGCGAGGCAGCTCTCCCTCATCCCCCGTGTATAGCAACAGTGACACCGTGGCCTTTCGCCTCACCCACACAGTGCCCTGTGCACACCAGAAACCCATCACAGCCCTGAAAGCTGCTGCAGGGCGCTTAGTGACTGGGAGCCAAGACCACACGCTGAGAGTGGGTAGTGTGTGTGTGTGTGTGGGGGGGTCTTGGGTTTCGGGGTGCTGGAGTACCAGAGGAGTGATGGAAGGCATTTCCTGGCCAAAGTGTTAACTTGGGAAATCTCAGACACCACAGCCTGCCAATCCCCATCCTAGGTGTTCCGTCTGGAGGATTCGTGCTGCCTCTTCACCCTGCAGGGCCACTCAGGAGCCATCACTTCTGTGTACATTGACCAGGTGAGGGGCACCAACTTAAGCTCCTGTTTTCTATTCTAGGAAGCAGCAAAGACCCCACCCATTGGGGCACAGGAACATGCTCGTTGACAAAGGTATTCCACCAGTGACCAGCTCCCCTGCTTCTTCCCCCCAGACCATGGTGCTGGCGAGTGGAGGCCAAGATGGGGCCATATGCCTGTGGGACGTGCTGACTGGCAGCCGGGTCAGCCACATGTTTGCTCACCGTGGGGATGTCACATCCCTCACCTGTACCACCTCCTGTGTCATCAGTAGTGGCCTAGATGACCTCATCAGCATCTGGGACCGCAGCACGGGCATCAAGCTCTATTCCATTCAGCAGGTAGGCAGGTGGGGTAGGGCCTAGGGTTCCAGGTGCTTTAGGGAAGGACTCAAGACACTGAGCCTCTCCTGGCCTTGCCTTTAGGACCTGGGCTGTGGCGCAAGTTTGGGTGTCATCTCAGACAGCCTGCTGGTGACCGGTGGCCAGGGCTGCGTCTCCTTTTGGGACCTCAACTACGGGGACCTGTTACAGACAGTCTACCTGGGAAAGAACAGTGAGGCCCAACCGGCCCGCCAGATCCTGGTGCTGGACAATGCTGCCATCGTCTGCAACTTTGGCAGCGAGCTCAGCCTGGTGTACGTGCCCTCTGTGCTGGAGAAGCTGGACTGAGAGCAAGCTGAGACCCTACCCCATCCCCTCAGCTGGCTGCATGGGGCCTCCTGCCCAAGCGGGGCTGGGGTGCTATGTAGGGCCAATGCACTGGACCTAGACTGAGGGCAGGAGCAGAGTTGTCTTCTGGCAGCAGCTCCTGTCTGACTGATATTAAACTTTTTAAAAAATCACACTTGCCAGAGGCCTCAGCTACTATCTCCCTTCCTCCTCAGAGATGCAGAAAGCAAAGGTGGCTTGGGTGTGGTGCCAAGTTGGCAGACTCAGACACTGCCCCAGAACAGGTTGGTTTATTACTTCAATAGTAAAGAGCTGGAAAATGTCAGGTCCCACAAAGGAGCAGAACCTGGCCCAGGGCCTGCAATATCTCCACCCAACAGGGTTGCAGGCTGGGCCAGGTGGGGCTAAAGGCAGCAGGAATGGGAGTTAAAGAGGCTGTGCCCACTCACAGAGGCCCTGTGGGGTTTGGGCGGGAGAGATGTAGTGTATGGACCAGGCAGGCAAAGTCTGTTCAGGTCTTGTTCAGTGTCCAAAGTGGATCCAGAAGACTGAGGGGGTCATCAGTGGGCGGGGCAGCCCGTAGACCTTGCCCATTATGGGCCTGCAGAAAGTTCTGCTTGCTCATCCGCTGTTTCCCTCTCAAGGAGCTGTCCAGAGAGAAGGCCTCTGGGGTCAAGGAGGCTAGCAGCTCCAGGGAGGAGGAAGGGGGCCCTATGCTGGGAGTTTCAGGCACTGGCTGTTCCTCCTCAGGCTGGGGAGCTTCCAGCAGGGGTGAAGAGGGGTGGGGTGGGGAGGAGGGTGGTGGGATTGGGAGTGGGGTTGGTTCTGGGAGGCTGGCTGGCGGTGGGCCTGGAGGCTCTGCAGGGCCAGACAGGCTGGCAACAGGGGAATCCAAGCCTCCAGGAGGCCGGATGCTGAGCTTGGCAATGGTGGCCTGGATGGAGCTGATGGGCACGTCCCCACCAAGGACCAGATCCTGGGAGTCCTGAGGAAGGTGATTCTGAGAAGACAGAAATAGGTGAGAAAAGGGATTCACAAGTCCCAGCAGCCCCAGGGAACCTTCCTCACCTTCTGGCTGATGCTTACGCTGGCCAAGGTTTTGCATGGCAAGGGCACCCCATGGCGCTGCAGGACCTGCTCCACGTGTCTCACCACTGCCTCATGGCAGAACCTGAGGTGTAGCTGCAGAGATGTATTTGGCCTGGTTGGCTGGGCAGAAGCTGTCACCCCAGGGCAGGGGCCCATCCCATCCCAGCCCCCCACCCATCCACACTCACTTTCTCCTGTAACATGTGCTTCCTCTGCTGTCGCATGCGCCGCACCAGCTGAGGCAGTTCAGGGATCCCATTTCCAGCCTCCACCTCCTGCACAGCTGCATAGAGCAGTGCAAAGGCTCCTGTGCGGCCCACACCAGAGCTATGGCAAGAAGGGGAGTAAGGCCAAGCCAAGAGCCCGTGGAGGAGGAACCCTCAGGCTGCCCACCGCTACCTGCAGTGCACAATGATGGGAGTGTGCAGGGGTCGCTGGTGCAGGTAATGTGTGTGCACCTCCTGGATGAAGCGCAGCAGGTTACCAGGGCTGTCAGGCAGGCCTCTGCGGGGCAAGGCAGGGTTGTGTTAAGAGCCAAGGCTGATCCAAGGCTCCTGCCCTTCACAGAACCAAGAGATGGGCTGCCTCCCCCACCCCAACCCTGTGACCACCCACGCACAACTCAGGCCAAGTGGGGAAGTGGAGATGCACAAGTGAGCGCTTGAGGCTCTGGTCACGGAACTGCAGGCTCAGCACACGTTCCACGTGGGTTTCAGTGGTGCGGACACTGCTCAGTGCCAGGCTCAGGGCTCCATGCACCATGGATTGGCCTCTCTCAGTGGGGAAGTAGCGTGCCACCTTTTGCTTAGGGGCAGAAAAGATGAAACCATTAGGGCTAGTTTTCCAGAGTTCCATGCCCACCATCCCTTAGGAGTATCCACCTAAACCTCTTACCTTCTCGATCTCTGCCTCAGACACCAGCATCACAATGACAGACACTTTCTGCTCATGCACCATGAGCCAGAAGTCGGCAGCTGTGCCAGGCAGTGGGGCCTGGGTGGCCACTAAGGGTGGGCAGTATGGTGAAAGCCCCTCCACACAGCTGGCATTGATGTAGTCATCCTTGCCCGAGCGCAACACCACACGGTTACTGTCATAAGGCATGACGTCCTGGTGCCGGTTCTTCAGTGAGTAGCAGCGGGCAATGGCGATGGAACGGCCTCGGGCATCCTGTTCTTGTGCATCTTGCAGCTCCCGCCAGACAGCATCCAGAGCCCCTGCGTCCCCTAGTTGACCCCGAAAAGTCTCCAGCTCCTGCTGCAACTGCCGCAGCCTCTCAGGATGCTCATAGGGGTCCCGCTCAATCAGCCGCAGGGCCTGTGGCCGACGGCCCTCAGCTGCATCCACTTTGGTAGGCTGCAGCAGGGGCTGCCCACCCCCGGGAGGCTGAGTGCCACCATGCTGGCTCTCAGGGCTGGAAGACAACAGGTCTGCAGCCGCAGCGCCTCGGCGCAGGCATGGCGGTGGCTCTGCTGCTGGGGGCCGAGAGGGTACCGGGCCAGGCCCTGGTGATGGGGCAGGTGAAGGCACCAGGTGGGGACTAGGGGTTGGCTGGCCAGTAGGCGGAGGACCTCGAATGGAAAGGGGGACTGCCTGGGGGCCCAGGGGCCTGGGAGATGGGGCAGGACCATACGCCAGGGTGGGATGGGGAGGCTGAGGCGGCCCAGGGCTGGGGAAAGGAAGAGCCCCTGAGTGTGGGGGCAGAGGGTCTTGAGAAGGGCCTGGGTAGAGCTGGGTGTGCATGGGGGGGGGTGGCGGCTGCCCCAGGCTGACACCAGGCTGAGGGGTAAAGGTGTATAGGGGCTGTGCTGGTATGAGTCCTGAGGCCTGGGGTGGGAAGAGGTGTGGATGCTGGAAGGGAAGGGGCTGCTGGGGGGGCTGAGGCCCAAATGCTGCCTGTGGAGGATGAGGCTGAGGCTGAGGCTGGGGTGCAATCCTGGGGGCTGGAAACCCTGTTGGGATGCCAGGAGGAAAGTGGTGCTGAGATGGGGGTGCAGTGAGAGGCTGCTTGGTTCCTAGAGGGTATGTGTAGGGTGTGGGCATGGGCTGTGGTGGGGGAACTGGGAAGCATGGCTGAGGAGCAGGGGTGGGGTTTGGCCGGGGTGCAGTGTAGCTGGAGATGGGGGCCTGAACACTATCTACTGTGGTGGTGGCTGGCCTAATTGCCATGGCCAACTCAGGGCCTGTGAACTGGGGAGGTGGGGCAGAAGGCAGACCAACTGCTGGGGGTGGCCCTACTCCCCCATAGGGACTGCTCACAACACCATGCTGCGGGGAGGAGCGGGGCACAAGGCCCATCTCTGGTGTGTAGGTAGGGGCTGGGTAGAGGGCAGGCCCGGGTGCCATGGGCACTGCAGGGGGACCTGAAGCCCTGGGCTGCATCAGCTGGGTGGGGCCTGAGTAGGTGCCAGGGGGTAAAGGGCCTGAGAGATAATGAGGTCCTGGGCCTGTGGAATTGGGGAAGGGGCTGGGAGGAAAGCGGAGTGGGGTAGCAGTTCCCAGGAAGGTGTCAGGCAGCCGTGGGCCAGCCATCATGTCAGGGGGCAAACTGCGCAGCTCCTCGGGTAGGTCTCCGGTCTCTACCACCTCACCCTCCTCCCTGCGGGACAGCAGTGGCTTTGGGGCTGTAGGCCGTGGTGGTGGCTTCTTCTTCAGTTCCCTGTGGGACAAGCAGGGAAAGTAGGACCAGCCCTCAGGAGCTTAACGCAAGCCACAGCCTGGGCCACACCTACCTGTCCAGGAGCTGCTGGCGGGTGGCCTCCCGGGCCTGGCAGGTAGACTGTGCTCGTTCCAGCAGGGTAGCCACCTTGCTCTCCAGGTCTGCATAGAAATCCTTGCCCTCTTGTGACTTTTTCATCAGGTCCTCATAGGCTTCATAAGAGGCCACCAGGGTTTGCAGTGTAGAGTTCCACCTGGTGGGCAGAAGGGCAGGAATGAAGCATGCCACTAGGGTCAGGCTCCTCGCAGGGCGGAGGTCAGAGTGTAGCCAGGCACTGACTTTTGGTCTAGTTCGCTAAGCACCCGCCGCACAGCTGCATACTGCACATTGGCCTCAGTCAATGCACGGAGGACGTTGTCCTGGGCGGCCAGGTTCTGCTCCAGGTACACCCTCAGCTGGTCATATTTCTTCAGCTGCTCCTCGAACAGCTTCTGAGGGAGGGAGGGAAGGAGGGAGGGTAGGGATGACACCTCACCATCTAAGGGACAAGCTCAGAATCAAAACCCCTCCACCCTGCTCACCCAGCCCACCTTCATCTCCGAATGGTCTGTGGTGACTAGAGAGGCAGTGATATCATCCTTTTGGATCAGCTCACGCAGCTGCTGCTCTAGGGACACCCGTTGGTCCCGCATCTCCTGCACCTTGGCCAGGATGCGCTTCAGGTTCTGCAGCACAGCCTTGTCCTCTGGGGGCAGCAGCAGTCAGTGAGGCCAAAGAACCCCTGGGATCTGAGCCTCTTCCCATGGTGACAGGCAGGCTCACCTGGAGTGAGGGCTGGCGTGGGCAGGGCAGCCCGGACCTGGTCCAGTGGCCCACTGAGCAGGCGCAAGTTGCTGACATGCAGATTCATGGCACGGTGCAGCTCGCTGTTGGTGAAGGAGGCCTTCTCATGCACTTCCATGTACTTGGCCCACTCTCGCCTTACTTCTGCCAGCTCAGCTTTGGTGACAGCTGGGCTGGCCCCAGCCTGGCCCACTACCTCCTGCAACTTCTGCTCTTGCAGCTCATCCTCTTCCAGAAGGTTCTTGATGTCCTTCAAGGAGGCCTCCACATCCGTGAACACGCCTGACAACACTGGGGTGTATTGGGAGAGCAGCCCCTGAGTCAGGTAAACCAGGCACCCAAGACAGAACTGCGCATTTAGGCCAGGGCCTGTGTGTGGCCCAGGCATGCTGAACTCCACAGACACAGGGGTGCATAGGGTTCAGTGATCCACAAAGGTGTGAGGGTGGATGCCTTAAGCCAGGACTTAAGAGGGTACAGCCTCCATCTTTGGTGAATGGGCCACAGGGAGGAGGCCACAACAGATATGTATGGCCTCCCTCCACCTGCCTACTCTGCCCCTTGCTCACCTTGCATGGACTGGACAAGGTTCTTGACAGTGTCTGGCCGGACGCTGAGTGCTGCACACTTCTCCATGAGCTGGGGTGGGATGTGGCTATAAGCATCTAGGTTGTCCACTGTCTCAGGATCCAGCTGCATTGAATCCATGAATTGGCTAGGGGGCAACAGGGCCAGGTGGGTGCTGAATGCTGACCCAGTTCCATGTCAAAGGAGCCTACTGGGGTGATCCCCCTCCACTGAAGCTGAGCCTGAGGTCTTAGCAAAGAGCAAGTCACCATCTCCAGCCTCTGCCACCACATGGACCCATAGGCTATGCCCAGGCACTGCTGGTAATAACAATGGAACCAAAGGGACATCCTCCCTCCTAGACAAGACTCACCTTATGATCTAGCCCATGAGCCCTAGGCAAGGAGGCAGGGTGAGAAAATCTTGTGGTGCAAAGAGAGACCTCACTACTCCTCTCCCTCTCACAGATGGCACTGGGACCCCATGATGCCTGATGTGTCCTCCCTGCCTCCCATTCCAAGTCCCATACTTACTCAAGGACCTCATTCTTATCTTCAATCTTGGCCATCATCTCCCGAAGCAGCTTGGCCTTCTCCTCACTGTGGAAGCAACAGGGCAGTCGCGAGGCCCACATCTCTCAGATACCTAGATGCCTCCTGTGCCAAGGGCAGGGCCAGCCCATCCCACCCACCTGTACAGTGATGAGGCCTCGTGGGCAGCCATGGGTACCAGTTTGGCGAAGATGTCCGGACCTGTAACAGCTGGGTCTGTGGGGTTCACTGGCAAGGGCTTCACCAAGGGGGCTCCTGGAAGATGGAGGAAGAATTGTGGAGCTCTGGCTCATAGAGAGACCTCAAGGCTGCCACCAGCCAATCCCTCATATCTCTCCTCATATCTTCTCAGTCTCCCCTCATCAGCCAGACCTTTCACAGGTTGAAGGGTGTCCAGTGCTGGGATCGCCTCGTGGTAGATAAAATCATTGTCCTTTTTGGCAGAATTGTACCTGAGGGTCAGGAGTGAAGAGAGGAAGAATCAGGGATCAGCGAGACCCACAACCCACAGACACCCATTTGGGTCCCTGCTCCCTGGCACTGGTAGCTTCCTCCCAAGGGCATAAGCAGAGGAATAAGACTCTTCGTAATAAGAAGGAATCGGACCACCTCAACTCCATAGACTCACTTTCCTCCAATCACATCCATAGCAAAACGAAGTGCATCCTGCACAGTATCAGGCTGGCCCTGTGGAGGAGGGACAGAGATGAGGCATCAGCACTAACAAGGGCCGGTGCCAGGACACCTACTGGGCCTGCTCAGGGCAGCCAGACCTTCCTCAGCTTTACCTTGGCCAACTTGATGGCTTCATTAAGCTTGTCCAGGGCACTCTGGAAGTAGGCCACCTGTGGAGAGCAAACCCTAATTTTTTCTCTGCCTGGTCCTCAGTGTGCTTTCCACTCAGCCTGGCCTGGCTATCAGGTGGCCATCAGAAGGCAGGAAGCTATGTGTTAACCCAGCAAACAGCACCAAGGTAGTGCTACCCTACAGCTTGCACTCCAAACAGCCTCCCCAGCCTGCCAGGCCTCCTGAGAACCTTAGGGATGAGGGCTGCAGAGGTGGGACAACATGTAAGACCCACCACCAGGCCTACAGCAGGGTGACAGCAGATCAGAAACTACCTCCCCCATTCTGTAAGGGGCAGGACCATGCCAGGATCCAATAAGGCTGGAACAGGTCCTGAGTGTCCTGCTCACCAAAGCACACTCACCCGCTCTCCAAATTTCTGCTGCTCCTCAGCCTGTTTCCCCATGTGCAACTGGAAAGAAGCACCATCACGATTTGTTTCCTGAGCTGTGGCAACTTGGCCCAACCCAGGCTCAGTGACCCCACATACTCACATGAGCTACAGCTGCAAAGTAGTAGATCTTCATTTGCACCAATTTCTTCCAGTCCTTCTGGATCCGGCCCAGCAGCGAGGCAGTGTCAGGGTTCTCCAAGGCCCTGCACGCCTCCTTGTAATAATCCACCACCTGGGAGCCAGATAGGGTTAGTTGGTGGGGGCCAGGGGCAAAGCAAAGACCCATCCCTAGCCCCCTCTCTACCTGTGCACTGATGCGGGCCACAAGAAAGCTCTTCCTGTTGTCCAACATTGACTTCTCCAGCAGGCACTCCTGAGCCTGGCCCTGGGGTGACACGTGCAGGTCAGTCCCTTGCTCACCTGGAAGCCTTTCCCTTCCCCAGGGCAGAGTGGGGAGACCAAAGGAACCCTTCTTTGCTGTCCTCTCCTCTGTCCTCCCTTACCCCAAGAAGCACTGTCCTGTGCTTGATCCACCTAGAGTTCAAAAGACCAAAGCCAAGGACCCTGCTTGTCTCTTACTGCCAGTTGTGCATGGCAGATTCAGCTCCAGCTGCCCCTTGCTTAGTCATCTCTCCTCTAGATTCAATTTAGTTTCCAGGGCACCTCCTTACCAGCATGAGGTTCACATTGAGAGTGAGGATCTGGCGGCTCATGTCAACGCTGTACGCCTGTGTGAAGTGCTCACGCAGGTAGGCAAAAGCACCTGCTGCACACTGGAAGTGGGTACAGGAGACCTTCATGCCCTGCAAAGGTGGAGGAGGAGGGCTTCTGTCCACTCCCATGGGACAGGAGTCATTCAAACTCTGGACTCCATGGACGTTCAACATCCTTCCCTAGCACATCTACATGTCCTGCCACTGCCCCCTCCTTACCTCCTCAGACACCCTCTTGTCCATGGCCCCCAGCATGGAGTGCAGTGCACCTTGGGGGAGAGAGAGAACATGGTGTCAGGAGAGCCTAGGGCTGCTTCCTCAGGCTGCCTATTACTGTGTCAAGGGTGAGGCACAGGGTTGTCATCTGTAGTCAGGAGAACAGGTCTGAGTCTGGGGCGATCAGTGCAAGGACACCCAAGCTACAGTAAAGAGGAAATTCAGAAGCCTTGCCAGGGCTTCTGTCTTCAGCTCGGCATTTGGCAGGTGGGCAGGGAAGGAAACTCCTGTCTAGACTCTGGGGTTCTGTCTTGAAGCTTCAGGGATGTTACACAATGTTCTAGGGCTCCTCATGCCTCTCCCTGAACCAGGATAAGGCTAACCTGCCGAGTGAGCTGAGGCCATGCTATTCTCCTGCATGAAGCAGCCCATGCCATGAGGGGGAGGGAATGCTGTCAGTCAAAGAAGAGAGGCCATCTTTCCCAGCCAGAGCACAGTGGCAACTCTGTGTAACAGCCAGCCCAACAGAGGCTCTCCCAGCATAGTGGCTTCCCATAGGCCCAGAAAACAGCAGAGAGCTAGTAGAGCTGTGAAATCAGTGTAAGGGCCAGAATCCAGGTGTCTTCCCCTCACTAGCCCATGGCCTTTGTGGTCACCTGATGATCTCAGAGCCTGGGTTGGCAGGGCTGGGGAGCAGGGCCTATGAGGAAGGGATCAAGCAGCTCACCAAGGTTGTAGAGAATGCAGGCCTGCTCATACTTGATGTCCTCATGGGCCACAGACTTGCCTGAGAAGATCTCGGTCCTGTAAACATGCCAAATCAGTGATCTAGTAGGCAGAAACTGGCCGGGGCCCAAGGCCAGGTAAGGGGACCAGCCACCCCAATGTGAGGTCAGAGGGGGAAGGCCTAGGGAGACCATATTAGGTTGCTCCCCATACTGTGCAGCAAGAAGAAATGGGAAGGGAGGAAAGGAGCATCCCAACTGCCCAGGCACCCTCCAGGCTTCCCAACAACCCAGCCCTGTTAGCTCTCACCAGGTGACAGGGACAGCAGCCTCCTGACCCGAGCCCATGGGCACCCGACTCTGCAGGTAGTGGAGCTGGCCAAGGTATTTGCGGAGGACACTGCAGCCCTCAAAGTCCCGAGGGACACGGACAGCATTCTGGGGGAGCAGAATGAGAGAAACAGGATTGCAGTTATTTAAGGTAGAGGATGGGCAGGCCAGCTTGCCCGCAAGTACCAAGAAATACACATGAGCCAGGCATGGTGGCACAGGCCTGTAATCCCAGCAACTTGGAAGTCTGAAGCAGGAGGATCTCAAGTTCAAGGCCAGCCCCAGAAACTTAGCAAGACCCTGTTTCAAAATAAAAAGAGCTGAGGATGTATCTCAGTGGTAAACACCTGTGGGTTCAATCTCCAATACCCCACCCCCAAAAGGAAATATACATCGACAGAATACCCTACCATTCCCCACAAAGGAATCTAAAGAAAGCCTAGGGGCTGGGGTTATGGCGCAGTGGTAGCGTGCTCGCCTAGCATGCATGAGGCACTGGGTTCGATCCTCAGCACCACATAAAAATAAAATAAAGGTATTCTGTCCACCTACAACTAAAAAATAAATGTTTAAAAAAAATAAAAATAAAGAAAAAATAAAGCCTATAGCTACACCTATAGACATCTGACAAAATCATCCCACCAGCCAGTGCTAGTGGGCTGAATCAGTCCCATATTTCTACAAGGCTGATTGTAACATGTCATAAAATTTTTACTGTACTTAATTTTTAACCCACAGTTCTTTAAAAATTTATAGTAAGAGACATCAGGGAAACCAAATATTTGGATGTGCATACTAGGATATTCATCACAACATTATTATATATTTCCAGAGTAAAACACTAGATGCTGCCAAATTTTCCATTAAAGAAGACTGCTTAAATTATATTGAGGCTAACTAACCATACCGGAGAACATTCTACAGACCTAAGAACTACTGATACATTAAGATGTTTTCTGCCCACATAATTAGGCAAAAAGCACATAACAAAGGAATGGTATGATCTCATTTATGTAAAATCACATATATAATGATATCCAAATAGGTATGCTGACAAAAAGGAAAAGATCCAGAACACTACACCAAAATGTTAAGTTACCCTGTCATTAAAATGATTTCTTATATATATATGTATTTATATATATATAGATAGATATGTGCTTGATGGAGACATATATTTAATTCTTTATATTGTTTGTATATTTTTTATATTGAATGTTTTCAATTTTTATAATAACAAAACTTTTCATATTTTGGGAAAAAATAAAGCAAATGAATACCCTGCTCAAATGAACAGAAAAGTAAGACAATACACTCTCTAAGAAGTAGGTGCCCAATGAGGGGCTGGGCCAGAAGCACTGCAAACCCTGGCCCGCTCTGCCCCACTTTGCTAAGAACAGAGTTCCTCACTGGTATGCCAGCAGCAATGGGGCCAAGAGACCAGGCTGGCCAGCACCAGCTACAAGAATCTTTTAGGAATCCCAGCACTTTGGGAGGCTGAGACAGGAGGATCATGAGTTCAAAACCAGCCTCAGCAATGGTGAGGTGCTAAGTAACTCAGTGAGACCCTGTCTCTACATAAAACACAAAAAATAGGGCTGGAGATGTGGCTCAGTGGTTGAGTGACCCTGAGTTCAATCCCCGGTACCAAAAAAAAAAATCTTTTAGGACACTTACTGGCAGCTTGTGCTGCCAGAGAGGATGCTCTCAAGGATGCACTTGCCCTGTCGTACAGCAGAGAGCCCAGCACTAGCACCACTTTCCACCACTTCCTGACAGTGTTTTAAGCAACTCTCTCCCCTTCACACAGGAGGATAAGCCCCTTGTAAGGCCTCTAGAATGCCAAATGCGAGGATGAGGAGTGTCACAGTCACTCTACTGAGGAGCAACCTCAGGGGTCTGTCCCACAGGCTAGGCCTTCTCAAATCTACTCGTTCTTATCACACCCTCACTTATGACCTCTACCACATTCAAACCCCACTTGTACTTAACAGTTTTCTTTAAACCAACCCATTTTAAAAAATAGATCCATATCCTAAGCAGTAACAGCTCTGAAATAACAGGTCTGATGTGCTACCTACCCATTTTTCAATACTCACTAAAGTTCATACAAAAATATTAAACTAAAAACTATTTGTCTTCTACTTCCTGAAACCACCTTTGGGGAACAATGGAAAGAGTTCCCCTTCCAGGTCAGATAGATCACACACACAGTATTACCCAACCAAACATGAAGAATCCTCTTGTCATGGGCTACTCTGACAAACTTCGTGTGGTGGGCACAGCAGTGCAGGAGTCTGAGAGCAGACTCTGACACGTGCCATCCCCACACCACCCCTGCACCTGCCAATTTTATTCCCTACAATCACAAAGGCAAGGATTTAACAGTTACGAAAAGGAAGTCTTCTCAGGAACAACTAATCCAAGCCCAGGTTTACAGATGAGGAAACAAGGCTTACATCAGGGGAAAAGGCTCCTAAATTACATCCATCTTCCCTTGTTCTTTTTACAAATCACTGTAAAGGATTTGCTGTTTCTGCTTTGTATGTATCTGGGCTGTGACATATTTTCTCTTACTCATTAAAAACTAGACCCATGTTAATTCTAAAATTGCTCATTTAGTTTTTACTTTTACATACTGCTGACTCTGGGGATAATTATCAGTGTTCTAAGTAAAAAATGTTGTTCTGTGGTTTCACAGGTTTAAGAAACACTGATCTAGTCCAACTCCCAGGAATGAGCCCAGGCCCAGGGGGTGGCTCTCTCCAGCCCACTGGTCTGTACAAGCCGCTGCCCTATGCCCAGAGGCTTTGGAGATGGGTGACAATGTTCCTCCTATACTGTTTATATATGTCTCATGCAGGCAAAATGGTGTTAGTCCTAAGGGTTACAATTATTTTACTAGTTTTCAAATTTTTTTTTAAAATATTTTTTAGTTGTTGATGGGTCTTTATTTTATTCATTTATTATTTATATGTGGTGCTGAGGATCGAACCCAGTGCCTCACGCATGCTAGGCAAGCGCTCTACCACTGAGCTACAGCCCCAGCCCAGTTTTCAAATTTTGTTCAAATAAATTTTGTTAAAATTCAACTTGAGGATGATTCTGGGAACATGATGGAATAAAGAACACCAGAAATTCATCTCCAGGGGCTGGGGCTGTAGCTCAGTGGTAGAGTGCTTGTCTAGCATGTGTGAGGCACTGGGTTCAATCCTCAGCACCACATATAAATAATAAATGAATAAAATAAAGATCCATCAACAACAACAAAAAATATTACAAAAAAAATCCATCTGCAGACCTAGACAACAAACTGACAGATCCGCCTGAGGTGACTACCTCAGAATTCAGGAGTCTATTAAATATTAAATGATTACAACCTCCAAGGAAAGGCTTGGGCAGTACACTGTGGTTAATTTCAGCTCCTAGCATAGTAGCAGCCACCTATGGCCCACCCCTTGCATCTATTAGGCAGCTACACTTAGTTCCAGGAACAGCTTATGGGAAATAAGGTGGGCAAAAAGGATTCTATTCTCCAAACACAGGAGATCTGTGCTCTGATTATTGCTTCTGATCACACAGATGCACAGAGACAGAGGCCACTGTTACTGCACTTCCCTCCACCGTTGGAAGTACCTCCATCTTCAGTTCTTCCTAAAGTAACTTCCTAAGTAACTTCCTCCTATCCAACAACACTTCACATTTCCCTTTCTCCTCTTTTGAAAGCCATACAGTGAAAACTAGAACATACAAAAGTAATCACCCATATAAGGGATTACAGACAGTCACCACACCTGCCCAGGGAAAAGCATAGGCTCAGAAGAGACCTAAGACGACCTTAAGTTAACACCTCAGGTCGATTCACGGCACAGAAACAGCCTACAACAATCAGGAAACACACGGAAACACACACACACACACACACACACCCCCAAGTCAGCAAACCTCAGGCAAGAGGAAAATTTGATTTCCAGTAATACCACATCATTAGATTCACATGCCTAGTTTTTTGGTTTCTTTCTGAGAGAGAGAGGGAGAGGGAGAGGGAGAGGGAGAGAGAGAGAGAGAGAGAGAGAAACAAGGTCTCACCAATTTCTTAGGGCCTCACTAAGTTGCTGAGGCTTGCTTAGAACTTGCAATCTTTCTGCCTCAGTCTCCTGAGTCACTGAGATTACACATGTGTGCCACTACACCCAGCTCAAATGCCCAATTTTCTGTTGTTTTTTTTCTGGTGGGAGGGAGTACTGGGGTACCAGGAATTGAACTCAGGGGCACTCAACCACTGAGCCACATTCCACAGCCTAATTTGTACTTTATTTAGAAATAAGGTCTTCACTGAATTGCTTAGCTCCTTGCTTTTGGTGAGGCTGGCTTTGAGCTCATGATCCTCTAGCCTCAGCCTCTGGAGCCGCTGGGATTACAGGTGGGCACCACAATGCCTGGCAAATGCCCAATTTTTTTTTTTAAATATTTTTTTTTAGTTGTTGATGGATCTTTATTTTATTATTTATATGTGGTGCTGAGGATTGAACCCAGTGCCTCACGCATGGTAGGCAAGCACTCTACCACTGAGCTACCTCCCCAGCCCCGCAAATGCCCAATTTTTTTTTTTTTTTTTTTTTAATATTTATTTTTTAGTTGTAGGTGGACACAATAGCTTTATTTTATTTTTATGTGGTGCTGAGGATCGAACCCAGTGCCGCCCGCGTGCTAGGCGAGCACGCTACCACTGCGCCACAACCCCAACCCCAAATGCCCAATTTTTGACAATAAAAAAATTACAAAGCATAAGAAGAAACAGGAAAAGTATGGCTCATTCAAAATAAAACAACCACCACCAAAACCTAAATAAATAAAAAACTGGGACTGGGAGTGTGGCTCAGTGGTAGAGTGCCTGCCTCGCATGCGTGAGGCACTGGGTTCAATCCTCAGCACCACATAAAAATAAATAAAATAAAGATATCGTGTTCACCTATAACTAAAAAAAATTCAATAAATAAATAAATAAACCACTGATAGAAACTGTCCCTGAAAAGACCAGATGGTGCATCTACTAGGCAAAGACTTTAAAAATGACTATTTTTTTTTTAAATAATTTTTTAGTTGTAGATGGACACAATGTCTTTATTTTATTGCTTTGTACGTGGTGCTGAGGATCGAACCCAGCGCCTCACGCATGCAAGGCAAGCGCTCTACCGCTGAGCTACAATCCCAGCCCCTAAAAAAAATGACTATTTTTAAGAATCTCAAAGAACTAAAAAAAGATGTGGAGAAAAAAGTAAATACAATAATATATATACAAAATGGAAATATGATAAAGAAAGAGAAAACCTAAAAAGAGACTAGGTGTCATGGCGCACACCTGTAATCCCAGTGGATCACAAGTTCAAAGCCAGCCTCAGCAATTTAGCAAGACCCTAACTCAAAATAAAATATAAGGGCTGAGGCTGTTGCTCAGCGGTAGAACGCTTGCCTAGCATGCATGAAGCACTGGGTTCAATTCTCAGCACTGCATGTAAAATGAATAAATAAAAATAATAAAGGTCCATCAACAACTAAAAAATTTTTAAAAAAATAAAATAAGGGGCTGGGACTGTAGCTCAGTGGTAAAGCGCTTGTCTGGCATGCGTGAGGCCCTGGGTTCGATCCTCAGCACCACATACAAACCAATACAATAAAGACATTGTGTCCATCTACAACCAAAAAAATAAAAATTAAAAAAATAAATAAATAAAATAAAATAAAATATAAAAAGGGCTAGTATGTGGCTCAGTGGTTAAGCACCCACCCCTGGGTTCAATCTCCAATAACCCCACCCCACCCTCCTGCAAAAAAAACTAAAGAGAGATACCTCCCCCGCCCCTAAAAAAAAACCCTGGAACTGAAAAGTATAACAATTGAGATGAAAATTTCACTAAGGGATTCAAAGGCAGATCTGAACTGGCAGAAGACTGATTCAGCAAACCTGAAGATAAGATGATGGGAATTACTAAGAGGAATGGAAAGAGAAAAGACTGAAGAAAAGCGAACACAGCCTAAGAGACCCATGGGACACCATCAAGTGGACCAACATAAATACCGTCGAAGTCCCTAAAGAGAAGGGCAGAAACAATATCCAAAGAAATAATGGTGAAAAACTTCCTAAGTCTGATCAAAGCCATGAATATAAACATGCAAGATGCTCAACAAATTCCAAGCAGGATGAACTCAGAGACCCACACTGTGACATGTTATAATCAAAGAGAAAATCTTGAAAGAAGCAGTGGAAAGCAATTCATCACACACAAGGGACTTTCAGTAAGACCATCAGCAGATGTTTCATCAGAACCTTTGGACACCAGAAAGCTCATATTCAAAGTGTCAAAAGAAAAAATTCAACCAACAGTCCTATATCTGGCAAAACTCTCCTTTCAAAAGTGAGGGAGAGGGCTGGGGTTGTGGCTCAGTATAGTGCTTGCCTAGCATGTGTGAGGCACAGGGTTCAATCCTCAGCACCACGTAGAAACAAATAAATAAAATAAAGGTATTGTGTCTACAACTAAAAAATAAACATTAAAAATTAAAAAAAAAAAAGGAGTGAGGGAGAATTTAGGCATTCCCAGATAAACAAAAGCTGAGGGAGTTTGTTACCAGTGGACTTGCATTGTAAGAAATTATTAAGAGGGGGCTGGGATTGTGGCTCAGCGGTAGAGCACTTCCCTCGCATGCGTGAGGCCCTGGGTTTGATCCTCAGCACCACATACAAAGCAATAAAATAAAGACACTGTGTCCATCTACAACTAAAAAAAAAATTTAAAAAAAAAAAAAAAGAAAGAAATTATTAAGAGATTCCTAAAAGTTGAAATGGAGGAATACTAGACAGTATAAAGAAATAAAGATCTCGGTAAGGGCACATACATGGACAGTTATTAAAAAAGCAATAAAAGGGCTGGGATTGTAGCTCAGCGGTAGAGCGCTTGCCTTGCATGTGTGAGGCCCTGGGTTCGATCCTCAGCACCATATACAAAGCAATAAAATAAAGACATTGTGTCCATCTACAACTAAAAATATATTGAAAAAAAAATTAACATTATTTTAAACAGTGTTATATGACTTTTTTTGTTTTCTATATGATTTAAGAGAGTAATAACATCACTTCTACATTCAACCACTCCTACTTTTAGGGAATGACAAAATTTCCTACACTTGCAAATTATAAATAAAATTTTTACTTAAACCTTTTTCTGTTAATCAGTAGGAAAAAAGTTGTTTTTCACTACTAAAACAGAATGGGCAAGTGAGGTGACTGGCCTTTCTGACAATGTTCTTCTTAAGAACAGTGTCACTTTCCTTAAAAGTCACACAAGTTCCTCTACTTGAGCAAAATAAAATCCACATATTAAAAGCCCTCAGCTAACACTATACTCAATGGTGAAAGACTGAAAGTTTTACTTTAAGATCAGGGAACAAAACAAGAATGCCTGCTTTTGCCATTTCTATTAACAAGGTGGTTCCAGCCAGAGCAATCAGGCAAGAAATAGAAAAGGCATTCAAATTGCAAAGGAAGAGACAAAATTTTCTGTTCACTGAAAACATGATCTTATACACACACACATACACACACACAAAAACCCAAAAAACAAAAACCTCCAAGATTCTCCTTAGAACTTTTAGAACAAATTTAGCAAAGCTGCAGGATACAAAATCATTACACACAATAATCACGTGGGTCTCTACATAAACAATAAAGTTTAATTTATAAATTAGGCACAGTAAGAGATTAACAAAAATTAATAAAATAGGATAATAATAATATATTATAGTACAAGTTATGTAAATGTGGTCTCTTTCTAAATATCCTACTGTACTATACTCATTCTTGTGATGATGGAAGATGATACAATACCTACATGGTGAGATAAAGTGAGGTGATATAGTGTCAGGCTACTATGTAAGGTTTACCTGAATTCAAGTACTGCAATACAATAACAATTAACCAAGCCAATTAAGATGAATACTAAGTTATTAACTGACAGCACATACAGCATGGGCACACTGGACAAAGTGATGATTCACATTCCCTGTGGGACAAAGTGGGACAGCATGAGATTTCATCACACTATCCACAACTGTGTACAATTTAAAACAGATTATTTATGGAATTTTGTTTTTTCTGTTTAATTTTGTTTTTGCAGATAAAGTTGACCATGCATGCTAGGGGTGGTAGTGCACAACCATAATGCCAGAAGCTCAGGAGGCTGAGGCAGGAGGATTATAAGTTTAGGGCCAGACTCAGCAACTTACCGAGATCCTGTCTCAAAATAAAAAATAAAAAAGGACTGGAGATGTAGCTCAGTGGTAAAATGCCTGGTGCTAAAAAACAGTTGACCACAGATAACTGAAACCATAGACAAGGAAATCACAGGTCAGGGGGGTGACTATACTGTTTAATAGGTACAGTTTTAGTTTCACAAAAAGAAAAGTTATAGATTTATATTGCAATGTGAATATACTTAAAGCTACTGAACTGTATGTATGAACTTAAAAATGGTTAAGATGATAAATTTTATGTGTATTTTATCACAATTAAAATTTGTACATAATTTTTTAAAAAGCCAGCTAAGTTCCTTGTAATAAGACCCCTAATAGGGCTGGGATTGTAGCTCAGTGGTAGAGCACTTGCCTCGCATGCATGAGGCCCTGGGTTCGATCCTCAGCACCACATACAAAGCAATAAAATAAAGAAAGACATTGTGTCCATCTACAACTAAAAAAATATTTTTAAAAAAGACTCCTAATAAATAACAAATACATATTTTTTCCATAATTAGTTTATGAACACTGTTGTATAGCAATATATTTTCTCTTGTGTTTTGTTAGGAGTCAAGACAGTTTGAAGTCTGCAATGGCGTGACTGAACCTGAATTTCAGTGATACAAATACTAATTGTAAGCACATGTCAAAGGCAGATACTATAAAGGGAAAAATGAGATGGATCAGATTTATAAACATTAAACATAAAATTGGAAAAGTCTTAAAAATACAATAACCAAAAACTATTGCTTTTGAAAAATATTTGCATGATATAAGGGAGCAATATCATTAATGTTTGAATGAATCTTTTTTTTTTTTTTTTTGGTACTGGAGATTGAACTCAGGGGCACTCGATCACTGAGCCACATCCCCAGCCCTATTTTGTGTTTTATGTAGAAACAGGGTCTCATTGAGCTGCTTAGTGCCTCGCGGTTGCTGAGGCTGGCTTTGAACTCGCAATTCTCCTGTCTCAGCCTCCCTAAGTGCTGGGATTACAGGCTTGCGTCACCACGCACGGCTTTGAATGAATCTTATAAATCAATAAGGAAAAAGTTACTCTCTTTTAAAAAAAGGACATGAACAGATAATTCCCAAGATAGAAAACAAACCCATTAAAAATTGTACAACTTTACCATTAACTAAACGACTAACAATTAGGATTAAACGTCCTTTTCACCTATCAGACTACCAAAGTTGACAAGGAGTAGCAGGACCAGGTACATATCCTCTTTGGGGAGCAAACTGGAAATAGTGGACCCCACTTACCCACTAACTCCTTTAGACATGGTCCTAGAAAGGCCCACATATGCACAGATAAGGTTTCTGACAATATTTTTTACAATGATGAAAAACTGAAATGGCTTAATATTCTCCAATAGGAAACAGGTTAAATTATAAAGCAATACAATGGTCACAGGTCATTTAAAATACTCTTGCATGTTCATTGATACAGGACATATTCATAGATGATAATCAAGTGAAGAAGGCAGGTTACAAACTAGTATAGGTGGTGAATAGAATCCTACAGTGATTTTATATGTGTGTGTGTGTGTGTGTGTGTGTATATATACACACATATAGTGTCCCTTGGTATTCATAGGGGATTGGTTGTAGTACCCCCCGCAGATACCAAAATCTGAGAATGCTCAAGTCCCTTATATGAAATGCATGGTATGTGCACATAACCTACACACAATCATCTCTAGATTACTCATAATACCCAATACAACGCAAATGCTATATAAATAATTGTTACACTACTTTTTCGGGAATAAAGACATGATAAAAAGTCTTTACTTGGGGCTGGGATTGTAGCTCAGCGGTAGAGCGCTTGCCTCGCAAGCGTGAGGCCCTGGGTTCAATCCTCGGCACCACATACAAAGCAATAAAGACATTATATCCATCAACAACTAAAAAAATATTAAAAAAAAAAAAAAAAAGTCTTTACTTATTCAGTACACACCCAACCACGGAAGGTTTTAACTACATTTTCAATCTGCAGTTGGTTGAACCTGCAGTTACAGACACAGAGGGCCAACTATATGTACAAAAAATTATAAAAAAGAGCTTTCAATTTTTTCTTTTTTTGGTACCAGGGATTGAACTCAGGGGCACTCGACCACTGAGCCACATCCCCAGCCCTATTTTGGGTTTTATTTAAAGACAGAGTCTCACTGAGTTGCTTAGCACCTCGCCATTGCTGAGGCTGGCTTTGAACTTCTGTCTCAGCCTCCCAAAGTGCTGGGATTACAGGTGTGTGCCATAGCACCGGGCAAGATTTTATCTTTGCTTTTAGTATTGTCAAATTTTTCTACCATCAATTTAACTGCTTTTGCAGAGGAAAAAAAAATACTATATTCAAATAAGACCACAGTGCTAGGTGGTTTCTTTATCTACCTATCAAACCAGTCTTGAAGCCGGGCGTGGTGGCGCAAGCCTGTAATCCCAGCACTTAGGGAGGCTGAGACAGGAGAATCGCAAGTTCAAAGCCAGCCTCAGCAATGGCGAGGTACTAAGCAACTCAGTGAGACCCTGTCTCTACATAAAACACAAAATAGGGCTGGGGATGTGGCTCAGTGGTCGAGTGCCCCTGGTGCCAAAAAAAACAAAAAACAAAAAACCAGTCTTGATCATGACTACCTAAAAATACCATCATCATACCTGTCTGAGCAACTCCAGCTTCTTTAGTTCCTCATTGTAGGCTTCTGGGTTCTCCCCATAATTCTTCAGGACAAACTTGAAAGAGAAAGAAAAATGCAAGTTAGTGAGATAATACACATACACATTCTCATTCTGTTCTGGGCAACCATCAGCCAGGGTGTATGATCAAGTCCAGACCCATAACCAGAAGCTTGTCTCCCAGCCCACCAGGGAACTCTACCTTCAATAATGGTCAGCACAAGATGCTGAGCAGGCAACCTCCCCCTCCTTAGATCACAGTGGAAAATAAGACTGCACACCCCGCATAAATACTCTGGCAGGTCCTCCTAATGCTGTGGCCCACTCTACGAGGTCCAGGATTCTGCCAGCTCAAGAAGCCAGGCAATTTAGCTGGCTTAAATAGGACCCTAGCAGAATCCCCTAAAGAGTCACAAACTCAAGCCTCCCTCCAGAATTGGGCTTTGCTTTGTTCTGGGGCCACAACCATAACTCTAAGCACATGTAGGCAAGAGGCACCAAACAACAGTGAGAGTCTAAAGCTTTCCTCACCTACCTATTCTCCTTTCTGGGAAAGTGCACCATAGAAATAGGTGATCTGCAGTGTCCTCATTTGTGAAGAATGCCCTGCAGAATTCCCATCTGTGATGGGAATGACCTAGATGGGAGAGGGTGAGGAAGAGAGACTCTGCCCACATCAAAGAGGGGACTGGCATGCCTGCCCATAATAGCATTTACCACCTCAAAAGCTTTCTTGACAGTGAGCATGCACACCAGCCTAGAGGCCCCAATCCAACAGCCCCTTGCTCAACTAAGATCAACAGATAAGGCAGCTGGAACCACTCCTGCTGCAATACCTGCTGCCTGGTATATTCAAATTCTGGAGTGCCAGACTTGCCTATTCCACAAAGGACATTAATTAACCAACTCATAAGCTGAGGCCCTAGCCAAGGTTTGTGAGGTGAAGAGGGCAGGAGGCTGATAAAGGCTATCTAGTAGCACATTCTCTCACAGCATATCTGTGGCCTGCCCACCTTTCCTGTGGTCCCTTCCCATGGCTGGCTAGTAAGGAACTAGCCATGTAGAAACCTGCAAGGTTGCACGACAGCTTCTACCTTCTCTAGAAAGCAAAGGGAGAGGAGGGACAGACAGAAGGGAGGTACTGCAGAATTAATTACAGCACCATCCAACTACCCAGTCTAACCCATGCTTCTGTTCATTTTACTTTCTGAAATTCCTTGCATCTGTGAGCTTGCTCCTCTGTTTCCCTGCTACTTCTGGCCTGGACAATCCACCCATTCAAACCCATCCCTAGCCAGGCTCAAACTGTCTTTCTGACACAACTCTGATGTCACCCCTAGTTTTCAATCCTTCTGAAACACTCACTCTCTCAGGGAAAAAATAAACAAAAAACCCACTCATCTCAGGTTAATGAAATCATAAGAAATAAGGTACAATCTAAAGAGAAATACTGAGGCTGGGGCTACAGCTCAGTGGTAGAGTGCTTGCCTAGCACATGTGAGGTGCTGCGTTAGATCTTCAACACTACATATAAATAAATAAATAAAATAGGGCTGGGATTGTAGCTCAGTGGTAGAGCGCTTGCCTCGCATGCGTGAGGCCCTGGGTTCGATCCTCAGCACCACATACAAAGCAATAAAATAAAAATATATTAAAAAAATAAAAATAAAAAAAATAAAGGTATAAAAAAATAAAGAAGGCTGGGGTTGTGGCTCAGCGGTATAGTGCTCACCTAGCACAGGTGAGGCAGAGGGTTCGATCCTCAGCACCACATAAAAATAATAAATAAAAAAATATTGTGTCCATCTACAACTAAAAAAATCTTTCAAAAAATAAATAAATAAAAAGAAATATTATAATCTAAAAAGAACGCACTACAATAACTTCCCAAATACTCTAGGACAAAATCTAATCCTAGTACAGAGTTCACGACTCTTCAAAACCTACTCCCAACAGTCTTTAAGGATTGTCTTCTGGTAATCTCAGCATTTAGGGAGGCTGAGACAGGAGAATCACGAGTTCAAAGCCAGCCTCAGCAATGGTGAGGCTTTAAGCAACTCGGTGAGACCCTGTCTCTATATAGAACACAAAATAGGGCTGGGGATGTGGCTCAGTGGTCGAGTGCCCCTGAGTTCAATCTCCAGTACCAAAAAAAAAAAAAAGAATAGTCCTCTGCACATCTCAGGGACACCTACCCAATTATACTTTGGAATGATTGACCTCAGGTGTTAAGGCTTGTCTACATGTTGTCCCCAGATTGTATGTTCACAGAAGGGCCAATGACCCACCGTTGCCATGCCAAACAATAAGAGTTAGGAAAGGTAGGGCTTATTAGGTATGTGTGTACTCAGCAAATGGCTGCCTTTATAGGAAAGGCAGGAGACAGAGGAAAAAGTTACCCTAAAAGGAGACATTCAGAAAAATTCAGAAGCTGAGGCATTTTACTCAACAATTAACTCAGTTTCTTAAAAAATTAATGTCATTTAACAGGTAGGGGCACTAGGGATGTAGCTCAGTGATAGAGTGCTTGCCTAGCACATGCAAGACACTGGACTTGGACTCCAGCACCACAAAAAAATGAAAGTAAAAATAAAGACAGGCCTGGTGGTGCATGCCTGCTACTGAGGAGGCTAACCCCAGCTACTCAGGATGACAAATTTGAGGACAGCCTGGACAACTTAACAAAATAAAATGAAATTTTAGAAAGGGAAAGGGTATACCTCAGTGTTAGAGCAATTGACTAGCATGCTCGAGACCCTGAGTTCAACTCCTAATATTGCAAAATAAATGAATAAAAATAAAAAAGAGGATGCAGAAGATTATTCTAAATTACGAGTGATTAAAGAGACAGTAACTAAGTGCAATATGAGAACTTAAGACTGGATCAAAGTTTGAAAAAAGCTCTAAGATATTTTGGGTTACCAGATGAAACAAATATAAATAATAGTAGAGAATTATCACAGATACTCATAGTAATATTGTAGTTATATAGGAAAATATCCTTACCTTTAGGAAATTCATGCTGAGATATGTCCAGGAGAAAGATGAGAATGTCTAAAACTTACTTTCAAAGGGTTCCCAAGATCTATCTATCTATCCATCTATCTAACTATCTATCTAGAACAAATATGGTAAAATATAACCATTAAAAGGAGGTGGTGAGGCTGGGGTGTAGCTCAATAGTAGAGCACTTGCTCTATGTTCAATCCCCAGCCCCACTCAAAACAAAAAACAAAAATCCACCCTAGATATCAAGGATTTGAGTGAGCAATGTATTAATTCTTCCAACTTTTCTCAATGTTTGAAATTTGGAAACTGAAGAGCTAAAGAAATAAATGATACCTGAAAAACACTTTCCCCTTTTTGGGTCCTTTTTTTTTTTTTTTTTTTTTTTTTGTGGTACTGGGGATTGAACTCAGGGGCACTCGACCACTGAGCCACATCCCCAGCCCTATTTTGTGTTTTATGTAGAGACAGGGTCTCACTGAGTTGCTCGCTTAGCGCCTCGCCATTGCTGAGGCTGGCTTTGAACTCGCGATTCTCCTGTCTCAGCCTCCCTAAGTGCTGGG
>CM053413.1:13664739-13683896 GCA_028644305.1 Xerus rutilus
TCACGCTTGTAATCCCAGCACTTAGGGAGGCTGAGACAGGAGAATTGCGAGTTCAAAGCCAGCCTCAGCAACGGCGAGGCGCTAAGCAACTCAGTGAGACCCTGTCTCTACATAAAACACAAAATAGGGCTGGGGATGTGGCTCAGTGGTCGAGTGCCCCTGAGTTCAATCCCCAGTACCAAAAAAAAAAAAAAAAAAATTGTAAACTTTGTTAGGTGTGTTTCGCTACATTTAAAAATAAAGCCGAGAGCTGGGGTTGTGGCTCAGTGGTAGAGTGCTTACCTGGCATACATGAGGCACTGGGTTTGATTCTCAGCACCACATACAAATAAAGATCCATCAACAATTTAAAAATATTTAAAAAAAATAAAAATAAAGCCGAGCACAGTGGCGCATGCCTGTAATCCCAGCACTTTGGGAGGCTGAGACAGGAGAATCGTGAGTTCAAAGCCAGTCTCAGCAAGGGTGAGGCGCTAAGCAACTCAGTAAGACCTTGTTTCTAAATAAAACACAAAATAGGGCTGGGGATGTAGATCAGTGGTTGAGTCCTCCTGAGTTCAATCCCAGTACCAAAAATAAAGTACAAAACAGATAATTTTTCTTAAGGAAAAGAAAATTTTACCATCATCTTAAAAAGATCTTGTTTCTGGAAGACCATCTGAGGTCACTTTGTCAGAGGTGGAGGAATTAAGGACAAGGCCCACACCCTACAAAACTGCCCAACCCAATTTATAGTAAATGAAATGCAGAAGTGTAAAACAGCCTCCCTTGAGCAAGACCCAGACATAATAGCTGGGTCCAGAGCAGGCTGAGGGGTAGAAGATAGTGTTGCTGAGCAAAGAGGCAGAAGCTTAGCTATAAAACACAGGCCAGGCCCCAAACATGAGGCGAGGGTCAGATTTAAGCAGTTGCAGGTCAGTATGGGCCAGAACAGGAAAAGAGGCGGGGTAGGATCCTGTAAGTGTGCCTTGCAAGACAGGAAAGACATGCAGGGACATTCCAGGTAGATGGAACTGTAGGTGCAAAAGGGAGCTTTGGCTAAGTTCTGGGATTCAGAACAGCCAGGCAGACTGAGCCTCTGTGCTTCCCAGAGTGACAACTTTGAATGGCAATTACTGTTTCCTTCCCTGGTCTTTACTCCTCTAGATGGGAACACCTTTTCCCACGTGTTTCTGGGGTTGAGCTACAATAGACAACCTGTGAGTTCCAGGCATATCAGTTTTCTAGAGTTGCACTAACAAAGTTCCACAGACTGGCTTAAAACAACACCTTTATTTTCTCACAATTCTGAAGGCTGGAAGTTCAAGGTCAAGTTGTTTAGAGAGTTGGTTTCTTCTGAGGCCTCTCTCCTTGGCTTGTCAGTGGGCGTCGTCTCCCTGTGTCTTCATATGATGACCTTTGTCTCCAAATACAGTGCTGGAGATCATGACTTCAACATAGGAATGGTGGGGGTGTAAAATTCACATAATAAGGTTACACTAACGAAGGGTGATTGGTGTGAAAAACACCAAAGACCTTCATAGGTCTTGAATACTGAGGTCAGGATGGGCCAGTGACAATGGGACAGCAGAAAGTACGTCTCTGGGGACAGGGGGTGAGGTGGTGCCCTCTTAACACACATATTTCCCCAGCAAACTTGGGAGTTAGAGCAAGCATAAGCTTCAATAGTACTGGAGAAGGGTCGGCTTCATCACAAGGGGGCAGCAAAACACCCGGTTTACCCAGGTCTCCTTACATTTGCCTCAAGACAACCTCTCCATCACACTCCGCAAAGCTGCATGGGCCTTCAAAGGCACATACACACCCTTTCCCATGTTACCCATGTGGAAACAGCCTGGGCTTGGAGAGGGGACCACCTAAAGTCTCCCAGCAAGTGAAGGTAAGAGGCTGGGCTGGGCATGGGTCTCCTCCCTTACGGTCACTTATTCAACAAATATTTACTGAATACCCAGTGTCCTACAAATGGTGTCCTACAAGACGGGTGAAGGGTTCTCCCCTCACAAGATCACATTCTAGCGAGGGGAGGTGTATATCAACTATAAAGAACAGTATGTTAAGAGCTGGGGCTATATCTCCATGGCAGAGTGCTTGCCTAGCATGTGTGAGGCACTTGGTTCAATCCCTAGCACCACATAAAAATAAAAGCATGCCATCCATCTACAACTACAAAAAGATTTAAAAAAAAAAACAGTATGTTAGATGGCAACAACTGCTGTGGTGAGAAGAAAAAGAACAGGGAGAGGAGTGTGGAGAAGGGGATATTAGCAATTTTATATCAGGTAGTCAAGGGAGGCTTCACTGTGAAGATACTGAGCAGAGATCTGAAGGAAGCAAAGGAGCAAGCTAGAGGCATAGCTAGGGGAGGAGTATTTCAGAAAAAGAACCGCAGATGCAAAGGCACCAAGCCAGGATTGTATCTGGCATGCCTGAAGAACAGCCAAGAAGCCAGAGTGGCTGAGGCTAAGTGCCTGTGGAGAACAGCAGGAGGTGAGGTCAGAGAAGCAATTGGAGGGGGAAGGAGGGTTGCTTATTGAGTAGGGTCTCAAAGGTCATGGTGAAGACTTGCGTTTTTCTTTGGACAAGCTGGGGGACCATAAAGGAAGTTTGTAATAGACCCAGGGATATGGTCTAACTTAAGCTTTTAAAGGGATACAGTCTGCTGTATTGATGGACTGAGGAGGGGACATGAAGGAAAGGCCCCCCAAGGATTGCAGATTCCTACGACACTATTTTGGGCTCTGGAAGAGTGTGTGGAGGGTGGAGAACTGCACCACTTGAATTTAGCCTTCAGAGTCTTCACAGTCAGGTCTGGGATGTGGACACCCAGGAATATATGAAGGGACTTCAGGAAGGAACATTCCTCAACAGGATGGGGCAGAAGGGCTTGATGTGCTCAAACTGGCCAGGTCACCTCCACAGAAGAGTGTCTGGGGTGATGTGAACCCAGAGCAGCAGAGATCCTACCAGGCTTGATGAGGAAGGAAGACTTCCTGGAAGATGAGAGGTAGTCCATAGCTCAGTGCAATTCCCACCAAACGCTTTTTGGGGGTGAGGGAGAATTGACATATTTTTCAAATACATATGGAAAAGCAAAGGCCTTAGAAGAGACGAGACAGCCTTAAAAAGGAAAAAAAAATTCGAAGCCCCATTCCACCAGATATCTAGACTTGTTAGAAAGCTGAGTAATTGGGTATTTACTCAGTGTGGGTATTTGTACAGGAATGCAGCATTAGACCATCCAAAGGGAGTAGAGAACCCAGAAACAGTCCCAGGACATCCACATCCACTTCATAGATTCCAGTGGAAAGGAGAGGCTACTGAATAAATAACTCAGGCCAACCAGTCATCCATCCATATGAGAGAAAAAATAAAGTGGAGTCTGTTTTGGACTGAATTCTCACCCAAAAATGTATTGAAGGCCTACCCTACCACCTCCAGTATCTATGAATGTGACATTATTTGGAAATAGGTCTTTGCACATGTGAAATTAAGATGTGATCATTCTGGATTGAGGTGGATCCTGATATGCATTGACTGGTAACTTTATAAGAACTTTTGTGGAGCTGAGATTGTAGCTCAGTGGTAGAGCGCTTGCCTAGCATGTGTGAGGCACTGGATTTGATCCTCAGCACTGCATAAAAATGAAAATAAAAATAAAGGTATTGGGTTCATCTACAACTAAAAAAAAAAAGGAACTTTTGCTTTGAGGCTGTGACATCAATTCATACCTGAGTTTCTAACCTGTCAATTTGTTCTGTACACTTTGGACTTGCCAACCCCCACAGTCATGTGAGCCAATTCCTTAAAACAAGTCTCCTGTTGGTTCTGTTTCTCTAGGAAGCCCTCACTGGTATAGAGTCACACCTCATGCTATATTTCCAGTAGTGTTTGAAGTTAGGAATAGCCGGGCGCCGTGGCTCAAGCCTGTAATCCCAGCACTTAGGGAGGCTGAGACAGGAAAATTGCAAGTTCAAAGCCAGCCTCAGCAATGGCGAGGTGCTAAGCAACTCAGTGAGACCCTGTCTCTACATAAAACACAAAATAGGGCTGGGGATGTGGCTCAGTGGTCGAGTACCCCTGAGTTCAATCCCCAGTACCAAAAAAAAAAATGAAGTCAGGAGAGTAGTTTTGTTTGTTGTTTTGTTTTTAGTACCAGGGATTGAAACCAGGGGTGATTTACCACTGAACTACATCCCTAGCCCTTTTTATTTTGGGGGGTGGGGTGGGGAGAAGTTCTCACTAAGTTGCTTAGGTTCTCAGTTGCCGAGGCTGCCCTCAGACTTTCGATCCTCCTGTCTCCACCTTCCAGTTGCTGGGATTACAGGTGCACCATCATGCCCATCAGGAGAATGGGCATCCTTGGTAGAGATTGGAAGTGGGGTACACAGGGGATCTTTGGGGATTCTGAGAATGTTCTGTTTCTTGGTTAGGGCACTAGTTACAGGAATTTGTTTACTTCAGGGAAAGAAAACAAACTAAACACTTGTTCTGAACTTTTTTTGTGTATATGTTGTGTTGATCAATAAAAAGTTAACACAAGGGGCTGGGGCTGTAGCTCAGTGGTAGAGTGCTTGCCTCGCATGTGTGAATCACTGGGTTCGATCCTCAGCACTACATAAAAATAAATAAATAAAATAAAGATATATAAAAAAGAGTTAACACAAAAACTTAATTCCAGTAGATTTGGAACCAAAATGAGAAAGGCATATATTTCTAATTTTTAGAAGAGGATATAGGAGAATATCAACTCCAGGAGGGAAGGATTTCTTCAATAAGACCAAAACAAAAAAAAAAAGCAAGCACCAGTAGTAAAGGAAGATCAATAGATTAAACTTCATTTGCATTAAAAAATTCCATTAAGCAAAAGACATAAAATACAAGTGTCAGCTTAAAGAGGCTCCCACCTGCCTACTCTGGGACAATTTGAGTATCAAAAATAAAATAAGGATAGAAAGAGATTATAACCCATGGAATAAAAGAATATGCGAATTTACATAGGTATAAATAAATAAATAAGAGGAAAAGCCTTTTTCACTGTAAGAAGCCAACAGATAGATGAAGTTACAAAATCAATGTTTGGCAAGCATTCTAATCATTCAGGCAGAAGTATCGATGAACGTAAAAACCAGTGCACTTGAGAAGTAAAGTAGAGGGTGATAACCCAGTGCCACAGTGTCTTCCCACAGGGCGCTTATTAGTTACAAAGGGAAAAGCAAAAACTGTGTATGGAGACACCTGGCAAACTTTGGCTTAGCCAGGTGATGAGACTTAATATCACCAGCAATGTGCCTTAGCCAAATGATGAGATTTAGTATCACCAATGAGATAAATCTACCTCATGTGCCTTCTGACATGTTGCTCATAATCTTTTTTTAAATTTTCAGTTGATTATTGTTTTTTGTTGTAGATGGACACAATACCTTTATTTTATTTGTTTATTTTTATGTAGTGCTGAGAATCGAACCTAGTGCCTCACATGTGCGAGGCAAGTGCTCTACCACTGAGCTACAGTGCCAGCCCAGATGCTCTTAATCTTAAAGTGATTATGTTGTTTTTGTTTGTTTTTTGTGGTGGCTGGGGGTTGAACCCAGGGCCTTGTGCATGTGAGGCAAGGACTGTACCAACTGAGCTATATCCCCAGCCCCAATCTTAAAGTAATTATAAAGCAACATTAGACAAATGCAAACTGAAGAACATTATATGACATAACTGGTCTATAATCTCCAATGTCCAAAAATATTCAGTGATCTGAAATGCAAAGAAGTACTAAACAGACAATGAAAGGAATATAAAACATGATATGGAATTTTTCAATTTTTTCTTTCTTTCTTCTTTCTTTTTTTCTTTTCTCTCTGTCTCTCTCTCTCTCTCTTCCTCTCTCTCTCTCTCTCTCTCTCTCTCTCTCTCTTTCTCTTTTTTTTGCAGTACTGAGGATTGAAAACAGGGGTGTGCCCTACCACTGAGCTACATCCCTAGCCTTTTTTTTTTTTGAGACAAGGTCTTGCTAAGTTGCCCCAGGCTGGTCTACAATTTGCCTCAGCCTTCCAAATAGTTGGGCTTACAAGCATGTGCCACATGACTGCTCATGATATGGGATTTTCTTTTGCTTCAAAGGACATTGCTAGGAAAATTGGTGATATCTGAATAAGGCCTGCAGATTCGATAATGGTAGCTGGTAGCTTATCATTGTTAACTCTTGATTTTCATTATTGTCCATAGGTAATTTTCAATGTAGGGAAATGGTCTTGTTTTTAGAAAATATACACAGAAATATTTAGGAGTTAAAAGGCATTGCTCTGTCCCTCTCAAGTGGCTTGGGGCTCAGCAGGGTGTGTATATATGTGTACAGAGTGAAAAGGGAGGGGCAAATGTAAAATGTCAATATTTGGAGAATTTCAGTGAAGAGTATGGAACTCTCTGCACTATTTAACTTTTCTGTGTATGTCTGAAATTATGTCAGAATTAAAAGTCAAAAGAAAAACAAGACACTGTTTTGTTTGCACAAAGAAAGTGAACACACAAAGCCAAATTGGAAGAAGATATCGGTAACATAACCAAGGAAAGATTACCATCTAGAATATACGAAGAATTCTCATAAATTCTCAAGAAAGGCAGTGCAGTAGAAGAATAGACATACAACGTGGATAGGAACTTACAGGAAGAGCCAAAACTCACATGGAAAGATGTCCCT
Organism: Xerus rutilus; assembly: GCA_028644305.1. Classification (NCBI taxonomy): domain Eukaryota; kingdom Metazoa; phylum Chordata; class Mammalia; order Rodentia; family Sciuridae; genus Xerus; species Xerus rutilus. The sequence goes on from CM053413.1 coordinate 13,671,431, forward strand.
CTTCATAAGTAACCAAAAAAACCCCAAAACAAACTAATGCAAACCCACTGTACTCAAAGTCCATCTTCAGGTTGGTGAGTACACACCAGTCAATAGTATGTGCTGCATATAGTCCATGATGGGTATGAATTACTTTCATGATCGGAATGAAATTCTAAAAATAAAGTTCTCATCTGCACACACAAAATAATAATGTTGAGTGTTGGTGAGGATGTGGAGTGACAGGAACTCTCATCTGCCACGAATGGGGTTGTAAGTGGGTGCCACCACTTTGGAAAACTGGTATTATCTAGTCAAATCGGCACTATTCATCCCTGTGACCAGCACCAGGCTATCTGCCCTGGAAAGAGTCCTGCCCACAAACACCAGGAGGTATGTTCAGAAGAATGATCCTAGCCACCCAAACAGGAAACAAGGAGGTAGAGTATTTGCCTAGCATGTGCAAGGCCCTGGATTGAATCCCCAGAACCATAAAACAAAACAAACAAACAAAAAAACATTTAGAAAAAGGGGAGGGGGTGCAGAGGAAGAGCCAGAAGAGAGGTGTGGCATGGCAGGAGAAAGAGGAAGACAGGAGGAGAGGGAGCTCTCCTGGTCTCAGAGCTGGCAGAGTGGGGGCCAGAGGAGGAGCTCCCCCATCATATTCCTGTTCTTCCCAGCTACCATCTGGGTTCCTGAGCTTGGGACCCAAACAAGATGGGGACCTGCTCCACTAGGGCAGCAAAGAGAGAGGCTGCTAAGCCGTGTAGCACTGCCTCTCCCTCCAGAAGGTCCTGGCCTTCCAGGAACCTCAGAGCATTGGACACTTTCTCCTGGCGAAAGGCTCCAACATACAGATTTTGCAAATGAGGAACAGGTCAAAGACCTTTGAAGTCCATCCCCAGAGCCAAAACCACTCCCAGGCTCCCAGGTTCCCAGGCCCCTAGGGCACTCACCAGCAGATGGCGCCAAAACCACAGTGTTGCCACAACAGCCACAATCCTGGGGGCCTTTTGGCTGCTGAATTATGGTGTGTGTGGTGTGTGTGTGTGTGTGTGTGTGTGTGTGTGTGTGTGTTTTGGGGAGTGTTTTGTTGTTTTTTATTTGTTATTTAGGTTTAATTCTTGGGCAGGAGACCCAGCTGTACAGTATCTGTGAAGGGAAAGAGAACAATGGAGGATTTATTCCTTTCCTGCCCAGAACAAACCCCCAAATTCAGGTCATTGATAGGGAGGGACTCCAGGCTGAAGGGGCCATTCAGGATTGCCAAACTCCTAGATTTCCTGGTGCTGGCCAGTGAGCAATAACAAAGCCAAGTGTGACAGAATTTTGAGACATCTGGCCTTTGTAGGGAGACCCTATGTTCTGGCCAGCACCCCCATGGGGGTGCCAAACCCATTGGGTCAGGGCTGGGATCAGCTTTGCATACTCCCAGATGCCACCAAGGTCTCTGTTCCTGGGGCAGTGAAGTAACTTGCATCCACAGTGCTGGTTTTGGAATAACAGGTGTGTCCCCATGTGACCAATGTGACCACAGCTTCTTTCTTCACCCCACTCAACTTGCACATGCCCCTTGGGTAGTGAAGAAATTTGTGTCCATCATCATGGTTTTGGAACATCGTGTGTGTGAAGCCACTTTCTTCATCCCTCTCAACTTACACAGGCCACTTGGGCAAGAGCTCCCAGAATCTGTGCCCATCTCCTGACCACCCCAATACAGCAATGGGAAGCTGAGGCTTGAGAAAGATAGGGGCTTTCACAAGGGCCCACTGCTGGGGCTGAGGGTCCTTTCTTCACAACTCTCCAGCCCTTATGAAAGGTTTTGCTTTATCCATCTTCTCAAGAGAGCTGTGAGAGTCGTGGGAACATTCAGGTAGAGACCCAGATCTCTCTTTCGAGCTAGTTCTGTATAGAACACAGGGGCATGTGTACTTGTGGGGGGACGCACACCTGAACAGCAGCTCTTGCCTCCCACCGTGGAGGACTTCCTTGGGCGTGGGAGGTTCTATTTCCTGGGGCCTTCCATCCACCATTGTAATCCCTGGCCCCAGGTCCAGTCACAGGCCAGTGGAGGGGGTCTTGGAGAAACTTCTTGCTGGACACCTGGAATCCTGTCTTCACTCCTAGCAACTAGACCAGGACAAGCCCTGCAGCCTCTCCTCTGAAGAGAATGTACTGGAGTGGATAACTCTAACTTGGGATGAAATCCCATCATCTCCACTTGCCAGCTCTGTATCTGTATCCAGTTCATAATCTCTTGGAGCTTAAGTTTCCACATTTGCAAAATTGGGTTAATGATGGCCCCTTGTCTGTGTCTGGCAGAGGCAAGCACTCGTGTTTGCTAGGGGTCTTGGCTGCACTGCAGTAGAAGCCAACACACCTGATGCTCCCTCTGCCTCACAAGCTGGCCCAGGGTCTCCACCCACATCATCTTTTCTTTGCTTTAAAGGCAAGAAAACCAAATGACAGAGAGATTGATTAAGAAGCAGTGAGAGGGGGCTGGGGTTGTAGCTCAGTGGTAGAGCGCTTGCCTAGCATGTGTGAGGCACTGGGTTTGATCCTCAGCACCACATATACATACAATAAAAGTCCATCAACAACTAATAAAAATATTAAAAAAAAAAAAAAAAGAAGCAGTGAGAGCCAGGTGCGGTGGTACATGCCTGTAATCCCAGCACTTTGGGAGGCTGAGACAGGAGGATAACGAGTTCAACGCCAGCCTCAGCAATGGCAAGGTGCTAAGCAACTCCGTGAAACCCTGTCTCTACATAAAACACAAAATTGGGCTGGGGATGTGGCTCAGTGGTCGAGTGCCCCTGAGTTCAATCCCTGGTACCAAAAAAAAAAAAAGCATGAGGAAGTGGCAGAGGTGGGATTTGAATCTGGGCCTTATGGGACCCTGAAACTGAGGCTAGGCTCACACAGCTGTACTCTGAAACAGTTCTGGGTTGATTATAAAACACAAGTTATTAGCCGGGCGTGGTGGCTCAAGCCTGTAATCCCAGCACTTAGGGAGGCTGAGACAGGAGAATCGCGAGTTTAAAGCCAGCCTCAGCAACGGAGAGGCGCTAAGCAACTCAGTGAGACCCTGTCTCTACATAAAACACAAAATGTGGCTCAGCAGGTGAGTGCCCCTGAATTCAATCCCCAGTACCAAAAAAAAAAAAGAAAGAACCTATGATGAGTATAATTGTTTATCAATAAATGGATGTGTACTTCCAATAAGTAGTAGTATTTTATGGGTGCACATATCACAACTGCTCTCACATCCCCTTTTGTTGCATATTTAGGTTATTTCTAATTTTTTATCATTATACATCATACTTGCATGAATTTCAGATGACAACTGTGCCCTTAAGGACCCATTTCATTCTAGGAAGACTGCTCCGGGCTCCCTCCCCACCACCTTACTTTCAGCTCTACCCTTACCCTTAAAAGGAGGAATCATGAGCTGCTGTGTGCCTTGTTGCCCCACTGGTGGACTTCAGTGGAAACACCCTAAGTTGCTCTTCTTGGTTTTTGAGTCTCCTTTAGGAGAATAAAAGCCCCTTAGCCAGGGGCTGGCTGGAAGATAAAGGCTGGTTCCCACTAGTAAGGGAGCCAAGGAAAATGGGAGTTTTCAGAGGAAAGGTGAGGCCCTTGCTATCCCCTTTCTGAGCTGCTTCCTGGGGTTGCCTGTCTCAGAAAACAGGAAATGGCCAGGGGAGATGGAGAGTGAGGCCCTCCCTGAAGGGGCTGCTGATATCATAGCTATGAGGACTGGTAGGTCATGGATTGTCAAGTTTTAACAATTTTTTGAAGTCAGTCATCCAGATTTTTTAAAGTTGGCAACCAACTTCTTATTTTTTTATTTTTGGGTGCCAGGGATTGAGCCCAGGGACACTTTACTACTGGGTTATATACTCAGTCCTTTTTATTTAAAGCTAAGTTGTTGAAGTTCTTGCTAAGAGGCTGGCCTCCAACTTAACATCTCCTGCCTCAGTCTTTGGGGTTGATGGGACTACAGGTATGTACCACCATATCCAGTAGCCACCAATTTTTTTAGAACAATGTATGCAACATGGTGGCTGTCAGCCTGAATGCAGCCACATCTCTTTGTGAACTTGGCTTAATTTGCAGTTGTTTCTGGGATCAAAGCAGAACTACCAGATAGAGACAGCAGAGAGTCCTGTACTGGTGAGCTGAATAGACCTCCTGTGGCACAGGTGGAGATGCTGAAGTCCCAAGTGAAGGTACTGTGTCCAGCCACCACACAGGTCCCTTGCCCCCAATTCAGAGCTCTTACATCACTCTAGGCCTGTTCTGTTGCCCAAATCTACTTGCCACTCTTGACCAATGGTATTTCATAACATTGACCAACACTTGGTTTCCAGCCAAAGAAAGGAGTATCCGCCTTTCAGGAAGGCCTGAGCCTTACATGTCACCAGAAGCCTTTAGGCAAGGCCCCTGAGTAGGACCTAAAAGGGGATGAAAGTGGAAGTGTGTCAGAGAGGGGACAATGGCAGGGGCCTGGAAGGCACTTGCATTGGTGGTGGGCTTGGCAGTAGTGTCCTGTGTGGCTCGTCGCCGTCTGAAATATGATGATATTGTTACCAAGGCCTTGAAAATCTACAATGATAGGCGGCAGGGAAAGCCTCTCTTCCGGCTGCTGGAAGCCATTCCACCTGGGTTGGTGAGTGTCTGTGGGCTCTGCCTGGGAAGCAAGCACCACCAGTTGTATACCAGTGAGGCTGATGGGCAGGACAGAGTGCCTAGCACAGGCACAAAGTGCATGGTTGACATCAGCTGTTATTATTATAATATTTCTTCTACCTGAAGCTAAGAAAACATTGTAATCTCAGCTTGACAGCTGCCTGGCTGGCCAGTTTGGTGCTTCATCCAGCGTGGGTCTGGGAATTCAGCTTTCACTCAGGCCCTGGGTTTGAGGGGATGTGAGAGCCGTTTCAAGTGACAGGAAGGAACTAGACCATTCTGCCAAGGGCCTTTGGGAGTATCCAGTTTCCCCATCCCAGCTGTTGCTAGCCCTATGGCAGCTGAGTATGCAGGGCAGGGATTTGTGTTCATATTTCACAGGCAATGATATTAAGAAGCAAAGGTAGGAAGGTCATATAGCTAGTGAGTGGTATTTTTTGGATTTCTTTCCAAAAGACTGCGCACCTTAAATCTGCTGAGGCCACTCAACAAGCCCCAGGTTTAGTAGCAAGTGCTCCAAACTAGGGCTAAGTCCCAGTTGATCATGTAACCTTAACCTCTCTGTGCCTTCATTCCCTCATCTGTAAAAGAGAGATGGTCATGAATTTTCTGTTGTTTGTTTAGAACTCCACTACCAGGATCCCACTCAATTTCAGGATTAAAGAGACAGTGTGCATTTCTACCCCTGGGATACGGCCACAAGAATGTGCCTTCCGGGAAGATGGGGTGAGTCTTGCCCCTCCAACTCCCAGTCCTTGCTGAGGGGGAAGGCCCTCTCCTCTCTGCCTAAAGGGGATACTGTCTGCCTCCACCCATCTCAACTGCCCACCTTTCCAGAAGTTTGGAATGTGGATGCCTTTTTCAAAATCAGATTTTTCTTGTTGCTTTTTTGTTTTTTAACTCCAAAATATTGTCAATCCTTATTATAAAAGGAAAATGCCCTAAAAAGTTACTAAATATAAAAAAGAACAAAGCATGATCCTAGTCGGCCTGGAGACCACTGTATGTATGTATGTATGTATGTATTTATGCTACGAGAGATTGACTCCAGGGGTGCTTAACCACTGAGCCATATCCCCAGCTCTATTTCATTTCATTTCATTTTGAGACAGGATCTCGCTAAGTTGCTGAGGCTGGTTTTGAACTTTTGATCTTCCTGCTTTAGCCTCCTGAGTCACTGAGATTACAGGCCTGTGCTACTGCGCCAGGCGAGATCACCGCTTTAAAAAAATAAACTGGAAAACAACATTTTAAGTCTTATTTTGCTTCTCCACATTTAAAAAAATTTCTGATCTGCAACCCCCACTACCCAGGGACAGACATTAACCATTGGCGTGTCCTCCTCGGTATCTTTTTCATGCATACATGTGTTCTAAACAAATACGATTTCTTTTGGGCATGCTAACTCACAGATGCCTTTTCCCGTTTAATAACGTACCTGGACTTCCCTTATTTTCATGGGCGTGCATCTACTCGGTTGGGACCTTCCCAGCGATTGCCCCTCACTCCTGCTCTAGCTGGCGCCTGTGGTTATGAGGAAATTTGGGGTTCTCACGGGCTGGGGCCGCGGGGTTGGCCCTTCCGGGGCCGGGCCACAGCGCTGTCCCGGAGGGTAGCGGGATGTTTCCAGCTCCCGTCCCTCTCGCCGCAGGAGGAGCGAACTTGCACAGGAGAATATTCACTGCTCCGGGTGTGCTCCCTGACCCTCACCTGCGACAGGGGCTGCGGGAACCAGCCACAGGTGAGCCATCGGTGGCGAGAGGGACTGCGAAGGCCCACCACAGGAAAGCCGCGGGCCGGGTCTCCGCAGACCGTCCCTCCCCGCGCTCTGGCGTCCGCCCTGCGGTTGCTCCCCAGGCTGGGATCTGGATCCCCCGTACGCACACCCTCTTCTCTGGCTGGCTTTGTCCGGGGTGCTACCGTCACCGCGGAGCGGCCACCTGGGCCACTGGCGCAGCACAGGGAGCCTCGGAAACGGGGTCCTTCTCTGGAGAATGGGCCCATCAAGTCCTTCTCAGAAAGTTGTGGGAAGGGAGGAGACTTGCGGGGCGCCAGGAGGGATAGTCGTGACTATCCCGAGAGATAGTCATGGCCTTGGGCTCTGGCCCGGAGATCACCTGCCCACAGCCAGGCCTGCCCGGGCCCTCTGGGTCCCTGCGAGTGGGAGCAGAGAGGCGGGGGCCCTTCGCTGCATCACACGCTCCCTGCCCGTGCCTCAGTCTGCAGTATCCCACCTTGAGCGAGAGCCCCAGGCAGGGCAGGAAAGAGGCCGATCCATGGCAGTCATGGTGGTGACCATCCAGCATCGCTCCTGCAGGTCAACAGGGTGAGGCGTTCTGTCGGTTCCCCTGAGGACGATCTCCTGGAGGCTGAGGACACCAAGCCGCCGCCGACGCCACCGGCTGTGGTCAGGGACATGTATGAGAAAGCCAAGTACGACATCATCTCCAACATCCTGCGTAATTTCTAGGGCTGGAGAGGAGAGCCTCCCCTTCCCCACTCAATCACCTCCCTCTGCTGCCTTCAGCACCTCTTTCCTGCACAGTCCAGGGTGCCCCCTTTTGGAGAGACATCCCCGGCCAACCCTGAGCGGAACACTGCGCCTTGCACACTGCTTCCCTCTACCTGGATTTTCTGCCCCTCCTGTGTCTAAATCCCACTCATCCTCCAAGGCATACCTTAAATTTACCCCCTGCAGGAAGCTTCCCTGCTCTCCCAGGGCAGAAGTAGACTTCCCTCACTCATGATTCTCAAAACCTTGTTGGCATTATCTGCTGTGTCCCCAGCCAGCTGACTGTGGAGTGAGTCTCAATGAGATGCTCCTGGCATACTTTGGAGGGCAGTTTCTTTTGTGCAAGACCCCTAATATCCTCGCTCCCTTCCCAGTTACTGTGACAACCAAATGCCCCTTCACATATCCAGACTCTTCCAAGGAGATCAGATCATCCTTGAGTGAGAAGGGGGTGTGGTGTGTGTGGGGGGGTGGGAGTCAATAAAAAGTTTCTGATATAAATGATTAAATGACAGAGTGAATGAATAAAGTGTTAGAGACTGGACTGAACTGGCTGAACTTGGGGTGAGGAGATCAGTAGATCAGTGAAATGGGCCCTTGGTTGGGGGGTTAGGCAGACTCAGAATCCCTCAAGTCAGGGCCAGGATTGTGGAGAGGAATGGAGGACAAGGACAGAGGGGCCTAGAAAGGAAGTGTGGTTTGTCTCCAGCCTCCTCAACTGCCTTTAGTTCCTTTATGCTTCCACCTTTATCACAAAGCTTGTCAGAACTTTTCCCTGAACCCTACCTTGCGTATCAGACTGCCTCCTGGACACTTCCCTGTGAAGTGTTAATTAAACAACATACATTACGTGTGTATGTTATTTAATGTCTACAGGGTGTCACACACTCAGTACTTTCCTGCAGCCTACCCCTATCATGCAAGTCTTTGCTACAGAAATGACTTAGTGAAAACTCACGCTTTCCAGGGGCTGTGGTGTAGAGTCCCTTGTGGACATTGGTTTTTTAGTAATGGGGGCAGCAAGGATCCCTCTTCGTGAATCATAATAGCCATCATTATCTGAATGTCACATTCTGTAAGTCTCTCATTTAGTTTCCAGAACTGCCTTAACAAACTATACACATCTGTAACTTTCAGTGGGGAAACCAAGTCACAAGGAAATTGGTTCGCTGCCTGTAGCCCAAACTCTAACCCCCCTTGCCAACTAAAATCTGGGTAGGACCCACTGGTGGGTGAGAGGAGTGATGAGGGAGACTACATGGAATGACCTGCAGTGGGGTTACCAAATGGGCTGAGCAGAATAAGCTGAGATCTTCAAACCCTAGTCCCCATGGTGGGGCACATGATGTTCAACTGGAGAAGGCCACTTACAGCCCTTCTGAGGGCTCATACCCCAGGATGGGTCAGCGTCTCATTCACACCACACATCATTCCCTTGCCTGACCCACCACTACGGAGAATATTTCTGGGCCTTCTAGCCCCTTAGACCCTGGAATCCATGGGAATGGGCTGAGTAATTCCTCCCAGGAAGCTCAGAGTCCATTTATGGTTGTCAACATCGTATCACACAAGGTCCAGGGAAACTTTCATTACACTGTACCCTGCAAGAAGAGGCTGGTCGGGGCTGGGATTGTAGCTCAGTGGTAGAGCTCTTGCCTTGCATGTGTGAGTCCCTGGGTTCGATCTTCAGCACCACATAAAATAATAAATAAATAAAATAAAGATATTGTGTCCATCTACAACTAAAAAATATATTGAAAAAAAAAAAGAGGCTGGTCTTCAAGTGATGTTGATGCTGGTGGCCTATGGACCACACTTTGAGTAGCAAGGCTTTAGAACAAACACAAATTAAAGTTTAAACATTGTTTAAACTTTAATGGTTTATATAAAATAATTTATGTGTGTGTTATTTAATTAAAAATCAAGAGGATGGAAAACTCCCCAATTTTATTAATTTCAGAATATACTTAATTCTAAAATCTGAAGATAATATTAAAAATGACATTATAGGGGCTGATATGTAGCTCAGTGGCAGGGTGCTTGCCTAGTATGCATAAGGCTGTAGGTTCAATCACCAGCATGGCAAAATAGTTAATAATAACAACATTATGAACCAATTTGCCAGAGACTATTGGCAAACAATAATAAAAGTAAATGCCAGTGACTAGGTAGGTTAAGGCAGGAGGGTCCCAAGTTCAAAGCCAGCAAGGAAAACATTTTTTTTTTGTACCAGGGATTAAACCTGGGGGAGCTTTACCACTGAGCCACATCAGCCTGAGTTGCTGCCATTACAGGCATGCACCACCATGTCCAGCTGAAAGGTTTTTTGTTTTGTTTTGTTTTGGTACTAGAAATTGAACTCAGGAGTACTCAACCACTGAGCCACATTCTCAGCCCTATTTTGTGTTTTATGTAGAGACAGGGTCGTCTCATTGAGTTGCTTAGCGCCTCGCCTTTTGCTGAGGCTGGCTTTGAACTCGCGATTCTCCTGTCTCAGCCTCCTTAAGTGTTGGGATTACAGGCTTGCGCCACCGCGCCCGGCTGAGTTGAAAGTTTTATATAAAAGGAATCATACAATATATACTCTGCTGCCTGGCTTTTTGTACTGGGCATCATAATTTCGAGATTCATTCATGTGGTTGTATCAGTAGTCCATTTCTTTCATTGCTGGGTATAGACATATCACAGTTTGTTACCTATTGATATGTTTTTTGTCTTTCTTTGCCATTTATGAGTGACATTAAATGGGTCTGTTTCTCTCTTAGTTTGCTCATCTATACAATGTTTCTTTAATCAGGCTATTGGGAGGATCTGATGAGACAAATCCTATAGAAAGAATTAAGGAGAATTCTGCTTGACAAGGAGGAGCTAAGTACCCCAAACTCTATCCCTGGTGGTCACACATCCTGTTAGAAGAGATGTGTTTCAACTGTCCCCTAAATCATCCCACATGAACAGGGCCTGAGGCCCTGGGGAGCCACTGCAGGGGTCTTGGCATGGTATAATTTGATTTACAACTTTATAATTTCACTCTGGCTACTCTGCTGTCTATAGACTGCAAGGAGTGAAAGGGTGGATATAGGGAGGCCACTGTAGTAATCCAGGTTCTAAGAAATATATGATGGTGTGGACTAGAGTGAAGGCAGAGGAGAGAATTGGATTTAGAATAAGGGCAGGAGAACTAAGTCATGCCTTAGCTGTTAAGAAGAGGAAGAAGGAATCAAGAGAGGCTCTCATCTCTCTCCCCTCCAAAACCTACTGCTAGGTTTCTTTTCTTTTTTTTTTTTCTTTATTTTTATATGGTGCTGAGGATCGAACCCAGTGCCTCACACGTGCCAGGCAAGCACGCTACCACTGCGCCATAACTCCAGCCCCTACTGCTGGGTTTCTGAGTGAGAAGAACTGGGAAGGTGAGAGCTACATGATGAAGATAGGGAATACTAGGGGTTGATCAGGGTTGAGGGTAAGATCAAAGTTCCCATTTTGAACAGGTCATACTGGGGTATATCTAAGAGAAAATAGGAATCTTGGTTGGTACAGAAATAAGACTTCAGATCCCTTATGGGAAAAGCTGATATCATCTAAGGAAAGCAAATGGGGTGAAATCAGAAGCCAGGGATGAACTCCAAGGCCTCATGTATTTGGAAATTAGAAAGAGATGGAATGGGCAGGCAGTGCAAGAGTGGAAAACAGGGAGATAAGTACCAGAAGAGGAGAGAGAGGCAAAGTGAGGGGTTTATAAAGGCACAAAGCTCGCTCTTTTTTTTTTTTTTTTTTTGGTATATGGAGATTGAACTCAGGGGCACTCGACCACTGAGCCACATCCCCAGCCCTATTTTGTGTTTTATGTAGAGACAGGGTCTCACTGAGTTGCTTAGCGCCTCACCATTGCTGAGGCTGGCTTTGAACTCGCAATTCTCTTGTCTCAGCCTCCCTAAGTGCTGGGATTACAGGCTTGTGCCACCGCACCCAGCTCAAAGCTCATTCTTGATTAACTTAATCCCTGCTAGTAGGGCAAGAATTCTCCTAACTATAAGGGTGCAACTTGCTAGGAGAATCAAGTGCCCATTCTCAGGGGGACTTTGGGCAAGTAGGAAAATTGAATGGGAAATTCTACATCTCATTTCAAAGATAGAGGCCCATATGGCTTCACAGGTAAATTTCGTAAAGTATTTTAGAAAAAAAAAATCCTTCAAAAAATTTTCAGAAATTAGAATAAGAAACACTTCGAAATCGGGCATGGTGGCTCACGCCTGTAATCCCAGCACTTTGGGATGCTGAGACAGGAGAATCACAAGTTCAAAACCAGCCTCAGCAATGGTGAGGTGCTAAGCAACTCGGTGAGACCCTGTCTCTACGTAAAACACAAAATAGGGCTGGGGATGTGGCTCAGTGGTCAAGTACCACTGAGTTCAATCCTCGGTGCCAAAAAAAAAAGAAAAGAAAGAAAAAAGAAAAAGAAACACTTCTAGCTAGGCAGAGTGGCATATGCCTGTAATCCTAGCAACTTGGGAGGTTGAGGCAGAAGGGTAGTAAGTTCCAGGCCAGCCTCAGCAGCTTAGCAAGGCACTAAACAACTTGGAAAGACCTTGTCTCAAAATAAAAAATAAAAAGGGTTGGAGATGTAGCACAGTGGTAAAGTGCCTTTGGATTCAATCCCCAACACACACACATGCACAAAGAAAAAGAAAAAAGAAACACTTCCAATTCATTCAATGAGATTAGCATTACCAACTAAAGATATCATAAGAAAACTACAGAAAAGATCTCTCATCAAGGAAATATACGCCATCAAAAGCCTACCAATCAAGAAAAGCCTGGGACAAGACAAATTCTCAGCTGAGTTCTACACGCCTTCAGAGAAGAATTAATAGCAATACTCTTCAAATTATTCCATGAAATAGAAAAGGAGGGAACTCTTCCATTCTCATTCTATGAAACTAGTATCACCCTAATACCAAAACCAGACAAAGACACATCAAGGAAAGAAAACTTCAGACCAATATCCCTGATGAACATAGACATAAAAACTCTCAACAAAATTCTGGCAAATCACATACCAAAACATATTAAAAAGATAGGTACAGCCGGGCGCGGTGGCTCAAGCCTGTAATCCCAGCACTTAGGGAGGCTGAGACAGGAGAATCGCGAGTTCAAAGCCAGCCTCAGCAATGGCGAGGCGCTAAGCAACTCAGTGAGACCCTGTCTCTACATAAAACACAAAATAGGGCTGGGGATGTGGCTCAGTGGTCGAGCACCCCTGAGTTCAATCCCCAGTACCAA
>CM053413.1:13683996-13803363 GCA_028644305.1 Xerus rutilus
TAGGTGCACCACAAGCAAGTGGGGTTCATCCCAGGGATGCAGGGTTGGTTCAACATATGGAAACCAATAAACATAATACATCACATCAATAGACTTAAAGACAAGGATCATATGATTATCTCAATAGATGCTGAGAAAGCATTTGACAAAATACAGCACCTCTTCATGTTCAAAACACTAGAAAAACTAGGGATAATAGGAACATACTTCAACATTGTAAAAGCTATCTATCTACGCAAAGCCCAAGGCCAAAATCATTCTGAATGGAGAAAAATGGAAAACATTCCCTCTAAAAACTGGAACAAGACAGGGATCCCCTCTTTTACCACTCTTATTCAACACAGTCCTTGAAACTTTAGCTACAGCAATCAGACAAACAGAAGAAATTAAAGGGATATGCATAGGAAAAGAAGAACTGAAACTATCACTATTTGCTGATGACATGATTCTATATTTAGAAGATCCAAAAAACTCTACCAGAAAACTTCTAGAACTAATAAATGAATTTAACAAAATAACAAGATATAAAATCAATATCCATAAATAAAATGCATTTCTAAACATCAGCAATGAATCCACTGCAAGAGAAATTAGGAAAACCACCTCATTCATAAGTCTCAAAAAAATAAAATAAAATACTTGGAAATCAATCTAACAAAAAAGGTGAAAGACTTGTACAATGAAAACTACAGAACACCAAAGAAAGAAATTGAAGAACATCTCAGAAGATGAAAAGATTTCCCATGCTCTTGGATAGGCAGAATTAATATAGTCAGAATGGCCATACTACCAAGACTGTTACACAGATTTGATGCAATTCCTAATAAAAGCCCAATGACATTCTTCATAGAACTAGAAAAAGCAATCATTAAATTCACTCAGAAAAATAAAAGGCCCAGAATAGCCAAAGCAATCCTCAGCAAGATTGAGGCAGTGCAGGGCTCATGCCTGTAATCCCTGCACTTTGGGAGGCTGCCACAGGAGAATCGTGAGTTCAAAGCCAGCCTCAGCAATGGCAAGGCACTATGCAACTCAGTGAGACCCTGTCTCTACATAAAACACAAAATAGGGCTGAGGATGTGGCTCAGTGGTTGAATACCCCTGAGTTCAATCCCCAGTACCAAAAAAAAAAAAAGGAAGTAAAATCAAGAATCAATAAATGGGATGGATTCAAACTAAAAAGCTTCCTCTCAGCAAAGGAAACAATCAATAATGCAATGAGAAAGCCTACAGAATGGGATAAAATCTTTACCACACACACCTCAGATACAGCACTAATCTCCAGGATATATAAAGAACTCAAAAAACAAATAACCCAATCAATAAATGGGCTAAGGAATTGAACAGACACTTCACAGAAGAAGAAATACAATCAATGAACAGACATATGAAAAAAATGTTCATCATCTCTAGCAATTAGAGAGATGCAAATTAAAACTACTCTAAGATTTCATCTCACTCTAGTCAGAATGGCAATTATCAAGAATATAAGCAATAGGGGCTAGGGCTGTAGCTCAGTGGTAGAGCACTTGCCTCGCATACATAAGTCACTGGGTTCGATCCTCAGCACCACATAAAAATAAATAAATAAAATAAAGATATTGCATCCATCTACAACTAAAAAAATATTTTAAAAAAAGAATATAAGCAATAATTAGTGTTGGTGAGGATGTGGGAGAAAATGTACACTCATACATTGTTGGTGAGACTGTAAATGTGTGCAACCATGATGGAAAGCAGTATGGAGATACCTTAGAAAACTTGGAATGGATCCACCTTTTGACCCAGCTATCCTACTCCTTGGTTTATACTCAAAGGACTTAATATCAGCATACTACAGTGACACAGCCACATCAATGTTTATAGCAGCTCAATTCACAACAGCCAAACTATGAAACTAACCTAGATGCCCTTTAAGAGATGAATGGATAAAGAAAATGTGGTACATAAACACAATGGAATATTACTCAATCTTAAAGAAGAATGAAATTATGGCATTTGCAGGTAAATGGGTACAACTAGAGAATATCATGCTAAGTGAAATAAGCCAATCTTAAAAAACTAAAAGCCAAATATTTTCTCTGATAAGTGGCGGCTGATCCATAGTGGGGCGAGGGGACAGGGAAGACTGAAGGAATTTTGGTTTGTGTAGAGGGGAGTAAGGAGAGGGGTGGGGCTATGGGGATGGGAAAGATGGTAGAATGAGACAGACATTATTACCCTGTATACCCTATATACATGTATGATCACACTACTGGAGTGACTGTACCATGTACAGCCAGAGGAATGAGAAGTTGTGCTCCGTTTGTGTACAATATGTCAAAATGCATTCTACTGTAAAATAAATTTTTTAAAAAGATCTCTTGTGAACACAGATGCAAAAATACTTAAGAAAATATTAGCAAATCACACCCAATGTCATAGAAAAGGACTATATATCATAACTAAGTGGAATTTATCCCAGAAATGCAATGTTGGATCAACATCTTGAAAACTAATTAATGTTATAACCATATGAACAGACTAATGGACAAAAAACACATCACCTCCAAGGTGAAGAAAAAGGTTCTGATGAAATCTAACACCCATTTATGATACAAATTCTCAAAAAACTAAGAATAGTATGAAACTTTCTCAACTTGAAAAAGATAATGAATGAAAATCCCGCAACTTAACATCAGAGTGAATGGTGAAGGACTGAATGTTTTCCTCCCCAACATTAAGAACAAGGCCAGGATATTCACTTTTTCCACTTCCAGTCAACCTTGTATAGGAGGTTTTGTCTAGTAGAATAAGGCAGGAAAAAAGAAAGATATCCAATTTGGAAAGAAAAAAGTAAAACTGTCTTTATTCACAGATGACATGATCAAGTATGTAGGAAGTCCCAAGGTGTACACACACACACACCCCACACAAAAATTTTAAAAGATGATCTTAATAAATGAACAAAGATTCCATGTTTACAGAATGGAAGGCTTTATATTGTCAAGAGGGCAGTTCTCAAATTAATCTGTAAATTCCAGAGCAATATCCATTAAAACCTCAAGGGGCTGGGAATATCGTTCAGTGGTAGAACACTTGCCTAGCATGTGTGAGGTCCTGGGTTTGATACCCAGCACTACAATAAACAAACAAGCAGGCGTAGTGGCACACGCCTGTAATCTCAGCACTTGGGAGGCTGAGACAGGAGAATCGTGAGTTCAAATCCAGCCTCAGCAACCGCAAGGTTACCTGACAGTTTTCTTCTGTTAAAATGAGTGAGGCATTGGGCACATTGGTGCACATCTGTAATCCCAGCAACTTGGGAAGCTGAGGTAGGAGGATCACAGGTTCAAAGCCAGCCTGAGCAATTAAGATCCTGTCTTAAAATAAAAAACAGAAAGGGTTGGAGGTGTAGCTCAGTAGCAGAATGCCCAGTACTGGGGGGGAAAGTGGTTACCTGCTCCCCGCTCCATAGGGATTACTGAGGGGACTAGGTGTGAATTGAGTGGTTATGTGTGAAACGTGATGGCAGGAACTATGTGGGATATAGCACTGTCTCCCCAGAAAAGTTGCCATCTAAGAGTATCACCATTACCCCAACAGATGAGACTGACCACAAGCTTTTTTTTTTTTGATACCGGGGATTGAATTTAGGGGCACATGACCACTGAGCCACATCCCCAGCCCTATTTTGTGTTTTATTTAGAGACAGAGTCTCACTGAGTTGCTTAGTGCCTCACCATTGCTGAGGCTGGCTTTGAACTTGTCATTCTCCTGTCTCAGGGATTACAGGCATGCGCCATCGCGTCTGGCACAAGCTGACTTTTGATATATAAAATATATATAAATTTTATATGTATTTTCTCTACTCGTGTTGGGGATGGAACCCAGGGCCTTGCACATGCTAGGCAAATGCTCTACCACTGGTACCTTAGCCCACAAGCTGACTTTTAGAAAAGTGTGAGCGAAGTCACATGTATAACCTCAGTGACCACAATGTAACCTTAGGAAGGCAGATCTGGAACATGGCTGTATTTGGGGAAGTGGAAACTAAAAGCATGAGGGCAGTTCTCACTCAACGATGAGCATACAACCACCAAAGAACCTGGCCCACCCCAGAGTGCTGAGCTGTACCCCTGCCCTGGGGACTCCCCCTCTGGGGAGAGACCTAGGAATGAATCTGTGGTTTGAAATTTTTCCAGCAGCTTCCATGTGTCCTCAAGCACTTCTGCCCAAAAGTATATAAAAGGAGCTGGAGGTGTTGGTTTCAGGCAGTCAACAGGGCAGCTGTGTTCCACTGGGGAATTCTGGAGTTTTCTGATAGCTGAGTAAAGAGAAGGGGAAACCTGAGAGCAACGGAGGGCTGGACATGAGTATAGATGCGGCAGCAACATGCAAATGGAGCCTGCATTTTCCCACCAGAATTCATCTGATAAAAGACATCTTTCCAAAGGCTGCTTTTGCTGTATGTTCATCTGGCATTTCCCTTATTTTCACAGCACTATTCCCATTTTATCCAATATATTTTTTTTTCACTGAATCACAGTAAAAATATCACCTAGTCATAACAATTAAAAAAATAAATCAGAAAAAAGCAAAAACTATTAGGTGTGTTCTCTTTATTTCTCTTTGGTTTCTTAACACAAAAGACATGCGTTCTATAAATAAAAGATTTTTTGTGAAACAATAAATTGGGGTGGAGGGGACAGAACTCCTACCCAGTCAGATCTCTCTGTGGTGAAGTCAAGAGGCTGGTCTTCAGCTCCTATCTGGACAATTTCAGGTGAAATCCAGAAGGGGAGGCTCTGTGTATCATCCAAGGTGAAGTGTCCAAGGACAATGAAAGCCATGGTCCTCGGCTCAGAGCTGGGCTAGACCCCAATCCCCCTGAGCAGTGTCTGCCCTACCTTTTTTTGTTTGTTTTTGGTACTGAGGATTGAACCCAGGGGTGCTCAACCACTGAGCCACATCCCCAGCCCTATTTTTATATTTAGAGACAGGGTCTCACTGAATTGCTTAGGGCCTTGCTAAACTGTTGAGGCTGGCTTTGAACTCACAATCCTCCTGCCTCAGCCTCCCAAGCTGCTAGGATTACAGGCGTGTGCCACCACACCCAGCTGCCCTACCTCCTTGTTATATCCTTTCCACAATACCTTGGGCTGTGCCTCTTCTTTCCATGGTGCTATCAGAAGGGTTCCAACACTGAAGAGCTAGACCAGCCCTTTGCACACAGCTATTTGGGATCTGACTGGGTGAGTATAAAAAACATTAGTGTTTGCTCAGTTGTGCTCAGAGCCCAGATCAAAGCAGTGGCTTGATCTAACATGGAAAGAGTGACCTCAGGTGTGCAGTGCAATTTCTATGGAAGGAGGTGGGAGTGGACTCAGGAAGGCCACCACAAGAGCAGCAGACCATGGGAAAAGATCTATCACCTCTGATAGCATCCTCAGGATCCAGCAAGGCCCACTCAGCAGCCCACTGAATGACCTCTTCACAACCCAGGCTTGTCAGTGTTGCTTCAAATTCACAAATGAAAGGGCCCCATAATAAGATGAGCACTGATACACTCCTCTTATCAGGAAACGCAGACCCCAACCTCCTTCAGAGTCTACCTCCGTAGGCAAACCAAGGGAGAGTGAGAAATGCTGGGGCTCCCCAGAAGCCTAGGCTAAACTATATCAGCTCTCAGATTGTTGAGTCTATTAAAATAAAAATATCACTTTCAAGTGCTTGTAGCAGAGGCCCAGCTCCTAAGTTGCAGGTAACAAAGGTCCTTTCCTCTGAGTACATGGCGATTGCACACACTGGGGAACCTGATGGTCCTGGGGTGGGAAGACAGCCCTTACTCCACACTGTGCCTTTCTGAACAGGCTTCCAGGCCACTCCAGGCAGGGAGCAAAGGACAAGGAACCAACCAGGTGGAGAGTGGGACCCTAAGACTCAATCTTGTGCTAAAAAGAATAATATCCTCTTTTAGTCTCTTCACTGGAAGAATTTTAGAAAACCAGATTTTGGCAGCAGCAGTTGAAGGACAGCCCCACTGCCCAGTGCACTGGTAACAAAAAATGTCCTCCTTTTTGGGTCCTGCTGTGCTACATTAAAGTCCCATCCAGGGGGCAGGAGGAAGGAGCATAGCGTCTCTTTATGAGGTCATTTGCCAAGATTAGAAGAAGAGACAAAATCTGTTCTTTGCAGCAGCAAAAGATTCTTTCAGCCTTTTGTTTTTTATGTCATAAAGCCAGATTTGCTTGAATGTGAAGATCCATCTTGCTGGTTGGTCTGCCAAGGGATACAAGGCAGACAGACCCCTGGAATTGGTGAGTAGATGGTGGAACAGTGGAATGGCAGAGCAGATGAGGTTACCAGACCAAGCTAGCTCATGGCTGGCAGAAGGAGCAAGCCCCTGGTTAAGTTCTAGAGGTACGAATGGCAATGTGCCCCAGCAACATTACAATGAGGAAAATTATCCAAGAATGATACATGGGCAAGTAAGAGTCTGGCCTGAAATGCCGTGTTTCCCGCTGGTCAAAAAAGGAAGGAATGTAAAATGGGAGTGGGGATTTCGAATGAGCGCTGTGGTGGCAGTGGGAGATAATCACAGGAGCATCTGGAATCTCCAGCGACAGCCAGGGGCTCCCACCTACAAGAGTGGCAGTAATTCAGCAGACTCACTAAGCCTACAATTAAAAAAGTCCTCTGATGGTGGGTGTGAAGACAAACCCCATGAGCACCTTGCCACAGGACCAGTTGAGAACGCACTGATTCCAGACACAGTGGGGCTCAGAGGGAACCCCATCTTCTTTGCGAGGCCTCAGGACCCTGGGATCCGAATGTGGGAGTGGATACCGCCATGCTCGTGTTTGACGGTTTTCCATTTAAACATATATTTATGCCTTTAGTGTCTTTATATTTTCTTCCTGCAAAAAAAAATGTTCCTTAAAAAAAAAGTATTTTTATTTCCAGTTTCTTTCAAGTGTTTCTTTGTTTAAATTTCCTTCAGTTTCTTTCAAGTATCATTTTTACTTCTGATTCTCCTCGGCAAGATGAAAAAGATCTCATTGAAATCCCAAAATCAGACATGGGAAAGACTTCTGTCCTCCCTGCTTACCCACAGACAAGGACAAAATCCTCTGTGCACTACGGTGGAGGAAGCATGCTTGTGTGCAACTAGCATGCTGCTGTAGTTGCACCATCGCAGGCAATAAGAACACTTGGGTGTGTCCTTTTTCTCCCAGCTAGACCCCACAGTTTTCAACAGCTCAGGCCGCTGCAGCCTCCTCCTGGCAAACTGGCCACAAAATGGCTGCAGAACAATCAGGTGAGGAGCATCAGATGGAAGGCCTTCTGCAAATGAGCGGCTCGCAGAGCTGTTGTGGGAACAAACTGGGCTTGAATGGAGCCTGTGGATGCGTGGACCCACAAAGCAGTTCTGTCACTGGCTGTGGGACCCAGAGGGGCTTCTGTCCCGTGCTGTACATCTTGATGACCCGGGGTCATAAGGGTTGCACAGTGAGGGAGGACTAAAGCACCTGGAAAAACTGTACCTCTGGTGAGCTTATATTTCACCCCATCTTCTGGTCCACCACCTCTCCCAAGAGGGATTGTCCCTGGAAGGAAGCGCCTATGTTTGTACCAGGTCCCTACCCCACTACATCCCATCCTCTGTCTTAGATAGTGAGAAGAGGGATGCAGCCCACACCGACCCCTCCCTCATGGCATGCCATGGGGGCCATGAATGTCCAGCGGTCTGTCTCTGGGTCATACATCTCCACTGAGTTTAGGTTTGATTGCCCATCATAGCCTCCCACTGCATAGAGGCGCCCACAGCTGGCCACAAGGGAAACCCGGCTTCTCCGTGTGTGCATGGGTACCATTAGGCACCACTGATCTGCCACAGAGCTGTACATCTCGGCGATGCTGAGGAAGCCGGAGCCATCATAGCCCCCACAGACAAACATCTTGCTTCCCAGGGAGGCAGCGCCATGTCGGCAGCGCTTGTTAAGCATGCCAGCTGCTGGGTGCCAGGTGGCTGTGTGGTGGTTGTAGTGCTCCACCTGTAGTAGAGAGAGAGGCACAAGTACAAGACAGTCAAAGCCAAAGCCTGGCTCATAGGCCACCTTGCAGGCCACAGTGGCCCACATGGCATCAGATTCTGGGGGATCCTGGGGAGATGGGCTTGGCCAGTGAGTTCTGGCTCTGATGCTCTTCCTTGGCTGTGTGCCTGCTCTCAGGCATGTGGGGGTGGTGAGAGAAGATCACTGAATATGATGTTTCTGGGTACATCCAAAGATGCCCTGCTAGGTAATGACAGAGTTGGGATGAGAGCAGGGTCTCCAGTGACTGTCTAGAGGGCTCTAGGTAACTACTTTTAAATGGCTGTTGTGCATTTATTTATGTGTGTGTGTGTGTGTGTGTGTGTGTGTGTTACTGAGGATTGAATCCAGGAGGGACTTCTACCACGAAACTACATGCACAGTCCTTTTTATTTTGAGATAGGGTTTCACTAAGTTGCCGAGGCTGGCTCTGAGCTTGAAATTCTCCTGCCTTAGCCTCCTGAGTCACTGTAACTGGGATTACAGGTGTGTGCCACCATGCCCAGCTGCTGTTGAGCTTTTTTTTTTGGTACCAGGGATTGAACTCAGGGGTACTCGACTGAGCCACATCCCCAGCCCTATTTTGTGTTTTATGTAGAGACAGGGTCTCACTGAGTTGCTTAGCGCCTCACCGTTGCTGAGGTTGGCTTTGAACTCGCGATTCTCCTGTCTCAGCCTCCCAAAGTGCTAGGATTACAAGCGTGAGCCACCATGCCCGGCTTGCTGTTGACCTTTTTAAAATCATAAATGTAATTTCAAACAAAGTTTCCAGAAGGTGTACAACTGCTTTTAAATTCACGCTTACTTTGGGTAGGAATTTCAAAAGGTCTTTTGCAGCATTCCACAGATAGCTGAATGGGTTTGGGAGGGTAGCAGTGACTACACTTTACCCCTCCTTTGTGAACACTGGCTCTCCCTCTCTAGAAATTAAGTATTTCAGAGGCTGAAGGACACAGGCTGAAACCTCACTAGGTAATGCTTTATCGAGCAATGGCAAGGCTGAAGTTCTTCCCAAAATACTCTCAAAGATACAAGGAGTAGGTTCCCTTAGCCCAGGAAGAACTCAGACTCACACTGTTGAAGATCTGCAAACCGTCGTGGCCACCCGAAACATATATCCTTCCCTCAAAGATGGTAACCCCAGCAGCACTGCGATTTGAGCTCATTGGGGTCACCACTGTCCACCTTCAGAAAAAGAGTGAAAACAGGAGGGCATGAGATTCAGTGTTCCTGTCCTCCCAAAACATCAAGTTCCTGGTGAACTGTGCTAGGTCCTCTTGTGCCCTGGACAATCTCCCTACCATTTTTTTTTTTTTTTTTTGACAGGGTCTCACTAAGTTGCCCAGGTTAGCTTTAAATCCTCCTCCCTCAGCCTCCTCAGTTGCTGATGCTGGGATTACAGGCTTGTGCCACCACATCTGGCTTACTCTCCCCTCCTGTTATTGCCTCTCCCACCACTTCTGTTGATTTTCCGGCTGCTGCTTCTCACCTGAGCTTCAAACCCATAGCCCATCTTCTCTGCTTATCACCATGAACACTCAAAATCAGCATATCTCAAACAGGTTTTTCCTATACAACTGCTCCTCCCCTGAACTCCCTGGTCCTATTAGTGGGACCTCCAGCTCCCTAGCTGCTGTAGTTATAAAAACCCAGCATTTATTTGGCTTTTTCTCCTCCACCTCAACATTCTTGTGATCCCCAAGTCCTGGTTGGTCTGTCTCCTGGTCATTACTTGTTCCCATTCCCACTATCACTGTCTAGTTTTGGCCCCTCACCTGGACCACTGAAATAATCTCCTCTTAGATGGCTTGGCTTTCAGATCCTTCCCATAATAAGCCCATGCAGCCAGGGGAATTGCTCCTCCAGCGGCTACTCATTGTCTCCTCTCAGGCATAATCCAAGTTTCTCACTTGTTTATTTACCAGGTGGTCCTTACTTATTTTTCCTTGACCCTGTGTGGCATACCACCCACATCTGCTGTCTTCCTTCCATACTCCATGTCCCTGCCACTAGATCCTAACTACTGCCATCCTTGATTACAGTGAGCACATTTTTTTTTTTTTGTATTGGGCATTGAACTCAGGAGCACTTTACTATATTCCCATCTGTTTTTTTATTTTTAAAATTTGAGACAGGCTCTTGCTAAGTTGCTGAGGGTCTCGCTAAATTCCTGAGGCTGGCCTTGAACCTGTGATTCTCCTACCTCAGCCTCCTGAGTTACTAGGATTATAAGTGTGTGCTGCCGTATCTGGTTTACAGTGGGCACATTCTTTTTTTTTTTTTTTTTTTAGTTGTAGATGGACACAATATCTTTATTTTATTGCTTTGTATGTGGTGCTGAGGATCAAACCCAGGGCCTCATGCATGCGAGGCAAGCGCTCTACCACTGAGCTACAATCCCAGCCCCAGTGGGCACGTTCTTTTTTTTTTTTTAAATTTTTTTGTTTTAGTTGTAGATGGACACATTGTCTTTATTTTATTGCTTTGTATGTGGTGCTGAGGATCGAACCCAGGGCCTCACGCATGCGAGGCAAGCGCTCTACCGCTGAGCTACAATCCCAGCCCCAGTGGGCACATTCTTATCTGAGCCTCTCTTCTTGTTGTCTCCCTGCCTATGCTCATCACGAGCACCTCCTATTGTCTATCCATGATGCATCTCACCTTAGAAGACATTCCTACCACCTTGCCTTTCCCTTGACCCTAGGGAAGAATAGGGCCCAGGGCTCCAATCTCAGGGCTCCAGGCAGGATGATCACAGTGCATCCACAGCCCACTGTACTGGGTATTACTTACAGGTCTTGAACATACAACTTGCTGCCCAAAGCATAGTAAGTTGGTTAAAAGACAGAATATTGGCTTAAAAGCATTCTGACCAGTCCATTCAACTCATTTACTTATATTTTGCTATGTAACATAAAAAGATTCAAATGCTGAAATGAAAAATTCAGGCTAACCCTGTCAGTGTTTTTCAAAGACTGTTGCACAAAATTATGCCATGAGATGGTGATAGGTTTTTTGTTTTTAGTTGTAGATGGACACAATGTCTTTTATTTTATTGCTTTGTATGTGGTGCTGAGGATCGAACCCAGGGCCTCACGCATGCGAGGCAAGCACTCTACCGCTGAGCTACAATCCCAGCCCCGGTGATAGGTTTTATATAATGTCTACTAAACAGAGTTCTCTACTGCAGAATTTTACAGAGCCTTTGCAATATTAATATGATTATGAAAAGACAAGGACTCTGGTGGGACAGACATCAACATTTCTCAAGTTTATTTAACCATGTAACTTTTTTCTTCTTTCTTCCAAATCATATATGTCTTACTGGCTTTAGAACATACTGTTCATCTACTTCATATCCTCTTTTGCCTACATTTTCATTAAAATGGGCTGATTTAGCTAAGAGGTACAGATTATTAAATAAATGTTTCTGATTTCTATGAAAACCATTGTTTTAAAAATGTATCTAATCATCCATTCATTTAACCAAGGGTTAATAACTACTATGTGCAAAGTACTAAAAGGGGCAAAAATGGTAACAAATTTTCTACCTTCAAGAGGCTTAAATAAAAAACTGCAGCTCTAATTTTTAAATTGTTTAGTAAGCTCAAGTTGCCGCAGGGAGTTGGAGGTCCTTACTTGTCTGTCTCAGGTGAGTAGGTCTCCACAGAGTTGAGGGAAGCGTTGCCATCGTAGCCCCCACAGACGTAGATCTGCCCGTCCAGCACAACTGTCCCCATGGCACTGAAACAGATAGAGTTGTCACTCAAGATGAGCCTTAGAGATCCCAGAGCAGCCTTTCATGCCCACTGAGAAATTAACCTATCGCTGCCTCTTTCTAGACCTAACTCCCAGGTATATGATTAAGTAAAGGTGTAAAATTCAGCCAAGGCTGCTCTATGATTCCTCTTGCGCCCTGCAGCCCTGGACTAGCTCCCCTTCCAGATGTTTTCCGTCCTCAATCTGCCTGAAATGCTTACCTCCCACTTTACCATTCTGAGGTGAGGACGAGGTCAAATTCCTCTCCTTCCTTCTCCAAAGCTGTCCTGGATCC
Organism: Xerus rutilus; assembly: GCA_028644305.1. NCBI lineage: Eukaryota > Metazoa > Chordata > Mammalia > Rodentia > Sciuridae > Xerus > Xerus rutilus. The sequence goes on from CM053413.1 coordinate 13,696,126, forward strand.
CTCAGCCAGAGTTACTCTCCCTCAACCCCATGCCCCCAGAGTGGCTTCTTTATCACACCACTTGTCACAATCGTTCATTCATTTATTCACCAGCGGCCACTCTCAGGGCACGCCATCCTAGGTGCCAGCTTTAGAGTTGTGAACAAGCTGAAGCTCTCACCCACAAGGGTTTTATGTTCTGGCACAACGGGGTGCCAGGAATCTTTTTGCCATCTCTCACCAAGTGGGGACCTTCTGGAAGACCTCAACTTCATCTGTGTGACCTCAATGGTGATTTTTGTTGTGTTTTGTGCATAACTGGCTCTTTGTATTACCTCTGACTTTTCCCATTCAATTCACTATAAAGTTTAACAGATGCGTTTTTTTTTAAATTTTTTTTTTAGTTGTAGATGGACACAATGTCTTTATTTTATTGCTTTGTATGTGGTGCTGAGGATCGAACCCAGGGCCTCACGCATGCGAGGCAAGCGCTCTACCTCTGAGCTACAATCCCAGCTCCTAACAGATGCGTTTCATTACATGCACGGTCCTAATTTGTCTCTGTGGGTGATGCTTCAGCTCCTGCTTGTCATACATTTATTACATGTCTCAGGTACTACATGCTTGTTATTTTTAACCCTCACCACACCCTGCAAAGAAGCGAGGAACACAAATTGCAGTATAAGTGAGCTGCTGGATTGGGGAATAGGGCTTGTTTCTCAAGGCTGTCTTGAGAGAGCTGTGCCTTGGATTTAAATAACACAAGCCCAACTCCCTGCTCCTCACCTGATAAGCTCTCCTAGCACTAAAGACCTGGGGAGGGAGGGTCTGGTGTAATCATATAATCTTCCACTGTATACAAAGCCTTATGAGAAATGCCAAGCTGCCCCATTCACTATTTTCAATATGATGCTGGGGAAGACTCAAAATGAATCTGGGTGTCTAACAAACAGGAAAATAAAATACACCAGGGTTACTGATACCTTTCAAATATACACAGCAAATTAACACTGTTCCACATAATATCCCTTTGAGGGACACAGTATCAGACTTCTGAAACAGCCTGAAGGAGGAAAGGGACTTGTCTTAGACAAGGACTAGAGGATGATGACAAATTCCTTCTAGATATGGACATGAATCAGACATAAAAAGTAATAATTCAGAAGTTCAACAATGATATGAGAATAAATGTGTTTCATCAACTATTAAATAAGTGGTAAAGACAAGTATGAGGAGATAAAGGAAAGTGCTGCTCAGTGTGGACTGGCATAATCCACTGCAGGAAAGCTCCAAGGAGGCAGCCTGGAAGACCACGGAGAGATGGTATGGAAAGTCAGCAGAAAGGAGGCTGCGCTAACTGGTGGGATGGAGAGCTGTGCGGGAGGTTAGGAAAGGAATGACCAAAAACATTTTTTTTTTTGGTACCGGGGATTAAACTCAGGGGTACTTGACCAGTGAGCCACATCCTCAGCCCTATTTTTGTGTTTTATGTAGAGACAGAGTCTCACTGAGTTGCTTGGCACCTCACAGTTGCTAAGGTTGGCTTTGAACTCGTGATTCTCCTGTCTCAGCCTCCCAAAGTGCTGGGAATACAGGCTTGAGCCACCACGTCCGGCAACCAAGAACATTTTAGGTAACCTATAATTTCAAAGGGATAAAATGGAATGGGGCTATGCTACCTAATACCAGGGCATTAACCATAGCGACGGAGAGAAATTACCCAGAGGACTTTCTTCCCAGACAACACATCAAATTATTGACATTGAAAGTGGCCCAGAACAGACACACAATGAATGCCAAGTGACTACAGTCACAGCAAAAAAGCCACTCGAGGTTGGGGATATGGGGCACCGTGTCCCTCAATTGTAGAAAGTTGTAAAGTGTCCAAGGGGCAGAGGGGGAGGCTTCAACGTGGGGGTGGTAGGAATAAAGGTACTGTGTGAGCACTCTTGGGAGGAGCAGAATCTTAAGTACATATTTTTTTCCTCCCAAAACAAACCTACTTGAACCCTTTGTGAATCTGGTCTTGAATTGCTACAAAGACAGATTCTTCCTGGCTTGTGGTCACTTGCTACTACTGCTCAATGTGGAACATGTGAATCATGGCCATTACACTCTTATGTAGCAAAGGACTTCCATGCTAACTCTTCATCCTCATCACACATGTTGTCATTTGATTGTTCTCTCTTTTCCTTCCCAGTCACATGCTCTTACAAGTTGACAACCTGAAGCATGGAAAGATGAAGGGGTCTGTGAGGCAAGTACTTAAGATCACAGAATTACAAAGCAGAAAGACCAATAAAGAGCAACTGGTCCACTGGTTTTCAAACTGTCCCTTTAAAAGAAATTCATATAACTCCCCCCCTTTAAAATTGGGTCTGTGTCAAGGAAGCTCAAAATGTAAATGCAGTAAATGCACAGCTGTTCTGGTTAAGCGGGTAGAGACTAGGACTGTTTTCCTTTCTCCTGTCAGTCTTCTGAGGAGAGACATCAGAGTGCCATGTGAAACCACTCATCTACTGTGGCTTCATAGGGACAGAAGAGCAGAAGAACTTGTCCAGTGACACCCCTTGAGCAGTATGGGCCTTCCCACTACCTGAGCACATGTCTGACATAAGGAAAAATGCTGCCTATCAGCTCTGCACTGAGAAGGCTCAAATGCAGGCACTACTGGGATATCCTCTAATCCCACTTGTTATTCAGGAAATGTGAGCAGACAACAAATAGCTAGAATGTGTTCAATGCCATAAAATCTTGGTTCACCTTGCCAATACTTATGTGCTTATATCCAGAACATGTGTGACCCTGAAGTAAAGAACACTGCTTTGTTTCATATACTCCCTGGGCAGCGGGAACACACATGTAGCAAGAGTCCTTGGAGAAAGAAAGTATAAAGAAAAACACTTTGGATTTCCTTTTATCACTAAGAAAGTTAAATCCTCCTTATTCTTCAGGTTTCAACTTTAATCCCACCTCTTCCCTGAAATCTTCCAGACGTTCCAATCCAGTTTCTCTCCCTCCTCGTATCTTCCACAATACATATTTTCAGTTCTTATCTGGCACTTAAATAACAATAAACTTCCACATGTCCATGTCTTGTCTCCCCAGGTTCCTCAAAGGACAAGGCAGGTATTTTATGTTTAAGCAGATGGGGGCTCACTCCCAGGTGCCGGCAGAGGCTGGCCTGGCTGCAGGACCTTCCCAGGCCAAAGCTTGTGTTTTACTTTATTACGTGCCCCTGTTCGTCTAGCATGGCGCTCCCCAGATGCTCAGTGTGTGTGTTCGGCCTGCACATGGCTTCCAGAATACCTTCTCTTGCTATTCATGCTCCCCACTCTCGTCCATGTGTCCGTCTCTGGGTTGTAGGCCTCCACAGTGCTCAGCCGTAGCTGGCCGTCATATCCCCCGATGGCATAGAGAAGTCCATTCACCACAGCCACACCCACCCGGCTGCGGGCTGTTGTCATGGGATGGCACTTCTCCCAGCGATTGGCGATGGGGTCGAATACTTCCACCACATTCAGGGAATCACCTGCATAAAAATTTGCTACTCAAATTAAAACAAAGGAGACCACTTGTTTAGATCACAGCTATTGGGCATTGATTATTTGGAACATTTGACTTGATTCTATTAGCTCTCTTCTCACAAAATTACTCAGGGACCAAGTGCTCAGTAAGAAATTTTAGCTATGGTAACCTCATGATTTTCTTTAAGGAAAATCAGAATCACATTTTTTGTGGTGCTGGGGAATTAACCCAGGGCCTTGTGCATACAAGGCAAGCACTCTACCAACTGAGCTATATCCCCAGCCTGCATTTACTTTTTTGAGATGGTACTTTTCAGTTACAATCAGGTATTCCACCTGCCTAAAGTCAAAGATAAAGCAAACTGACACAGTTTCTCTAGCTCAGGAGGCATGACCAAAGGGAAGGGCATGGATCCCAATGCCAACTTTCACTTCCTGGTGAGTGAACCTAGGCAAGTTGTTTTGTGTCCCCATTCTCTGTTTCCCATGTGAAATTTATGGCAGAGCTGCCACAAGTACTATAAGACAGAATAGATACAGTACCTAGCATGGCTCTAGAATATACTTAGTGCTCAATAGTCACGGCAGCAAGGAATAATTCCAATTCTACCTTTTTCATCAGGTTTTTATGACAATCAATTAAAATAATTCCTTTCTTGTTATATGCTGCTTTGGGACACTTAGTATTTGCAACACTCCAATTAGTTGATGACTTATTTCTTCCTGGTCATATGGTTAAAGAGCAGAAGACTACTCCTCACCTCTCATTAACACTTTCTTTGTTTTTTTAAAATTCTTTTTAGTTGTAGATAGACACATTACCTTTATTTAATTAATTTATTTATATGTGGTGCTGAGGATCAAACCCAGTGCCTCACACGTGCTAGGCAAGAACTCTACCACTGAGCCACAACCTCAGCCTTCATTAACTTTAAAAAAAATTTTTTTTAGTTGTTGATTGACCTTTATTTATTCATTTATTTATATGCAGTGCTGAGGATCGAACCCAGTACCTCCTACATGCGAGGCAAGCACTCTACCACTGAGCCACAATCCCAGCCCCTCATTAACTTTTAATTAAAACCAAAATAGCTGGGGGCTGGGATTATGGCGCAGTGGTAGCGTGCTCGCCTAGCACGCATAAGGCACTGGGTTCGATCCTCAGCACCACGTAAAAATAAAATAAAGATATTCTGTCACCTACAACTAAAAAATAAACATTTAAAAAAAAAAAAAAAAAACCAGAATAGCTCAGGACTGCCCACCAACTCTCACTGGAGGTGACAGGGCCCGTGGGGCATTCCTGAAAACCTGACTGTATGATACAAGAGCTGCCACTAACACAAGACTTGCAAAGCATGTGTGTGCTTCACAGAAGGTGGTAGGTGTGGGTGAAAGTAAGAAGGACTACTGATGGTGGCATGTTTGGATAATCTTCCTTCTCTTGGTGACATTTTCACAGTCTAACTTCAGAGATCCACACGACTCAATGTGAATAGTCTGATTATAGAACTGGGTCTCTGACTGTATCCTGGCTGGGGCTGAGTAAATGCTCTACTTAATGTGGTATTAGCGAAGCACGTTGCTTCGGGAATAGGACATTTGATTTCAAGTCCTTGCTCTGCCCAAAGCAACTTGTGTGAACATAGTCAAAGTTATCTGGGTCTCAATTTCCTCATCTGTAAGATAAGAAGGCTAGGCCTCAAGGATATCTAAAGGCCGTTTAGCACTGACATTAGGATTCAATGATATGAATACAGGACAAATGCTAACCACAGAGCAATTGCATCAAACCAAGAGGGGCAGGGGAGGTGACAGCACAAAAGAGAAGAAGCAGAATGGCCAGGTGGGTTGACCGTGCTTTTTTCTCCATGGAGTCCCAGGCAGAGCTCTGCAAAGGGGAGTTGCAAGATACCTGCTGAGTTGAGGCCTCCCACAGCGTAGATAAGCCCAGTGATGGATGTGCAGCAGCGAGGCCGAGTTCTGAAAGCTGGTAGGTGTGGCCGGCGCTCTGGCATGAGGTGATAGTCCTTTGCTTCATCTACCAGGTCCCTGGAATAATATGCAAGGTGCTAGAACAGAAGGTATCCTCAGCCCTCAGTCCACAGACGCACTTTGGAGCCTGGCTTCTCCACCCTCAACTGCAGGAAAACCTGAGAGGAGAAGTCTACTGGGAGGTTTGGTCTCAAAGAACCCAGGCGAGATCTCAGGAAGCCAGGCACAGCTATTGAGACATGCTCAAATTGAAGGAGCAAGACAAATAGAACCCACTTCAGCTAGTGTAACCAGAACAATTGTCTTCCAACAGGCACAGATTGAGGAGTGAGAAAAACAGGGTGGTGGCTAACACAGCTGGGCTGGGAGGCTCAGCAAGCATTCTGCATCCTAATGCTGCTTGGATCTACCTCTTTCTTTCCACTCCATGAGTGAACCACAGCTCACACTTTGCAATCAATCAACTTTTACCTGCACTGTGACTGCAGCCACCAGCTGTTCTGGATGGATTTCCCCGCCTCCAGCCTGCCTCTGTAGCCCACCCTCCACACTATAGTCTATGCTAGTTTTTTCTAAGAACTTTGATAACTATGCATTGTTGACAGCATAGTTCACACTCCTCAACAGCACTCTTGGTACTGCTGGTCACAGGGTGCCAGCTACTACCACCCCTTCCTGACACACATCTTCACACCACCTGCACCAAGCCACTGACTTTCTCCGGAACCAGTTGATCTCAACCAGGGGTGAGAAAATGAAGGAGAACTGAATATGTGCAAAAATATTTTCAGCAAATGAGGAAAAAAAATTCATTGTCATGGATATGGCAAGCAATTTGGAGCATGGACATTTTTCTCTGCTGCTCTAATTTTATACACTATGCCATGTCATCACTGCTTTTCTCTGGGTAGAAGTTTCATGTGCCAGTAAATAAGTCCTCTCCTCACCCATCACTGTACATGCAAAGCCTACACCCATGGCAGGACAGTGCACTGACCCACACTTACTGAAGGGAGCTAAGAGCCCCAGAAAGTCCCATTTGCACCACCAGTGTGGGCAGGGTCAGGGCAGGGAGTATAGATTGCTTGTACACTCACAAGACCTCAGTGGATGAAGACACTGGAGTATACTCAGATAATTTAGGGAGAAAAGCCTTTCTGCCTTGATGCTCCCACATGCACATTTTTCTGCCCATAGTGTAAGAATCAGGCTCCTTCCACTTTCTCTTCCATTCTAGACAGAGGACAGACCAATCTGTGTAACATGAATTAGAACATTCTGAATCCTTCCTCCCCTGAGCTGGACCAGGTGGCCAAGTCCTCTTCTCTGCCTAGATCCTCAGCAGTGTCCTCTGCAAGTCTGCCCTCGCTTACCTGCATTTGTGGCAACAACGCACCAGGTCATCTTGCTGCACTCGGTCTGACAGGAACTGGGGTCGGCAGAGAGGCAGGCGAATATTGGACAGCAGCTCTGGCAGGCAGGGCCCCCTCTGTTCCCGGTCATATCTGACCCAGGCCAATGCGGCTTCGAAGACCTACAAAGAACGAGTGTTGTGGCAGCAACTCAGAGACCACATCCCTACCCCTAATTTTAACCCCTCCACTTCCTATATGGAAACAGTCCCTTGAGCCCATCAATGTCTCCTCCTAGTTGTCCCGAGTCTATTGCTTTTTCTCCAATTCCCCAGCTACTCTATTTGGCCCTGTCTTTTACAATGCAAGCTGTTATTCTAACAGCTTCCTGGACTTCATTATAATTTCCTAATGACAAACTGTCAGTGATTCTTGCATCACAACAAAATGCCTGTTTCTCTCCTTTCCTGTCACTCCTGTACCCTACCCCCTCTAAACTCCCTCTACCACCCCCCTACTCTAGCCAAGCTGGGCCCTGGTTCCCCTGTTCACACCATCTCCTAGAATGTCCTCTCCTCTCCTTTTTGTCTAAATTTTTCTCCCCTTTCTCTAAGGCTTAGCTTGAGATCCACGCTCTCCAAGGATCCTTCCAAAATGGTTTCAGCCACAAAGTTACCTCCCTTTAAAACCCTCACGCCCTTATGATGCATCACTCAAATAAATGTGAGCTGCCCCAGGTCACATTTATAGCAGAAGAGCTAGGGAAGGAACATCCTATTCTTGGAATAAGGCTCTTCCCTCTACATCACAGTGCCCATGCTGCCTAGCTCAGGAGTCACTTCCACTCACTAATATTCAGGAATTGAGGACTCTTTAGACATTCAGGAAATTACACAAGTTGTGCCTAACATGCAACAGTTTGCCTCCCAAAGCCTGGGGCTCCTGTGGAAGCCCAGCTCCACGGCATGCCAGGTCAAAATCTTCAATCAAATATCCCAAGAGGCTTGGCCTTTGGTTAGACTTTTCTATTGACCAAAGATAGAGGCCTTTCAGCAGTGAAGTTCTTGGTGCCTGCAGGGCCAGGTCCAAACTCCTTGCCTTCAATGCCCTTCACTGCCAGCCCTCCCCACCCTCTGCCCAAAATGACATCATTCTCTTAAGGCAACTTGCACAATGCCTCAGTGGAACAGAAAGTATTGTCTTTTGTTTCTCTCTGGCTACCAACATCCTATGTTCTCATATTAGTTTTTCTGGACCACTCCAAGAAGATCTGTCTACTTTGTCCTTAGAGAACCCTGTGGTTGTCCAAACCTCTCTTTGCCAATAGCCTTACACTCCCTGATGACTATAACTAGTTTTTATCAAGAGCTTCCCATCTTCCACAGTTTCAAGTAAATGAGCACTAACCACCATCTCAACCCTTCAGTTCAGGAATTGACTCCCATCAATCTATGACACTGTCCTGCCACCCCCTCAGCTCCCCATATCTAGCCTATTTCCTTGCCTTTCCACCAGCATGGGGTCCATATTATGCAGGTGCCCTCAATTCTCATGACACACTCCTTTCTCAGTCACACTCATCTGGAAAAAAGTCTCTAACCTGGTAAGGGTTAGCTCTTCAAGTTCAGCTCAACCCTATTCTGTACCTGCACCAATACATGTGGCTGAATACACAATAGAGCTGACCAGTTTATTTGAAATTTTTTACTACAAATCTGCTTCCTATCACCAGGTATGGTGGTATACACCTATAATCCCAGCAGCATGGGAAGAGGATTGCAAGTTTGAGGCCAGCCTTAGCAACTTAGTGAGACCACATCTTAAAATAAAAAGTAAAAAAAGGGCTGGGGATGTGACTCAGTAGTAAAGTATCTCTGGATTCAATCCTCAGTACCTCCCCAAAAATAATAAAAACATGCTTCCTTTCAAGCACTCTTCATCTGCCTGGCATTGTCCATTTATTCTCCCACTAGAAGACTGTTTCATATCCTTTCATCTCTCCTCAACCTTCTCATACTCCTCCATCATCCTCACTCTTAGCTGAGAAGGCAGAAAAAAATCAGAAGAGAATGCCAGTAAGAAGCAGCATCTCTTGGGGCTGGGACTGGGGCTGAGTGGTACAGCACTTGCCTAGCATGTGTGAGGCACTGGGTTCAAGCCTCAGCACCACAAATAAATAATAAATGAATAAAATAAAAATCCATCAAAAACTAAAAAAATATTTTAAAAAAGCAGCAGCATTTCCCTCTGCTGTACTTGGGTGTGTGCACCCAAGCTCTCCTCCCTGCATCTGGGTGTGGACAGCAGTGAACCTATCAAACACACATTCCCTATGCCTTAAACTCTGTCTCTTCTCACTCTAGAACATCACCCGGTAACTATTCTTCCATTTCTCCTACATTACCTGTTCTTGTTTCCTCTGGAAAAGGCCCACTGGAGTCAAGTATGTAGTAATTTCTCTCACTTTAAGAAAAACAAACTCCTCCTGACTGCCAAAATGTTCTGCTCTTCCTTAGAACAAGACTCTTTCAAGAAGGTATCGAAGCTTGCTATTTCCAGTTCATGACAATATTATTTCAGATAGTAAATACTGAAAATAATCCAAACATCCAAGAATAAGGGAAGAAAATGGGGTTGATAAAATAAATAGAATATTATTTAGACACTAAAATATATGAAAAGTTTTCATGAAAAATACCAATGATATAGTAAAACAATCCCAGAGCACACAATATCTGTCCATATGTCATGATCTTAATTTTGTTACAAGAAAAAAATAGAAAATACTAATGGAGAAGAACAGCATCCCCTGTGTCACCTGTGCAGACTGCCACTGTGCCCACCGACCTGCTCCTCTGACTTTACATTCAGCTCGTCCCGGGACAGGAGCTCGAGCACATCCTCCAAGGGCAGGGCCAGAAACTCTTCCGACATGGACACCTCCACAAAGTGCTGGTGGATGAAGCTGTTGGCTGCATCATACAGCACGGCACACATCATTGTCTCTGCAAACTGGCGCACACCCAGGCAATTTTTTGGGTGAAGCCTTTTGGTATAAGAAAAGATGAAAAGAAAAATGTTATCTTTGATTATTCTAAGGAGAGTTCTGGGTAGAGCCACAGAACAAAAACAAATTTTGCCCTCAGCTTTGTTGGAAACTCCTTGTGACACCAGGTACACCTCTCTAGTACTCAACATCTAAAAGTATAGAATAAAGACGGATTATCCTCAAAGGCCTTTGCTTCTTTCACCTAGTGATCTGTGTCCAGGTGGAATGGGATAAGTAGAGGAACTTTTGATTAGTCAAAGGGGAGGGAGGGGAGGGGAGAAGGCATGGGAGAGGAAAGATGATGGAATGAGATGGGCATCATTACCCTAGGTACATGCATGATTGCACGAATGGTGTGACCCTACTTTGTGTGCAACCAGAGATGTGAAAAACTGTGTTCCATTTATGTACAATAAATCAAAGAGTATTCTGCTGTCATGTATAACTAATTAGAACACGTAAATAAAGAAAATGAAAAAAAAAGGTGGAATGGGCTCTCAAGAAGTCCTGTGAAGGAACTGTCAGAGGAGCAGGCAGGAGAGCATGTGCTGGAAAACCTGTCTGCCACATTCAGCTGCTGCTATTCCTGGGTGAGGGTCTAGAGCACTATCCTACCTTTGGTCACCAAGAAGGCACTGAAGTTGTACAATGAGTTTAAACCATAGGGAGAGATGACACTTTTAACATTGGGATCTTTTTTTAGACAAAGTCTCGGTGGACCTAACTGTTCAGATATCTGGAAATAATAGCAGCAGCTATCATTTATTCAGCACCATCAGTGAGTCAGATACTTTGCTACACCTCTTATATGCATTCTTTTTTTTTTTTTTCCTTCAATGCTGGGGACCAAATCCAGAATGCAGATAAAAACACTTAGCATGGTTCCTGGTATAAAGTTAGTTGCTATTTTAATCTCTACTCTAGTTGTTTTTCTTTTCTTTTTCTTTTAAATAGTTTTAGTTGCAGATGGACACAATACCTTTATTTTATTCATTTATTTTTATGTGGTGCTGAGGATCAAACCTCTCACATGTCAGGCAAGCACTCTATCACTGAGCTACAACCCCAGCCCCTCTAGTTGTTTTTCTTAATTTCAACTCAACCCAGTGTGGTTCTGAAATCTTGGTCATAGCAGAAGATCCTGGGGTACAGATCTTTTCTTTTTTTCCCTTTCCTTCCTTATTTTATTTTATTTGCAGTACCAGGGATTGAACCCTGAAGTGCTCCACCACTGAGCTACCTTCCCATCCCTTTTTAAACATGTTTTGATATAGGGTCTCACTAAGTTGACCAGGTGGGCCAAGGACTTGTATCCCTCCTGCCTCAACCTCCTAAGCAGCTGGGATTACAGGCATGTGCCAATGCTCCTGGTGGACCTTTTTTTAATTTTGATTTTGTGGCTGCTAATCTGTGGAAGGATATGATATTTATCAGAATAAAAACTGCCCAGGCTTACTTTTCTTCCTTAGAATGCTTTCTCTCTTATCCCTCAGGTGAACTTAAAGGTTACGGGCATAGAATTATATTTAACTAAGTGATATTCACCAATGTCTCCTAGAAGCAGACCTATCAAAGACTAAAAGGGCAGAGTACCTCAAGCACCCGGCTTGATAACTAGACTAAATTCTATGTAGCAGTTGCTTCATCAAAGGCTGAACTTGCTCTGTCCACTGATTTGGAAACCTGACTGAATTTCCAAAAGCTAAGGAAACAAGAGCAGAGAGCCGCACATAGAAAAGGCAGCAAGGGGGCTGGGATTGTAGCTCAGCGGTAGAGCGCTTGCCTTGCATGCGTGAGGCCCTGGGTTCGATCCTCAGCACCACATACAAAGCAATAAAATAAAGACATTGTGTCCATCTACAACTAAAAAAATATTAAAAAAAAAAAAGAAAAAAAGAAAAAAAAGAAAAGGCAGCAAGGCCAGTGAGGAACACAGGTCTTAAGGTCAGTATCTCAGCCAGACAACTGTCTGCTAGGCGATGTGGCAGGTGAGTGTGACCTAGTAAAGTAAATTTAAGGGGCTGGCTGTGGCTCAGTGGTAGAGTGCTTGTGTGGGGCACTGGGTTCAATTCTCAGCACCACATATAAATAAAGGTCAGGATTAAAAATGCCATGGACTGGGAGCTGGTTAGAGTACAAAGAGTGGTTAGAATACAAAGATGTAGGAAAGGATGATCATTGTAGCTGCTGCCATTCATTTCTATCCTCTTCTTCTGAGGTTAGGATTCCTGTGCCTCATCTTTTCCTATGATTGGCTTAGTACAATATTAAGCATCAAACTTGTCTTCTCAACTAAGTTGGGTTGTCACATCAAAAACAAAAACCAAAGATTCTTCACTCATCTATAATCACTGTTCAGCATCTTTTAGGAGACAGTTTGAATTCATTGTTGAAAGCGAAGACCTTGCCGGGTTCAGTGGTGCATGCCTGTAATCCCAGCACTTTGGGAGGCTGAGACAGGAGAATTGTGGATTCAAAGCCAGCCTCATCAATGGAAGGTGCTAAGCAACTCAGTGAGACCCTATCTCTACATAAAACACAAAATAGGGCTGGGGAGGTGGCTCGTGGTAGAGTACCTCTGAGTTCAATCCCCCGTACCAAAAAAAAAAAAAGTGAAGACTTTGAAAGCCCCTAGGTGGCACTGCTGTGCCTTGGCCAAGCTGTGAGGATGTCCGACTTAATCCCTATGAGTGTCTGTTTCAAAAGCAAACTACTCTCCAAGTTTTATGGGAACAAAGAGATGAACTAAATCTGGTCTGTGTCCTTAAACATACAAATAAATAGGAAAGACAGTTGTACCATACACATCCCCATGCACCCCTCCAGCCTGAAACCAGAAGTCATCCCAAGGCAGGCACAAGCCTGGCTCTGGAGCTACACTGTCACTATTAAATTTCCATCTACAAAACCAGATATGGTACCACTGACCTCAAGAAGAAAATATTCACCCTTCACCTTTGCAGATGAATGCCCCTATATGTGAGGCATTGCTGCTATGGTTATTATGACTAAAGGTACACCTGACAATGCTCAGTGATGCCTGTGACTACCACACAGACAAGATGAGGACAGCAGGTAGGGTCCACAGAGTAGCCACCTGAGTTGCTGAAGTGGGAATGGGGGAAGAAGAAGTCAGCTCTAATAGGGGATGAGGTTCAAATGGGCAGAGCTGAGGCAGAAGGAATGCTGGTCTTCAGGCAAGGGACCTGGTAATAAGAGGAAGCTCAGGTGAAGGCTGGCCTAGGAGAGCAACATGCAGAGAGATGCTCTTTCAGTTCCACTCTGTGTGTGTGTGACCCACCACTAACCCTCACCCTCAAACCTCTGGTGGTTAAAAGACCTTTACCTTATGACTATGCCGCTCAGCCTCTTGAGGTGGGAGGGAAAGAGCCTTTTATTTGCTAAGTTAAAAGATCTAGGTAGAACCATTACCAAGTGGGTGGGGATATGATCCATGACCCTTATCCATAAATAAATAAATAAACAAACAAATAAATAAAAATAATGATTGCTCCTAATAGATGGAGATTGAGAATTCCAGGAGGTGAAATTTGGGTGGGCTCTAAAGAGCTAAGTCTAAAAGGGAAAGAAGGAAGGTTAAGAAATTTAAGGAGGAGGAAATAGCTAAACAAAGATGGAGATGGTTATGGAATAACTTAGAAAGCACTGAATCAATCAGTTTAGTGAGAAATTAGCTAAACTAGCTAATTTCCATGTTGGTCATATTGGAGAGGGAAGATGAGAAAAGGAACATGTTACAAGGGAGAGGGCAGGCAAGGCTATGCAAATTGCGTTCTGCAAAGGCTGATCTCAAAGAGGTGGGCGCTGTTTGGTACTGATTTCAAGAAATGTCATCTCTGCAGAGAAACCTTTTCACTTCACCCACTTCATAAATTCTATATGCACCAAGGACAGCAAACTGGCAGGGGATTCCAGACAGGAGATGACCATGCTTCCCACCACATCACCTCACCGTTCTCGGAGGAATGTGCAGCAGGCGTCTTTGATGCTTTGCAGCTGCAAGAAACTTGCCCCCATCAGCAATGACTGGACATTCTGCTGGTCAATGGCAAGGTTGCCGTTATAAGCAAAGTTGATCAGAGCCTCCAGGGCACTAAAGGAAAGAAGAAAAGCCGTGAGAAGCTCTTCAGAAAGGAGTGTTGTCCCACAGGTGACTCTAGCCCTAACGAACTGACCGAGCTACCTGGACAACAGATGGGCACCGCTTAAAAATCCATTTAGCCCATGTCTTTTGAGAATCTAAGTGGACTAACTACTTCATCACAACCAAAGACTCATTATACTTAGCTGTCTACGTTGTTCAAATAATTTTATTGCAGAAAATTCTAGAAAAAGAAAATTATCTACAAACTCATTACTGAAAAAGTCAGTGGTGATTGTTTTTCTACGTTTATTTTCAGTTTCTGTTCACCTGTATGCACAAATTATATGGCTATAATCATTAAATACTTATCAAATCCTTTCTTATGCTGCTATGCTGGCTTCATGTTTATTGTTTCTGGTAGCTGCTATATGATATTTCAACACTGGAAATGTCTTACAATTAACTGACTTCATTGGTAGGCATCATAGCTATTAGTGTCTCACTGCCATTATGTTTTAGAATATTATTGTTTGGAGGTAAATTTCTAGAATGAGACTTCAATTTATTATTTATTTATTTATTTACTTACTTACTTACAGTTCACACTGAAAATAAAATCTAAATTCAGCCATAGGGCTGGATGAGTTCTAACCCCTCTCCATCTCTCTGACTTCATTATCCTCTACTCTTTCGCCTTTTTGCTCTGTTCCAACATTCTGAATACACTCTCACCTCAGGTCCTTTGCACTGGCTACTCCCTTTGTTTGGAGAGCTCTTCCTCCAGATGCTCATTCCTTCACTTTAGTTAAGGTTTCAGTTCAAATCCTACCCCACCACCTGGTTGCTCTTAAATAGCATAGACCTTACCCATCATTCACTAACCTGTACTCTGCTTTACTTTCCTTATACCACGTTCATTCCCAGCCATACCATGTATGTACTTGCCTCAAGCTGTTCATACCATAGATGCTCAGTCAGTTTCTGTTGATGAAGTACTTGGACACACATGGTACTTAGCATGGCTTGTTCAGACACAGACCTCAAAGAGGAGTGCACAACTGCCCTGGAGACACACTGTTGTCTTTCCTTGCAAGTAGCTGGCCTGAGATTCCTGTCTTGCAGTAGGTACAGATCATCTTCAATCATCCAGAGGTGACATATCATCTCCTAACTCCTTTTTCCCTAGGTCTCACCACTATGAGATTAAGGGGTGAAGTAACATATGATTACTAGCTAATGAGATAAATTTGGGCTGGGCCTTCAATTTTTTGATGCATCAAATAACCATAAAATATGCCATATTCTAGATCTGTTGTCCAATAGAGTAGCCATTATACATGACTATTTAATTAAAATCAAATTTAAAATTCAGTTCTTCAGTCTTACTAATCACATTTCAAGAGCTCAATAGCCATCTGTGGCTAGTGGCTAACATTTTGGATAGCACAAAAAGACCATTTCCATCACTGTAGAAAGTTCTAATGGATACTACTTTAGACTGATGAGAAGGAAAGTAAATAAAGATATTTATTGGAAAAACTCTTTTGCCAGCTAATAAATAGCTAGCTCAGAAAAGTATAGATAGTAATATACCAAACTGATACCCAGTCCCAATTTATAAAAATATTTTGGATTTTAATAATACAATAAAAATAACATCTTTTTTTTTAAATATTTTTTTAGCTGTAGATGGACATAATGTCTTTATTTTATTGCTTTGTATGTGGTGCTGAGGATCGAACCCAGGGCCTCACACATGTGAGGCAAGCGCTCTACCACTGAGCTACAATCCTAGCCCCTAAAAATAACATCTTAAACCATGTCTCAGTCCACTGGCTGAGGTTCTAATGTGTTTACTAATCATCTACTATGTGTGTGGAGATGCATTCTTCGATACCATGTCCTGTTACAGGTCCTCAAATGGTCCCAAGCACAGGGTAAAATTGCACCTGAAAAGCAGCCTGTAAAATCTAACGATGAGCCAAATCAATGAAATATCTGGTTAAAATAAACTGGGAAAAAAATCTTAATGGCAGGATTTAGTACCTTGGGTCCATTCCTTGCATTACAATCTCATCCTGCTTGCACTCCATCATATCATTTGTAAACATAGCATGGAAGTATGGGATTGAGGCTGCTAAGACGATCCGGTGAGCACTGAATTTGTGGTCCCCAATCTGTGGGCAAAGTAAAATATAAAGACATATTGAGGAATGCAAACATAAAACCCCAATCTGGCCCTTCCTCTAGTTTACCTCTTTGCCCACTGTATCACAGAATATGACAGCCAAGGCTTATTTATCATGGAGACCCGAAGTACTTTAAATTTCAACATACTCTGTTATAGTAGAAGAATGTAAACAATACATTTTAATGAGGTGTTAAATGATTAAAAATGTAAACCTAAATGCTTCCCAGTGGTAGTTTTTACTTTAATGGCAGTCTCCAACATACCCCTCTCAACTTCTCTACCAACTTGAATACCTGACTCCTTCAATGCTAATTGCAATCTCAGTTTTATTAGAAGGAAGATGGAATCAAAGCATGGTGGTGCGCACCTATAATCCCAGTGACCTGGGAAGCTGAGGCAGGAGGATTACAAATTCAAAGCGCGTCTCAGCAATTAGCAAGGCCCTAGGCCCTGTCTCAAAATAAAAAATAAAATGGGCTAAGGATTTGGCTCAATGGTTTACGACTCTGAGTTCAATCTCTGGTAAAAAGAAAGAAAGAAGAAAGGAGGAGGAGGAGGAAGGCGGCAGCAGTATATAGAATACACAAACTGTCCAAGAACACTGGAGCTCCTAACAGTATGCTCCTCAATGAAAGTAAATACATAGTGACAGTAGAGATGAGGAAAAATGAGACCAGACTTGAACAGGGGCTGTTTGTAAAGACCAATGGCAGAGCATGATGCATGATGGGCTCAAAAGTTGGCAGGGGTGGGTGGGTAGGGGGTGCTTGGGCACCAAGCAGGCTGTGGTAGACAAGGTGCAGTCCAGAGTACTTCTGCAGAAAACGACTCTGGCAGTGGCCAGCAGGAATGACCTGTGTTGCAGACAGATCAGTGGTCTGTATGGCCCAAAGGGACAGGAGCCAACTCTCTCCCAATTTGTATCAAACACTCATAGACACATGCCTGAAGAATTCGATAAAGTGTTTCCCAACTATCTGCCAAAAGGCTACTCCCTTCAATAAGCTTTACCATTTATAGCTCCGAGCTACATAAATATTTCCACTTAAGAACTTTCTGTTCCCTAAAAAACAACCTTTCCATCCCCTTTTCCTCAGGTTCCATGTTAGAGAAATGCCAGGGCATCTCAATACCTGATGCTCATCTGTTTGTGTCACATTTACTCAAGGATTCCAGCTCAGGTTCCATCACTATGTCATTATCATCATCTCCTTTTTCTTCTTTTTCGTCCTCCTTCCCCTCCCCCTCCCTCTCCTCTTCCTTTGTACCAGGGATTAAATCCAGAGGCACTTAACCACTAAGTCACATCCCCAGCCCTTTTTCTTGATTTTTAACTTTAAGACAGGGTCTTGCTAAGTTATTTAGGACCTCGCTAAGTTCCTGAGGCTGGCTCTGATCTTGTGATCCTCCTCCCTCAGCCTCCCAAGCTGCTGGAATTACAGGCATGAGCCACCATGCCTGGTCATCACTATGTCTTCTTTGACTGAATTTCAGGCTTATCTGTAAACAGCCCTTCGAGATCATTAACACAATCTTGCAAATACCAAAGGATCCCTATCAGTTTCAAGTTCTATTAGTTCTTCACGTACTAATCCTACTATGTGAAGGGATATTAAAGGGCTACATGCTTTGGGGGGTTCTATTGTAATTTTTTTAAAAAATCACAAAAATACACATGAACATTTCTCAAAGTTGCTCTAGAAGATATATAATGAAAATCAGCAGTCTGTTTCCCTGAGTTCACTCCTAAATCCTGCTCCCAGGAACTTCTTTTTTCTGGGATTTTTTTTTTTAAACAAACATTTTTTTAACTTTATTTTGTTTATTTATTTTTATGTGGTGCTGAGAATTGAACTCAGTGCCTCACACATGCTAGGCAAGCGCTCTACCACTGGGCCACAACCCCAGCCCTCTTCTGGGATTTAGCTCCACCTTTCTAAATAATATGCCAAAATGTTACTTCTTGAATTTTCACTTAAAGATATCTCCTGTGGGGCTGGGGCTGTGGCTCAGTGGTAGAGCGCTTGCCTAGCATGCGTGAGGCACTGGGTTCGATCCTCAGCACCACATACAAATAATAAATGGATAAAATAAAGATCCATCAACAACTAAAAAAAATTAAAAAAAAAAAAAAGATATCTCCTGTGGCAGCAAGCCTTCAAGTAGCCTCCAAATAGTTTCCAATGATACTGCCTCCGTGTGTTCATGTCCTTATGAAGTTCTCTCCCACAATGCATCATGGTTGGTGTATGTAATCAACAGAATACAGCAGAAGAGATCTTAAAGAGTAAGTTGAAAAAGGCAACTGAAATTCCTCTTATTGTCTTTCCTGGGTCACTTACTCCAGGGGAAGATGGACGACACAGCCTGAGCAGAGGGCTCAGTGAAGAGGAACCAAAGCCGCTTCCTCCAGCCACCTGTCTGAGCTTGGAAATGGACCCTCTAGCCAGTCAAGCCTTCAGATGACTGCGGCTGTGACTGATGTCTGGGACTGTAATCTCATGAAAGACCTCTAAGTGGCTTCTGTATTCTTTACAGAAACTTTGAGGTAATCAATACCTGTTGTTTTGCTGAGAAGAAGCTTTTTAGTTTAAGTCCATCCCACTTATTGATTCTTGCTTTTATTTCTTGTGCTATAGGAGTCTTGTTAAGGAATTCGGGGCCTAATCCAACATGATGGAGATTTGGGCCTACTTTCTCCTCAATTAGACACAGAGTCTCTGGTCTAATTCCTAAGTCTTTGACCCACTTTGAGTCGAGTTTTGTGTATGGTGAGAAATAGGGGTTAAGTTTCATTTTACTGCAAATTGATTTCCAGTTTCCCCAGCACCATTTGTTGAAAAGGCTATCTTTTCTCCAATGAATGTTTTTGGCACCTTTGTCTAGTATGAGATAGTTGTATTTATGTGCATTACTCTCTGTGTTTTCTATTCTGTACCATTGATCTACATGTCTATTTTGGTGCCAGTGCTATGCCGTTTTTGTTACTATTGCTTTGTAGTAAAGTTTAATCAATGAGGTGAACAGAGAGCCTGCATTCTGGGAGCAAATTTTTGCCACACGCACATCAGATAGAGCACTGATCTCCAGGATATATAAAGAACTCAAAAAACTTAACAGCAAAAACCCAAACAACCCAATCAATAAATGGGCTAAAGAGCTGAATAGAAACCTCAGAAGAAGATATACAATCAATAAATATATATATGAAGAAATGTTCATCATCTCTAGCCATTAGAGAAATGCAAATCAAAACTACGCTCAGATTTCATCTCACACCAGTCAGAATGGCAGCTATCCAAAATACCAGCAACAATAAGTGCTGGTGAGGATGTGGTGAAAAAGGTACACTCAAGCATTGCTGGTGGGACTGCAAATTGGTGCAACCAATCTGGAAAGCAGTTTGGAGATTTCTTAAAAAACTTGGAATGGAACCACCATTCGATCCAGCTATCTCACTCGTTGGTCTATACCCTAAAGATTTAAAAACAGCACACTATAATAAAGCAGTCACCTCAATGTTTATAGCAGCGCAATTTACAATTGTAAAACTATGAAAGCAACCCAGATGCCCTTCAACAGATGAATGTATAAAGAAACTGTGGTACATATACACAATGGAATATTATTCAGCAATAAAAGAGAATAAAATTATGGCATTTGCAGGTAAATGGATGGAATTGGAGAACATCATGCTTAGTGAAGTAAGCCAATCCCAAAAAACCAAATGCCGAATGTTCTCTCTGATTAGTGGATGAGGATACATAAGCGGGGTGGGAATGGGAAACATAGGAGAAATGGAGGAACTCTGGATACGGCAGGGGGGAGGGGGGAGGAAGGAAAGGGGAATGGGTATAGTAATGATGGTTGATTGAGATAGTTATCACTACCTTTGGTGCATGTATGAAGACACAAATGGTGTGACTCTATCTAGTTTGCAACCAGAGAAATGGAAAAATTGAGCTCTGTATATGTACTATGACTTGAAACACATTTAAATAAAATAATTAAATTAAAAAAAATACCTGTTGTTTTAAGTCATTAAGATTGGGGTAATTGTTATGCAGCAAAATTACATTGCTAGTTTAATTCCTGTTATGGAAGATTAGGATTTTGTCCTGACACCCTCTTTATACTATCCAACATACTCTCCCCATCTTTTCAATTATAATCAGGTCAAACTTTGATTAAATCAAGAGGTGATTAGGTCTGAATACCATTTTTCATCAAGCCAAGTTGTGAACCATGACTACATTTCCTTTTTTGTATGATGTGACTTTCCCTCTTAATTTGTTCATTTGGGTACTCTATCAGTTGTCTATTTCTAGACATCTCTGCTAGAGCTCCCTCCTCCTAGGAGTTTCCTTTTCTTAACCTATATTGGAACCCCTGGGTCTTCTTTACTTCTCTTCCTTATGTATTTACCTGTTCTGGAGGACAGGGTCTTCTTGTAGGGGGTGTATGCACAGTTTGTCTGAAAATGTCTTTACTACCCTCAAACTTGGATGACAGTCTGTTGGTTAAAAAAAATTTGAAGCTGGGTGCGGTGGTGCACGCCTGTAACCTCAGCACTTTGGGAGGCTGAGGCAGGAGAATTACGAGTTCAAAAGCCAGCCTCAGCAACGGCAAGGCACTAAGCAACTCAGTGAGATCCTGTCTCTAAATAAAACACAAAAAAATAGGGCTGGGGATGTGGCTCAGTGGTCGAGTACTCCTGAGTTCAATCTCTGGTACCAAAAAAAAAAAATTTGAAATTGGAAATTTTTTTTCTGTAAGAATTTTAAAAAGGGCATTTATTTATTTATTCATTCATTCATTCATTCATTCATTCATTCATTCATTCATTTATTTTTGGTACTGAGGATTAAACTCGAAGGCACTTGACCACTGAGTGGTCCAGGGTACATCTCCAGCCCTATTTTGTATTTTTTTTTTTTTTTTGGTACTGGGGATTGAACTCAGGGGCACTCGACCACTGAGCCACACCCCCAGCCCCATTTTGTGTTTTATGTAGAGACAGGGTCTCACTGAGTTGCTTACCACCTCGCCATTGCTGAGGCTGGCTTTGAATTCGCGATTCTCCTGTCTCAGCCTCCCTAAGTGCTGGGATTACAGGCTTGAGCCACCGCGCCCGGCTCTATTTTGTATTTTATTTAGAGACAACATCTCAGTGAGTTGCTTAGAACCTTGCTTTTGCTGAGGCTGGCTTTGAACTTGGGATTCTCCTGTCTCAGCCTCCCGAGGTCCTGGGATTACAGGCGTGTACCACAGTGCCCAAGGAATTACTTTGTTGCTTTTGAGATATCTAATAGCATTCTGAATACTAACCTTAAGTGAGAGTTCTCTCTAGAAGCTTTTAGAACTTTCTATTCTTGGAGTTCTGAAATTCACAAGTGCTGTACCTTGCTATTGTTTTTTTTCCCCCATACATTGGGCTCTATTAATCTATAGATATAATTTCAGTTCTAGGAAAATCTTTTCATAGAGCTTCTTTGACAATTTACTCCCTTCTAGTGTCTTTAATTTTCTTGTCCTAAACTTCCATTAGCCAAGTGTTGGATCTCTTGGAATAATCCTATCATTTTCTAATCTATTCTCGCCTATTTTCCATCTCTTTCATTTACTCTATTGGAACTTCTTTATCTTATAATCATTCTGGTGTTGTTTTTTTTTTTAATATTAGGCTATCATATTTTTAACTTCCAAAAAGTTTTTCTTATTTTCTGAATGTTCCTTTTTTTTTTTTCTTTTTAAAAATCTCATTTGTCAATGTGAGACTTTCTGTTGGTATGTTATATAGTAAATGTTTTCCCTTCTTTTCCACCCTACTTTTACTATTTCCTTTGAGGTGTTTTCTTTTCCATCTGTTTTGATCTATCATTTATTAGAGGCTTCTTTCAATGCCTAGAGACACTTGACTATCTGTTCATACTTTTGAAGATGTTTGAAAATTCTTGTCAATTTGTGGGCTTCACATTAGGGTGATCAGGCAAGCTCTGACATTTTGTTGAAGACCCCTGGAAATAACTTAGTATCTTTTCCAATCTCTTATATGAGGATACCTGCAGCAGATATTCTAGAAAGGGGGAGAAAGGGGATAGTACTACCATTTACTATTTAGAACTTTATCTTAAAGTTATGCCTTCAGTTTTGCTTCATCCCCAACTTCCTGTGTGATAGCCTGCATCCATAGCCTCGGGTTCAATGTCTAAGACTAAAACTCCTGCCTCCCAGAGGACTATAGGTCTCCAACTGCTTTTCACATAGATGTTCAACTAATGTTCCTGTTTTCAGTATTTGGTGTTTCCTAATCTGGAGTTACTCTAGGATTCTGAAACACAAATCCTCTTTCTTCTTAGTTAGATCAAGCTAGGGAAGGGTCTAGAAGCCTATCTTATAAGGAATGGCTAATGGGGACATGATGGTTGTCCTCAAATCCCAGAAGGGTTTATCACATGGATGGGGGAAAATCTAGAAGTAAAAAGGAGGCAGATTTTAGTTTATCATAAAGAGTAAGAGCCTACCACCTAAGAATGATTAGAGTGTTCCTGGACTGGTCCTAAAACTATATTACCAGTTGAGGGAGCTTTCAATTCTATCCTGTGATTACACTCTCATGAAAAGCTTTTAAAAATCTAAATACTTTCACCTGTAATCGTAGAAAACGTTACTTAAAAGAATGAGATAGTCAGGCTGGGGTTATGGTACAGTGGTAGCGTGCTCGCCTAGCATGCATGAGGCACTGGGTTCGATCCTCAGCATCACATAAAAATAAAATAAAGATATTCTGTCCATCTACAACTAAAAAATAAATATTAGAAAAAAGAATGAGTCATTTATTGTGATCTTTTTATATGCCATAGACTATGCCAAGTACCTCTTATGTACATTTTCTCATTTTAGTCTTCAGAGCAACCCTCTACAGTAGGTAGCTACTGTGAGTCATATTTTATAGATGAGGAAACTAAGATTTAGAAATAAAGTAGCTCCTGCAAAGTCAAGTATTATTATGTGAAAGAGAATAAATTATGCTTGAGAGTTAGAGGAGGATCCAGTAGCTAACATCTTTTCTCTCAACTTCAGTTCTCAGGCAATTTAATTATTTAAAAATTTATTTTTTAGTCAAGCATGGTGGCACAAGCCTGTAATCCCAGCACTTAGGGAGGCTGAGACAGGAGAATCGTGAGTTCAAAGCCAGCCTCAGCAACGGTGAGGCGCTAAGCAACTCAGTGAGGCTCTGTCTCTACATAAAACACAAAATAGGGCTGGGGATGTGGCTCAGTGGTTGAGTAGCCCTGAGTTCAATCTCCGGTACCAAAAAAAAAAAAAATTATTTTTTGTTTGTTTTTTGTAGTACTAGGGATTGAATGTAGGGGCTCTCTACCACAGAGCCAAATTCCAACTCTTTTTATTTTTTATTTTTATTTTTTGGTACTGGAGATTGAACTAGGGGCATTCGGCCACCGAGCTACATCCCCAGCCCTATTTTGTGTTTTATTTAGAGACAGGTTCTCATTGAGTTGCTTAGCGCCTTGCCATTGCTGAAGCTGGCTTTGAACTCGCGATTCTCCTGTCTCAGCCTCCCTAAGTGCTGGGATTACAGGCTTATGCCACCACGCCAGGCTTTACTTTTTATTTTGAGACACAGTCTTGTTATGTTGCCGAGGCTGGCCTTGAACTGAGTATCCTCCTGCCTCAGTTTCCCAAGTTGCTGGGATTACAGGCATATACCACCATTGCACACAGAAAAAAAAAACTTTAAGAATAAAATACCTACATATGTGATTAAACTGTATAGAATTAAACATATACATATACATAAGTGATTAAAACTAAGGAAATCTAAATTAATCAGTGGATGTCATCATATCAATATTCTAGTGGTGATATTATACTTTCAATTCCTCTGACCCAAGAGTTTTGCAAGATACCACCACTGGGAGAAAATGGGTAAAAGTTGCTTATTATTTCCACTGCATGTGACTCTACAATTACATAAAAAAAAAAATGTTCATTAAATGGGGTGGGGAACAAGCTAGGCTTTTTGGTTGCATGCCTGTAATCTTAGCTACTCAGGAGGCTGAGGCAGGAGAATTTCAAGTTCAACGCTAGCTTGGGCAACTTGATAAAACCCTGTGTCAAAATTAAAAGGGTTGGGCTGGGCACGGTGGCTCAAGCCTGTAATCCCAGCACTTTGGGAGGCTGAGACAGGAGAATCACGAGTTCAAAGCCAGCCTCAGCAATGGCAAGGCGCTAAGCAACTCAGTGAGACCCTGTCTCTACATAAAACACAAAATAGGGCTGGGGATGTGGCTCAGTGGTCGAGTGCCCCTGAGTTCAATCTCCAGTACCAAAAAAAATTAAAAGGGTTGGGAATGTAGTTTAGAGGTAGAGTGCTTAGCGCCTAGCATGTGCACCCCGGTACTGTTAAAAAAAAGAAAAAAGGAAGGAAGGAAGGAGGGAAGGGCGGGCGGGCAGGTGAAGCAAATGGGAAATTTTTTTTTTTTTTTACAGATACATATAAAACTGTAAACTATGGTTTTGTAAGAGGGCAAGGAGGTTCCCTATTATTAATATCTAGAATTACATAGACTCATGCAAAGGTTACTCTTCCACTTATCAGGAATTATACTGTTACTTCAAATCCTCTCTCTTCCCTATCTGTAAGATGGCAAAGAAATGTAAACTGATACAACAGAATTTAGCAAAAAAACCCATCTAATAACACATAACTGGTTGATCCGAAAACCATTTGACACATATCTCTACCCTTAAACCTGCTTTGTTGTATACCTACCTCCAAAACAACACATCTTATAAAGTATTATCAATGAAATGGATTCAGACAGTAAATTTAAAGTATTTGACAGAGTCAGGTTCAAAGTTCAAGACAGAATGAAAAGAAACAAATCTGATGTACATGAAGCATTATGAAAGAGCTAAACTCATGAACATACTTGAGAGCTGTGAGGCTGGATCAGGACATCAGATCTCCCCAAGTGCACAAGACATACCAAGCACCCATGGCCACTCCAGCACTTACTCATTGTATCTATCAGCGCCAGTCACTTAAGCACTGTGAAATGATACGCAGTGAATAGCATCTACACAGCAAATTAGGGGCAGCCATAGGACTCCTTTGGTATGTACAAGACCTCTGAATTTGCTTCCAAGAAAAAAAAATAAATTCAAATAGGGAAGGTCAAACTACTTCCACTAAAATCACAGCAGACCCAGCATTCATGCCACTGGCTTCTACAAAAGGTAGATACAGTACCTCTTTTTCAGCGAGGTTCCACATAGTATAAACTAAAGATAGAGACTGAAGTACTCCTGCCTCCCCTCCCCACAGATTCCTCCATATTTGTGTTTTATTTAGAGACAAGAGTCTCACTGAGTTGCTCAGCGCCTTGCCTTTGCTGAGGCTGACTTTGAACTCGTGATTCTCCTGTCTCAGTCTCCCAAAATGCTGGGATTACAGGCATGCACCACTGCACCCAGTCATATTTGTTTCTTACTAAGCCTCTGTAACTTTAATATTTGTCAACAATGTTGTTTGGAAAATTAAAAGAGGTGGTGGAGTTATATGAAAGGGGGAGAGATTAGGTCCTGAAAGTCAATGGGTAACTTAAGTGCACATGTGTTGTAATACCACTATACTTGGCTTTTAAAATCATGAACAAACTATTACTTTGATAAATGTTAAAGGTCAAAGTGACCTCTGTGATTCTAGTATAGATATGAAAAAAAGAGTGCTATGATGTAAAGCTGAAGAAACAGATAAGGGACTAAAGAATTCTACATCTTACTATTATGTGTTAGAAAACCAAGGAACAGTACTAAGTACCAAGTTTACCAGGCCACTCTGTGGAGGTGGAGCATGAAGTGGAAGGGCAGAGTGCCTGCAAGGAGAAAGGCCAAGGAGCCTATTGCCCGGTCCAGAGGGTAAACAGAAGAGCTCAGCCTGGATGTTGCTGGTGGTATTGGGGAAAGGAGAAGAGGTCAGACTCAAGAAAGGTGCTGAACTTAGACTCATTATGACCTGTGACTTGATCCATGGGGATGTCATTCACATAGAAGGACAAGGTCAGTGGTAGATGACCAGCAAAGTTTTGAACAAGCTGACACTGAGTAGGTGGGAGACATCTAAGCAGAGAAAATCATGCAGGATGGGTAAGTCTGGAACACAAAAATGAGTCTGGGTTCAACTAATACTTTTGGCAATGATCAGTGTAGACAGGGAGGAGATCACTTAGGGGGAGAGCTTGGAGTATGAGGAGTCTTGGCATATGGCTCTTGAGGAACTCCAACATCTGAAGGTCACATAGAAGATGTACATGTTTTTTGTTTTTAAATATTTTTTTAGTTCTAGATGGACACAATGTCTTTATTTTATTGCTTTGTACATGGTGCTGAGGATCAAACCCAGGACCTCACGCATGTGAGGCAAGCGCTCTACCACTGAGCTACAATCCCAGCCCCGAAGATACACATGTTAAGGAGACACAAAAAGGTACAGAAAGGAAGAAAGGGAGCAAGGCGCGGCGCAAGCCTGTAATCCCATCACTTAGGGAGGCTGAGACAGGAGAATCGCGAGTTCAAAGCCAGCCTCAGCAATGGCGAGGCACTAAGCAACTCAGTGAGACCCTGTCTCTACATAAAACACAAAATAGGGCTGGGGATGTGGCTCAGCAGTTAAGTGCCCCTGAGTTCAGTCCCCAGTACCAAAAAAAAAAAAAAAGAAAAGAAAGGAAGAAAGTGGATGGGAAGAGAAAGAGGGAGGACTCTGGAAGTAGAGTGTAGGAGCAGCGCTGTGGAATAAACACTGGTGTTAGAAAGCTCCCACCAGCATGGCTACCTCAGGCAGGCCTCCTCTAAGTTTGGCTTCCAAACTTATAAAATAAGATCATTCCTACTCATCTGATCTCTTAAGAGATTTTGAGAAGGTCAAATATAAAAGTATAGAATGATCAATATGATCATCATTTAACCAATTCACCAAGCCACCTCAATTTCCTTAAGAGTCAATAGGAAAAAAACGTCATGCTGTGCAGACCAAGTTTATGTTGCTGCCAACACTGGGTCATGTTTGGAGGCACAGATCTGTGATTTGTCCCAGTGTGGCCACCAATGGGAAGTGACTCAAGGCTTGTTTGCAAACCTGACAATGATGCTTCATATTGGTGAATGGATGAATAAATGACTGGATGGGCTCTGGAGCACACTGCAGCTACTTAGCTTTTTCTAAAAGGGACCTCAGAATTGCAATTTTGGTCTCATTAAATGTTATTGTTAGGTCGGTTCAGGGCCCAGGATGTCCAATTAGGGGGACTGGTCAGGGCAGCTGCGGAAGGGAGCGGCCAGCCAGATGCTGACGTCACTAGTAGACGCACCTCCTGTCAATCAGCGAGTTTTTCCTGACCTATCCAGGAAGGACTCTGACCTTCTCTTCCTGCCCGCAAGCCCTCCCCTTCCTGACCGGGCCTTTTGAAATTGTACGCCTATGGCGGGCGCCATTCTCCCGTACACACTCTGATGGACGGGAGAGTTCAGCCCGAGAGCGTGTATTTCCAATAAAGCCTTGCCCAGCAGCTTTAATTCATCTCTTTTTGGTCATCTAGTCTTTACAGTTATATGTGAAAAAAACCTAGCACAATTATAGGAAGTTATCAGAGACTTAAAAAATGTTTTTGTTGCATTCAACAAAGAGGGCCAGCCATCAAAGACTAAGACATATTAACTGAAATGCTCACAAGTTCAATCTGATGAGGTCCAGAGATTAAAACTCTAAATATAGCCGGGTGTGGTGGGGCACGTCTGTAATCCCTGCACTTTGGGAGGCTGAGACAGGAGAATCGCGAGTTCAAAGCCAGCCTCAGCAACGGCAAGGCACTAAGCAACTCAGTTGAGACCCTGTCTCTACATAAAACACAAAATAGGGCTGGGGATGTGGCTCAGTGGTCCAGTGCCCCTGAGTTCAATCCCTGATACCAAAAAACAAAACAAAATCTAAATATTTGTTTATTTATTTAGATACCAGGGATTGAACCCAGGGGCACTTAACCACTGAGGTACATCTCCAGCCCTTTTATGTATTTATTTATTTTTTAAATTTTTAGACAGAATCTCGCCAAATTGCTTAGGACTTCCCTAAGTTGCTGGGGCTAACTTTGAACTTGTGATCTTCTTGTTTCAGCCTCCCAAGTCACTGGGATCACAGGTGTGTGCTGCTACATCAGGCCAAACTGATTTTAGGTGCAGCTGTACTAGTTACAAGCAAGTTGCCCAATTTTACCATGCTTCAGGTTTCCAGGTTAGAATATTACTAATTAGGGCATGCAAGGAATAAGAAAAAACTTTTGAGATTCTTAAGAGAAGCATTACGAATACTGGCAAATATCATCCAATCAATCACTGTTAGACAATATTAGAAAACACTGCATAGCTTTACAGATCAAAATGCTTGCCAGTCTCTTTACCCTGTGCCCATCTTAAGAGACAATAGCAAAAGCCATATGGTACATGACAAACTGCACCAGTTTCCAATCCAGCTATTAACCTTTCTGTTTGACCTGGGTAAATCTCTTCCCTACCCTTGAACCTCCATTTGTTCATATGCAAAATAAAGGGCTTTAACTTAATCAGGTTTCCAAAAGATAGTAGTTGTGCTAATGACTCTTTTTGGTCAAGAGTTGGTAACCCAAGATGAATTTAGGAAAGCTCTAGATTTTTATCCTGGTGGCATCCATAAACCTTTGAAAAGTAACTGTACATGCAGGTAAAAAATATTTATCTAGCTGACAGACTGGTACAAATGTGGACTGGATTTGAGGGCCGTAACCCTGTGGCATGGAAACCCTTGCATCAGAGGTGCTCTGCGGTCCCTCCTGGTTAGTACAGTCTAAGACTATGAGCTAACAAAAGGAACCAGAAATTTTGAATACTTCATTGTCTGCCTCAGTTTTGACACGTTCTCCTTCTCCATCCCCCCTGCATGTACACACACACCCCTTCTCATTTCTTTGCCTGAAAGGATTGGGTGTTTCATTCCATCCTTGCCCTGGTGGATCAATAGGGAGAATGCAGTGTGACACCACAAATTCTGTTCCTGTCACAGGCAGAGGGGCTCAACATTCAACCAGCTGCATATTCAAGCAGGAAAAGCACTTAGGTAAAATCTGAGTTGGGAGTAATCTGATAGAGGTGTTTTGCAAAGAAAGTAAAAGATATACCCAGAATAGATTTTTCTTTGATGGAAAACATGTTGACACTATTGCTTCTACTTTCAAGAAACTTACAACAAACATAAATAAAACAGATAGTTAAGCGCCCAGACTGTACAGACAGAATCCCTTGGGATTAGTGGGGTTAAGATTAAGCTTTTATGCAGTAATAAGGGAAGCTGAAAGTGCATTATAAACTATTTGTCATTTTACCGAGGCACAAAATTAAGTCATACAGGCTACAAAGTTGGTGCACAAAAATGAGTCTATAAAATGGAAAAGTAGTTCAAAGCCAGCCTCAGCAACGGCAAGGCGCTAAGCAACTCAGTGAGACCCTGTCTCTACATAAAACACAAAACAGGGCTGGGGGGCTGGGATTGTGGCTCAGTGGTAGAGCGCTTGCCTTGCATATGTGAGGCACTGGGTTCAATCCTCAGCGCCACATAAAAATAAATAAAATAAAGATATTGTGTCAATCTACAACTAAAATAATATTTAAAAAAACAAACAAATAGGGCTGGGGATGTGGTCAAGTGCTCCTGAGTTCAATCTTCAATACCAAAAAAAAAAAAAAAAGGAAAAGTAACAAGCTGGGTGTGGAGGTGAGCATCTGTAGTTCCAGTTACTTATGGGGAGGAGGTGGGAGAAATCACTTGAGCTGAGGAGTTCGAAACCAACCTGAACAATGTAGGAGACTTGTCTCAATGAAATGAAATGAAATAAATAAAATAAAGTAAAAGGGATAAATTATTCCTTAAAATTCCTTTAGGCCCCATTGTTATTGAGTATAATTTTTCTTTTGGGCATGAGGAATTCAACTCAGGGGTGCTTTTTTTTTTTTTAATTCTTTTTTTTTTTTAAATATTTTGTTTAGTTGTAGATGAACACAATATCTTTATTTATTTTATGTGGTGCTGAGGATCGAACCCAGTGCCTCACGTATGCGAGGCAAGCGTTCAACCGCTGAGCCATAGCCCCAGCCCCTCAGGGGTGCTTTATCATTGAGTTATGTCCCCAGTCCTTTTTATTTTGAGACAGCTAAGTTGCTGGGGCTTACCTTGAACTTGCAGCCCTCCTGCCTCCACCTCCTTAGTTGCTGGGATTACAGGCATCATCCACTGTGCTTGGCAATAATTATAAATAATTCAAAAGTGACAGCATCAAGGAGAATAAGAACAGGTAATTTGGAGACAAAGTA
Organism: Xerus rutilus; assembly: GCA_028644305.1. Lineage (NCBI taxonomy): Eukaryota > Metazoa > Chordata > Mammalia > Rodentia > Sciuridae > Xerus > Xerus rutilus. The sequence continues at coordinate 13,726,745 of CM053413.1, forward strand.
CTCAGGTTCAAATCTGGATTCCATTATTTACTAGCTGTATAATCTTGAGCTAGTTATTTAACTTCTCATTTGTCAAGTGCCTTAACTTCTCAAGTGCCTTAACTTATTCATTTGTAAAACAGGAAAAACAGTGCCTTCCCTATGGGTTATTGTGAGGATTAAATTACCTAACATCTGGGGCTGGGATTGTGGCGCAGTGGTAGCGTGCTCGCCTAGCACGCATGAGGCACTGGGTTCGATCCTCAGCACCACATAAAAACAAAGATATTCTGTCCACCTACAAATGAAAAAATAAATAAATATTAAAAAAATAAAAAATAAAAAATAAATTAGCTAACATCTGCAAGTCATTTAAAACATGCATGTACATACTAAGTACTATATTAGTGCTTGGTAAATAAATAAAAGGGATGACTGCAAATTTAGAATCTTACAGAAGTTATTTTTAAGACCTTTAAAGGAACTGTGGGCCAAATCTGTCCTGCTTCTTATTTTAGTATGAGTTAAGAATAGTTCACATTTTTAAATGTTTGGGAGAGATTCAAAGTATATTAATAGTTCATGGCATGTGAAAATTATATGAACTTCAAATATGAATGTACATATATGAAGTTTTATTAGAACACAGAAATGCCCATGCAAATAGTAAAGCTGAGCAGCTGTGACACACACCAATGAACCACAAAGACAAGAATAGTTACTATCTGCCCTTTTATAGAAAGAGTTTGCTGACTTCTGCTCTAGAGACCCAGGGAACAAATACTGTGAAGAAGGAAGTGAACACATTCTCTAGAAAGGAGAAGGTGCTGATCCTTATCTAAGACTCCCACCCCCAGGCCACAACATATCTGATTTTCTGCTGGTGTTCCCAGGTTTGCCTTGCTGACTAGCATGAACTGTCCACAGATTGTGGAATTCAACACTGAAATGAACTGCATCCCATACAAATTGCTTGCTCTTTTGTAAAAGCAAGTAAGCTGAACCTGAAATAGAGGCATTCAGAACAGAGCCATAAATGGCTGGTGCAGGACTGTGCTACCACCAATGTGCCTTTTTGTTAAACTTCGGTTTCTTAACTGTAGTCACACAGTTGTTCTTTCTCCACCTCCTATGGAGTTTAAGTGCTAACTAGCCCCAGGAAATTATGCAGTCTTGTCCATCAGAAATGTAGGAGGTAAATCCTAGCTACTTGGGAGGCCGAGACAGGAGGACTGCCAAGTTCAAAGAGCCTGTGTAAGTCACCAAGACCCTGTCTCAAAACACAAGAGGCTAGAAATGTAGCTCAGTGGTAGAGTACCCCTGTGTTCGATCTCTGGTACCAAAAAAAAAAAAAAGAAGAAAGAAGAAAGAAGAAAGGAGGAAGGAGGAAGGAGGAAGGAGGAAGGAGGAAGAAGGAAGAAGGAAGAAGAAGAAGAAGAAGAAGAAGAAGAAGAAGAAGCAGAAGCAGCAGCAGCAGCAGAAGAAGAAGAAGAAAAAGAAAAGAAAGAAATGTAGGAAACAGACTGTGTGAGAAATCTTTGAACTATTTTCTTACCTCAGGTATCCACCAATCCTCTACCTATTTCAGCAAACACCAAGCAAAACTAGCTCAGCTCAGCCCTCCATTCATAACCAAAATCTTATTTCAGATGTCAGACAAGTCAGGTTATTCCACATTTGAGAGGTGAAAGCTTAGTCCAAAATGCTATAGTTTTCTGTTATTTTTCAATTAGTGAATCTCAAACCCTTAAGGATAATATGGGTCATGTACATTAACTATCTCAGCAAGGATTTGTTAAAATTAAAATATCCACTTTGAGCAGGGCGCGGTGGTGCAAGCCTGTAATCCCAGCACTTAGGGAGGCTGAGACAGGAGAATCGTGAGTTCAAAGCCAGCCTCAGCAATGGCAAGGTGCTAAGCAACTCAGTGAGACCCTGTCTCTACATAAAACACAAAATAGGGCTGGGAATGTAGCTCAGTGGTCAAGTGCCCAAGTTCAATCCCCAGTACCAAAAAAAAAAAAAAAAATACCCACTTTGTCCTCATAATCTCTGAAAAAATTCAAAAGTACCAACCTCCCAAACCAACAGTTCTCTGTGAAAATAATCCCACAAAAAAGATGGCAGTTTCATTAAAGCTTATAGTCAAAATGTGGCTAGGGGTGTAGCTCAGTGGTACAGCGCGTACCTAACATGTGCGAGGCCCTGAGTTCAAGCCCCAGTACTGCAAAAACAAAACAAAAAGATTATAGTCAAATGGACTATAGGTTCTCTATCCTAAATTCAGAAAAGGATATCAAAAACTAAGCAGAAGGCATTATGATTTTCTGTTCATTTCCTTCAAGTTTTTCTTACACATATAAAATAAGTATAGTAAATTTTAAGTCCATTATTGTCTATTAAATATACATGTATGTACATATATATCCTTTTTTTTTTTTTTTTTTTTTTTAAATTTTTTTTTTAGTTGTTGATTGACCTTTATTTATTCATTTATTTATATGCGGTGCTGAGGATCGAACCCAGTGCCTCCCACATGCGAGGCAAGCGTTCTACCACTGAGCCACAGTCCCAGCCCATATATATCCTTTTTTATTTTTATTTCTTTGGTGGTACTGGGGAATGAACCCAGGGTACTCTACCACTGAGCTATATCCCCAGCCCTTTTTATAAATTTATTTTGAGACAGGGTTTTGCTAAATTGCCTAGGCTAACCAAATGGGATTGCAGGATTGTGGCTGTTCTGAGTTTTCTTGTTCTTTTTTTTTTTTTTTTTTTGCCCTGAGCCCTGGAATCCAAATAGCCTTGTGTGTATATTATGCATGTTTGTATATACATATGTAAATGATTTTTTTTTTGCAGTGCTGGGGACCAAATCCTAAATTGTAATTTTTAAGAAACTGATCCATTACCTCAAAGTTGTCAATTTATGTGGATAGTTATTCATGGTATTCTCTTTTATCCTTTTATGATTACTGAGTCTGTAGTGATATCTGCTATTTCATTTTTATTTTGGTGATTTATCTCTTCTGTTTTTTTCTTTGTTAGTCTTGCTAGAACTTTGTTAATTTTATTGATTCTAGCTCAGTGTTAGAGTACTTGCATGCGTGAAGCCCTGGGTTTGATCCCCAGTACTGAAAAGAAGAAAATAAAATAAAATGTGAAACAATCTAGAAATCAAAAACAGAAACAAAAACCCTAGAACTAGTAAATAATTTCAACAAGGTTACAGGACACAAGAACAACGTACAAAAATCAATTATACGGCTGGAGATGTAGATCAGGGCCAGAACACTTGTCCTGGGTGCACAGGACCCTGGGTTTAACCCCCAGTACTGCAAAAACAAAGCAAAACAAAACAAAAACCCAGTGAGAAAATGGACAAAAGACATGAAGAGATATTTCATTAAATAGGTTATATGGATATAAACATATGAAAAAATGTTCAGGGGCTGGGGTTATGGCGCAGTGGTAGAGTGCTCGCCTAGCATGCGGGAGGCACTGGGTTCGATCCTCAGCACCACATAAAAATAAAAAATAAAGATATTGTGTCCACCTACAACTAAAAAATAAATATTTAAAAAAAAATGTTCAGCATCATTACCCATTAAAAAATGCAAATTCAAATCATGATATATTACTACACATTCAGCAGAATGTCCCAAATAAAAAACAGTGACAATACTAAATGCTGATGAAGAAATAAAAGAACTGGGTCAGTTGCTGTATTTGAGTTTTCCAAAAATAGAACTAATATATAGAGAGAAGGAGAAGGAAAAATTTATTTTGAGCAATTGCCTCATGAGATTGCAGGGATTAGTAAACTCAAAATCTGTAGTGGGCTGGTAGGTAGAGATTTAGATAAGATTTGACTTTACAGTTTTGAGTGTGAATTAGACAGGGCAGGCAAGTAGGCAAGAAATTCAGGCAGGTTTCTCTAAGAATTTTTTTTTCCTTTTGTGGTACCAGGAATAGAACTCAGGGCTTCATGCAGAACAGGCAAGTACTCTACCACTGAGCTCTACTCCAGGCCAAAGTTTAACTTTTTTTCCCTGTGTGGTGCTGCGGATTGAAGCTAGGGCCTTGCGCATGCTGTGTGGGCACTCTGCCACTAAATGACATCCCAGGCCTCTCATCATCTTGAGGCAGAATCGCTACTTCAGGAAACCTCAATTTTTGCTCTTAAGACTAACCTGATTGGATAAGACTGATCCATATTATGGAGAATAATTAATTTTCTCAACATCTACTAATTAAGATGCTAATTACAGAGTTTGGGATGTAGCTCAGTGGTGTGCTGCTTGCCTAGCATGCACAAAGCTCTGGGTTCATTTCCCAACACTGAAAAAGAAAAAAAGTATGTCAATCACATCTAAAAAATACCTTCACAGCAATATCTAGACTAGTGTTTGATGAAACAACTGGGCACCACAGTCTATCCAAGTTGACACATAAAATTAACAATCACATTCATACATGGAAGTGGGAATGTATGTACAGGCACTTTGGAAAACAGTTTGGCAATGTCTTCTAAAACTAAAAATTTATGATATTTTTGATACAGCAAAATATCACTAGACATTTATCCCAGAGAAATGAAAACATACATGAATTCATGCAAAATTGTGTATATGAGTGTCCACAGAAGTTTTATTGTAATAGCCTGAAATGAAAACGTTCTTTAATGGGTAAATGCCTAAACAAACTGTAGTATACCATGAAATCTACTTAGAAATATGAAAGAGAAAATTAATAAACACATACAATAACTTAGAAGGACTTCAAGGGCATTACACTGAGTAAAAAAAAGTTAATCTCAAAAGGTCATATACTGTATTACCCACTTATATAATATTCTCAAAGTGAGAGATGAAGAATAAACAGAGCCAAGTGTGATGACACACAACACCTGTAGTCCCAGTTATTTAGAAGGCTGAGGCAGGAGAATCATTTGAGCCAGGGAATCTGAGATCATCATCTCAAAAAATATATTTTTATAGTAATCTGCATTACCATAGTATAGTATATAATATAGTACATGGTATATATGACATATTATAGTATATTTATTTGATTGAGACCCCACCCATCTCAAAAAAAAGTGGTTGCCAGAAAGTAGGAATGGTGGATAGGAGGGGGATGGGTTTGATTATAAGGGGGTGACACAGGGAAGAACTTTGTGATTATGGAATAACTATATCATGGAGGTCACTGGTAACCTGGACAAAAGCAAATGGCAGTAGCCTGATATAACTAACTTATCTATTTTTTTTAAATTTTTTTTAGTTGCTGGATCTTTATTTTATTAATTTATTATTTTTATGTGGTGCTGAGGATCGAACCCAGTGCCTCATGCATACTAGGCAAGTGCTCTACCACTGAGCTACAGCCCCAGCCCCTTATCTATTATTAATAAAACAGGAGTTCCACCAAGGGAGCAATCTTTGTATGCTTCATTTTTCCTGGAACAGTCTGGCAATTAATACTCAGTATTTGTTGAATAAGTGAAGCTTCTGAATGAGTCAACACCACATTGAGTATAGTCATGTCAGTCCCTATTATTTTGGGGTCGCTACTTTTTTACAAGCCAGTCCAAACCCTAAGCTGGCCCTAATCTATTTCACCCAGTTTTATCCCCCTCCATGCCCCTCTTCTAAGCTGCTGGCAATCCCCCAAACTGCCCTGTTCCTCTGCTTGTATCCTTATGCCCCATTTTTCTGCCCAGTAAATATTCCTTATTCTTGAAGAACCAGCTCAAATGCTGCCTCTTCTGAAGGACTTCCCTGACTTCTAGGCAGGCAGCCCTCCCCTTCTTGTCCAAGCCTCCATTACTGCACACATCCCGTTGTCACCAATGAATTTCCTTCCCTTCAGGCTGAATGTTCTTCCCACAGAAAGGCAGGTTGTATCCTAGCCCTTAACAAAGCACCTCATGCACAAGTGTACTTAATGAATCCCAAAGCCTCTTGGTCCTACATCTGAGTATAAACAAGTCACAAAAGTCATAAAATTTCTGATGAATTTTACTTTTTTTTTTTTTAAACTGTTGAACTTCTAGTTCAGGACTGGTGAAGCCTTCAAAATGGGAATTCAAAGGAGGCAAAGTACAGGAAATATTACTCTCTAATCTTGTCTGAAATTGGTCAGCTGAAGGAAAAGAATCAAGAAAAAGATGACGGGGCTGGGATTGTAGCTCAGCAGTAGAGCGCTTGCCTCGCATGCGTGAGGCCCTGGGTTCGATCCTCGGCACCACATACAAAGCAATAAAATAAAGACATTGTATCCATCAACAACTAAAAAAAAAAATATTAAAAAAAAAAAAAAAGAAAAAGAAAAAGATGACAAGGCTTAGGGCCAACTTGTGGAGGGCTTGATTTTCAGGCTAAAGGGGCTCTGCAGCCCCAAAGAAATGAACAAGAAATGAACCTTACCTTGCTTAGATCGGTTTCTAACAAGGTAGCATGTAAGGAAATGGGGTGGGGGTGGAGGGTATCCTTTCCCCTTAAATGTTGATCGCCTGCCTGCCATCCCCGAACATAGACAGAGGTACATTCATCCATCCATAAGCAGAAATGATCAGTCCTCACAAACCTGTGGGGTTGGGAAACTGATGACAAGTATAATAAAATATACTAGGGTCAGTCTGAGGTTTTGATAGCATTTTAAAGCACATTATCTGAACTCTCTACTGATGGAGTTTTGGTCTCTGCTTTAGGAGGCCCCACTGGATAGTGTCAGGAAGGGGGTGAGAGAGGAAGTGGCTGACTATTAAAGCCCTGTGGCTAATAATCCCACATAAAGAGCTGGTTAAGACATTCAGCCTATCCTAACCCCTTTCAAATTCTCCCCCACTGCCCACCACCCATATTCAGCAAGGTAGAATGGGACAAGGGGAGGAAGATAGGAGGGCGGAGTCCTTAGGAACCACTGAACAATGAATTGTGCCAACAAGGGATTTGAAGATTTTTGTTGTTGTTGTTGTTGTTTTTTAACCAGTCCAAACTACTTAGCGTGAGAATTCAAGTTCACAGTTTGCATTCAACCCACCTCTCCAATCTCCTCTTCCACCTTGTTCCTCCATGTCTTTCCTCCTTGAGAAACCATGTTATTTTCATCCCTGGGCCTTTGAATAGATTTTGTACTAGCCTGGAATGCTTCTTCCCATCATGTCTATCTGTCAAAGTCCTACTCATCTGTAAGGTACTATCAAATGCCATCCTTTCCACGAGCAGTCATAAACCCTCTGATCGTTGTTGTTGTCGCCCGTCATCATCTTCCTCCTCCTCCTCCTATTACTATTATTATTATTATTATTATTATTATTATTATTATTTTGGTACTGGGGCTTGAACTCCAGGACACTTGACCACTGAGCCACATCTCCAGGTCTATTTTGTATTTTTTATGTAGATACAGAGTCTCACTGAGTTGCTTACCATTTCACGGTTGCTGAGGCTGGCTTTGAACTCACCATCCTCCTGTCTCAGCCTCCTGGGCCACTGGGGTTATAGGGATGCACCACCGAATCCAGTGCCTTATCTCATTATTAACTGAAAAGTAACCATCTCACTCACCAATCTATAAACACCAAAGAAATGAGTCCTGTCCATAGCAGGGAACCTCATCCACCAGGCAAAGCACCATACATGGTTACATGCACTTCTACAGTAGATTGACTGAAGAAGCATCTCAAATATAATACCACAGCCCTTTAAGGTAATTCAGCAAACGCTTTTGAGCACCTGAAACATGACAAGAACTATACCAGAAAACATGAAATTCACATGCTTCATGAGCTCATCCTCAAGAGGGGAAGAAAAACACATGTACCCTGTGTCTGAACATAGTGGTAAGGGGAAAAGGAAAGAGTGGTAAGAGGAACACAGTGCTAAGGCAATGATCATCAAACCTTTGTGTGCACAGGATGTAAGAAGCATCAGATTCTAGTTCAGGAGGTCTGAGGTAGGGCCTGAAATTCTGCATTTCAAACAGGCTCCTGAGCACTGAGAGAAATGAGCAATTATGGTATAACAGAAGAGGGAGTGATTAACTGTACCTGGAGGAACACTGAGAAGACAGTACTCAGGTGAAACTTTACACAACCCTCCCTCCACTGTGACAGAACAGGGCAAAAGAAAGAAGATGGCATGTGCCTCTGCTAAATGGAAATACACAGGCTGGCAGGGAGACAGGTGTGTAAACTTGTGACAAGACAATGTTAAACAGATGCAAATGCAAAGTGCTTAAGGAGAACAGGGGAGGAGTGTTTGGTCACTTCTCTTCCCTTGAGAAAACACAAAAGGAGCCCTGAAGCATGAAGAGGACTCTGCCCAGCATCTGAGTATACACTCTAAGCCAAAGACATACTAGAACAGAGGCCCATAAAAAGGTGAACACAGGTCATGAAGAGAAAGCCAGTTGATGTAGGAGACCAAGGGCAATTAGGGGAGAAGGGCAGACAGTGGCCAAGTCCGGAAGCCCCTGAATATCAAAAATTCCATTGGCTGTCCTAGAAAAGTCAATTCAAAGTGCTGTCAATAACAGAAATCCTTAAGCTCCTCCCTCTTCCGTCTGAGACAGCAGGGATGACAACAGATTTCTATGAGCAGCTTAGAATAATCAGAGATTCAGTTAAATCAGCAGTCCTTTCCTAAATCCTATAGAAAACTAGCCACCACCTGGCGCTCCTGCATTCCCACTACTCCCAGAGATCTTGATGACTTTCAGGACTAATCCATCGACATGGAAAAAAAAGATGAGTTTTACATGAGGTGGAGGCACCTTTTAAAACCACTAAGAGCTGAGCAGTTCTTTCTGCTCTCCTGACAAGTCTATAATCTCTGATTGTCACTCTACACAGAATTTCCTTCAAGAACCAGATGGAATTAGTCTCTCTTGCTCTGGCTAGTATCATCATCTCTCCTGAACAATGAGGGTAAAAATACAAGTGGAATCCTATGCTCTCTTCATGAACTGTGGAACACGCATTCTATCTTTCTATACCATAGGTACACCCTAACACTCTGCCCTGACTCTTCATTCAGAAAAATAAGCAAATAATTACTGCTTAGCTTCATGCATTCATAAAGGTTGTTTATTTGTTTATTTTGGAGCTGGGGATCAAACTAGGACCTCATGGGTGGACACGCTAAGCACATGCTCTACCACTGAGCTAGACCTCCAGCCATTTACAAAGTATTTACTAAGCCAGACTGTTTCAAGCAAGGAACTATGGTGGGCCTGGGGAAGATACCTCACTGACCTCACGCTCTTTTCTCTCCAGTCATTCTATATTTACCACACCAGCTTCCTGCTGTTTCCCCAAAATACCAAGTATGCTCCTGCTTCAGGCCTCTGTGCTTATTATTTCCTTTGGCTGCCTCAGCTATCCTGGACTACTCGCTCCATTCAGATCTCTATTCTGAGAGGCTGCTCTGGTCCCTCTAACAAAGATAGCACTCTGGGGCCCCTTATCCAGCTTTATTTTTCTTCATAGTGTAACAGTGGTTCCTTTACCTTCTGAATATAAGCCCTCATTGCTCTAAGGTTTATTTTTTTTTTTTAATGTTTTTTCTTTCTTCTCCCCTCCTCCCCTCCTTAACAAGATTAGGAAGACAGTGTTATCTTTTCTTCCCCTGGTTAACTGCCCTAGAACACAACCACTACAGGAAGGAGATGCCTGCTGAGGAGTTGGGAAGCGAATATCTTCCAAATTAACCAGTGAATCCTAACACACCATCGGGGCGGGTGCCCTGGGACCCCCTACCAGAGCATACCTGGAATGTAACCTTTTAAAAAAACCCTGTCCCTGCTGATCCAGAGAGTGACAGCCTTTGAGACAGGAGTCCCCAGTGTTTCTCCTTTGCTAGCAAAGCAATAAACATTTTTCCCTTTTCCAAAACCATGTCCTCATTATTAAATCGGCATTGATTGGCATTGGGGACAGGGACCGAGCTCTCGGTTACAACAGCTCTTATCACCACTGGAAATTTCCTATCTGTTTATTTTCTGCTGCCCCACTAGAATGTAAGCTCACATTCACAAAGGTGTGGCATACTCTGCTCACTATTGTACCCAGATCTTCAGTGTACCACAAATCAAAGTGAAATAGGAAGCTGCTAAGAGCAAGAGAACAAAGAGAAAACCTGAAAAAAGCAACTTGTTGGCTGCACAAGGATCCTTCCCCAAAGGGTCAACAAGAATTCTCTCAACATACTAGTAAAATTAAAGGAATCCTGGGTTAGGTAAAGGTGAAGAGGATCTCAATTAAGGTAGTGGTTTACTGATCATCTATTATATAGACACCTCAGTAGATAATTTAGTTGCAGCCCTGCTCTGATAGTTATGAAACTATGTATAATTATATAATTACTATTGTGACAAGTGTCACAAGATACACATAAGAGAGAGAGGATGAACCAAAGCCAATTCCAGAGTTTTAATCACACGAGTAGATGGAAGGTTTACCATCCTTACAAAACGAAAAGAGTTGGGGGCTGGGATTGTAGCTCAGCGGTAGAGCGCTTGCCTTGCATGCATGAGGCCCTGGGTTCGATCCTCGGCACCACATACAAACCAATAAAATAAAGACATTGTGTCCATCTACAACTAAAAAAAAAAAAAATTAAAAAAAAAAACCAGCCTCAGGAATTTAGCAAGGACCTAAGCAACTCAGCAGACCTGCTCTCTAAATAAAACATTTAAAAAAAAAAAAAAAAAAACGAAAAGAGTTGATTTAGAAGGGCAAGAGGATTCATTTTAGACACCATGAGTATGAGGATCCACAGACCAAAATGAAATTCTACTGCTTGAGAAAAAAACAAGGAGTAGAAATACAGATTTGAAAGCTGTTTGTAATGTGTGGATGATGCCAATAAGCCTTCACTTGGAAGATGTGTTAGCACACATGGTCACGTGTCTGGTCACAGGACAGCTCCGCCAAGGTATTGTGACATTTAGATTTTACAAATCAGTCAAGAAAAGTAAGCTCACAACATGTGTCAATCACTTAAATGTGTTATCTCTCAGAAGTCAATTCCTTTTAAATGACAATTTAAGTGTAACTATAAATAATGTAAGTGTAACTTATAATATTTATAAGTGGCATGCACTTGCATATCCAGCTAATGAGGAGGCTGAGGCAGAAGGATTGAAAGTTCAAGGCTTGCCAGGGAAAAACAAACAAGTAAATAAAAGAGTAAAAGTATGAATTACAACTGTAGGACTGAGCTAATACAATTTGGATTTTAACAGCTGAGGCAACATACTACAGAAAATAGAGTAGGACAGATTACTCCTTAGCATCATATGTTTCTGATCAGTGTGTTTAGATCCAGAGACAAATTGTTTTTCAGTGTCACAAAGCACTATAAACAATCTCAATTGTCTACCTGGTAACACGTTTTCTTGAGCTTATTATCTCTCCCTTTTTTATTGTGATAAAATATAAATAATATAAGATTATCATTTTAACTTTTTTAAAAAAATTTTTAGATGTTGATGAACCTTTATTTTATTCTTTATATGTGGTGCTGAGAATTGGACCTAGTGCCTCACACATGCTAGACAAGTACTCCACCACTGAACCACAATCCCAGCCCATTTTAACCTTTTTTGAGTATACAGTTCTGTGGCATTAGTATTCATGTTGTTCTTATAAATCAACACCATCCATATCTAGAACTTTCTTATCTTCGCCAGAAAAAACTTTGCACCCATGAAATAATAACTTCCCATTTCTCTCTCCTCCCAGATGTTGGCAACCACCATTCCACTTTCTGTCTTTGTAAATTTGACTACTTTAGGTATTTCATATAAGTGAAACCATAGAACATTTGTGCTTCTGTGAATAGTTTACCTCACTTGACATAATGTCTTCAAGGTCCATCTATGTTGTCACATATGTCAGAATTTCCTTCCTTTTTAAGGCTAACAGTCCACTGTATGTGTGTGTTTATGTATAATAACTATACACACAAATACACAATTTTAGTTATCCATTTATCCACTGATGGACACTTGGTTACTTCCACCTTTTGGTTATTGTGAATAATGTTGCAATGAACATTGGTTCACACATTTCTGTTCTTGAGCTTATTTTTTAAAAAGCATTTTTGTATTCTCATCAGATAATCAGCATACTGCCCAGACATAACAGTATACTGGGCCATATATGAACTACTGATCCTCCACTTTTCCTATCAAAAGTTCAAACTCTGGGGGCTGGGGTTATGGTGCAGCGGTAGCATGCTCGCCTAGCATGCGGGAGGCACTGGGTTCGATCCTCAGCACCACATAAAAATAAAATAAAGATATTGTGTCCACCTACAACTAAAAAATAAATATTTTTTTTTAAAAAAAGTTCAAACTCTGATTCTTACCTTCAAGGCCCTGAACATAAATGGTCTGTTCCACTGAACACAGGAGGCATCAGGGCCTCCTCTGGCCTGCCATTCTGCAATCATCTAAGCATTTTCAGCTTCAGCTGAGACAGAAAGGGAGTATGGTATCTTTAGTTAAGACTTTGGAAACATTCTGCTTCAAGCTCCAGTAGAGTTATAAAACTTTAAAGATGAGACACAAATTTTAACAGTAATTTCTCCTATGTGGGTTATTCATTTACCAACCAGTAGAGTCACAGGATCACCTGCAGTAGTCTGGAAATAGAGTTCTTCACTTTTGGGTCATCTGAACTTTTTTTTTTAAACTTTTTTGGAAGTGATGCCAGGGCATCACACAAACACTCTACTACTGAGCTACACCTCCAGTCTCTCATCTGTACTCTTTAGCAAGAGATGTTTCCAACTCCTAGATACTATATGTGGCAATAAAGTAGCTGTACTGCAACCTGTTCCAAAAACAAACTTTACAAAGGCCATATGGCGGGGGGGGGCACCACATGAAAATCTAAGGGAGATCAGTGGAACAGAGGGACAAGGGGGAAGAATGAGAAGAGGGAAAGGGGAAATATTGGGGAATGATATTAAGCAAATTATATTGTTATACCACATGCATGTATGAATGTTAGAACAAATCCCACCATATGTGTAATTATAATGCACCAATAAAATATGAAAAAAACCAAAGACCATATAACAGAGGTCAGTAAACTACAGTCAACTGGGTTTGGTTTATAGTTGTTTTTGTAAATAGTTTTATTGGAATACAGCTGCACCCATTCATTCATATACTGTGTCTATGCACTGCATCAAAGCTTCATCACAACTAAAACTGTATTACCCACAAATCCTAAAATATTTACTTTGTTTGCTAGCTTCTAGTTCACACCATACACCTTGGTTCATTCCTCTTGTCCCCAACTGGAAAGAAGCAATGATATAGTCAGCTGTTTAGGTTTTCTTCCTAAGGTTGTCCTAAGCTAACCACAGGGAAGTTGGCTGGTACCATGCCAAAATGGTGACAAGATGCCTAGTAGGAAGGTAGACGCCATGCTTGTAATTTAGCAGTAGCTAGAAATACACCTTTAAAAAAACAACGTGGTCTCCTTTTCCATCAAGCTCAACTAGGTGGGGCTCAAGGGCAAGCAAAGGAGTCTCATGAACAAAGCAATAAAGGAACTATCTATGTAAGAAGCATCCCCAAACACAGGTTTTTCACATTCACCTAGCCAAGCCCAAGGGTGAGCCCCATGAATGTGGCTCTGCTGGTAATAGATTTCCCAGCCTGAATCTTCAACTCTTTCCCCACCCATATGTCAGGCAGCATTAAGCTCTCTTATCCACCTAATCAGTGTCCAAATTTAACAGCATTACCCACAATATAATCTGAATAGGAAAGAAATCAAAGCTGAATTTTTTATGAATATGATATTCATATCACAAGTGCTTTGCTCCTTAAGGAGCATATTTCTCCTCTCCATTCTGATTGTTCATTACAAAAAGATAAGGCTGAAGATGAACACAACTACCTGAGAAAATCAGTAGTAAATCCCAGAAATGAACAAATGAGTATTCAGAAGTACAAGTTTTCCAATATAATGTTAATTCCAAAATCAAAAGGAGTCAAGAAGTCATGTGTAGAAGACTAAGAGACAACACCTCCATTTTCTTCTCAGCTAAAACCATACACATCACTGTCCTGCATGCTCAAAGATGACACTAAAAATGTGCTGTTCCCTACTCTGCTTCATACCATTAGCAGGGCAGGTGAGTAATCTGCCAGAGGATGTCAAGGCATTGCTTCCACAAATATGAAAACGGCTGTGCTGGATCTCAGCAAATATAGCCTTGTACCTTGGGCAAATCCCTTAATAGCTGTAAGCCTCAGGGTTTTGTTTGTTGTTGTTGTTGTTTTTTGTTTTTGTTTTTTAACTTTCACAATGAGTGACTTTGATAGAGGACCTCTAGAGGCTCCTTTTAATATGATTACTCTAGCTCTATAATTATCCCTGTGTAACTCACTGCAGGACACACAACAAAATGGCATGTATCAACAAGTCCTTATTTCATTTACTAATATCCTTTTCCACCTACTCTTTCATCACAAGGTCAGTGGTGACAACAAACTGGGCAAGACTCTAGACTCAAATGTGTAGCTCTTGAAGCAAGTTTCAGTGAAAATTCTGTACCTGGATTTAGTGGATTAGAAAATATTCTAATACCACGCTTTTCACCCATAGAAAAGACATTTCCTCTGCAGCCAGATTCTCAGATCCTGGTTCAAAACCTCACCAGGAACCTTGGAGAAATGCTGGGAAGACTGATGGCAGTAGATCTTTCAGGAACCAGTTAGCAGTGCTTGCAAAACAAAGAATGTGCATGCGTGTACACACACACACACACTCCTCCTCTCTCTAAGTTTATAAATTTGTGAATAATATGCAGGGGTCTGGTGATATCATTCTGCTCTCACAAAAATAGAAAAAGGAAGGGAATTCAGTTTGAGGGGAAACTTGGTAGCTACAGATCTCATTGAATCCAAGGAGTCTGCCCAACTGGCTGGACCCACATGAACCTAACAGATGCTGCCTGAGCCTTGAGCTTCTGTTAGCCCAGAGGAAAAAGAGATAAAATGGAAAGAGAGAATGAGAGCCTCCATGGATACAAGCCTCTCTATCCAGACCAAGCCTGATGGCACAGTTTGCCAAGAATTCTTGTAGTACTATTCTCCTAACCTTTAAGATAAGGAATCAGGTTTGTTTTTTTTTTTCCCTGGTAAGAGGCTCAGGTTACCACAGATACAGAATGTGATTAAAAAACAAACAAACAAACAAAAACCAAACTAATGTATTACTTTTCTGTCATGCCTCTACTTAACTATCCAATAGGCTCCCAGGGTATTTAAAATCAAGCATAGGTTAAGTGTTGGCAGTGAATTTTGAGACTGATTTGTCTGCAAATGTTCACTTTCACACTCTCTCTAAATCTTGGAAAACTAGTAAAAAATGACATGTTGCTAAGCATGACTGTAGTGAATGGAGGGAGATTAATTAAAATTCACATGGTAGCAGCTGAAATCAGTTTAGTCACTGTCACTAACAGATGAGGTTAACAAGAGAGCATGAAAGAACAGTAGACCTTGCACTCAGAGACTAGAGTCTAACCTATTTCTGCCTAATTCAATCTGACCTTGAACAAGTTCCTTCCCCTTCTGGCTTGGACCCTGATATTTAAAATGCAAGCTAGAACAGTGGTCTGCAAACTTTTTTAAGGCAATGAACATTCTGTTCAGATAAAATCAGCCAAAATTTTACAGGCACTAAAAATCAATTCAAAATGGCAGATTGAACATATACATTTATCTCCTCTCCTTCTAGAAACTTCATTAAATTATTAGTAAGCCAGGAATGGTGGTAGACACTTGTAGTCCTAGCTACTTGGAGAAACTAAAGCAAGAGGGTCACTTGAGCCCAGGAATCTGGGGCCAGCCTGCACAACATAGTGAGACCCTGTCTCTTAAGAAAAAATTATTATTGACTGGCTGATGGTGCACACCTGTAATCCCAGCAACTCAGAAGGCTGAGGCATGAGGACATCAAGTTTGAGGCCAGCTGGGGCAACTTAGTGAGATCCTGTCCCTCTGCCCCCACCAAAAAGAGCTGAGGATGAGAGCACCCTGGACTCAATTTCTAGTACCACACACACACACACACACACATTATTAATAAATATCTACTACTGCTGGGCATGGTGGCACATGCCTATAATCCCAGTGGCTTGGGAGGCTGAGACAGGAGGATTGTGAATTCAAAGCCAGCTTCATCAATGGTGAGGCACTAAGCAACTCAGTGAGATCCTGTCTCTAAATAAAATACAAAAAAAAGAGCTGAGGATGTACCTGAGTTGATGTACCTGGCTGAGTGCCCCTGAGTAGTTCAATCTCCAGTACCCCCTCCCAATCTACTACTTACTAACTAAATATTTACTACATGATTATTTAAAGTGTATTCACTATATTAACTAGTAGAATGCTCACTATTCAGGTAGGTTATGATCTCCATTTTAAGGATGAAGAAACTGAATCACTAGAATTTAAAGAACTTAGGTTAAAGATTTCATAGCTAAGAAGTGGCAGAGCCAGCATTCAAAACCAGACAATCTGGCTCCAAAGTCTGTGTCATCTTGCCTTCTCAAACTAACATTCAAGAAACAGTGAAGCAAGCCAGGTGTGGTGGCGCATGCCTGTAATCTCAGCCATTTGGGAGGCTGAGGCAGGAGGATCACAAGTTCAAAGCCAGCCTCAGCAACTTAGCGAGGCCCTAAGCAACTCGGCGAGACCCTGTCTCTAATAAAATACAATAATAGGGGTTGGGTATGTGGCTCAGTGGTTAAGTACCCCTAGGTTCAACTCCCGGTACCAAAACAAACAAACAAACAAACAAAAAACCCAACAGTGACGCTCCCAAGGAAAAAGAAACAGAAACAGCAGATTAGAAAAATCAACAAAATTTTAGAAGATGATCAGGTGTGGTGGCACACATCTGTTATCCCAGCAACTTGGGTGGCTAAGTCAGGATCACAAGTTTGAGGTAAATAAAAAATAAAGGGCTGGGGCTATAATAGCTCAGCGGCAGAGCTTGCCTAGCACATGTGAGGCACTGGGTTCAATCCTTAGCACCACATTAAAAAAAAAAAAAGCAGACAAAACACATAAAGGCATGCTGTCCATCTACAACTACAAAAAAAATTTTTTAAATAAAAATAAAAAAGGGCTGGGGATGTAGCTCAGCAGTACAGCATGCCTGAGTTCAACCCCCAGAACCCACCCCCTACACACACACACACACACACACACACACACACACACACACACACACAAAGAAAGAAAAAAAATTTAGAAGAGGAAAAGCAGACAAATGAGTAATAATTGACTTAGCTGGAGAATTCTGAACACTGCAGATATAAACCACTGCAAACTCAACCACTGGAGTTGCCAGTTTCCTCTCAAGGTGTGTCATAAAGAGGGGCTAAAAACAGGCAGTACTGGTCCCCTCCACCAGGCAAATGGTCTGTCACTGCCCTAGCATAAGACTGGAGGTTTACTCTCTAAACAAGATGAACTAGTGACTCCAGACTCGGGTAGGGCACCACTGAAGATAAGGAACTGGCACCATTCAGCAGGATAAGTCAAGGTCTGCACGCAAAAGGGAGACATCCAAGTCCCCTTTCACAAGCCTCCTGGAATGATAACAACCAGACTTACACCACCTAGAAGGACACCTAGAAGACTGATGGAGTCTGAACACATCCCAGTGAAAAGGACAGGTCCATCATCCTACAATAATGGCTCTCAGAATGTAGACCCAGAAGAGGAGCAGCAGCATCAGAGAACCTGACAGAAATGTATATTCTTGGGCCCATGCCAGACCTATGAATCAGAAATTCAGGGGTGAACTCCAAAACTCAGTATTTTAACAAGGCCATCAAGGGATTCTAATGCCTGAAGTTTGAGATCCATTGCCCTATAGGGAGGCCCACTAGTCAACAAATCATCACACACCAAAAAGCTTCTAACCAGCTTTTCAGTGCCTGTTTATTTGAAAAACAATCTGGAATTGCTGTGTGTGTGTGTGTGTGTGTGTGTGTGTGTGTGTGAGAGAGAGAGAGAGAGAGAGAGAGAGAGAGAGAGAGAGAGAGAGAGAAACAGATTTCACCTCTTGTAGAGGCCAGTGAAATGCAGCAGAGCCTGGTGTGCTTGGCCTTTTCCTGGCCCCCCAGTCACTGAACCACTCCTCAGACCTTATAGAAGAGATTGTTCTCTACAGTTCTGTCTAGCTCTAGCCAAGGCCTGTTTACTGGTTCTCATGCCCCTGACCCTTGAAACAGTAATTCAGGATGACACTCAGTTGGAACTACATCTGAATGATTTACTTGTCTCTTTGAATGAACAGAAAGCATTTTTAAATATATTTTTAGTTGTAGATGGACACAATGTCTTTATTTTATTGCTTTGTATGTGGTGCTGAGGATCGAACCCAGGGCCTCATGCATGCGAGGCAAGCGCTCTACCACTGAGCTACAATCCCAGCTCCCAGAAAGCATTTTAATTGAAAAAAATTATACAAGCATTTTTTTGGCTACAAGTCTACTATAGTTGGTATTTTTATTAAATGTAAAGGTGAAATGCACTACTTTATGTAGAAAAATCTGTGACCATTCCATTGTCATGCCCTTTTTGCTTCTCTGTGTCTCAAAAGCTTCCCTTAATTCACCATTACAACTTAAATTTTAACCCAAAAATCTCCCCTTAGTACTGCTTTTCACTAGTCTCTACTCACACCAAATGTTCCTCCTCAACTAGATCATTCTTCTGTTTACAAATCTCTAGTGCCCTCTACATCTTTTACATTTATCACTGTAGACAAAAATCTCTCATTTATTTTTACTTCCTCTCCTTCCTTTAGTCCAGCTTAGTTTTCTTAATCCTCTTGGCTTCCCTCTCTTGCCTCAGAAGATCTTGCTCCTTTCTCAGGCCACTCTATTCCTCTCTTGGAAAATAATTTCCTTCGGGAGGGGTTTAGAAGGATGAAAAAGTTATGCCAGGAATAAGGTAAAGAATATCACAAATGTTCCAATTTAATCTTCACACTAACATGATTAATTAGGAATCATACCTATTTTTACATTTGGAAGACTGAGGCTTAGAGAGACTAAATAACTTGTCCAAGGTTACAACTAGGATTTTAGTCCAAATCCTTCTGTCATCAAAGCCAAACTCTTAACTATCCTATGTTATCCTCTTCAGCAGTCTGACTCAAATAATACAGAAGAAGCAAAGTTTCCTTAACCATGTTGAAAATAAAAGCTAAAAGATCTCTGCATTGTTTTTGTTTTTCAAACAGGGAAGTCACTAAGATGCTGAGAGCCTTCCAGCCAAAGCCAAATAGGGAACACTAATGACAGACAGCACCATCTCCCCACCTGGAGGGTTCCACATGGCTCAGCAGCTTGTCCAACCAGCAGCACAGCATGCCTCTCCGCAGGAAAAGACTCAAGCAATGGAGGCGAGCTGGCTTTTGTAACCAGAATGCTGGTAGGGAATAGGCGGTTAAAATACACCTTTTGGTGGAGGTGATGGTGGTGGTGTCTTCCGGTGTGGGCTAAAGCAGCTGCCCACCTCAAAGATTCTAACAATCAAGGACAAGCAATGACACCTAAGGAGAAGCCTTCACCTCTACGAAAACAGTCAACTTGGAGGGGCACAAAGAAATCTTTATGTGTATGAGAAGATGCTTCAGTGGTACCCATCAAAATGCGGAGCCGGACACCGCCCCTTCCTCCCAAGAGAGGTTGTAAGTACATTTTCTCTGGTCTGTGTGACAGAAAAAGGAGGCGGGCACCCCAGTATCTCCCACTCTGAGGGCCTCGGCGGCGCGCCTCTCAACCTTTCCTTCCAATGGCTGAAATCTGTCCCTCTTCCTTGCCCGATTTGGCCTTAATACTCTTCTCCCGCTCGGCACCTCCCTCTCTACGACAGGGTCTCCCTCTTCTTTCCATCACTCTGCCGGCTCGACCTCCCTTCCCCTGTCACCCGCCCCTCTTTTCTTCCCGCTCAACCCCTTTCCTCTCAGCCAGCCGCCGCCCAGCCCACAGCACCTTGAGCGTCACATCACACAGCTTGCCCTGCCGCCGGATCTCCTCCATGACGCCGTAGCCACGACTAGGCAACTCCGACACAGAGAAGTGCACCAAGTCCTCAAGCTCCTCCGCACCGTCCTCCACCATCTTCCCCCGCCGCTGCAACTGCGCAGGCCTGGCCGGCCGGC
This sequence comes from Xerus rutilus, assembly GCA_028644305.1. Taxonomy (NCBI): domain Eukaryota; kingdom Metazoa; phylum Chordata; class Mammalia; order Rodentia; family Sciuridae; genus Xerus; species Xerus rutilus. The sequence goes on from CM053413.1 coordinate 13,746,948, forward strand.
TCTACACTGATAAGGGCGGGGCGTAGGCTCACACGGACAGCGGCTAAGAACGCGGAGCGGAATAGGACGAGCCTGCGCGGCCGCCGTAATCGCACATTCTTCTGCGCCGGAAACCCTGCAGCCCCGCTTCCTGGTTCATACACAAGCTTCGTTTCCCTGCTACCTAGACCACGGTTTTGCGCATGCAGCTGTTGCAGTCTTCCCAGATTCACTGGCCACATCTCCTGTTTTCCCGATTCTGTCCTGACCTTACCTGTATCCGCGACCGAGTACTGTGAACTTCATTTCCGCCACCACCCCACGATACTTCCGGAATCCCCGAAGCGGCCCGTTGCCATGGCGACTTTATACACAGCCTGGCAGCAGCTCTTCGCGCATCCAGATAGCCTGGAGAGCCCTGCAGTTGGCAGCAATCGCACTAGGGGAGCTCCGCTGCCTCGGGAGCGGTGAGCAGGGGTCGCGCGACAGTGGGATGAGGGAGAAGGGAGGCCCGATGGGCGTGTGTGTCCCGGCCGCGGCAGTGGCTGAGTTCCCAGCACCACTCTTTCCCGGAGTTCCCGGCTTGGCTCGCTAGTTTGTGAAACTCTGGCAGAGGAGGGCACGCGGTTTCAAGAGGCTCTTTTCATTCCGACATCGACTTAGGGCCTTCGGAGCTAATATTCCCTGGTTCTGCGAGGATCCTACGTCGTGCTCCAGACATAGAGGACATGAGGCAGGGGTGCCAGAGGTCGTCTGGATTCTTCTGCACTCGTTAGTTTTCAAACTGGAGGGACCTTTGGGATCATCGGTTTGAACCCTGAGCTTTGCAGATGAGGAAACTGCTCCAGAGAAAGAGAGGAATGGGCCCAAGGCCCATTGCCACCCACACTCCTCATAGGGCTCCCACAAGTTAGATGAGAAAAAGAGAAAGGCTACTTTTGCTTACGTGCTGGTCTTGTCTCCAGCCCAAGGCCAGATTGGACCCTGTGTTTGGGGTTCAGATGCTGCTTTGGCCTTTGCCCCTTGTTTGTGCAACATTGTCAGAAAATAGGGACCACCTTTGTGCCAGCCATTCCACTAGATGTTTCTTCACCTCCTATCAAGCCTTCAGGGGCACTGGGTGGCAGTTCCTTTCATTGCCACCCCTAAAACAAATGAGGAAACAGTGAGTCTCTCAACTTGGAGATCTGTTGGCTACTCAGACTCACTTTATTACATAGATGTTAATGGTGTTAATGGTTCTCCAAAAAGAGGGATATTCCTAACAAAACTCTGAGGGAGAAGGACACTACTAAAATGGAGTGTGTTGAGGGCCTCTAAAATAAACCTAGAAAGCAGATATCCTGTGGAAGAGCTGTGGGATCAGGGCATTGGATGTGGTTTGGAAGGGGAGTCACATCTGCACCTTGGGACTCTCTCAGTAGTGACTGACGATGGACCCCCACGTGGAGATTCACCTACCCTCTGACTTCCAGCCATGACCATCACCACCAACCACCATTCCTTGAGCACCTGCTGTGTGCTGTTCTGGATATTGTGGGGGGATTCAAAAGAGATAAAAGGCACATTCCTTGCCTTCAAGCAGCTTGTAATTTGGGAGCTGAAACCACACAAATGAAGCGGCATAAGAACAGTAACAAGCAGTATTTCAGTAAGTGCAAATGGCATGGGGCCTCCAATGTTTGGGTACTGAGGGGCTGCTGAATAGCAAGCTCACAGGAGGGGTATAGATCATAGGGAAGGCTTATTGCAGGTGAGTATGGGTCATGACATGCTTGGAGCCATGACATGAGCATGAGGAGGCCTTGGGAGCATGGACGGATTGGTTGCATGTGCATGTGCATGTTAGCAATTTCAGGGCAGAAAAGAAGCAGGTTCTAGGGTTTACTTTGCACTGGCCTGTGCTAACCTTTGCTGTTGGTGGGCAGGGGATTCAGGAAGGGAGGTCTGGGAAGCAGGTCCCAGAGCTCCCCTGCTTCTTTACTGTCCCCTTTAAAGAGCATCCTGAATGGCACCTGAACTTCCCTGGGCAGGCAGATGGACCCTTGGGTCTGATGTGGTGGAGTGGTTCCCAGAGCTTTAAAAGTGGAATATAATAGATATTTGAGTCAAAACATACCTTGCTCTACTCCTAATTTCCCATAGCATAGATTGAAGTGAAATAGGAAATGAGATACTCTTCAGTTTTCTGTTTGGACTTTGTGTTAGAGTTATTGGTAGCTTTTTATTTCTAGAGCTCACTTTTACAGACAAATATGTTATGACTTAAATTGGACAAGCCATTATCTTGCTCATCTCAATATCTTTCAGATTAATTGTCTAAAAAATCAAAAAGTCTGAATGACCCCATAGTGGCTAGGAAAAGATGATCATGAAATAGTGAATTAAGGAATATAGGAAGTATATACACACTCTACAGTAGGCAAAGATGTAAGTACTATGTTTGCTTACTTGATTTGACAGCTGAAAAGCTTATAACAGGTCAGGGTTTTATTTTGTCCACATCATCAAAAATATAAGCTGAAAGAGGAGCACCTGACTCTATTTAACATGCTTCTGCAGGGACACTTAATGCCACTTGATGATAGTTCATATAATTTTAAGAGAAAAGTGATCACCACAAGTTGTGTCTAGAAATGTGGAAGGACATTAAGATTTTAAAAGTTTAGAAAAATTTTGTTAGGTAACACCTATGAGCCTCTCTCAGAAAATTTCATGTAAAATGTTACTATTATTTAATGTGCTTTTTAAAAACAGTTAATTGTAATTAAGAAAAGAAATCCTTGTTGTGCATGAGGGCTTTTTAAAAAACATAAAGGTCTTAAAAATTAGTTTTTTAAAATACTGAATATCATATAATTTTGTTAAAGTGCTTTACAGGTACAAACAATTTTTTCCTATATATAGGAATTTATATATCTATGTTGATATTCCTATTTTCCAAATTGAAGATTGAAATTGAGTCAAGTTCGTATGCTTCATGTTTCTTTAACTTCTCGTAGATGCAATAAATTCCTTTTTTTTTTTTTAACCTGCAGTGCTCAGGATCAAACCCATGGCCTTGTACATGCTAGGCAAGTGTTCTACTGAGCTACACCCCCAGCCTGTGATTGTCCTTTTCAAAAGTGTTTCCAGGAGTTTTCTTTAGCTTCAACACTATCCTCCCCCTTGAAAGTACAGGTTATTTCAGGGACAAAGTTGCATTCCTTATTGCATTGGTCCAACACTGAAGGAGAGATCAAAAGACAAGTGTATGATATAGCAAACATCCTGCCCCTGGGAACTTTCGTCCATTCAAATTAGAATATTAATTCCAAATTGACTTTTTAACACTCTTTCTTTATATTCATGGTTCTGTAAAAGTGAAATTATTGAAATTTGAGAGCCCTGTTTTAGGACTACATGTATAAACTACATGATGATATTATCAAGTTACCAGAGAAAGAGAGAGAAAAGGAAATAAAAAAAGGTTAGATTGATCTTAGGAAAATTTATATGTAGCTGGGCACAGTGGTGTGTACTTGTAATCCAGAGACTCCGGTGTCTGAGGCAGGAAGATTACAAGTTTGAGGCTAGCCTGAGTATCTTAGTGAGACCCTATGTCAAAATAAAAAGTATAAAAGGGGAATGTAGCTCAGTGATAGAGCACCTCTGGGCTCAATCCATTACCAGAAAAAAAAAGAAATACTTATATGTAAAAGCTAGAAATCTTCTGTTCTAGAACAATTTAAAACTATATTTTTTATTTTTTTCCAATACTTTTGAACAATGAAGTTATTTAGTGTATTCTCATAGACATTATTATTACTAAGATTGGACCCAGGGGTGCTCTACCACTGAGCTATACCCCCAGTCTTTTTTATTTTTTATTTTCAGACATGGTCTCACGAGGTGCTGAGGGTCTTGCTAAATTGCTGAGGCCAGCCTCAACTCGTGATCCTCCTGCCTTCTGCCGAGATTACAGGGGTGTGCCACCATACCCAGTTCATAGACTTTTATCTTGTTTATGGCATTATCTAGATTTAACAAAATTGATGATTCTTACAGGTAGATTTTAGTTTTCCTTAGAGTTTTTGGCATTTTCTCTCAGTGTTTAAGACTTTATCACCAAGTATGGTGCTGCACGCCTATAATCTCAGTGATAAGGAGGAATGAAAGCTCAAGACAGCCTCAGCAACTTAGTAAGACCCTGTCCCAAAATAAAAAAGACTGGAGATGTGGTTCAGTGGTTAAGCACCTCTGGCTTCAATCCCTGGTACCAAAAACAAAATAAACAAACAAAAGACGTTATCATCATTGTATGTAATGAGACACCTGAAAAGCTGATCAAATTTTAAAAGTCCTTCTTAAAAAAATAAAAATCAGTGCAATTGGCTGGGTTTGATCATACATACTTACAATTCCAGCTATGCAGGAGGCTGACATAGAAGGATTGCAAAATTCAAGGCCAGCTTGGGCAACCTAGGGAGACCCTGTCTAAATAAAGTAAAAAGTTAAATAAAATACTGGATGTAGCTCAGTGGTAAAGCACTTTCCTAACATATATGAGGCCCTGGTTTCAATCTATAGTACATGAAAAGAAAAAACAATCAGTGTAATTATCACCTCTATTTAATCACCTTCTGTTTCTCTATTGTATGTCAGTGTTAGAACCGAACTTGCTGTCTAATTAGTATAAAATATTTTTATGTAGGCACTCCCAAGAGAGGGCCAAGTATGATTGGCCCTCATGATACTCATCTCCAAAAAGAGAAGATTTATTAGTGATCATTTAAAGGATTTTTTAATTCATTATTTTAAATATTTTATAATAATATATTTTAGTTGGGCACCTTGAGTTAGCTTGATTATTTATGGTGTTTGTGGCCTATACCTTAAGAAGGTCTTTTCCATTATGGAACATTTACCTAAATAACTATCACTTTTATATATAAGCTTACATTTTATTCCATATAGCCACATCAAATGTTTAATATTGTATTGTACATATGGTAATTATTTGTCATAATATAAATGAAGGAAGATAGATATGTGTGGCTACCTGAAGGAAATTGATGAGTATGTAGTTAGGTTTTAGGAGAGGAAGAGGAAATAGGAGACTGTGGTTTTTCTCTCAATGGACTGTTTGATTATGGAATAGGTTAAGTATATTTCTCGGGCATTTAGTCCTAGAAATATACTTAATCTGATCCAGCTAGTCTGATGGATGTAGAGTGGATGCTGCATCCCAAGCAAGGTATGTGAATGAAGAAAACAAAAATAGTAGCCGAGTGTGGTAGTGCACATATGTAATCCCAGTGACTCTGGAGGCTGAGGATGGAGGATGGCAAGTTCAAGGCCAGCCCGGGCAATTTAGTGAGTCCTTCTCAAAATAAAAAATAAAAAGGGCTTGGGATGTTGCTCAGTGGTAGAGCACTTCTGGTTCAATCTCCAGTACTGCAAAAAGAAAGGAAACTACTTTTAGTGTACTTTATAGCATATACTTCAGAAGAAAATATAATAAATGAGGCAAAGCATAAGGAGACTCGTCTTACGCAGGACATTTCTAGAAACGGCAGCTTAGAGTAGGCCAACTAAAGGGAACATTTTTTTCTCCTTTATATTTCAGTCTCTTTGGGGTCAGTGGTAGAAAATGATGAAGGAGCCTGCAAAGCGGAAGTACACATAACCTGTTAAGCATTGCCCTGTTACGAGAGCATTGAAAGACAGGGGTGAAAAGGAAGACTGGCTCTCGAGGGGATAGGGAAAAATGGGCTGTACATCACTCCTTTGGATCTTCTTTTTTTTTTAAATTTTTTTTTTGGTTGTAGATGGACACAATATCTTTATCTTTATTTTATTTATTTTTATGTGGTGCTGAGGCTCGAACCCAGTGCCTCACACATGTGAGGCGAGAGCTCTACCACTGAACTACAATCCCAGCCCCACTCCTTTGGATCTTCTTAATGAATGACTCCTCCCCTCTAGTTGTTATTTGATGATGACTACTGAAAATTTTATTGTCCTCTTCTCTTTAGCTAGGATGGGTACTAGGAAAAAGGTTCATGCATTTGTCCGTGTCAAACCCACTGATGACTTTGCTCATGAAATGATCAAATATGGAGATGACAACAAAGTAAGTACAATGTGTTTGCCTTCACCTATCTGGGTCTATCTCTGTCCTACCTCACTACAGTGTGATCCTAATTCCAAACAACTGTTTAGGGACTAGGACAGAATTGGCCCATCAAAGCCAAACCACGCCCTCAACAATGAAATTAATGAGGAAGTTCATGAGGGTCCCATCTTTAATTGCCCTTTAATAATTTTACTGTTGAGAAGCTTACCTTTACCCTACATTTTTCCACACCCATAAAAATTTCTGGTGATCAGATCTGCCACTATATAATTTCCCAGGGGTATAGTAAGAATGCATTGAGTTGAAGTAAGCATGGTGGCACATATCTGTAATCCCAGCAACGAGAGAGGCTGAGGCAGGAGGGTTGCAAGTTTGAGGATAGCCTTAGGGACTTAGCAAGACCTCGTTTCAAAATAAAAATTGAAAAAAAAGAAAGAAAGAAACAAGCTGGGCGTGGTGGCACATGCCTGTAATTCTAGCGGCTCTGGAGGCTGAGGCAGGAGGATCCCGAGTTCAAAACTGGCCTGAGCAAAATGAGGAGCTAAGCAACTCAGTGAGACTCTGTCTCTAAATAACATACAAAATAGGACTGGGGATGTGGCTCTGTGTTTGAGTGTCCCTGAGTTCAATCCAAGGTACCAAACAAACAAACAAACAAAAAAACAAGGGCTGGAGAATTTGGCTCAGTGGTTAAGTACTCCTGGGTTCAATTGCTTATGCTAAAAAAATGTATTGAGTTGATTATTGTTAAATTTATCCAAGCATTGGGGGAAACTCTTTTTTTTTTTTTAAATGTTTATTTTTTAGTTGTAGGTGACAGAATATCTTTATTTTATTTTTATGTGGTGCTGAGGATCGAACCCAGTGCCTTATGCGTGCTAGGCGAGCACGCTACCACTGCGCCATAATCCCAGCCCCTGGGGGAAACTCTTATCACGAGGACTGAATATTTATTCAACCCTGTACCTTTACCACTGTCCTAAGAAGTTTTCTGAAGTCTTTGACAGGCCTAGGACAGCCTAAGAGTGTTAGATGTTTTTATTTAGCAAACATGTACAGGTCCACTGTGGCCAGCATTGAGATTTCTTAAAAATTTTTCTTAGTTGTAGATGGACACAATACCTTTATTTTTTTTTAATTTATTTTTATGTGGTGCTGAGGATTGAACCCAGTGCCTCACGCATGCTAGGCAAGCGCTGTACCACTGAGCTACGATCCAGCCCATTGAAACACTTTTTTTAAAAGATTTTTTTTAAGATGGACACAATATCTTTTTTTTTTTTTAATATTTTTTTAGTTGTAGATGGACACAATGTCTTTATTTTATTGCTTTGTATGTGGTGCTGAGGATCAAACCCAGGGCCTCACGCATGCGGGACAAGTGCTCTACCGCTGAGCTACAATCCCAGCCCCTGGACATAATATCTTTATTTTGTTTATTTATTTATTTTTATGCGGTGCTGAGGATCGAACCCAGTGCCTCACATGTGTAAGGCAAGCGCTTTACCACTGAGCCACAATCCCAGCCCCATTGAAACATTTTTTAAAGGAAGGATTCAAGGGCAAACTGCTCAAGCCTTTAAGGTTCTAGCACTCAAAAAAGAGCTCAAATGCAGCATTATAAAATGTGCCCTGCAGTACATGTTTTCAGTAAACAGAAGCACAGAGCATTTCATATGTGCATGAACCAAACCTGTCTTCTGGTCTTGGTTTTTCTCTGTGTGGCCAGGCCTTAGCTCTTGGATTAGAGCAGCCAGTATATAATTTCAGCAAGAGAATGTTTACATTAGAGTTCCCATCAAGAAGCTTGGAATCTGGGCTGGGATTGTAGCTCAGCGGTAGAGCGCTTGCCTCGCATGCGTGAGGCCCTGGGTTCGATCCTCAGCACCACATACAAAGCAATAAAATAAAAACATTGTGTCCATCTACAACTAAAAAAGAAAAAAAAAAAAGAAGCTTGGAATCTTACTGGTCATTGACTATACCCAGTATGTCCCTAAGCCAGCTGCTACCACAGTGGCTGCTATGAAAGTACATCCATCTAATAATCTGATTACAAGTAGGATGGGCACCTTCAGTTTACTCTAATACGAATGAGTAACTGGCTGTGTCTGAGAAGCCCAGAGCCTTTTCTGTGGCTACCTCATCATTACTCACATTGGGCCATGGTGTATATATAGAAGTAGGTCTTACCACAATGCAGAGCTGAGGGAGACTTCACCACCTTTAACCAAAGTGATAAGGCTTAAGCCCAGTCCTCTGTCACCAAGTTCACTGTTCCCTTTGGCCTAATGCAAGGCCTTCTATACTTGTGAAATATGTCTAAATCTTGTTTACTAAGTGATAAGTTTATTTCACTCATATCATAGCACCCTGTAAACTAGGGTGAGAAGTGCTAGGAAGTGCTTATTTTCTGATCTTCCTCCATAGGGTCATGTGGCCTCCCTGCAGGCACTTCCTTCTTCTATCCCAAAGAGTTCATCCAGAATCTCATCTATATGGGAGTCCCTGTTCATCCTATAGTTCACTAGTTCACTTCCTCATTTTTCTCTGGGTCAGGCCTTAGCTATCAGTGATTTTTTTTCTTTTGTATCAGTTTCCTAACATATAACTTCTCTATCTCCCTCTCCCTCATTCTCTCTCCCTCTCTCCCTCCCTCTCTCTCTCTCTCCCTATCCCTCTCTATTTTCCTAGAGTATTGATATTCACTTAAAAAAAGATATCCGGAGAGGAGTTGTCAATAACCAGCAGACAGACTGGTCATTCAAGCTGGATGGGGTTCTCCATGATGCCTCTCAGGACTTGGTTTATGAGACAGTTGCAAAGGATGTGGTTTCTCAAGCCCTCGATGGCTATAATGGTAATTAAATTAATTACTGTTTTACCTAAGAACTTGAGAATCCCTTCTTGAAGGAAGAGGTACAAGTATTTTATGGTGAATAAAATACAACCTCACTTACTAATATTTGTGTGCTTATTTGTCTGTCTCCAGGTTCTTAATTGTGGAAAACTTAACTATTTGCTTGGTGACATTGTGGGCATGACTGACCCACTTCCCTGGGATTCTACCTTCATAGAATGATTGGAAGGCCCTAGCTTTTTTTTTTTTTTTTTGGTACCGGGGATTGACAGGGGTACTCGACCACTGAGCTACATCCCCAGCCCTATTTTGTGTTTTATGTAGAGACAGAGTCTCACTGAATTGCTTAGCACCTCGCTGTTGCTGAGGCTGGCTTTGAACTCACGATTCTCCTATCTCAGCCTCCCAAAGTGCTGGGAGTACAGGTGTGTGCCACCATGCCCCACTGGCCCTGGCTTTTTGTAGGTTCAACTATTATCTTGTTAAAATGTTATTTTGACAATATGTCTTTATGATGAATTTGATGAAATCTAAACATTTTTCTCTCAGCTACCTACTAAAAACTATTTCCATTTATTTTAACTTATTCTAATCAATGTTACTATTCATATTCTAGTATAGAATTATTCACACTATCACTGAAAGCTTGAGTAGTGGTTGACTTTTCTTAAAAAAGTAAAACAGCTTTATTAAGAATATTTTAAAAACTTATTCAGTCTAAGTTTATTAATCTTAAAACATGAGGTCAGGGATAAAGCCCAATGGTAGAGTGCTTGCTCTGGCAGATCTGCTGTGTAAATACCCAGAAGCAGCATTTGGGATGGGGTCAAGCCAAGAGCAAGAGCAGATGGAAGCCCAGGGTGACTGCATAGTTCATGTCTCAGAGCCTGGTGGTAATGGTAGGCCTAAAGGTGTGAGAAGTGCAAATGAAAACTCTTTCAGAGTATTCAGTGGAACCAGATCCGGGCCCAGTTATAGTGGTTCATTTCTGGAAGTGACCTGGGACTAACTAGGAGACCTGTGTGGTCTTGTGGGAATCTGCAGTCTACAAAGAATTCTTAATGTTGACAGGAAATGCCCTTTCTACTCGATCTCTTCCTGGAGATTTTAAAAGCCCTTCTTATTTTTATGGATAAGTTGATGACTCTTACCTCTTACCAGCCCTGAGACCCAGGCAGTTCATGACCTTGCAAGAGAAGGACTGGAGTCTAATGCTCCTGTTCCCTTCTTCATCTTTTAAGTAAAAGCTCCCACTTCTCTTTTCTCTGAAACTCCCTGTTCTCAGTAGCTCTAGGACTAGTAGCTCCCTCTCCTTCTCTAGGACCAGAACATCTCTTTTTTAAAAATTTTTTTAGTTGTAGATGGATACAAATATCTTTATTTTATTTATTTATTTTTATGTAGTGCTGAGGATCAAACCCAGTGCCTCCTGCATGCAAGGCAAGTGCTCTGTCACTGAGTTACAATCCTAGCCCCAGAGCATCTCTTGATGCAGACTTCAGTAGAGCCCTGGGTGGACCCCAAATCCAGGGCAGATATCCATGTTTTGATTGTTTATGTCAACAGTTTTTACTATTCCTTTTCTTGTCCATCCTCCTCCAAGGTGGAATTCCTAATGTCTTTGGCCAATTCCCATTGGCTTTTACACCAAGGGTCCTGCTTGGCACTAGAAATGCCGGGGAATGGGAGAACTGTCCTTAGAACTACTTTCCTGGATGTCACTGAGATGTGTTTTAAAATGTTTGCAGGCACCATTATGTGTTATGGGCAGACAGGAGCTGGCAAGACATACACCATGACGGGGGCCACTGAGAATTACAAGCACCGGGGGATCCTCCCTCGTGCTCTGCAGCAGGTAGAAAGTGGGGGCCCATGGGTGGGATGCCACACAGGTCTCCTCTGTCTGCCATAGGTGCTGTCAGTTCCAGATCAGCTACTAGAAATAATGGGGTCCAGCCCTCAGAGGAGTTGTAGCCAGTACTGGTACCAGTGCTATAGACAGAAGACACATGGCTCAGGGAGAGGGTCAGAGGCCTCAGGAAACCAGGGGTTTAAGCTTCAGACTCTAAACTACACCCACGGTTTTCTCATTTTTGAAAGAGGGAGCAGGCATGCTCCAATAGTTTGAGATCTTGTAATTAAGGATTTGAAAGTCCTTCCTGGTTTTAACTAGCATAATGTGGGCCCTTTCAGAGCTGCTTTACTGGCCTGCTTTGGCTTCTTTACCCAACATGCCCTGAAAGAGCAAAGGCAAGAAGCAAGCCAATTCTGAGCTTTCAAAACTGTGTCAGCTATGGCTCAGGGAAGTATGACTGAAGACAGCGCAGAAAGGCGTTCCTTTGGGACCTGCTAGCCTGGGTTCTGTGAAGACCGTGTTTGGAGGAGGAAGCAAAAGACTTTTCTATTCAAGCATCTTGTGGTTCGACAGCTTGTCCTATGGGAAGTATAGATATCCTAGTATATAAACCATCCAAAGCTTCAGTATCTTAACATCTTAGTCTTTAGTAGTATAGCCCAGTGCCACCTAATAGAAATATCATGTAAGTCACATGTGCAATTTTGAGTTTTCTAGTAGCTACATTTAAAAAAATAAATAAATAAACAAGTGAAATTTTATTTAACTTGGGGATATTGGGGATTAAACCCAGGACCTCACAAATGTAGGCAAGCACTCTACCACTGAGCTATATCCCAGCCCTTTGTTTTTTAAAAAAATTTTTTAGTTGTATATGGACACAATACCTTTATTTTTTTTATTTTTAAATTTTTTTTTATGTGGTGCTGGAAATCTAACCCAGTGCCTCACATGTGCTAGGCAAGCGCTTTATCACTGAACCACAACCTCAGCCCCTCAGCCCTTTTTAATTTTATTTTGAGAGAGGGGTCTGGCTAAGTTGCCCAGGTTGGCCTTGAGCTTTTGATCCTCCTGAATCAGCCTCCTGAGTACCTGGGATTATAGGCATCTGCCAACTATGCCTAGTATGAAATTAATTTTAACAATACAATTTTTTTTGTATGGTACTGGGAATGGGACCCAGAGGGGCTTCATTACTGAGCTACATCCTATCCCTTTTTGTTTTTTATCTGGAGACAGGGTCTCACTAAATTCCTGAGGCTGACCTTAAACTTGTGATCTTCTTGCCTCAGCCTCCCAAATTTCTTGGGATTACATGCATATGCCACCATTCTTGGCTTAATTTTAGCATATTATTTAACTTGCTATAAATATAATTTCTAAATATAGTCAATATAAGTTATTGAAATATTTCACATTTTTCTATTAGTAAGTCTTTGAAATTTGATGTATATTTTATACTTCAAGTACATTTCAATTTAGGCACACATTTTCATCAGAAATACCTGTATTCAGATTTTATAAAATTTCAAGGTGAAAAAGTAGATTTAGCTGGGTGTGGTGGCATATGCCTGTAATCCCAGCAACTCAGGAGGCTGGGCACGAAGCAAGTTCAAGGCCAGCCTCAGCAATTTAGTGAGACCCTAAGCAATTTAGCAAGATTTTTTTATCTTAGAGACCTTGTCTCAAAATAAAAAATAAAGGGGCTGGAGTTATGGTACAGTGGTAGCGTGCTCGCCTAGCACGCGTGAGGCACTGGGTTTGATCCTCAGCACCACATAAAAATAAAATAAAGATATTCCGTCCACCTACAACTAAAAAATAAGTAAATTTTTTTTTTTTTTCCATGTCACTCTGTGGCCCTGAGCGGGGGTGATCCCCATCCTCAGCTCTACAGCGGTTGTCCACCCACCCAGGCAGCAGGGCTTCCTCATCCTGTCGGAAGCAGGGCAGGGCATCAAGGCTGGGCTTTCCAGGAGGCGGGGGGCGGGTGAAGCCCCATAGCCTCCTGGGCCCTGGGTCAAGGGGGCAGCTTGGTGGCCCATGAGAGTCAAGGACAGTGAGTGCAGGGGCTCTCAGCTGGTCACGGGGTGGAGCCCGTGCAGGGCCACACCACCCCAAGCAGGCACCTCTGTGTCCTGGATGGGCTGGGTTGGAGGCAGGAGGCCTCCCTGCGGCAGGCCCTGGAGGACAGGGACCCTCCTGGAGGCAGCCTGGCGGTGGTGCAGACAGGGCTTTGCACCCCAGCGATCACAGGAAAGAACTGAACCACCAAACGGAAGGATTCCTGGTGGCAGGGGTGCCGTGGGGCTGCCCGGAGCAGCAGTGGAGCCACCTCCTTCACCAGGGCTGAGCCAGCTTTGCCCGGCAGGGACAGGGGAGCTGGGGAGCTGCAGGCATCTGAAGTGGCCTTGCCTGGGACACGGTAGGGGCAGAGGGGACAGGCAGAGGCTGCTTGGTGTGCCCAGGGGTAGGCCGCTGCCTCAGCCCCGCTGGCTGGGTGCTGTGGGAGGGGCCAAGATCAAAAATAAGTAAATATTTAAAAAAAATAAAAATAAAAAAAAATAAAAAGGGCTGGGGATGTAGTTCAGTGGTTAAGCACCCCTGGGTTTAATCCCTAGTACCAAAAAAGAAAAAAAGAAAAAGTAGATTTATATACTCAAGTTGTTGCAAACATACTTAAAAGTTTACTGATAATTGAAGTCAGTTTTTAAACTTAGTTTAAATAAAATTTTAAATTCATTTGCATTAGCAACATTTCAAGTGTACAGCAGCCATCTATGGTTACCGTCTACTATTTTAGACAGCTCAGGCCTAACCTCTTAGAAGAAAGTGAAACTTTAGGATATCCAGCCCAATTTAACAAGTAAGAAAATTAAGATCCTGGGACTAGGAGTGTAGCTCAGTAATAGAGTGCTTGCCTATCATATATCAGGCCCTGGGTTTAGTCCCCAGCAAAAAATGAAAGAAAACAAACTTAAGAGAGGGAAAAAGACTAGTCCAAAGTCATGCTGGGGAGGGTATTAGGAATTAAGAAAGCTGAGTTCTGGCTTTGCCTCTACCCTTACTAGCTGAGTGACTATAGAAAATTTTATTGCATGGAACCTTCCATAAATGGGTATTGCCCTTGCCTGCCTCCAAAAGGGGATATGTGAGTATGAAATTAAATAATAGATACAAAAGAGGTGTATAGGTGTTGAGAATCCCATATAAAAGAGATCTTCACTTCAGAATCTTTTTCACTTGTTATGCTTCTACTTCTTGGGACTGGACGAGTGTTAGCCAATCTGGGAGTCATGCCTCAAAAAACTATAAGATGATAATTAATATCACCCATTGGACTAATCATAATAATTATTGGTGATGACCATCATGTCAGTTAGACTATGAATTCCTTGAGGACAAGAATTATCTTACATTTTTTGCTGTTCTCTCCTGAGGTAAGAACAACCCTGGCTGTTGGAGTTCTGCCCTTGGTGACTACTGTCCAATCTCGCATCTAGGTTTTTAGGATGATTGAAGAGCGCCCCACACATGCCATCACTGTACGTGTTTCCTACTTGGAAATCTATAATGAGAGCCTGTTTGATCTCCTGTCCACTCTGCCCTATGTTGGACCTTCAGTCACACCAATGACTATTGTGGAAAACCCTCAAGGGGTCTTCATTAAGGGCTTGTCAGTTCACCTCACCAGTCAGGAGGAGGATGCATTCAGTCTCCTTTTTGAGGTGAGATGGTCAAGTCAAAGAGCTCCTTTCCTGACCAACCTTTCCCTCTCACTCTCTCCCTGCTCCCTCCTTAGTTTTTTACCTACATTGATAATCAATATGAATATTAATATATGCTCATTTAGCAAATTCAGGTAGAACTAAATAATAAAAAAGTTAACTTATAAATTGTTTTTCCCTTAAGGTAACAATAATGTATATTTTAGTTTATTTCCTTCTAGTCCTTTTTCCAGAGCAGTTTTTTTTCTTTACAGAGTTGAAAGTATTCATGTGTTCTGTCTCTCTCTCTTTCTCTCTCTCTCTCTCTCTCTCACACACACACACACACACACACACATACACAGACACACATTAAATCATGAGCACTTGTAACAGAAAAACTAAGGCTAAACATCTTTAGCTAGGCATGGTGGTGCACACATGTAATCCCAGATATTTGGGAGGTTGAGGTACAAGGATCATAAGTTCAAGGCCATCCTGGGCAACTTAAACTATGTCACAAAATAAAAATAAAAATAAAGCCAGGTGCAGTAGCACACACCTGTAATCCCAGTGACTTAGGAGGCCGAGGCAGGAGGATTGTAAGTTCTAGACCAGCCTGGGCAACTTAGAACCTGACTCAAAATAAAAATAAGAAGGACTGGAGATACAGCTCAGTGGTAGAGCACCCCTGGGTTCAAACATCAGTACCAATTCGAAAAATTAAAATTTATTTTTAAAAAAGGGCTAGGAGCCGGGCCAGGCACAGTGGCGCACACCTGTAATCCCTGCACTTTAGGAAGCTGAGACAGGAGAATCACGAATTCAAAGCCAGCCTCAGCAACAGCGAGGCGCTAAGCAACTCAGTGAGACTGAGTTATAGAGACTCAGTTATGTAGAGAGAGTCTCTCTTATGTAGAGACTGTCTCTACATAAAACATAAAATAGGGCTGAGGATGTGGCTCAGTGATCGAGTACCCCTGAGTTCAATCCCTGGTACCAAAAAAATTTTAAAAAATAAAAATAAAGGGCTAGGAATGTAGGTCAGTTGTAGAATGCTTGCCTAGCATGTTTGAGTCCCTGGGTTTAGCCCCAGGACTACAAAACAAAAATTCTTACTATAAAAATGCTCTTATAGCCAGGCAGGGTGGCGCTTACCTGTAATCCTAGCTACTCAGGAGGCTGAGAAAGGAGGATCACAAAATTTTTTAAATTATGTTTTAGTTGTAGATGGACACAAGACCCTTATTTTATTTATTTATTTACTTACTTACTTATTTATTTTATGTGGTGCTAAAGGTTGAACCCAGTGCCTTACACATGCTAGGCAAGGGCTGTGCCACTGAGCCATACCCCCAGTCCCAAGTATCACAACTTTTTTTTTTTGATACTACAGATTGAATTCAGTGGTACTTAACCATTAAGCCACATCTCCAACCCCTTTTTGTATTTTATTTAGAGACAGGGTCTCACTGAGTTGCTGAGGGCCTTACCAAGTTTTTGAGGCTGGCTTTGAACTCATGATCCTCCTGCCTCAGCCTTCCGAGCCACTGGGATTATAGGTGTGTGCTGCCGTGCCCAGCCCAGGATCACAAATTTGAGGCCAGCCTTAGCACCCTAGTGCAATTCTGTCTCAAAATAAAACATAAAAAAAAAAACTGGGGTTCACCAGATTCAATCCTCAGTAATCAAGAAAGTGTATATTATTCTTTTAAAAGTCATATAGGATTGCACTCGTATATTATTTGTAAGAACGTGAAATGGTACAGCCACTTTGACAGTTTCCTAAAAAAGTTAAACATATAAAAAATAAATTTTTAGGGCTGGGATTGTGGCTCAGTGGTAGAGCACTTGCCTCGCATGCGTGAGGCCCTGGGTTCGATCCTCAGCGCCACATACAGAGCAATAAAATAAAGACATTGTGCCCATCTACAAAAAAAAAAAATTAAAAAAAATAAATAAATTTTTAAATGAGACAAAAAACAAAAATCACAAAAAAATGTTAAACATAAGTTGTTTTTGTTGTTGTTGTTTTGTGGTACTGGGCAATCGAACCCAGGGCTCACACATGCTAGGCAAGAGCTGTACCGCTGAGCTCCATCTCCAATCTTTTTTTTTTTTTTGGTACTGGGGATTGAACTCAGGGGCACTCGACCACTGAGCCACATCCCTAGCCCTATTTTGTGTTTTATGTAGAGACAAGGTCTCACTGAGTTGCTTAGCGCCTCGCCGTTGCTGAGGCTGGCTTTGAACTCGTGATTCTCCTGTCTCAGCCTCCCTACGTGCTGGGATTACAGGCTTGCACCACCGCGCCCGGCTCCATCTCCAATCTTAAACATGAATTTTATTACAGGACCTAGCAGTTCTGTTCCTAGGTATCTACCCAAGAGAAATGAAAGCAATATGTACATCCAAAGAGTTATATGCATATGTTCCTAATATCATTATTGATAATAGCCCCAAACTGGAAATAACCAAAACACCTGTCAACTGGTGAATGGGTGAACAAAATGTGGTGTATCTCTACAATGGAAAACTATCTATCAATAAAAAGAAACAGAGTGCTGATATGTTCTACAACATGGATAAGCCTCAAACATGCTGAGTGAAAGAAGTCAATCGCAAAAGACCATATTTTTGAATGATTCCATTCAAATGAAATGTCCAGAATAGTTACATCTATAAAGATAGAAAGCAGAACAGTGGTTGCCTTGGTGAGGGAGTGGGAAGTGATTGTAAATGGGCCCCAGGAAGCTGGGGGATGGTGATGCAGCATTTCTAAAATAGGATGGTGCTGATGGTTGCACAATTCTGTAAACTTAAGAAAAATCACCAAATTGTTCAGTTAAAATAGTGGATTTTGTGGTATTTAAATTATAATCAGGAGCTGGGCGCGGTGGTGCAAGCGTGTAATCCCAGCACTTAGGGAGGCTGAGACAGGAGAATCGCGAGTTCAAAGCCAGCCTCAGCAACGGCGAGGCACTAAGTAACTCAATGAGACCCTGTCTCTACATAAAACACAAAATAGGCCTGGGGATGTGGCTCAGTGGTCAAGTGCCCCTGAGTTCAATCTCCAGTACAAAAAAATTTAAAAAAAATTATAATCTGGGCTAGGGTTGTAGATCAATGGTAGAATGCTTGCCTAGCATGTGTGAGACACTGGGTTCTTTTCTCAGCAACACATATAAATAAATAAAGGTGCATCAACAACTGAATACACACACACACATACACACATATATAAAATCAATAAAACTGCTTTTTAAAAAAGTCACATAGGTGTCCTTGGGGTGATTTATGCCTGGATCCTTGGAGTCCACCAAGAAGAAAGAACCTCCCTGGTGGCAGCAGTGGGGAATTCTTGTTTCTAACATTTCATCTTGAAGAATGATGTTTGCTATAAGTTTCCAGTGGCTTAAAGAAATGTTAAAAAGGTCAAAGTTTGTGGACAGTTTTTAAACATGAATAAGAATTCATACCCCTTAGTAGTAGCTACCCTTTTGACTAATATGATAATAATTAGCTTGACCTTTTTTTTTTTTTAATATTGGGGATTAAACCCAGGGGTGCTTTACCACTGAACTACTTCTCCAGCCTTTTTTTGTTTTTTGATTTTTTGGGGTATCAGGGATTGAACTCAGGGGCACTCAGCCACTGAGCCACATCCCCAGCCCTATTTTTTGTATTTTATTTAGAGACAGGGTCTCACTGAATTGCTTAACTGTTGGTGAGGCTGTCTTTGAACTCGCAGTCCTCCTGCCTCAACCTCCCAACCCACTGGGATTACAGGTGTGTGCTACTGCACCTGTATCTAGCCTTTTTATTTTTTATTTTGAGACAGTGTTTCTCTTAGTTGCTTAGGACCTCACTAAATTGCTGAGGCTGTCCTTGAACTTGGGATCTTCTTGCCTCAGCCTCTGGAGTCATTGTGATTACAGGCCTGTGCCACCTGGTTACTTACCATTCTTTTTTTTTTTTCTTGGTACTGAGGATTGAACTCAGGGATACTCCACCACTGAGCCACATCCCCAGCCCTACTTTGTGTTTTATTTAGAGACAGGGTCTCACTGAGTTGCTTAGAGCCTTGCCGTTGCTGAGGCTGGCTTTGAACTCGTGATTCTCCTGTCTCAGCCTCCCTAAGTGCTGGGATTACAGGCGTGCACTACTGTGCCCAGCTTACTTACCATTCTTGAAAGTATGTTAGCCTGGATCCTCTAAGAAGCCCATGCCAAGATGAGATTAAATGTTCGAAAATGTTAGGGAAATACTTGAGGAAGTAGGAAGGGTAAAGCTGGAGGGAGCCAGCAGACCATATTACAGATCTTCTCAAGGCAAGAAGGTTGAATGGAAACATCCTAGACTGCCACGTACTGTAAGGAAGGTTCAGTGAGGCTGTTGGGAGGCCTTGAGCCAAAGGTGGCCCCAAAAGAATAGATATGTATTAATATCTCTGTTACACTCAGTCTTTTCCTGGAAGCAGTCCATGAAAGCCTAGTGTTTTAAATTTCCCAGTGCTACATAACAAATAACCACAAAGTTAATAGCTTAAAACAACACACATTGATCATCTCACAGTTCTGTGGGTCAGGTGTCTAGCCGTAGCAAGGGTAGGTCCTCTGCCCAGGTTCTCACAAGGCTGAGATCAAAGTGTTATTGACTGGGCTTTTTTTTTTTTTTCCCCTGTAACTTAAGGTCTTCTGAGCTTACATGGTTGTGGGCAGAATTCATTTCCTTGCAGTTCAAGAACTGAGATCCTCATTGTTGTCAACTGGGGGCTGTCCTCAGCTCCAAGAGTCTGCTCACAGTTGATTGTCATGTGGCTGACTCATTGGGGTCTCTCTAGGGCGCTCAAGGCATAATGACTTCCTTTCTCAAGGTCAATTGCAGAAAGTTTTTCAAGGCTTTCCTGATTAGGTCAGGTCTTCCCAGGATAATCTCCTTTTGATTTATTTTAAGTCAGCAAATCTCTTCACCTTTATCATATTCTGTTATTCAGAAGCAAGCTACAGGATCAGGAAGAGGGGGCTGTATACAATGGCCAAAGGCACAGTTGATTGAAGGTAATGCATGGTTTCCATGAAAACGTGGTGGTAGATTTCAGAGCATAGCAGCTGAGGCCCTCAGTCAGTTATGCGCCTTATGGAAGAAGAGCTGTAAGATGCCCCGCCCCCTGCCCCCCCATGGTACTGGGGATTGAATCTTCAGGGCACTTCACCACTGAGCTTCATCCTCAGCCCTTTTTATTTTTTATTTTGAGGCAGAGTCTCTTGTGATCCTCCTGCCTCAGTCTCCCAAGCTTCTGGTATTTCAGGTGTACACCACCATGCCCAGTTTGTGAGATACATTCTTGTGACTACCATAAAAAAGCAATTTTTGTGTGCGATTGCTTTAAAGACTTCATTTTAGCTTTTTGTTTTCTGTAGCCTCCCTATAAATGATGTGATTTGTAAAGATTTTTTTTTTGTCATATTGGGAATTTGTTGATTCTCTTGAACCTGCATATTGTTAATTTTTTTTATTTGAGGGAAATTTTTCAACCTTTCTCTTTTTTTTTTTAAATATTTTTAGTTGTCAATGGACCTTTATTTTTTATTTACATATATGTGGTGCTGAGAATCGAACCCAGTGCCTCACGCATGCTAGGCAAGTGCTCTACCACTGAGCCACACCCCAGCCCCAGCCTTTCTCTTCTCAATAATATTTTATTCATTCTCTTATTCATGTTCTTCTTAACTCTAAGACCTCTTACCAATTCTCTCTGGCTCTCACCCCTTTTCCATTTTTTCTACCATTTTGTCTGATTTTTTACCCCAATTAGAGGAACTGAACTCAGAGGCACCCTACCACTGAGCCACATCCCCAACTCTTTTTATTTTTTATTTTGAGATAGGTCTCACTAAGTTTCAGAGGCTGTCCTAGAACCTGTGATCTTCCTGCTCCAGCTCCTGAGTCACAGGGATTATAGTCATATACTACCAGCTATGATGCATTTTTGATAACTTTGTGATCTTGCTTTTAGTTAACTAATTCTGTCGTCTTCTTTTTTAAATATCTTTATTTTATTTATTTTTATGTGGTGCTGAGGATCGAACCCAGTGCCTCACGCATGCGAGGCAAGTGCTCTACCACTGAGCCACAATCCCAGCCCTCTGTCTTCTTCTTGTACAATCTGCTGTCAATCATATCCCCTGAGCTGTTAATTTTGGATATTGTGGGAAGGTTTTTATTTCTAAGAGTTCCATTTAGTTCAAAAGTGCTATGTCTTATTTTCTCACATAAAGATAATTTCAAACTGGTTATTTCTTTTTTTGTTTATTTATTTAAACATGGTGAATATAATTATTTAATCTTTGGTGTTTCCAATGAGTGAAGTCTACAGGATTTTCAGCTCATTCATTTTTACAATTACTGTTTTCCTTCTGTGCCTATTTATCTTTGTGCTACTCATTGCTATTGGAAAATTATTAGTGGAAATTTCCCATTGGCCTAAGAAGAATGTGCATTCCACCAGAGAGATTTTGATTTTAAATTTGCTTCTACCAGAGCATATGGGGACAGTATCAGTTAGGGACCACCTTAGCTTTAAGTTCTCTGACCCACCAGACCGGGCCACAACTTCTCAGAGGAGGTTTTATTTATTTATTTATTGCTTTTCTTTCCCCTTTCTTCTTCTTTTTTTTTTTAAATTTATTTTTTAGTCTTTGATGGATACAATGTCTTTATTTTATTTTTATGTGGTGCTGAGGATCGAACCCAGTGCCTCACGCATGCTAGGTGAGCACTCTACCACTGAACCATAACCCCAGCCCTCCCCTTTCTTCTTTGTCCATCCATAAAGTGCTTCTCTACATTACTCTAGAGTTGATTGTTGGGGTAGGTTGTTTGGTTTTTCCCACACCCAGAGAGTAGAGTCTTCGGGATATCAGCTCACTGTATATGTGTTTGGGTAGGTTGGGGAGTCTTCTCCATGATTATTATTCTTGGGCCAGGTGTAGGCTTTGACTGTTTTTTTTTCCCTTTATCCAGTGAAGCTGTCACTAAAACCTAGGTTTTCTAGTATGGACCAATGCCCTCAGGACAAAAAAAACAACCTTAGTGCTCTGATCCTATCATTACTTCTCTGGGTACAGGATTCTCCCAGAATTAGGCTGTCAGTTTTCTACTATCTTGTCAGCTTTCACATTTTAAAAATGATCTTAAGGATATTTTTTTTTAATTTTTTTAGTTATACATGGGCACAGTGTCTTTATTTTGTTTACTTATTTTTATGTGGTGCTGAGGATTGAACCCAGTGCCTCACACATGCAAGGCAAATGCTCTGCCACTGAGCCACAATCTCAACCCCCTTAAGGATATTTTTATCAAGCACCTTTTTGGTAGGAGGATTTGTCTATATAATGTAGTCTGCTATTATTGGAAATAGAACTCATTCTCATTAAAAGACTTACTGGGCATAGACTTTGAGACTTATTTTTTCTCATAATTTTGAAGGTGGTATTTCCCTTTCTTCAGCTTCCATAGGTACTCTTGAGAAGCCAGCTCTTAATCTACCTGCTGTTCCTTTGTGAGCAATTTCTCTTTTCTCCCTAGCTGCATTTAGGTCTTTCTGGATCTTTGGCATTACATAGTTTCTCTTTTTTTTGCTACTGGAGATTAAACTCAGAGCACTTGACCACTGAGCCACATCCCCAGCCCTATTTTGTGTTTTATTTAGAGACAGGGTCTCACTGAGTTGCTTAGTGCCTCACCATTGCTGAGGCTGGCTTTGAACTCGCAATCCTGTCTCAGCCTCCCAAAGTGCTGGGATTACAGGTGCATGTCACTGTGCCCAGCTCATAGTTTCCCTTTGATGAAGATACTGTGCAGGTTTTTAAAGTGTCCTTGCAATTTGTTATGCTTGATGAAGTGTGGATTCATGTCTTTCCTATCACAGAAAAGATCTCAGCCATAATTCTTTTGAGTGTTACATGTCCATTTTTAGCTCAGTTATCTCCTGGAATTCTGATTAGGTACACTTGTCTTCCATATCTCTTTCTCTCTCTCTCTCTCTCTCTCTCTCTTTTTCATTTTTGTGAGACTGGTAATTGAACCCAGGGCCTTACACACGTTAGGCAAGCACTCTCCCACTGAACTACACTCCCCAGGCCTTTTTGTTTTATTTCAGACATGTACCACCTCATCCAGCCACATGTCTTTTTCTTGTTATTTATTCTTTTGTCTCTCTATGATTCTTTCTTGGTATCTTTGTGGACTTATTTTCTGGTTTCCTAATTCTCTCTTCTGTAGATTAATATCTAATCTTCTCTTTAGGGTCAGGTACTATAGTTTTTCATTTCTAAAAGTTCTACTCCATCTCAGGACATATCAGGAAATTTTTGCAAGAAGAAACTGATGTCTTAAAATCCAAAGTGAAATCACTTCAGTGGTGTTAGCAGATTTGAAAGTTCAGTTATATGAAAATTTGGGGAGCAGTAAAAACCTTGAATATAGTGAAAGTTAAACATTTTATAATACTTTAAAAATACGTTTAATAAGGGCTGGGGGTATAGCTCAGTAGTAGAGTGCTTGTCTGGTATATGTAATATCCTGGGTTCAATCTTCAGCACCAAAAAAATAAAATTGCTTAATAAACTTAAATATTGTTTAAAAGAAAAAGTTTTGCTTTGTTCTTTTTTAATCCTACTAGTTATTTTTGAGAGAATTTTATTCATTTCTCATATTTTGATTCTCTTTGTTAATCTAAAAAAAGGAGTCAAATAACCAGAGATTCTCCAAAGAAGAATGACTTTGAGGGGGCGGGGGATAATAGAGTGCTGTAAGGGAATACACATGTAGTAGTAAACCATGGACATATTTGGAGAGATGGAAGTTGGGGTAGGGCTATAGCTCAATGGTGGAACACTAGTAAGGCCCTGGGTTTGTTCCCCATGCACTGCAAAAGCAAAAACAAAACAAAATAAATCAGGAAGTTGAGGCAAAAGAAAGGTTTTGTTTGTGTGCATTGGGTTAGGGAGTTGCAGTGTCTTCCCTTATGCTAGAGATTGAACTCCAGGTGCCTCCTTTATGCTAAGCATGTGCTCTACCCCTGAGCTATACCCTCGAGCTATACCCTCCAGCTACACCCCTAGTATGCTTTTATTCTGGAATATGAGCAAATTCTCAAGGAGAAGGTCTTGAACCTGGAATGTAAACATTTGGCTCTGGGAAAGAAAGATTTTATCACCCTTTGAGTGGGAACAGATGGCTTGTGTGAGTAGGTTCCAGGTCTTCCTTCCTTAGAATGTGAAGAGCAAAGGGCTCTAGAAGAAAAGGAGACATCTTTGTAACTTGCCAGTTTCCTAGCTCAGCACAACAGGGAGACAGAGGGCAAGTGCCCTCTGGGCAGTAAGAGCCTTGGTTCTTGCTTGTAGTCCTTGGATTCCTGCTTTGAGTCTGACCCCTGGGTACTTTCTTTACTTGCTTGCTTTCTCTGGCAGTTATTCAAAAGTAAGCCTTTAACTGCCCATCACCTTCGGATATTTTGCAGGAGGATTTCTAAATTTTATTTCATTATATTGCCAAAAATAGAAGCCTGTTACGTTTTGCGCTAAAATACAGTACAAGTATAGGACTTGGATCTGGGCTTAAGTCTAGGTTTCTTTAAACCTATAAAGGCTGGTTGTGAGCAAATCATTAATCTCTTCTAGTCCCAGTTTACTCATCTGTTGTAGTGTAGACACTGGTAGTACTTCTCTCAAAAGGTTCTGAGAAGCTAGGTGCAGTGGTGCATGCCTGTAATCCCAGCACTTTGGGAAGCTGAGACAGGAAAATCACAAGTTCAAAGCCAGCCTCAGCAATAGCAAGGCGCTAAGCGACTCAGTGAGACCCTGTCTCTAAATAAAACACAAAATAGGCCTTGGGATGTGGCTCAGTGGTCGAGTACCCCTGAGTTCAATCCCCGGTACCAAAAAAAAAAGGTTCTAAGAATCAGGATCAGTCACTCTGAACACCAACCGCAGGGCCTTGCACATAATAAGTCTCAGTGGATGCTGCTCAGAAGCATGATTAGTATTGCTCAAGCACTCGCTGTATGTAGAATTGAACCAGGCACTTTGTTAATAGCAATAATTTCCTCAAACCTTGATGCCTTCCAGGACCACATCCTTGCTGAGCTCTGGTGGCGAAAAGACAAATGCAAGGCCTGAAGAAGCTCACTCTGGGGTGGGCAGGGGAGTGGGAAAATCCTGTGACAGCCATGGCACAGTGTGAGCCCTATTCCAGGAGTGACAGGCACTCCAGTGGATGCAGGGCAGGGGCAGTCGGCATAGAACTCTGTGTGAAGGAAATGATACTTTCTCTGGCCTTTTGCTAAATAAAAGCCAGGAAGTTAAAGGGAAGAGGGTACTTAAGAAGGAGGGGCCTGACAAATAAAAGTGAAATAAGCCAATGTCACTGGATTTGTACAAAAGATAAACACAAGATATAGAGATATAGCCATGGAGGTCTACCATACCCACTCCTCAGCAGGGGAAAGCCCCTCTCCCAGATGTCCAGGGCATCACTATTTGGGGCTTGTTCACAGCACTTCTCAGGGGTCTTTTAGGACATAGGAGTTCATTTTGGAAGGAGTTTTTTTCTCTAAGAATAGCCATTTCTACTACATCCCTTTTAAATGTATTCTGGTTATAGTGTCCAATCACATGAATTAAAGATAAGGGCCTACTGTCCCTTTAAAAGTATAAATTACTGCCAGGCGCAGTGGCTCATGCCTGCAGTCTTAGTGACTCTGGAGGCTGAGGCAGGAGGATCACAGTTCAAGCCCAGCCTTAGCAACTTAGTGAGGCCCTAAGCAACTCAACGAGACTCTGTCTCTAATAAAATCTAAAAAAAGGCTGGGGATGTGGCTCAGTGGTTAAGTGCCCCTGGGTTCAATCCCTGATACCAAAAAGCCCAAATATATATATATATACATATATGTATATTATATATATACATATATGTATTATACGTATATATACATATATGTATTATACGTATATATAATACATATATGTATATATACACACATATATGTATTTATAAATTACTTATTTTTCCTAAATTTAAAAAGTATAGTAGCTCTCCTTTATGCATTGGAGATACATTCCAAGAGCCCCAGTGGATGTCTGAAAACACAGATCGTACTGAACCCTATACATTATTCAAATAGACCTATGATAATTTATGAATTTAATTAAAAATATTTAATTTATAGATTCGGTACACTAAGTGACTAATATCAATAACTAATAAAACACAACAATTATAATGATACACTATAATAAAAATTATTTAAAACTTGTGAATAGTTTATTCTAGAATTTTCTATTTAATATTTTTAGACTCAGTTGACTATAGGTAACTGAAACCACAGAGAGTGAAACCATAAATAAAGGTAGATCACTGTAATACATGTTCACTCTAAAAGATATGAAAGTACAAATGGTGGGGAAAAAATCCTATAAACCCGAACTCAGAAGCAACTTTTTAAAACAAAAAAATTTTTTTTAGTTGTTGATGGACCTTTATTATATTCACTTATTGATGTGCAGTGCTAAGGATCGAACCCAGTGCCTCACATGTGAGGCAAGCGCCTTATCACTGAGTCACAATCCCAGCCCCAGTAGCGACTATTTCTACCATTTTTTTTTTTTTTTTGGTACTGGGAATTGAACTCAGGGGCACTCGACCACTGAGCCACATCCCCAGCCCTATTTTGTGTTTTATGTAGAGACAGGGTCTCACTGAGTTGCTTAGCACCTTGCCATTGCTGAGGCTGGCTTTGAACTCGCGATCCTCCTGTCTCAGCCTCCCTAAGTGCTGGGATTACAGGCTTGCGCCACCACGCCCGGCTCTACCATTTTTTAAAAAATATTTTTTTGCAGCTGGGCACGCTGGCACATACCTGTAATCCCAGTGGCTGGGGAGGCTGAGGCAGGAGGATCTTGAGTTCAAAGCCAGCTTCAGCAACTTAGCAAGGCCCTAAGCAACTCAGTGAGACCCTGTCTCTAAATAAAATACAAAAAAAAGGGCTGGGGATGTGGCTTAGTGGTTGAATGCCCCCTGAATTTAATCCTCAGTACCAAAAAAAAACTTTTGTTGTTGTTGTAGATGGACACAATATTTTCATTTTATTTATTTTATTTTTATGTAGTGTTAAGGATTCAACCCAGTGCCTCACATGTGCTAGGCAAGCACTCTACCACTGAGCTATAACTCCAGCCCCATTTTTAACATCTTGGAAGCAACATTCTGCTTATTTCTTCTGTGAATGTTTTTGTATCCTTCAGATCATACCATAGTATGATTTTAGATTCTACGTTTCTCAGTAACTAAAAACTGTGTGTCAGCATTTTCCTGAATGCCTGATATTCCATTGTACTGACTAATCTTTCTCTGGTTGTTGGATATGCAGCTTGATTCCAGTTTAATATTCTTGAACATTTTAAGGCTCTTTTTTTTTTTTAAAGTTCTAGATAGACACAATACCTTTATTTTATTCATTTATTTTTATGTGGTGCTGAGGATCGAACTCTGTGCCTCACGCATGCTAGGCAAATGCTCTACCACTGAGCTATAACTTCAGCCCCCATGTTAAGGTTCTTGGTTCTTATTGTCATCTTGCTTTTCAGAAAGCAATACCAATTTATGCGTCCCCAGCACAGGTAAAAGTATAGGTCTAGACTCCAATTTGTTTCCTTTCTATTAGTTTATAAAAGAGGTTTTTCTGGAAGTACCAATTGATTGCAGTGATATGAGATCACTTGTGTAGCTATTGGTATAATTGAAAAGTGATCGGAATGCCTTGTTATTTTCATTTTTCAATATGTGTTCATTTCCCTTTTTCTTTAGGGAGAGACCAACAGGATTATAGCCTCCCACACAATGAACAAAAACTCATCTAGGTCACATTGCATTTTTACCATCTACATGGAGGTGGGTGCAGCTCTATGAACAGCTTGGGAGGGGACGTTAGTTCCCCTGGGGACTGTCTGGTCAGAAGCTCCTCCCTATGACTGTCTAACTTCTGTTTGGAATTTTTTATAGGCCCATTCCCGGACCTTATCAGATGAAAAGTACGTTACTTCCAAAATTAACTTGGTGGATCTGGCGGGCTCAGAGAGGCTGGGGAAGTCTGGGGTAAGTGAGGGGAACAAGAGGTTCCTTCTCAATCAAACATGGGACCTGTGTCTGGCACAGTGCCTGTGTATATGGGCTGGCCCTTACTGGGATATAAGTAAGGTCCTGAGCCAGGTGAAGTGCAGCACATGGGCTTGCTGGAGGGACAGAGTTAGCACAGGTAGAATGGCTACTACAGAGGGGTAGTTTGACTTCATGGGATTTTTCTGAACCTTAAATGAAATTATAACCCCTAAATTATTAGCAAGGTGCCCAGCACTCAGTAAGTGCTCAGTGAGTGTCTGCATGAGTATTATATTTCAAGCAAATAATCATATGAGTGTATTAACACAAGTACTCACAAGAGTATTCCACATGAACATACACATACCTGTTTGTGTTTGTGTGAATATTCACAGGGTTACTTGCTTAGCTATCTGTACAAGTATTCCCATGTGCATTTATATTAGTGTGAATCTTTGACTTTTTATATGAGTACTCATGTGAGTGTTCATATTTATGTGAGCATTCACATGAATGTTCTCTTAAGTTCCTAAGTTTTAGTATTACCATTATTAGCCCCAGGAGGAATACAGCCTCACAACATTGAAGGAAGACCCTGGTTCTGGGAAGGAGGTTTTAGCCTGACTGTAAATATGCAGTATCACCCCAAACCAAGAGGGCAGCCATTCTTAATGGGTAGTCTCTCCATTCCCTCTCAAGTAGAACTGCCTTTGCTTTGTAGTCCGAGGGTCGAGTCCTGAAGGAAGCCACCTACATCAACAAGTCACTGTCTTTCCTGGAGCAGGCCATCATTGCCCTTGGGGATCATAAGCGGGACCACATTCCTTTCCGACAGTGCAAGCTCACTCATGCCTTGAAGGACTCCTTAGGTGAGGATGTGATTGGGGCCCAGGGAGGAGGGTCTGTGTCCCAGGGAGGCCAGGGCTGGCACATCTGCCACTGTGGATCTTAGAATTGCTCCCTCACAGGGGCATGAACTTACCCACAGCCCTCTCACCATGACTTCAGGCACATCTGAAAAAGCAGACTCAAACCCTCTTACATCCACGACACTCTATTGCTACTTACTCCTCAGAACCTTTACTTAAGGTTTTGCCTCTGCTGGGAATACCTTCTCTTTCCCCCTTGTTCCTAAACCAGCAGGCAGAATCTTTCATGATCTCGAAGACCCAGGGTGAGGGCCTCACCTATCATGTCCTTCTTCCCCTTGCAGCCTCCTGGGCAGAGCAGTGGGGTCTATGTCTTGTCATCCCCATGGTCCTTAGGCCTTTGTGTTGGGCCTAAAGACACAGTTCTGATCATTAGCTGAGTGATGGCCTGAGTGGAACCCTGGCTCATGCCCTCTATCCTGACCCTGTCCCCTGCCCCTGCCCACTGCTGCCTCTACTGTTCTTTCTTGGCAGCTTTTAGGTACATCTGGTGGCCTCTCTCCCTCCCTCAGCATCATACAGGCTTAGGTTGTCTTATTGGACTCTTAGTTTGGGCTGCTAAAAAAAAAAATACCATAGACTGGGTAACTTAAACAATAAATGTATTTCTCACAGTTCTAGAGGCTGGAAGTCCAAGATCAAGGTGCTGGCCTATTTGATTCCTGATGAAGGTCCTCTTCCTGGCTTACAGATGGCCACCTTCTGGCTACATCCTCACACAGAAAGAGTGTCCTAATCTATAAGAACAATAATCTGGGGCTGGGGTTATGGCGTAGTGGTAGCGTGCTCGTCTAGCACGCATGAGGCACTGGGTTCGACCCTCAGCACCACATAAAATAAAGTGAGGGTATTCTTCCACCTACAACTAAAAAATAAATATTTAAAAAAAAAAAAAGAACAATAATCCCATCATGGTGGCCCCACCTCTTTTAAACCTAATTACCTCCCAAAGGTGCTACCTCCAAATACCGTTACACAGGACACTTGGAGGTGGGACTTTGAGGGTTAGGGCTTCAACATATGAATTTTGTGGGGATACAAACATGCAGTTCATAACAGAACCCCACCAGCCCAAGGAAGTCTTCCTGGCAGAAAATCCACATGATTCATGCCCTTCTGTGTCTTGCTTTCTGCAGGGGGAAACTGCAATATGGTCCTTGTGACAAACATCTATGGAGAAGCCGCCCAGTTAGAAGAAACGGTACGTAAAGTCAGCCAGTGCAACCAGACTGGAGTTCCCTCCTCAGGGATACCAGAACTGGGTAAGACTGGCTCCTGACTGGCTCAACTGGCACACTAGCCATAGTCATTATCAAGGATCCCAGGGATGAGTCTGAGCCAAAAGTGCTGTGAGGGGCCCAGGCCAGGATCCAAACACCAAGCACCGAGCTGTGTTGAGGAAGAGGACAAGGTGGGAGACAGGCTGGGCAGGAGGGTTTATCAAAGGAAGGAAGACTGAAGCCAGCTTTGCGGAGGCAAGGAACATACCTCCTAGAAGGCTGTTCCTCTGAATTGAGATTAAGAAGGACAGTTGATTGCTCTTTATGATCACACATATTTAAACATCTTGAAAACACTACAGGGTCCCAGGCTATACTTCTAAGGCTGGTATGAGTAGATAGGTATTAATACTTGCCAAGTATTAAGCAGGGATCAGTTTGGTAGAGATGATTCATATCACTGTGGCTTTGGGCTTCAGAGTTCCCAACCCAAGAAGAAAGAAACCATGGCCCTAAGTAATGCAAAAGGCCAAGATGAAGGATCCCTTCAGAGGACTCCAGAGAGGAAAGAAGAAGGGGGACTTTTCCTAAAGCGGAGCTGGCTGGGGTTGAAGGATTGGTGATAGGATGAGCAGAGGCATTCCTGGCAGAGTTAACAGTGGGACGGAAGGTATGACCCATGCCAGGAACTGGTTTCTGCAGAGGAGGGCTCAGGAAAGAGAGGAAGAAAATTTGCAAGACTGGATGGGTCCTGGTGGCCAGACTGAGCACTTGGCTGTTTTCCTGTAGGTGGCTGGAGCTACCACAGGGTTTGAGTAAGGAAGGGCTGTGGCCACAGGTGTGACTCAGGAAAATTAACCCAGTAGCATGACACAGGTGACCGGGGCAAGAGAGAGGCTCTTGAGAACCAGGGTCTAGAATAAGGGTCTAACACAGCAACTCAGGTGAGTTTACACAGCTAGATCTCTCCAGTCTGGGGTTCCTCCTCTCCTCTGAAGAGTCTCTCATCATAAATAAGACAGGTATGGAACGCCATTACTAGATATTTTATTTTACAAGTGTGGATATTTAGATGGATGCTATGGCTCACACCTGTAATTCTGATGACTAAGGAGGCTGAGACAGGAAGATCACAAGTTCAAGGCCAGCCTGGGCAACTTAGTAAGATCCTGTCTCAAAATAAAAATGACTAAGCTAGAGGATGTAGCTCAGTGGTAGAGCACCCCTGGCTTCAATCCTTAGTACAGGGGGGAAGAAAATGTGGATGCTTAAGGTAACCTTTTCATTTAGGTGAAATAGGACTCTATGAGGGAATACATACCTGCAGGGCCTCCAAGCTTTGTTCATTAGGGACTGTCCCAGCTTCCAGGGGGAGTACACCTGCCATGAATCCAGTGCCCTGGGACTTGGGAGGCTGGGGAAAGGAGCTCTAGCTGACGTGCTGGTAGCATCCCCAGAGGAAGCTGCAGGAACCTCTTGGTCTCATAACAAAGCATGGTGTAACCCCAAGAGGAGTCATAAGAAATGGGTCCCCTGGTTGCCTCATTAAGAATGATGCCCTAGGGGCTGGGATTGTGGCTCAGTGGTAGAGTGCTTGCCTGGCATGCGTGAGGCACTGGGTTCGATCCTCAGCACCACATAAAAATAAATAAAGATATTGTGTCCATCTACAACTAAAAAAAAAGAAAAGAAAGATGCCCTCTGGGTTGGGTTTGTGGCTCAGTGGTAGAGCCTGGCCATGCAATGAAACCTGGGCTCCATCCCCAGCACCCCACATACACACTCATGCACATGCCCTCTAAGACAGTGGAAGTCCTCTTTTCCCCCTCATCCCACCTGCTGAGATGGTCACAGCACAGGAAGCAACTCTCCTGGTACCTGCAGGGCCTCATGCCCCACCAGTAGGGTCTCTATCCAGGAAAGCCCACAGACCCAAAGGAGGGCCTCAAGTGTTTGGGACAAAAATACAAGGGGTATGGAAACTAATAATTCTCTTCTACAGATGATTTAAAACTGTAAAATGTTCCTGGCATGGATTTTGTTACCTTGGGCAGTGACTGTGTGTGTGTGTGTGTGTGTGTGTGTGTGTGTGTGTGTGTGTAACCACAGTAATGGAGTGGTGACCACACTTGGCTTCTATGCTTGGAGTAGGAGGGTCTGAATTGGCCCTCCACAGAAGCAACAGCACCTGTCACAGTATGGACTTCTGAGGGCTGGCAGCGGGCTCGCTCTGTACAGAGCACATTGTACACTTCCTCACTGAGCCTCCCAGGGATCCCACAAGGCAAGGTTCCCTTCACTTTACAGGGAAGTGGGCAGAGCTATCCAAGGTCACACAAGTGGTGAGTGGCAGAGTTCTTAACCACCAAACCAGACAGCCAGGGAGGAACCCTTTCAGTTCTTCCTTGAGGGTCCACTGAAGGGGAACCCATCCCCTTTCCAAACCTTCCTCATTTCAGGGCCCCTTGGGGTGACAGTCAGCCTAGCATGGTATAAGGCTGGAATCTCTGTGCCTGCTTCCTGATGCTGCTGTCTGCTCCTTTTTGCCAGAAAGAAGCACTCTAGCCCTCATCTAACATCGTGCAATGGGGCATAGCATCTGGGCCATTTCCCAAATGCCTGCTCACATGGCCACCTCCTAAGCCTCCTGTCAAAATTACTCCTGGCTGATTGCCCCTCCAGAGGGATTCTGGTGGAACCCAGTGGGCTTAGTAGGCATGTGGAGCAGGTTTCTATTCAGTGTTCGCCTTTCCCAGTGGTCTCCTTTTGTCCATTTTACAAATATCTCTACCCACCATTGTCCAAAGAGAGGCCAACCAGTACACACGCACACACAGTTAAAGTCTGCTGAGTTGGATTTTTGGCTTCACCATTAAGTAGCATCCCCATAGTATACAAAATGAGGAGCAGGCTGCAGTGTGCTCTCTGTCAACTTCCCGCTCTCTCTGTTATACTCCCTACCTAAGTGAGGACCCTTTTTATTTTATTTTGTTTTATTCTGGTAACCAGGGATTGAACCTAGAGATGCTTAACCACTGAGCCACATCCCCAGCCCTTTTTTATATTTTATTTTGAGACAAGGTCTTGCTGAGTTGCTAAGTACCTTGATAATCTGCTGAGGCTGGCTTTGAACTCGAGATCCTCCTGCCTTAGCCTCCTGAGTTGCTGAGATTAGAGTTGTGCGCCACTGTCCCCAGCTGACCCTTTTTATTTTTTATCTTATTTTTTTTTCTTTAAATATTTATTTTTTAGTTGTGGGTGGACAGAATATCTTTATTTTATTTTTATGTGGTGCTGAGGATCGAACCCAGTGCCTCATGCGTGCTAGGCAAGCACGCTGCCACTGAGCCATAACCCCAGCCCCTTTTATCTTATTTTTTGATACTGGTGATTGAACCCAGGGCTTGGTACACGCTAAGCAGGCACTCTCCCACTGACCCCGAGTCCTACCCCTCAACTACCCTTTCAGCCAAGGTCTCCTGAGGGAAGGGAACCAACACCCATTGATAAGGTAACCTGAAGAAACAGAAGAGGGCAGCCAGGGTCTCTGAGAAGGCAGCATTCTTGGGGTCTCACTTGAGTGGGAAGCCATCTGACATCCATCTGTTGGTCTGTTTTTCAGTTATCCTCACTGCGATTTGCCAGCAGGATGAAGCTGGTCACCACTGAGCCTGCCATCAATGAAAAGTATGATGCTGAGGTACTAAGGGGCTTGTAGGCACTTCCCACTATGGGAAGATGTGCATGGGTTTGCTCCCTGTGGGTTTGCCTCTGTGTATGAATCTTTGGCTGAGGCAAGAAACCACACAGGCTTTTAACCATAAAATGCAAATTAAAATGTTAAGACCTCACACTAGCAAAAATTGGAATTTTTCTGGTAAGGCAAAATGATTTTTTCTTTGCCCATTTCTAGTCAGAGTAAATTTATGCAATCATTTTGGGGAGGATTTTGGAAACATCTGGTAAAGTAAAAATACATTCACTGATAATTTGGCTTTCCTTTATTTAAGATGTTTGTAGAATCATAGTTGCTGGAGGCAGGGGCCCTAAGCTCATGACAAACCACTTAAATTTTCCAGATTCTAAATCCTGAAAGAAAATGACAGTTCAGGCCAGGCGCACGGTGGTGCATGCCTGTAATCCCAGTGGCTCGGGAGGCTGAGACACGAGGGTTGTGAGTTCAAAGCCAGTCTCAGCAAGGGCAAGGCGCTAAGCAGCCTATCTCTAAATAAAATACAAAAGAGAGCTGGGTATGTGCCTCAGTGGTCAAGTCCCCTGAGTTCAATCCCTAGTGCCCCCCCAAAAAAAAAAGAAAAAAGAAAATGACAGTCCTGTGGTGCTATGGAACTAACTCATGATTTGGAGGTGGGAAGGGCGTAGAGGTTAAAGCAGTGGTTCTCAAACTTGCCTAGCCATCAGAAACACCTGGCTGGCTTGCTGAACTGTGGATTCTGGATCCATTCCCAGAGTTTCTGATTTAGTCTGTCTCGGGTGGGGCCTGAGGATTTGCATTTCTAGTAAGTTCCCAAATGATGAAGCTTTTGTTGCTGCTGTTCTGGGGGCCATGCTTTGAGAACCACTGGTATAATAGTTAAGAACTAGGCCCTTAGGCTGGACTGTCTTGGGTTCAGTAACCTGATCTTTCATTTATTCACTGTGTAGCCTTGGCAAAATACCCTGTTAAGCTTCAGTTTCTTCATTTGCAAATTGGAGAAATAATAGAATTCTACTCTCAAAAGAGATCTTGTGAAGTATCAGTAAATGTGTACAAACTTCTTAGCACAATGTTGTCATGGAGTAGATGTTCAATAAATGTTAGCTAGCACTCTTCTGTCTACAGAGTAGCAATGTCACTTCTAATATATAGTATAGAGACATTCCTGAGAATGATGCTCATAGTGCTTATTGTTATAGTGAAAGGTCAGAAACACCATTAGTACCCTTTCTTTTTTCTGTTTTCTCTTCTTTTCTCTTCTTTTTTTGTACCAGGGATTGAACCCAGGGGTGCTTTAACTACTGTAACTACTGAGCCATATCCCCATCTCTCTTTTTATTTTTTATTTAGAGACAGGTCTCACTAAGTTGCTTAGGGCTTCACTAAGTTGCTGAGGCTATCCTTAAGCTTGTGATCCTCCTGCCTCAGCCTCCTGATTCACTGGGATTATAGGAGTACACCACCACACCCAGCAATCAGTACCCTTTCACAAGAGAGGAACCCAAATGTTATAGAATGAGGGAGCCAGAGCTAGAGCTACCAGCATGGGTAAACATCACATGAGAAAACAACTTGAGCATTAAAGTGGATCAAATGTCAACATCTCTTATTTACACTAAGTATAAATACACACAGAATGATGTCAGTTTTTTTAAAAATTTTTTTTTCGTTGTAGATGGATGTAATATCTTTATTTATTTTTATGTGGTGCTGAGGATCGAACCCAGTGACTCACACATGCGAGGCAAGCGCTCTACCACTGAGCTACAGCCCCAGCCCATGATGTCAGTTTTTAATGGATATATGTGTACAGCAAAAGAGAATATGCACGGGAGTGAAAAGACCACCTGAGGCCAGAGGTTCCCACTGGGTTGGTAGAGGAGTGGACATGGAGTAAGGTACACAGGGGCTTCACGTTTATCGGAAATTTTTTTTTCCAAATGGATCCTCTGAATACATTTATTATGACACTTTAAAGCTTAAGCCAAGGAAAGCATTTTTCATGAAACAGTACTAAGATTTTGATATTCATTTATCTAATTTTAGCAAACCATTAAACTCAAAACTTTTTCAAAAATTCACAGACGTGTTTGCATTTTAAAGATGAAGTTTCAAAACATTAAGTGTCTATATTGCAACATTTTTCCTTTTCTGATTTAAAAAATAACATGCTCTTTTAATGAAGAAAATAATGACCATCTATGATAATAAAAAAGGACAGCAGCACTTCCAGTCATTCCCAGTAAAGGTGATGGCATTTTCCTAGTTATGCTAAAGCAGTGCCTGTTGCTGTCCTCAGAGCTAGAGTGAGAAGACACTCTGAGCCCTGAGGCCACAGGGCTCTGTCATTCCTGCTGCAGAGCTGGCCTGGGGGAAGGGCTGGCAGCTGAGGCGCCTGCAGAGGCTGTTGGTACTTGTCCTCCATCTCCCCTCCACACATCCCCATGAACCCAGTAGAGCCCACTCCCAACCCACACTTCGCTCTTGTGATTTCTAGGGTTTTGTTTTTTATTTTTTATATTTTGCTTAACATGGCTTCTTTTTTATTTATTCTGATTTCATATACATGACAGCAGAATGCATTTTGATTCATTGTACACAAATGGAGCACAACTTTTCATTTCTCTGGTGGTACACGATGTAGAGTCACATCATATGTGCATTCATACATGTACCTAGGGCAATGATGTCCATCTCATTCCACCATCTTTCCTGCCCCCACATCCCCTCCTCCCTCTCCCTTCCCTTTGACCAATCAAAGTTCCTCCATTCTTCCCACGCCACCCCCCATTATTGATCAGCATCCACTTATCAGAGAGAACATTCAGCCTTTGGTTTTTGGGGATTGGCTTACTTCACTTAGCATGATATTCTCCGACTTCATCCATTTGCCTGCAAATGCCATAATTTTATTCTCTTTTAATTCTGAGTAATATTACATTATGTATATGTACCACAGTTTCTTTATCCATTCATGTGTTGAAGGGCATCTAGGTTGGTTCTACAGTTTAGCTATTGTTAATTGTGCAGCTATAAACATTGAAGTGGCTGCGTCACTGTAGTATGCTGAGTTTTTATATATATATATATATTTTTAGTTGTAGATGGACATAATATCTTTATTTTATTTATTTATTTTTATGTGGTGCTGAGGATCAAACCCAGTGCCTCACGCATGCAAGGCAAGCACTCTACTGCTGAGCCACAACCCCAGCCCTAGTAAGCTGTTCTTAAGTCCTTTGGGTATAGACCTAGGAGTGGGGTAGCTGGGTCAAATGGTGGTTCCATACCAAGTTTTCTAAGGAATCTCCATATTTCTTTTCAGATTGGTTGCACCAATTTGCAGTCCCACCAGCCAGCAATGTGTGAGTGTGCCTTTTCCCCCACATCCTCACCAAAACTTATTGTTGCTTGTATTCTTGATCACTGCCATTCTTACTGGCATGAGATGAAATCTTAGAGTAATTTCGATTTGCATTTTTCTAATTACTAGAGATGTTGAACATTTTTTCATATATTTGTTGATTGATTGTACATCTTCTTCTGAGAAGTGTCTGTTCAGCTCCTCAGCTCATTTATTGATTGGGTTGTTTGTTTTTTTGGTGTTAAGTTTTTTGAGTTCTTTGTATATCCTGGAGATTAGTGCTCTATCTAATGTGCGTGTGGCAAAAATGTGCTCCCAAAATGTAGACTCTTTCTTCATCTCATTGATTTTTTAAAATTTATTTATTTTTTGCTGAGAAGCAGCTTTTTAGTTTGCATCCATCCCATTTATTGATTCTTGATTTTTTTCTTGTGCTTTATTTATTAACTTCCTTAAAAAAAAACTGAAGCCTTTGTGGCACCATGTTGTCAAAGTTAGATTTTGGGATCACCACCCAGGTTTCACTGGCATTCTTTTCTGTAGTCTTGAAGTTTTTCCCATTTCTTGGCTCAGGACTTTCACATAACCACATGTGAACATGGCTGGGTGGATGTTGTACCTCACACCAAGGTCCTTCATGTAACATTCATGTGATTTCTGTTCTGAAATCTGCCAAGTCTCTGTGCCATCTAATGCAAATATGTTATCTTTCTGATAAACATTTTTCTTTGTAAACAGGAGTTCTAGATAAAGACATGAAAACTTATTTGGTTGCCACCTTTCTTGGACTGCAGCCAGTATTTGTAGGTATTTGTAGCACCGTTTGAGTATCGTGCCTGTTTTCCAGGGGATGAATAGTTTCTGCAGAATTTCCTTGGCTGGTGGGGCTGGCTCTGAGTTGGGGGACTGGGTTCCTAATCTACTTCTGCCTCCAGCTTTCTGTGGTAAGCTGCCCAGACTCTCTGAGCCTCAGAATCTTCTTCTGTGAACACGGAGGTTATACTGATGATATCTGGTGACCCTACTATTCTGTCAGTCTGTGAATCTCTGAGGTGGTGTAAAGGGCTGTGAGCTTCAGGCATAAACAGACAGCAGAGATAGGCTCAGTGTCTCTGCCAAGAGAAAAAAACACCCTTAGGTTTCAGTGTAATCAAAATGGAGAAAGTGCCTGAGCTGAAAGTTACCCAGCAGCCTGGTACAGGATTGAAGTAGAACTCTGAATTATCCTCATTACATTTGAGATGGAAATGCCTGGGCGTCAGGAAACTTATGTGAATTTGTGCCATTTCCAAGGCATTTTGCTATCCAAAAAATTCTCCTGGTTTAATAAAGGAGTCGGTCAGCCAGGAAGTATTGCTAGACCCTGATCTGTGGGGTCTGTTGTTCCATTCCTGTTTCCAGGCAGTAGAAGAGGCCATTGTGCCTATTAGGCCTTAGGAGAAACATCTCCTGTGTTTTCAGTGTGAGTTGGAGGCTGGTGCCTCATGGGAACAGATGGTTTATTTCCCCACATCATCCTCTGATTGACCCAAGGTCTAAGCCTGGCTCCTCTGTTCCACACTGAACAGTTATCCAGCTAGAGATCCCAACAGCTCAGCCAGACTTTCCCTAGCTAGGGTATGGTGCATTTTCAAGAGCTTCAAGGAGGACATGGGTATAGTTGGGACTGGCCACCAAGCCTCTCCTCTTGACCACACTAGAAATCTATGCCTGAAAGAGATCTACATGGGACTTCCTAAGAGACTGAGCCAAAGTTTGGACTCAGCCGGGCGCGGTGGCTCAAGCCTGTAATCCCAGCACTTAGGGAGGCTGAGACAGGAGAATCACGAGTTCAAAGCCAGCCTCAGCAATGACGAGGTGCTAAGCAACTCAGTGAGACCCTGTCTTTACATAAAACAAAATAGGGCTGGGGATGTGGCTCAGTGGTCAAGTGCCCTTGAGTTCAATCCCCAGTACCAAAAAAACAAAGTTTGGACTCTGATCAGGTACCTTGAGTCCCAGGCTTTGTGCCTGAATTGCCACAGAGCCACCTCAGTGCCATATGTCTGTTGCCCCTTGCTAGGTGAGGGTACAATGACTAGTGGGCCTCAGTACCCAGGTGACCTGGTTGGATGAGGACTGGAATATAGCTTTTGTATTGAGAAAACCAATGGAGCTGTGAACTGGTCACTAGTCCCAGGATCCAGGTGTCAGGGGCTCCCTCCAGTGGCCATTTTGTGATAACAAAAGAAAACCTTGTTCACAGTGAAGGTTCTTAACATCTTTTATGAAAGACATTCAGGTAGTATCTATCAAATGATGTAAATGACTTAACAATTCTGCCTCTTGTGTCATTTTTCCACTTGAACTAAATCTATGAATGGAGTCTTTACTATGTGCCAGGTACTCTGAAGCACTTGAGATACATAGCTGCATGAACCAAAATACCAATCTCTGTCTGAGCTTACTGTGTTAGTCAGCTTTCCATCAATCTAAGAAAATACCTGAGCTGGGTGTGATGTTGCACACCTGCTAATACCAGCAACTTAGGAGACTGAGGCAAGAGGATGGCAAGTTTGAGGGCAGCCTCAGCAACTTAGCGAGGACCTAAGCAACTTGGCAAAATTCATTCTCAAAGTAAAACAAAAAAGTTCTGAGGATGTAGCTCAGCAATAGAGCACCCCTGGGTTCACTTCTCCAGTACCAAAAATAGAAAAAGAATGAAAGAAAATACCTGAGATAATAAAAAAAGAAATAAAGTTTATTTTGGTTCACACTTGTAGAGGTTCCCATCCAGGGTCTATTAGCTCCATTGCTTTGAGCCTGGGGTGAAGCAGCACATTAAGGTGGGAGGGGCATGAGGGAGCAAAACCACTCACCTCATGGCCAGGAAGCAGGAGAGAAGGAGGAAGGGGCCAGGGTCCTCATATCCCCTCCAAGGGCAAGCTCTCAGTGACCTGAAGACCTCCTTCTAGGGCCTACCTCTTAAAGGTTCCACCATTTCCCAATAGCACCACCTTGGAAATCAAGCCTTTAACACATGGGCCTTTGGGGATATTTAAGATCCAAACCATAGCACTCAGAGTCCACTGGGAGTAGAAGAGATAGATAATAATAAGCACAATAAACAGGTAAGTTCTAGGACTGGAGAGTGGTGCTCAGTAGTAGAGCACCTGCTTAGCATGTGTAAGACCCTGGATCTGATTCCCAGCATCAAATAAAAAATAGAGCTTCATTGTCCAATGCAGTAACTGCTACTCATATGTGGTATTGATTAAAGTTGAGAAATTCACTTCCTCAGTTACATTAGCCACGTTTCAAGTATCTAACATGGCTACCATAATAGACAACACAGAGAACATTTTCATCATTACCAAAGGTTCTATTAGACAGCCCTGGTTAGAGTATGTTGGAAGGTAATATGCGCTATGAAAATACAGTGAGATTTTTTTTAGAGTAAAATTTTTAAAAAGAATTTGTGGAGGTGGGTAGGGGGCTGCAATTTTAAATAAGTTGACTTTGGTGCATCTAATTTAGAAGCTTTTGAAGAAGGATTTTAAGGAAGTTTGGGAGTGAACCATGGAAATACATGAGAGAAAAGCATCCTCAGGCAGAGGGGCAGGCAGGCACAGGCAAGAGTACACTAATTTGGTGGGAGTAGAGTGGGCCAGAGGAAAGAGGTAATGGGGGCAGATCACACAGAGCTGCATAGATCACTGTTATCCTACAGAAATCTATAAGGACACGGAGATATTAGCACAAAGACATTCTCATGGCATTGTTTAAAGCAGCAAAAAATTAGAAGTGACAGAAGTGATCATTATTGGGGAATGATAACAGGTTCGTGCAGTGGTTGACAAGGTTAAGAGTGATGACTATGCATAGCAACCATCCTGGAGCCCACAGGCTGCAGTGAAAGGGCTGTTATCTTGGGTGACTGGGAAAAGCCTGGGGCCCTGGGGAGTTAGGGTTTGAAGTGGGACTGTGGCCTATGTTCTCTGTTCTCAATTTACTCTGTTGGAAGAGTCAAAGGCAAGGGGGGTGCTAAAGCCTCTCAAACCCTAACTTATCCTGGTTGGGGAAGGGTCACCAGCAGGGAGAGAATGGCCTAGAAACTAAGCACAAACCCTGTGGATTACCAGGATGTCTGGGCACAGAATGAGGTATTGTGTGGAAGAGGGAGGGTGGCTTCACTGATGATCTCCCCTTCTCCCTTTATGTTTCCCTGGCAGCGAATGGTCAAGAACCTGGAGAAGGAGCTGGTATTGCTCAAGCAGGAACTAGCCATCCATGACAGCCTGGTAAGGGGCTTCAGGCAAAGGATACTAGATTGCCTGGGGCCAGGGGCAGGCAGCATATGGGTCAAGCTCAGAGGAGGTGGGATAGATTGGGTGGAGGAGAAGGGGCAGCAGTAGGGGCCATGAGGGAGGGGGTAGGGTGAGGTCCTGCCTGAGCTGATGTTCATGGTCCTGAGAGTCTTCAAAGCAGAGGCAACTTCTCCCACTTTGTGGTCTACTGAGATTTAGCCAGTACAACCTTCTAGTCTGGAACATCAGGCCTTAAGTCCAGTGGCCTTTCCTTCCCTCCCCCAACCCATTATCTTTCTCTGTCCCAAGCATCTGGTCCTCTCTGCAAGAACCAGATGGTGAAGCAAATAGGCCAGCTTAGGCATCCAGGGCCTAAGCCCAGGCTCCTAGATTGGCTCAGAATGACCCCTGCTGCTCCTGCTTGGGCTCAGATCTTTTTTTAAAAAAATTATTTATTCTAATTAAGTATACATGATAGCAGAATGCATTTTGATTCATTGTACACAAATGGAGCACAACTTTTCATTTCTCTGGTTGTACATGTTTCATTTCTCTGGTTGTAGAGTCACACCATATATGCAGTCATACATGTACCTAGGGCATTGATGTCCATCTCATTCCACCATCTTTCCTGCCCCCATGTCCCCTCTCCTTCTTTCTCTCCACTTTGACCAAAGTTCCTCCATTCTTCCCATGCCCCCTCCATTACGGATCAGCATCCACTTATCAGAGAGAACATTCAGCCTTTGGTTTTTGGGACTGGTTTTCTTTGCTTAGCATGATATTCTCCAACTCCATCCATTTACCTGCAAATGTTGGGCTCAGATCGTAATTGCTTATCTACCACATGTTTTTCATCCTCCTTCAAGGCCAACCGCACCCTCGTGACCTATGACCCCATGGATGAAATCCAGATTGCTGAGATCAACTCCCAGGTCCGGAGGTACCTGGAAGGGACACTGGATGAGATTGATGTAAGGAGCTCCTTTGCAGAACCACCATGCTCAGTTGGCTTGGGCCTCCCTGTCGTGGGCACACCTGCTGTGTGCTCTGCTAGCTTTGGAACTTCACATTAAGTGGATGTAGTAGGCTGGGGAGGTTGTGCTGGACTCCTTCAACCCACCATAGCCTCAGCTTCGGTATTGAGGATCATAAGACTGTGGGGCTCCACAGAATAGCCAGTCCTCTTGAACACACAATGCATGGGAGGTAGTCTGTCTCAGGGGTGCAAGCATGGGCCCAGGAGCCAGGCTGCCTGGTTGGAATTCCAGCTCAGCTGTCTCCTGCCTGAATGACTGTCAGGTACTTCAGTGGCCCCATATGTAGAGTAGAGAGGGAAAATGAGCTGTGATTAACTGAGCTGTTGCCCCTCAGGTGCTTGCCAGTGCCCGGTGAAATGAAACTGATAAAGCATGGCGGTTAGATTGGTTATCTACAAGGAAGATTCCCAGGGCCCATGTTGGAGTGGGCCAAGGAGGAGAAACAGCAGATACACAAGGAAGGGCTCTCAGGGGGAAAACATATCCTGTTCTTAAAGTGCAGGCCATCAAACCCTCACCAGGGAGCTACATGGGCCCCCATCTTCCCCTGTTCCCCAGCTGTTAGTGTGGGCAGCTTGCAAGAGGCAAGCCTGAGACATCTTAGGATTGGGCTGTAATGGCTTTCTCAGCAGGGCCATTCTTGTATTTTTTGGTTTGTTTTGCTTTGTTTTGGTATTGGGGATTGAACCCAGGGACACTTTACCACACTGAGCTATATCCCCAGCCCTTTTTTATTTTTATCTTGAGACAGAGTCTCACTAAGTTGCTAAGGCTGACCTCAACTCTGAGATCCTCCTGCCTCAGCCTCCTAATACGCTGAGATTACAGATGTGCACCACTATTCCTGGCAGGGACATTCTCAAACTAACCCTTGATCAGAGGTAATGCCATAAGCTTTAGGGTCAGG
The DNA here is from genome assembly GCA_028644305.1 of Xerus rutilus. Lineage (NCBI taxonomy): Eukaryota > Metazoa > Chordata > Mammalia > Rodentia > Sciuridae > Xerus > Xerus rutilus. Next base: position 13,790,089 of record CM053413.1, read on the forward strand.
AGGGAAGCTTGTGACCTTTGTCCAACCACAGATGTGAGTCTGTGCCCATTCCTAAGGGTTTGTTAATGGGGTCCATCTGAAGATGGCTGAACCTTTTGGAAACAGGAGAGAGATGATTAAATTTTATTAAAATTTCTTTCTTAGTATTATCAAGAACCAGAGATCTTTGCTTACATTTTTTAAATATATTTTTTTAAGTTGTCAGTGGACTTTATTTGTTTATATGTGGTGCTGAGAATCGAACCCAATGCCTCACACATGCCAGGCAAGTGCTGTACCACTGAGCCACAACCCCAGCCCTCTGCTTAGATTTTATAGAGATTTTCACTTAGAAAAATTGGTTTTTATAGATTCAACAAATACTCAGTTTTAAAGCTGTTAATCAGGTATTTCTCTGATCTTGAGGTGGGCTTGACTACCACTTTGCTGAGAGGCTGTTTGCAGATGTCCCATTCTCAAAACATGATGGTCTGGAGTCAGCAAAAGGATCCTGATTTCTCTGCTAACATAGCCACAGCTTAATCCCTTGGTGCCCATGGTCTAATCTCTTTGTTATTCACTTCCCTCCAGATAATCAACCTCAGACAGATCCAGGAGGTGTTCAACCAGTTCCGGGTGGTTCTGAGGTGAGGGACTCCCTTATAGCCTCTCCTCACTCCAATTTTGGGCTACCATTTTCATTTCCCGTGGTCTGGGAACTTGCCTCCAAAAACATCCCCTTCTCCTATGTAAGGAGCCAGAACAGTGTTTGGGTGTGCCCAGGTCCCAGGTGGATGTTTACTGAGTTCATTAATTAGACAGGAAGTCTTGTGGAGTGTCAGCCCTGAATGTGCCCAAATCAGGGCATCATGAATCTTCTTCACCCCCAACCTCAGGAGGCATTTATAGTTTATTTGAGTACTGGTATTCCCACAGCCTGAGCAGCTCATACTGGCTGATGTCACAGAAGCTGGTCACATGATTCTGAGGGGCCTGTTGAGGACAGAACCTGACAACCTATGTGTGAGCATGATCCCCAGTCAGGCTTAATACCTTTATTAAGTGTCATCTTGGAGCAGATGCACTTGGCATGAAGGATAGCCTGTTCAGGTTTCGGGGCTGGAGAATGGCTGTGTGTATTGTGGAGGGAAGATAGGCCCTTTTGTCTGCTTTGCCTTCTGGCTCATGATGATAGGAGTTACCCTTATCACGTACATGGGACCTCATCCAAACAACCTCTAATCCCAGTACTTGGTTCATGCCTGAGCTTATTCAGCATGACCACTGGTACAAAGTATTCTCTCACTTTCTCTCCCAAGCCAACAGGAACAGGAAGTGGAGGCAGCCTTACGCAGGAAGTACACTCTTATAGACAAGAATGACTTTGCAACCATTTCTGCTGTCCAGAAGGTAAGCACAGTTACCTCTTGCTGACAGCGCTTACCTCCAACTTTCCATCCTTGGTCAGACCTTTATAGAACAGCAGGTATCATGTGTTAACCCAGAGATAGCATTGCCACAGGGAAAGGTAACACCAGAATATGCAAGAATAAACCACTTTTGCATTGAAAATGACTTCTATAAATTGTAGACATGGCTAATAGTAAACAAGACCAATTCCTGGAATTAGGTTGGCAATAGGTGTTAAGATCCTCAGGAATGAGGTAGGCATGATGGCACACACCTGTAATCACAGTGACTCAGGAGGCTGAGGCAGATGGATTGCAAATTTGAGACTAGCCTTAGCAACCTAGTGAAACCTAGTAAAATTTTATTTTATCAAATAAAATAAAATTGAAAAAAGACTGGAAATGTAGCTCAGTGTTAAAAGTATCCCTGGGTTCAATTCCTAGTACCACAAAAAAATTAAAAGATCCTCAGAGATGGTTTTGTCAGGGCCTTGATAAGGAAAATGAACATTCACTAAGGTGATCAGGAACAGCCCTGCTGAGGACAGCCTGGCATCAGCAGCAGCCAAGTCTTGGTGCATGGGGTGAACATACCCACTCAAAACCTTGGGCCATATACACTTGTGTCCCTGAGGGGCCTAAACCCTCACTCTAACCCAGACCCTTTGGTGGACCTCTCTGTTCAGGCAGGGCTCATGGATGTTAATGGCCACCTAGTAGGTGAGCCTGATGGACAAGGCTTTGGACTTGGAGTTGCCCCTTTCTCTACCAAACCTGGGAAGAAATCCAAGTCCAAGAAGACGGTCAAAGATCAGCCCAGGTGAGTGCACTTCCTGCTCTGCTTGCTTAGTTAGCACCTGGCCTCCTTAATGGATAAAAGCTGTTTCCTTCCCTACTGTGGTGTCTCAGCTACTGGATAGTCACAGTGGATATCATTGCTGCCAATGCTAGCAAATCCTTGGGGCTCAGGTTGGGACCAGTTTGGAACCAACCATAATACAAGTGTCACCTCTAATCTTCACAGCAATCCTGTGAGGTAAAAGTTAATGTCTATTTTATTAATGAGGAAACTGGGGCTCAAGAGGGGAATTCACTTCCCAAAATCATACCACTGCTGAGTAATAAAGTTTGGGAAAAGATTCCAGCCAATACAGAGCCCATGCACTCTGGTATTTCCTGTGGTACCCCCATCACCACTTCAACAGACTGCTTCCACTGACTGACACTCAGTCACTTAAGTCTTCACTTCACCTTTTGGGCAAGGCTCATTTGTACGTACAAGGTAGGTCTAGGTCCACTTAATGGACTGTGTCCAGGCTGGGCTTTGTAGCAGGAGACAGGCATGCAGACTTCAGAGTTGGTGCCTGGGCTCACCTCCTTCTTAGAACATAGGAATCACCTTGAGTAAGAGGCAAGAGAACCAATCTATGTCTGTTTCCTCATCCTTAAAATGAGAATAACAACAACAATAATAATATCAAAGTCATTGAGGGCATTGTGAAGATAAGTGAATGAAAACAATCCCTGCACATGGGCCAATGTGGATTGTAGAAAAATTTCACATGTAGGATAGGAGTCATGTAGCAGAGGATGCCAATAACCTTGGCTACCACCTGCCCCTTCAGGAGGGGCAGTCATGTCCTAGCCTTCTCTGTTTAGTAACTGGTGCAATAACATGCATTAAGACTGGTCTCTTGAGCTACGCTTGTTATAAGAAGAGAAGGAAATGATGGTGTGAGCCATGGATGTGTTCCTGTCAGCTAAGTCCTGCTCAGTTGTGCTGCTCCTGAAGGGAAGACACATGAAGTGCCATCACTTGGAGAGGGGAGCACAGACTAAGGACTGATCAGAGCCACAGGGCAGACCTGTCCTGATTTGCCATTGGTCCACAGACAAGCCTGACCTGGGTGGGGCTCTGCCATCCCGGGAACACCTAAGTGATTAATACCTCAGAAGCCATTAGTGGTTTCTGAGAGCCCACAGTCCACCCCATAGGTCCATATGATTTGAAGCCATGGAGAGTGTGTCAGTCAGCTTTCTATCGCTGGAACAAAATACCTGAAATAAACACCTTAAAGGAGGAGAGATTTATTTTGGCTTAAGGTTTCAGAGGTTTCACTTCATGGTTACTTGGCCCCAATGCTGTGCCTGTGGTGAGGCAGATCATTCAGGCAGGGAGCACTGGCAGGACAGAGCTGCTTATATCATGGCTGTTGGGAAGCAAAGAATGAGATAGAGAGAGGAAGGGGCTAGGGATAAATGTAGACCCTGAGGGGATGCCTTCAAGGACCTACTTCCTCCAACTCAGCCCCACCTCCTAAGTTTTTAGCACCTCCCAATAGCTCAGCAAATTGTGAATCCATGATAGATTAATACACAGATGAGGTTAGAGCCCCCATGATCCAATTACCTCCCAAAGGCCCCACCTCTGAGCATGGCTATCTTGGGAAAAAAGCTTTAGGGGGATATTACAGATCTAAACCATAACAAAGTCTATCCATTTTTCCTAGGTGTGTCCTACTGGGATTGCTGAGGATCCTCATTCTGATAAAAGGAGAAAAATGCTTTCCTCTTCCCCATCTGCATGGCTCAGGGTCATACTCTTTGTCCTTGGGATATAAATCAGGATAGGAGCTAGCAGTGGCCAAATGCCTGGCTAGCAGCACAAGGTCCTGGGCTCAATCCAATCCCCAACACCAAAAAGAAAAAGCAAAGAGCTGAATGGGGTGGGTGCCTGGAGGAGTGAGGGCTGAGAAAGGTCTCACCTCCATGCCTGAGTTACCTCACTGCCCATGACTGAGCCCTGGGGCTTCCCTGCTTTCTTCCTCCAGCTCATCAGCAAGAAAGGAAGGTGCCAGCAGTCCTGTGAGTGGCAAAGACTTAGATATGGTTTCCACCTCTAAGACCCAGTTGGTCCCATCCTCTAAGGATGGGGATGTCAAAGATATGCTTTCGCGGGACCGGGAAACTTCCAGCATTGAACCCCTTCCCTCAGACTCCCCGAAGGAGGAATCACGCCCACCCAGGTAACCATCTAAAGGACAGCTCCTGTACCAGATCAACTCAAACCAAAATTTGATCTTCAACATGTAAAGAGTGTCTTCAGATAAAAGAGAAATAAAATAGGCAATAATGGGCCAGACTAGGAGCAAGTCCAGAAAGAAGAAACTCGGGCTGGGCACAGTGGTGCTGTCTTTGGATTGTCCAAGGATGTGCATGAAGAACTTTTTCCTCAGCCTAGGTCCTGGGCTCAATCCAATCCCCAACACCAAAAAGAAAAAGCAAAGAGCTGAATGGAGTGGGTGCCTGGAGGAGTGAGGGCTGAGAAAGGTCTCATTTCCAAACATTCCAGGAACTTAAAGAATTAGACAGTGAATAACCATAACACCGAGCACCTTCTTAATTCTACAATTACATCTATATACTTATTTCATATTGTGCCTAGTCATCTGTCTTATTTTTTCTTGTATTTCAAAGTAAGATGCCAACATCAATCCACTTCCCCCCACCCCAACATTTGATCTTATATCTTATTAACTAGAATTCTCAAAGAGTTTATTTTTTAAATTTTTTTTGTAGTTGTGTACGGACAGCATGCCTTTCTTTTATTTGCATGCAGGTGCTGAGGATCTAACCCAGAGCCTCACACATGCTAGGCAAGTGCTCTGCCAATGAGCTACAGCCCCAGCCTTCAAAGAGTTTTTTTTTTTTTAAACTCTTTTTTATTTTTTTAGTTGTTATTTTATCTATTTGTATGTAGTGCTGAGAATCGAACCCAGTGTCTCACGCATGCTAGGCAAGCGCTCTACCACTGAGCTACAACCCCAGGCCCCTTCAAAGAGTTTCTAATAGCATAAAAGATGCTTTGGTGAAAAAGATGTAAAATTATATATACTGCATTGGCCTCAACCATTTCAAAATATATAAAAAATCCCAAGAGTCATACTGAGGTATGGTTGCCATTAGATAGTGATGGTTGTGTTGTCTGTTTCTTATCCTTACTTTCCTTAGTTTCTGTGATAGGCATGCACCCTTGTGTGCTGAGTAAAACAGAAATTAGGGAATGATTGCTACATAGTTTGGCTCCCATCTGGGGAAGGTGATGCCTGGAACTTCCGCCTTCTGCCCATGGAAGTCACAGGGCATAAAGATGGAGTGCCAGGTGCTTCCCAGGCAGCTGCTCAATTTCTTACTTCTCCCTGGCCTCCCCCTCTTTCCCCAGGCCTAGCACCCCACCCTCCAAGCCAGTGGCCTTTGAGGACTTTAAGAATGAGCGAGGTAGTGAGATCAACCGCATCTTCAAAGAAAACAAGTCCATCTTGAACGAACGGAGGAAAAGGGCCAGTGAGACCACACAGCGCATCAATGTCATCAAGCGGGAGATTGACGTGACCAAGGAAGCACTGAATTACCAGAAATCACTACGGGAGAAGCAAGGTAAATGTGATGGGAAGATGGCCAGGGGAGATGGCTGTGGGATCTTAGAATTATCCTGCTTCAAGTGGGGCAACCTTGGGCACTAGAGGACCAGATGGAGGAGGGCCAGCAGAGGGCACTGGGGTGCAGCCTTCACCCTTTGGGTCATATGGCTTGGCTCTAGTCAGTTCCTCAGGGATCACAGTCTTTCCCTGTTGGCCATTCTCTGTCTGCCCCCATTACTGCATTATCTCAGACCCAGATGCTAGGCCTTCCACCTGAAAGATGCTGCTGTCCATGGAGAAGCTGGCCCATGGCCCTGCAGAGATATCCTTAGGAGATGGATAGCTGGTGACCCCTTACAAGGTCCTTGGGTCTTGCTGGGGTCTCTTCACTGCCCTGGATAGTCAGATTGCTTCAAGGATTCTATAGGGAGCATAAACAACTGAGGAGGGAAATGATAATGTGAATGCCAGAGGGCCAAGGAACTCACTGTCAGTAAAACTGTTTCCTATGCTGAAACTCTGACATCTGTGCTGGCTTGGCAGTCTTGTTTCCTAGGGCAGATGACATGGTTGCCCCAAGATCGGAGAGTAGAGACCTATGCATAGAGACAGTGCTTACCTGGTTGCCCTGAGTCAATGCTCTTGTCCCAGTGTTACACACAGCCTATACCCTCACTGTGGCCGAGCTTGATTATGCAGAGGACTCGTATGTGAGTGATTGTCAAGTGTGAATTCCCAGGTCCCCAGCCAGTGTTTCTAACCAGAAGATATAGAGCAGGGCCCAGAACCTGCATGGTTTTTTTTTTTTTTTGGTACCAGAGATTGAACTCAGGGGTACTCGACCACTGAACCCAGTGCCTCACACATGCTAGGCGAGCGCTCTACCACTGAGCCACAACTCCAGCCCTACTTATCTATTTCTCAGAGAACAACTTTATTTCCAAATTCATGGAGCCATTACACTCATACCCTGCAGACCAACCATGACATGCTATTCCAGAGGGCAGAGCCCTCCAAACATCTGGAAATCTGAAGAAAGAGTGAGGTGACTCCAAACCCTATGTTTGGAGTCTATGTTCTCCCACATAGAACCTCAGGAAGAGAACACGGTGAAGGTTTTATAGAACTAGCAAACACTTCTTTGTCCCCTCTGCTCACACCTTTGAACATACAACTCCTTATCATATATTTGCACATTTAAAATAAAATGCCTGCATGCTGTACTGACATAATATTTACTCCTAAGTGTACTTTAAAATGGATATTTTCAAAGGATGAAATGAAGAAGAAATAAACAATATTTTTTAAAATAACTTTTAAATTTTTATCTGTCAGTATCAAAAAAAAATTTTTTTTTCTCTTTCCTCCCCAAATGCCTTATGGTACTAGCCAGTGATGGCAGTTCACATATATCATTTATAAGAAAAAGAAACATTTGGTTAATAGAAGTACTTACTAAATATCTTTATTTCCGAATTCATGGAGCCATTACACTCATACCCTGCAGACCAACCATGACATGCTATTCCAGAGGGCAGAGCCAATGGAGTTTAAGATCAAAATGAGCACTGTACATGGGCCATCTCCTCTGCCCACCCCTCCCTTTCACCCTACGATGATATGCCAGCATTTTTCTCTCTTTCTTGGATGTCTTCCTCCCCCCAATGCCAGGTGGATGCCTTCTCATTCTCCGACCTTCTCTGTCACCCTGCAGGTGAGTATGAGAACAAGGGGCTGATGATCATCGATGAAGAAGAATTCCTACTGATCCTGAAGCTCAAAGACCTCAAGAAGCAATACCGAAGCGAGTACCAGGACCTGCGTGACCTCAGGGCTGAGATCCAGTACTGCCAGCACCTGGTGGACCAGTGTCGCCACCGCCTGCTCATGGGTGTGCCACTTTGAAGGGTTAGGTAGCTGCTCAAGGTTGGGAGGCTCAGGGCAAGGTCTCAACCCAAGTTCTGAGAATGCCCTCTGAGGTGTTTACTAACCCAGGCAGGACTGGGAGGGGCTTCAGGCATGTGGTTCCCAGGTCCTTGAGGGCTGGAGATGGAGACAAAGACAGGGTAAGATGCTGGAGCAGGAAGTGAATGGGGCTGAGTCTGCATCAGGTACAAGACTCCTTGGTGCTTGCAGCCTTTACCTGCTTCCACAACTCACTTCACAGTACTGTCTCCCACCTTCTCACAGAATTTGACATCTGGTACAATGAATCCTTTGTCATCCCTGAGGACATGCAGGTAGCACTAAAGCTGGGCAGCAGTATCCGGCCAGGCATGGTACCTGTCAGCAGGATTGTATCTCTGGTGAGTACACAGGGTAGAAGCATGGTGTGGCAATGACTAAACTGGGCAATGGCAGTGCCTGTACTCTCCATGAACATGGAAGTATGCTTTTCCTGGCTGGCCCAGACAGAAGACTGACATAGGTCTCTCCTCAGTTATCGAGGGGTGGGACAGAAAGAAACACCATTCTTTTTTCTATTTAAAAAATTTTTTTTTATTTAAAAAAATTTTTATAGTTGTAGATGCACAGAATGCCTTTATTTTGTTTGCTTTTTTAAATATGGTGCTAAAGATCAAACTCAGTGCCTCACACATGCTAGGCAAGCACTCTGCCACTGAGCTCCAGCTCCAGCCCAGAAACACCATTCTTTTTTTTTGTTTGTTTTTGTTTTTTGGGGTTTTTGTTTGTTTGTTTGTTTGTTTGTTTGTACTGGAGATTGAACTCAGGGGCACTCGACCACTGAGCCACATCCCCAGCCCTATTTTGTGTTTTATGTAGAGACAGGGTCTCACTGAGTTGCTTGCTTAGCACCTCGCCATTGCTGAGGCTGGCTTTGAACTTGCGGTTCTCCTGTCTCAGCCTCCCTAAGTGCTGGGATTACAGGCTTGAGCCACCGTACCCGGCTCAGAAACACCATTCTTATTACTGCTTTCTGGGGTGATTCATCCCAGCCAGGTGACAGTTACAGGGGGGTCTGTGAGGATGCTGATAGGTATGGGAGCTACAGGGTTGTGAGATTCCTGGGTGGGGCTTGCGCACTCAGAAAGGAGACTCTCCTGATATCTGCCACAGGCCCTGCCAGGGATGATCCTGACAATGCCAGGCTGAGGGAACTATTTTGTATTGGATCTCCCCCAGGGAGAAGATGACCAGGACAAATTCAGCCAGCTTCAGCAGACAGTGCTACCTGAGGGACCTGATGCCATCTCCTTCTACAATGCCAAAGTCAAGACAGAACAAAAGGTAACTTGGGAAGTTTCTGTCTTTAGGAAGGGTGGGGGTCTTCAGGGACCTCATTACTAGGACACCGAAAATCATACTTCCTACTTTAGAGCTGCAGGGCAGGAATGGTGCCCACCCAGAGAGATCCAGAGTTGTCCACGGTCCAGAGTGTCTTCTGAAGCTCAAGACAGAGACAGGGCTGGACCATGTCCCACAGACCACTGCTAGGCCTGGATGTGGCCAGTGCATACTGAACCATCCTGTGGGTGGTTCACAACTGAAGACAAGATCCAGGGATCCCCTGAGGCCACTGTCTGTCAAGGAGGACCTCTCCAAGGGCAAGCCACTCTGCACAAGTGGCAGGGGACAGAGGATCACATTCAGCCAAGGCAGAGATAGACATGGTCGTCTCAGCCATACATTGGACCTATGACTCTTCTCCCTGAGCAGGTTGGGCTGGAGCAGAGGATCTCCACTCTGCCAAGGCCCAGCCACAAGCCAGAACAGAGAGGGCTTTGTGTGCCATGCACCCATCTGTGTCCAGAGGCAATTCGTATACACTGTGGCAGGTGCATATGGAATCACTGCCCAAATGAGCCTATTCTTTATATTTTTATAAAGCAGGTGTGGTAGTGCATGACTCTAATTCCAGCTACTCAGGAGGCTAATCACTTGAGCCTAAGTTTTAAGGCCATCATGGTCGACATAGCAAGATCCTATCTCAGACAAAAGAATTTTTTTTTTAAATTTATTTTAGTTGTTGATGGATCTTTTATTCATTTATTATTTATATGTGGTGCTGAGGCTCGAAACCAGTGCCTCACACATGCTAGGCAAGCGCTCTGCCACTGAGCTAAAGCCCCAGCCCCTCAGACAAAAGAATTTTTAAAAATATTTTTTAAGGGCTGGGATTGTGGCTCAGTGGTAGAGCGCTTGCCTCGCATGCGTGAGGCACTGGGTTCGATCCTCAGCACCACATAAAAATAAATAAAATAAAGATATTGTGTCCATCTACAACTAAAAATATGTTTAAAAATATTTTTTAAAATTATGGATGGACATAATACCTTTATTTTATTTATTTTTATGTGGTGCTGAGGATCGAACCCACTGCCTTACATGTGCCAGGCAAGCGCTCTGTCACTGAGCTACCACCCCAGCCCAGAAAAACTTTTGTAGTTATTTATTTACATTTTAATAGGTGATACATTTGAGTGTTTTAAACATTAAAAAAGCATGGTGGGGGAGCTGGGTGTGATGGTACATGCCTGTAATCCCAGCAGCTTGGGAGGTTGAGGCAGGAGGATCGTGAGTGCAAAGCCAGCCTCAGCAAAAGCGAGGCACTAAGCAACTCAGTGAGACTCTGTCTCAATAAAATACAAAATAGGGCTGGGAATATGTCTCAGTGGTTAAGCATCTCTGAGTTCAATCCCTGGTACCCCTGCAAAAAAATCATGGGGGTGTAGCCCAGTGGTAGAGCACTTGCCTAGCATGCGTGAGTTCTGTCCCCAGTGCTGGAAAACAAAACAAAACAAAACAAAAACCATGGAAGTACAAGCACCCTGTGCGCATCTTTTAATCTCCCATTGGCTCTCTGACAGGGAACCCTTATCACTTGTTTCTAGTGTTTTCTTGCACTAGAAATTTGCTTTTACCACTTAGCAATACATCCTGAAGATCATTCCATGTCAACCTATATAGGTGCTATGAGGATGTATAAAAAATATTTTTTTCAATATTGGGGATTTAACCCAGGGGAACACTACCATTGAGCTACATCTCCAGTCCTTTTTATTTTTTGTTTGTACACAGTGTCTCACTAAGTTGCTGAGACTGGCCTTAAGCTTGCTAAGTCTGGCCTCAGTCTTTGAATAACTGGGATTACAAGTGTGAGCCACTGCACTTGACTCAAAAGTTTTTTTAACCTAACTCATATTGATGAACATTTAGTAGTTTACAGTCTTTTTTTTTAATTATTTTTTTCACTCTGTGGTGCTGGCAATTAAACCCAGGCCCTCCTTTTATTTATTTTGTTTGTGACACTCTTTATTAATAAAAATATAGCTGTGAAAATTGAACTTTTTTTTAACATTTATTTTTTAGTTGTAGGTGGACAGAATATCTTTATTTTATTTTTGTGTGGTGCTGAGGATCGAACCCAGTGCCTCTCATGTGCCAGGCGAGCACACTACCACTGCGTCATAACCCTAGCCCATAATTGAGCTTTTATAAATGTGAATTTGCACATATGTGTGAGTGTATATGAAAGGCAGTTTTGTAGAGGTGAATTTCTTGGTTAAAAGGACATTTGTATTTTCAATGGGTCTGCCAAATTGCCTGCCTAGAGCTAAACCCATTTGTGCCCTCATAGCAGCCTATAGGATGCTCACAATAAATGGTATACCGTTTTTGTATTGTTTTCCAATCTGAAGGGCGAAAAATGTTCTATCAGTGTAGTTTAATTTGTTTTTCTCTTATGAGTGAACCTCTTTTCATGTTTTAGAACCATTTTAACTTTTTCCTCCAAACTCTTCACATTTTTGCTTGTTTTTCTTTTTTGCAATGCTGGGGATTGAACCCAGGGCTTCACACATGCTAGGTATATCCCCAGCCCCTTTTGCTTGTTTTTCTTTTCTTTTCTTTTTTTAAATTTTTTTAGTTGTAGATGGACGCAATATCTTTATTTTATTTATTTATTTTTTATGTGGTGCTGAGGATCGAACCCAGTGACTCACGCATGCGAGGCAAGCGCTCTTCCACTGAGCCACAACCCCAGCCCTTGCTTGTTTTTCTATTGGTTGTAGGGTTTGTATTGTTTATTCTTTTTTTTTTAAAGCATCATAGTTATACATAGCAGTTGGGTTCATTTTGAAAAAATCATACATGTATGGACTTTGATTTACTGCATTTTAGTTCCCATTCCCCAACCTTTCCCTCCCTTCTTTCCTCCTCCTGTTCTCCTTCCTCTATTCTACCAATCTTCCTTTCATTCATTTATTTACTTTTTTTTTTTTTGGTACTGGAGATTGAACTCAAGGGCACTCGACCACTGAGCCACATCCCCAGCCCTATTTTTTTGTTTTATGTAGAGGCAGGGTCTCACTGAGTTGCTTAGTGCCACACCATTGCTGAGGCTGGCTTTGAACTTGCGATTCTCCTGCCTCAGCCTCCCTATATTTAGTTACTTTTGATTGGTGCTTTCTACATATACATAAAGGTGGAATTCCTGTGATATATTTATATATGTACATAACATAATTTTGTTAAATCTGTTTTGCATTTCCTTCTTTCCTGTCCCTCCTTCCTCCCCGTCTCCTCCTATAACTCTACTGATATTCCCTATGTTGTTTATGATATCTGATCCCACTCCCACCATCTTTTTCCCCTTATTTTACTGTAGCTTTTTTTTTTTTTTTTGGTACCAGAGGTTGAATTCAGGGGTGCTCGACCACTGAGCCACATCCCCAGCCCTATTTTTTTTTTTTTTTTTTTTTTTTTTTTTTTAAATTTTTTTAGTTGTTGATGAACACAATGTCTTTATTTTATTGCTTTGTATGTGGTGCTGAGGATCGAACCCAGGGCCTCACGCATGCGAGGCAAGCGCTCTACCACTGAGCTACAATCCCAGCCCCCCCAGCCCTATTTTGTGTTTTATGTAGAGACAGGGTCTCACTGAGTTGCTTAGCACCTCGCCGTTGCTGAGGCTGGCTTTGAACTCGCGATTCTCCTGTCTCAGCCTCCCAAAGTGCTAGGATTACAGGTTTGTGCCACCGTGCCCGGCTGAGAAAACATTTAACCCTGAGTTTCTGAGTCTAGCTTATTTCATTTAGTATGACATTCTTCATACATTTACCAGCAGATGCCATAAACTTTATTCTTTTATTTCTTAGTTATAGGAATTTTTATATATTAGAGAAGTTAGATTTTTTAGTATGAGTTACAACTACTTTTTTCTATTTGTCATTTTTTTGTTTTTGAAAATATTTTTTAATTGTTGATGGATCTTTATTTATTTGTATGCAGTGCTGAGAATTGAACCCAGTGCTTCATGCATGCCAGGCAAGCACTCTACCACTGAGCCACAACTCCAGCCCCTGTCATTTGTCTTTTGACCTTACTTTTTTGTTGTTGTTTTGTTGATTTTTATGACGAGTGCCTTATTTGGGTGCCATAAGAAAACATATTACACTGGATAATTTATTATTATTATTATTATTATTATTATTATTATTATTATT
>CM053413.1:13803863-13828969 GCA_028644305.1 Xerus rutilus
GTTACACCCCCAGCCCTTTTTATTTTATTTTGAGATAGGGTCTCACTAAGTTGCCCAGGCTGGCCTCAAACTTACAACCCTACTACCACAGCTTCCCAAGTACCTGGAACTACAGATATATTTCACATTTGGCCATTTTCAACTTGACTATTCTCTTAAAGATATCCTTGACAACTATTCTCCCCTCTTCCTTTGGTCCAAGATCCAATCTAAGATTACATATTACATTTTGTTGTATTGTCTTCTCAAATCTGGAACAATTCCTTAGTCTTTCCTTCTATTTCATGATTTTTATATTTTTTTAAAATATTTTTTTAGTTGTAGATGGACACAATATCTTTTTATTTATTTATTTTTATGTGGTGCTGAGGATCAAACCCAGTGCCTCACGCATGCAAGGCAAGCGCTTTACCACTGAGCTACAATCCCAGCCCTGATTTTGATATTTTTGAAGAATACAGGCCAGTATTTGGTAAAATCTTTCTCAAATGTTTTCTTACTATTTAAATTCAAGTTATGCACTTTCTGGGCTGGGATTGTAGCTCAGTGACAGAGCGCTTGCCTCACATGTGTGAGGCCCTGGGTTCGATCCTCAGCACCACATACAAAGCAATAAAATAAAGACATTGTGTCCATCTACAACTAAAAAAAATATTTAAAAAAAAAGTTATGCACTTTCAGCAAGTGTAACAGTAATTATGTTTTTTGTGGTGTATTGTATTAGGAGGCACATTGTTCCATTCCTGTTGAGGCTAATTTTGGTCAATTGGTTGAGATCATCCTGAACATATAAGAGGATAACATATCTTTGACTTCAGAAAAAGAGCTTCAAAAGTTTTATTGCTTTGTGTAAATTCTTTTAAACGTACTTTAACTACTGTAAGTTATTTCAAGATCATAGAAAACTTGAGTCAAAATGATTTGCGTGGTTACCACCATTAATTTATCTCTTGATATCAGACAAATTTTGCATTTTCTTTTTTTTTGTGGGGACACTTTTATGTTTATTTATTTGTTTGTTTTTGGTAGTGGGGATTTTGAACTGAGGCACTCTACCACTAAGCTACATCCCCAGCTTTTTTAATTTTCATTATTTTTGGCGGGGAGGTACCAGTGTTTGAACTCAGGGGCACTCGACCACTGAGCCACATCCTCAGCCCTATTTTGTATTTTATTTAGAGACAGGGTCTCACTGAGTTGCTTAGAATCTTGCTTTTGCCGAGGCTTGCTTTGAACTCCCTATCCTCTTGCCTCAGCCTCCTTAGTCGCTGGGATTATAGGCATGCACCACTGTGCCTGGCTCATTTTTTATTTTGAGACAGAGTCTCACTAAGTTGCTGAACCTGGCCTTGAACTTTTGATCCTCCTGCCTCAGCCTCCTAAGTTGCTGGGATTACAGGCAGGCACCGCCATGCCCAGCTCAAACTTTGCACTTTTATTAATTGCTTTCAAACATTCAAATAAAAATTTAAATTCTAAATCATTGAATAGAGGAACAATTTTTTTGTAGTTGTAGATGGACAGCATGCCTTTATTTTATTTTTTTATTTTTATATGGTGCTGAAGATCAAACCCAGTGCCTCACATGTGCTAGGTAAGCACTCTGCCACTGAGCTAAAGCCCCAGCCTGGAACTATATGTTTCTATAGGTCAAAATTCTGTTTTCTCTATTCCTCTATCTCTAGGATAACTCTTTGTATTGGCCATTTTTAATGTTTAAAACATGCCATGTACACAGATGTTATAACTGAATCAGTTACATTGTATATATATAGTAACTATATTGTTATTATATATAGTTATAGTTACTATGTATATAGTAACTATATACATAGTAACTATATATATAGTGTATAGTTACACCACACACACATACACACACACACACACACACACACATACACACACACACACACACACACACACACACACATGCAGGATCAGATTTTTTCAGAATAAAAATCTATTTCCTGTTTTACTGAGTTTCTTCCATAATGGTGTGTGTATGTATGTTTAAGTCTTGAGTTCACTACAAGTTCAAGGCCAGTCTCAGCACTTTAATGAGACCCTAAGCAATAGTGAGCCCGTCTCAAAATAAAAAATCAAAAGTGATGTAGCTCAGTGGTAAGATGCCCCTGGATTTATCCCCCAGTACCAACAAACAAACAAACAAACAAATAAATAAATAATAATGAGTTGATTTTTGAATTTACACCCTAGGAGTCCAGAGCACATATGTTGAGATTACTTTAATTCTGAAAGACTTTGATCTTGCTTTTTGCAGTTAGCAAGGGAGCATCACCAACCCAGGACATTTTTTAAAAAAATATTTATTTATTTTTTTAGTTGTAGGTGGACAGAATATCTTTATTTGATTTTTATGTGGTGCTGAGGATCGAACCCAGTGCCTCACGCGTGCTAGGCGAGCACGCTACCACTGCGCCACAATCCCAGCCCCACCAACCCAGGACATTTTGACCCCATCCAGAATCCAGCATTGGGGCTGGGATTATAGCTCAGCGGTAGAGCGCTTGCCTCGCAGGAGTGAGGCCCTGGGTTCGATCCTCAGTACCAATACAAAGCAATAAAATAAAGACATTGTGTTCATCTACAACTAAAAAAAATATTTAAAAAAAATTAAAAAAAAAAATCCAGCATTTTGAGTTCACTTATCTGCCTTGTGGAAGAATTTGGGATTTGGCTACATATTCCAAGCTAGTTTTAACACATACTTACTGCTCACTCTTTCTGTTTCAGCTCACTTTTCCCACCTGCTTTCTAAAAGCAGAGCAATGCAATAAGTAGAATTTGTGAACATCTAGCTGATTTCAGTTATAGAGGGAAGGCTTTTTAGAGTTCCTTGACTCTGACTCCTCTATAGACAGAATCCTCCTTTGCTTTCAAACCATCTGTCGGAAGCTTTCAAATAGGTCCTTGAAATGTGCGTGCTTCCTTTTAAACATACCTACAGATAATTTTTTTTTTTTGGTACCAGGGATTGAACTCAGGGGCTCTCGACCACTGAGCCACATCCTCAGCCCTATTTTGTGTTTTATGTAGAGGCAGGGTCTCACTGAGTTGCTTAGCACCTCGCCATTGCTGAGGCTGGCTTTGAACTCACGATTCTCCTCTCTCAGCCTCCCAAAGTGACTGCAGATAATTTTAATACAGTTTTACATACTTTCTTTAGGATGAAAGAATGAAAGTGTTTGAATGTAATGTTATTTCTCATAGAATTGGTGCTATTCAGAGGGAATCCTTATCCAGAAATAGTGAAATTTGCAGGAAGAATGATGAGATGAATGTGAATGACATAGTTTTGGAGTGCCTGTTAAGTTCACACCTCCTGATCAATTCCTGTTTTCTCTCTTTCTCTTTGTCCAGCATAATTACTTGAAAACCATAATGGGCCTCCAGCAGGCACATAGAAAATAGTCTCATTGCCCGTACCTTGAAGTTCCTTCAACTCCAACCTGCTTTAGTGGAGCTGCAAAACCACCTACTGAGAGCTCCAACCACTTTGCTCCAAGTCTGTGACCCAACACAGGAACACATAATGGCTCACCTGCTAGGAAGTGTATTATCCAAAGGACACCCTTGCTTAACTCCACAGAACACTTTGGGTTTTAATTCATTGTCTTATATGTAGGGACAGGATAAATTACTTTCTAGTTTGGTCTTCTAATGCTCATTCAAGTAATTTGTTGTATTTCCTGTGTGAAAGGACATCTTCCCTATGTACAGATTGGGTTGGAACTGAGTCTGCAGTGGGAAAGCAAAAAGGTGGCTCAGCCATGCTCTTCCTAATGGGATTTATCCCTCTGGTTAGCCCCTTTCCTGTACTAGATGGAGACCCCGGGGCACGCTTGGTCTGAAGAACCCTGCTTCTCACAGTTCCCTCAGACCATAAGTTCTATCAGGGCATCCTTTCTGTGTTACTGTGCCAGTGGATGTAGGGGGAGGCCCTTCTTCCTTAGCAACCAGCAGAGAACCTGAATGAGGCAGATCTTGGTTTATGTGCCCGGAAGTAGGTAAACAGCTGCTGGGAGACATGCCCTTTGTGTGTTACCAGCACATGTGTAGGCTAGGTGTCAGGGTCTCTCTCTCTCCCCCTGTGACCCAGATAAGTACAAGTGAAAGTGGCCAGGATGCCCTACATAGAAACAGGGATCATCACACTGTCAGGAAAGAAAAGACATTACTCTCCAGTTCAGTTCTCAGGCATGGCTGGGGCCCCTCATGATATTTCCAAAGAGGAAAAGCTCAGTGCCTTGCTCAGAGGAGAAATTGAGACTACCTGGAGGCTTCCAGGATGGCTGATGCACCATTGGGCTGCAAATTAAGTCTCTGTGGAACAAGAAATTTCAGTTTCCTTGGATCTTTCCATTCACACCCACTTCTGTTCTTGTGGGCCAGGGCCCCAGCATTGAGTATACTCTGTGAGTGCTTCCTGAACACCTCTTGGTGCTGCTGTGACTGGGGCCAACAATGGGAGAGGAGGACCTGGTCACCTGGGAGAATGTAAGAGATAACATCTGGTGGGTGCTGTCTGGTCTAGGGCCACTTTTATGAGGAAAGAAGGAAGTCTTCTTACCTGAAGAAGAGAAATGTGACAGCATCCCAGGGGGTGTGCCAGGTAGAAGGGAAACAAGGGGATTTGATTTGTGTGGTTCCCAAATGTAGACTGGAGGAGCAGGAGCAGACATTTCCCCAAAAGATAGAAATGGCTGAAAGACAGATTGTTATCTCAAAATAAGAAGAAGTTTAAAATGAGAGCAGTCCTGGCATGAAGTTAGTAGTGAAAGCCCATAGTAGTGGGCTGTCTGGCAAGGGGGCTGCTTGTGGTGGGAGGTTCAGCTGAATGGCATCTGCCCATTCTGACCCTATAATTCTGCTTTTTAGCCCATCAGAGCAATGGATGTGGGTTTTGTTGAAGAGAAAGCAGAAAGGCTTTCTTTGAGGTCCCTGCACTCTCTTCTTTCCCACCCATTTTCTCTTTCACTGAAGGATAATGAGTCCTGAAATAGGTTTCAGAGATTCTGGGCAAAGGGTTCTAATTCCTTCCTTTCCTGGCTGTCCTTAGCATTTCAGGACTTGTTTGGGGTTTCTAGGTCTTTGGAGGCTTCCCGAAAAACGGGGCATAGTAAACAGGGGATACATCTTGTTGGGACCATGGGAAGTAGCTGTTTGTGGTATTCCTGATCTCTCTTCCCTTCAGTTCCCATAAGTGACTGGAATGGCCTGGCTCTGCTGGACATCCTGTCCACTGGAACCCCTAGACAGCCAGCCCTGAAGTTCTTTGGCCAGGTCAGGTTGGGCCTTTGAAGTGGCAGCTGGTCCTAGATGCCGGAACTTTTGTCCCTAGTTCTTTTGTTTATCACATAGGCCTCTTTAGTCAGTACTGGCACAAACTGAAGCAAGTAATCATCAGGGTAAGCAGAGCCATAGGAATAAACTTGATGGTACCCAGTAGATTACTCTCCTCAAAATCTCCCTAGAGAAGCCGATGCTTCCAATATGACAAGAAGGTAGGGACATTAGGTGAAATGGACCTATCACATGGGTCTTTCATTTCAGAAAATAGTTTCTCCTGAGTTAATATTGCCATCCAAATCAACTGTGAAGTGATTTCCAATTCTATCAATGGTATACTTGGGATGAGTTGAAAATATTTCTTCTGCAAACAGAGAGGCTGGTTAAGTTTAACATTTTTTTAAAATATTTTTTTAGTTATCAGTGGACTTTATTTCTTCATATGCGGTGCTGAGAATCAAACCCAGTGCCTCACACATGGTAGGCAAGTGCTCTACCACATTTTTTTGAAATGCAAAGTTAATTTGTAGAGCCAGGGGCGGTGGCACATGCTTGTAATCCCAGCACTTTAGGAGGCTGAGACAGGAGAATCGCCAGTTCAAAGACAACCTCAGCAACGGTGAGGTGCTAAGCAACTTAGTGAGACTCTGTCTCTAAATAAAATACAAAATAGGGCTGGGGATGTGGCTCAGTGGTCGAGTGCCCCCGAGTTCAATTCCCGGTATTAAAAAAAAAAAAATTAATTTGTAGTAAAGAAGGTACTGCCAGGAGCTGGAGAAAAGGAAATTGAAAACTAAAATGGTGAGCATATGAACTAGCTGTGATTGGTAGGGACTGGGATAAAGTGTGTGAATGGATTGTTGGACTTGAGGATTAATGTCTAAGCAAGTATGAGAAATAAGACATTGACTCATGCCAGATAGGAAGTTGAAAATCAGACTCCCTGCATAAAAATGATATCCTAAAGACTTCATCTTCGATGAAAAGGTAAGCTATAAAAAGTTCCCTCACTGGTGTAGAGAAAAAAGAATTTTCCACAGAGATGCAAGAGAACAGTTTCCATGAGAGTTTGCAACCAGGATTTGAGATTCAAACTTACACTGTATGGTCTATGAACCACCAGGCTGAGAAATTAGCATGAAAATTATCCCCAGGCTAAGGATAACCCTGAAACAAATTTAAAAATCTACTGTATGTGCCCTTTCCCCAGCCATAAAGCATTCCCACAGACAAAGATCTAGCTTCACTGGGGTATGGTGGTACACACTTATAATCCCAGATACTTGGGAGGTTGAGGAAGAAAGATAACAAGTTCCAGATCAGCCTGGGATACTTAGTGAGACTCTATCTTGAGATAAAATAGGGCTGGTAGTATAACTTGGTGGTAGAGCGCTTGCCTAGCATACACAAGGCCCTGGGTCCAATCCCTAGTACCAGGGTGGGGAATGAACATATATGTATAAAAGCTTCAAAGAATAAACACACAGAGAAACAAACTACCACAATGGAGGCACACTGAATGCAGTGTCTGAATCATAAGAACTTCAGATAAGTTACTGGGGAAAGATAATATATGATGTATTAGATGTTTTAAATAATATTTAAAAAGGAATTGAAAAAGGCTAAAAATATATTTCTGATTTTTTAAAGAGCAGAAATACTAAGAGTGAAAAAAGGCCTAAAAATTAAAATGACAAACTAGAAACAGTGAAAGAGAGAATTTGTATCCTAGAAGCTGGATGTGAGGAAATTGCTGAGAAAGCAGCATGGTGGGTCAGAGTGGTGGAAAATTGAAAGTGTGAATAAGATATATAGGTAGACAGAGGGAGAAGATCAGTATAAATCACAGATCCTAAGCAATAGATCACTTTCTTGGTGATCTCATCCAGTCTCATGGCTTTAAATATCTCTATTCCAACTCTAAAGTTTATATATCTGGTCTAGACCACACTCGTAAACTTCAAACTTATATAGCCAGCTGCTAACTTAAATATGTTAGCAGTTGGCTAAATTGAATGTGTAATGGACATCTACAAATCAATGTGTTCAAACATGAATGCCACAAACTTCACTTGATTGTAGAGTGCTTTTCTAGAATGCACAATGTCCTGGATTTGATCCCCATCACGGCAATAAACAAAACAAAACAAACCTGAATGCCTAATTGTCCCCCTAAATGTATTCTACTCACAAAACCCTTATCTCAGGTCAATTACTTAGACTAAAATCATTAGTTTTGTACTTCATTTCCATCTTTCTCTCTCACTCCCCATTGAATGTGTCAAGAAATTCACTAGACTTTACCTTTTTGTTATATTCAAAAGCTAACCACTTACCACCCTGACCTACCTTGATCTAGGACTTTATTACCTCTTGCCTTATTGCACAAGTTTCCTGTCTCCCAGCTTCCAGAACAGCAGACTGGTTGACCCTTTTTTTTTTTTTTTTTGGTACCGGGGATTGAACTCAGGGGCACTTGACCCCTTGAGCCACATCCCCAGCCCTATTTTGTGTTTTATGTAGAGACAGGGTCTCACTGAGTTGCTTAGTGCCTTGCCATTGCTGAGGCTGGCTTTGAGCTCACGATTCTCCTGTCTCAGCCTCCCTAAGTGCTGGGATTACAAGCGTGAGCCACTGCACCCGGCGTGATCCTTTTTTTTTTTTTTTTAACATTCTTTTTTAGTTGTAGATGGACACAATTTCTTTATTTATTTGTTTTTATGTGGTGCTGAGTATCGAACCCAGTGCCTCACACATGCAAGGCAAGCGCTCTACCGCTGAGCCACGATCCCAGCCCCTGGTTGATCCTTTTGAACTATGTTAGATCATATCACACTTTTCAAACTTTTAATGACTCTCTATTTCTGTCATTGTAAAAGCCATGTTCTTAAAATAGCTCACAGAGCACTACATTATCTTGCCTGCTATGATTCTCTGCCGTCATCTCCTCTACTCTCCATCTTGCTCACTTTATTCCAGTCACATTGGCTTCCCTACTGTTCCTCAAACTGCCAGACAGCTCCTGCTGAGCTCAAGGTCTTTGCAATGGCTATTCCCTCCACCTGAAACATTCTATATCCAGATGTCCATGTGACTCACTCTCTCACTTCAAGTCTTTGTCTACATGTCACCTTCTGTAGTAGATACTGTCGTGCCTTGACCACAATCCCTTATACTTGCCATTTCTGCTAATGGCTCCGTACTGAAAGCTGCTACAACTTTCTACAAGAAGCTTTTCTCAACATGGATGCTCACCTGCTTTAGGGTGGGCCAAAGTACTAGGAAGTTTACACTTTTAGGAGCATTCTTCAATCACTAACTCTTCTTTAGGGGTCAATGGAGGAGTCCCCTACCTCCCGTCCTCCTGGGTGAGACAACTCTGAGGCATGTTCTCCAGTATTTCCCAGGATTTCACAGTATAAACAAATTCACACACAAATACAGCCAAATGGGAAAAAAATAGTTGATATATTGTTAGTGGGATTCTCAATGAAATGATATCTTCAAATATTTAAAAATAGTCACTTAAAATGTTATATATCAATAATATGTTTCATAAACATACAATGGAAAGGATAAGGTTGACAGAGTATGGCACCCAAGGTTTCTTTATAAAGGTCTGATGTTCAAGGTGAGATGAGTTCTGTAGAATTCTTCCTCTATTCCACTATCTAAAATTCTTGATATTTTAAGGTGGGACATGAATTCTGGAGAGTCCCTCTCTGTTCCACTGTCTTTAATCCAAATGGCTCAGACACCTCTGTTGCTATTTCTTCCATCATTAGATGGAGGTTCCAGTCCAACTGCTTTACCCCCAGCTGGGCCTAGGGAGTATTACTCTAGATTTGACTTTTAGTCAATATACTGTATTTTTCTGAGGCATTACAAAATTGGGTAGAGCATGGGCCTTACAACAAAGACATTGGAGTTTAGACAGGGACACTATATCTTACTGACATGGGACTCTGGGCAAGTTGTCCAAATTCCCTGCCTGACTTCTGATAAAAGAATCATGGGAGGGGCTGAGGTTGTGGCTCAGTGGCAGAGCGCTTGCCTCGCACATGTGAGGCACTGGGTTCGATCCTCAGCACCACATGAAAAAAAGTAAAACAAATAAAGACACTGTGTCCATGTATAACTAAAAAATATTAAAAAAAAAAAAAAGAATCATGGGAGCTGGGCGTAGTCGCTCATGCCTGTAATTCTAGCACTTTGAGAGGCTGAGACAGGAGAATTGCGAGTTCAAAGCCAGCCTCAGCAATGGTGAGGCGCTAAGCAACTCAGTGAGACCCTAAGCAACTCAGTGAGACCCTGTCTCTACAAAAGACACAAAATAGGGCTGGGGATGTGGCTCGGTGGTCGAGTACCCCAAGTTCAATCCTCAGTACCAAAAAAAAAAAAAAAAAAAGAATTATGGGACCAGGCACAGTGGTGCATACCCTGTAATCCAAGCAGTTTGGGTGGCTGAGGCAGGAAGATAGTTCAAAGCCAGCCTCAGCAAAAGTAAGCTGCTAAGCAACTCAGTGAGACCCTGTCTCTAAATAAAATATAAAATAGGGCTGGAGATGTGGCTTAGTGGTTGAGTGCCCCTGAGTTCAATCTCTGGTACCCCCCCCCCAAAAAAAAGAATCATGGGGCTCTGTGAAGTGAAGGAATTAATTTACATCAAATTCATAGTAGGTCTCCTCAACCAACTATAACAGCCATGAAGAAACAATAAGAAAATGTGAATGTGCCCAGCATTATGTTAGATAGGGGATGAGCTCACATGCATACACACATATATCACCTAAATCAACATTCAGCTTCAATTTCCACCTCACCAAATGGATTTGGGACCTGAAAAGGCAGCATTTGGGCTGACATTACCTCTTTCCAATTAATGTCAACTATGATGGCTCTTTAGTACCAACAGGGGATTTTAATAGAGTGATGTAGCTGCTAAAAAATGCGCTCAGTGCTATCCTGGACAGTGTTAATAGAAGTCAGGTGTCCTGGGTCAGGGAAGTAATAGTCCTACATTTTCTGGTCACATTTAGAATGTCATATCAGGGTTTGGAGGCAATGTTTTAAGTGGACACATACTCCAGGGGAAGGTGACCTGCAGCACAAGATGCTCTGGAAACTGTCTAGCAAGGAATATTTACAGAAACTAAGGATATTCGATCTGAGATGAAAAATCCAAAGGGAGAAGATTGTTTTTATCATTTCAGGAGGGAAAAGAGGGAGTTTTTCAACCCTGGAAATGGATGGTCTTGGTGCAACCTGGGCTCCTAGGTCCTGGAAGATGCAACTGGTGTTTCAGGAGCCCTAGTTAAAGCCCGTGAGAGAGGAATTCTCAAACCAGGAGGAAAGGACTTGAATGCCCTTTATATTCCTTCAAAATCTAAATTTTGTGATTCTATATATGTGTTTCTTAAGTCTCTACTAAACCACTGAGAGACAATTAGACATTAGTGAGAGGGATATCTATGGTGCTTAGTAATTTGCAATTCTTTGAATCTTTTCATTTGAGCTTTGTGACCATCTGTGTGACTATTCTAATATAAGATGTCTAATTAGCTGTAATAGGGCTCATGGTCTCCAGCCAATGCCACTCTCCTGAAAAAGTACCGGTGGCAAAAGATGGGTTAAGATGGTCAGCCATCCTGTGATCCTGGGTACTTGGGCAGTTCCCCACCCCATCACTCACCTATACACATACATATAATAAAAAAGGTAAACCCAGAATCTGAAGATTGGTCTCTGAATAAACGAAAAAATGTGTCATGTGTATGCATGAAAAAAAAAACAAAAAGGGAAAGAGACCTATGCTTTGTGTATAACTCTCATGCTGTGATTTCCCCCTCTGCACATTAATAAATTTGTATGCCTTTTTTCCTATATATAAAAAAAATGGTGCATTTTTGAGCTGTGACATAGCTGTTCTTAACCCTGACTATATACCATAATCATGCAAGTTGCTTTTGTAAAATCCTGATGCCCAAGCCACATCTTGGACCAATTAAATCTGGGGCCTGGGCATCTGTGTTTTTAAAAGCTTCCCTAGTGGCTCTAATGGGCAGACTGAACTGAGATCCCCCAGTAGAAGGAGACCTGGACATTTGTTTGTTTCCTGAATTAATATGATAATAGGCTGCTAATTAATCTAATACACATCACATTTATCACTACAATACACAAGCACAGAAATTTCTCTACTGATAAACTTTCACAAACTTCCAGTTTCTGATTATAAAAATCTAAATATTCATTGCTGATAACTGAGCACTTGAATGTTTTACACACTCCATAGCTGATTCTAATTTTCAGTCAAGATTGAAAGACATTGTGATAAGTGCTCAATAAACATTTAGATGAGTGGGTGGTGGGTGGTTGGATGAGATACAGTGGGAGTTCTTTTTTTTTTCTTTAATATCTTTATTTTATTTATTTATTTTTTATGTGGTGCTGAGGATCAAACCCAGTGACTCACGCATGGGAGGCAAGCGCTCTACCACTGAGCCACAACCTCAGCCCAGTGGAGGTTCTTTTTTTTTTTTTAAACAAGTTTTTTTTTTTTTTTTAATTTTTTTAGTTGTAGATGGACACAATATCTTTATTTTATTGCTTTTTGTATGTGGTGCTGAGGATCTAACCCAGGGCCTCACGCTTGCGAGGCAAGCGCTCTACCGCTGAGCTACAATCCCAGCCCCCCAGTGGGGGTTCTTTTTAAAATTTTTTTTTTAGTTTTCCATGGACCTTTATTATTTATTTATTTATATGCAGTGCTGAGACTTGAACCTAGGCCTCAGACATGCTAGGCAAGCAGTCTATCACTGAACTACAACCCCAGTACAGTGGGGGTTCTTTTTATTTTTAAATTTTTTCAGTTGTAGGTGGACACAATACCTTTATTTTATTTCTTTATTTTTATTTTTTTTGGCACCAGGGATTGAACTCAGGGGCACTTCACCACTGAGCCACATCCCCAGCCCTATTTTGTGTTTTATGTAGAGACAGGATCTCACTGAGTTGCTTAGTGCCTCACTGTTGCTGAGGATGGCTTTGAACTCGCGATTCTCTTGTCTCAGCCTCCCTAAGTGCTGGGATTACAGGCGTACGCCACCGCGCCCGGCTTATTTCTTTATTTTTATGTGGTGCTGAGGATCGAACCCAGTGCCTCACATATGCTAGGCAAGCACTCTACTACTGAGCTACAACCTCAGCTCTCAATTGTGGTTCTTAACCTTGGTAATATCGGCATTCTAAGTCACTCACTTGTTGGGGCTATCCAATATGTTGCAGGACACTTAACAGTTTCTCTGACCTTTATCCCAGAAATGCCAGTAACATCCCCCATTATGACACCCTAACGACATCTCCAAATATTTTAAAATATCCCCTAGGGGATATAACTGCCCCTGGTTGAGAACACCTTGAGTAGATTAATGAATGGGTACACAGATGAATGCATGCATGTGTAGATACATACATGGATGGATGGGTGGATGAAAGGGTAGATGGATGAATGATCTGGACTCATAAACCTAACTGCATGTCTTTGTTCCTGAAGGTTTGACTCTGAAGACATTCTTTGCCCTTTGTCCATAAAGTAGCATAGGAGAGTAAATATTTGGTATGTAAAATAATTGGAAGAATACAGAAGGGCTGAATTTGAAGTTTCAGGCATTGATATCATTTGCCAATATAAAACTGAAATCTAAAGTCTGATCCAGGAGAAAGACTTATTAAACATAGCTGACACAAAGTAAAACTGCTTATGACAAAAAGTGAATGTGGGGCTGGGGTTGTAGCTCAGCGGTAGAGCGCTTGCCTCTCATGCGTGAGGCCCTGGGTTCGATCCTCAGCACCACATACAAAGCAATAAAATAAAGACATTGTGTCCATCTACAACTAAAAAAAAAAATTAAAAAAAAAAGTGAATGTGGTCAACTGTTACTGACTAAAAATTTAAAAAATAAAAATTTTATCACAACATCAAGATATAATAAAATTATGACCCGAGATAACTGAATTTTTTTTAAGTGGTGGGGATCAAACCCAGGGCCTAGTGCATACTAGGTAAGTGCTCTGTCACTGAGCTACACCCTCAGCCCTTTCTATTTTTATTTTGAAATAGGGTCTCATTAAACTGTCCAGTCTGACCTCAGACTTGTGATCTTCCTGCCTCAGCATCCTTAGTAGTTAGGATTATAGGCATGCACTGAGGCCAGTGAAAAAATGGACTTCATAGAGATAAAGGATGCAAAGTAAAATTTGTGTTGATGAAAGCTATAATCAGTTACATTTTATACAAAAAATTCTAAGTTTTTTTTTTTTCTTTTTTGTGGTTCAGGTAGAACCCAGTACCTTGAGTCTGCTAGGTAAGCACTCTACCACTAAGCTCCATCCCCAACCTAAGATTCCAATATTTAAATATCTAAAAATTACTAATAAAATAACTTCAATAAAATAATTATAAAATACTTTGATATTTTTCAAATTATTTTTTAAATACTTTTTTTTTGGTATTGGAGATTGAACCCAGGGATGTTTTACCGCTGAGCTATATCTCAGCCATTTTTATTTTGAAACAGGACCTCCCTAAATTGCTTAGGGCCTCACTTACTTGCTTAGGATGGCCTGGAATCTGTAATCCTCCTGCCTCATCCTGGGTAGTCACTAGGATTATAGGTATGGCATGTGTCAATGTGCCCCACTAAATACATTTTAAATGAACAAAATTAATAATTTTAAGGGTACTGTGTAGAAAATTTATGAAGGGATTAAGCAGGCTTAATAAAGCCTGCTCAAGGAAATCATTTCTCAATTAAATTTATCATTGCTGCCTGGCACTGTGGTGCATGCCTGTAATCCCAACAACTCAAGAGACTGAGGCAGGAGGATTGCAAGTTGTTAGCAATTTATTGAGGCCTTAAGCAATTTAGCAAGACCCTGTCTCAAAATAAAATATAAAAATAGAGCTGGGAGCCAGGTGCAATGGCACAAGCCTGTAATCTCAGCACTTTGAGAGACTGAGACAGGAGAATCGCGAGTTCAAAGCCAGCCTCAGCAATAGCAAGGCGCTAAGCAATTCAGTGCGACCCTGTCTCTACATAAAACACAAAATAGGGCTGGGCATGTGGCTCAGTCATCAAGTATCCCTGAGTTCAATCCCTAGTACCAAAAAAAAAAAAAAAAAAAAATAGAACTGGGGATGTGGGGATGTGACTTGCGGTTAGGAGACCCTGGGTTCCATCCTTTGTACAACAACAACAACAAAAACAAAAAGTTATCATCATTGGAAGTGGGGAGTATAGCTCAGGTGTAGAGTGCTTGCCTAGCATGAATGAGGCCCTGGCATCCATCCTCAACACCACACACATACACATACAATACAATTTTTTAAAAACATTTTTTAGATGTTGATGGATATTTATTTTTTATTCATTTGTTTATATGCAGTGCTGAGAATCGAACCCAGTGCCTCACACATGCTAGGCAAGTGCTCTACCACTGAGCCACAACTCCAGCCCCAATACAATTTTCATAATTGATATGATTCTGATTCAAATATGAGCTGCGCGTGGTGGCGCAAGCCTGTAATCCCAGCACTTAGGGAGGCTGAGATAGGAGAATTGCAAGTTTAAAGCCAGCCTCAGCAACTGGCGAGGCGCTAAGCAACTCAGTGAGACCCTATCTCTACATAAAACACAAAACAGGGCTGGGGATGTGGCTCAGTGGTCGAGTGCCCCTGAGTTCAATGTCCAATGCCAAAAAGAAAAAAAAATTTGTATGGCTGGTAAAATGCTGAAAATAACAATGGAATCAAAAGACAAAGTTTCTCTGGATAAAATATACCTACTATCTAGATATGTAGGCCTTATGTTCATGAACAGCTGACTTTTTTGTGGGTAGCTATTTTTCCACTTGCTTAGGCTTTTTTTTTTAAGCAAAAATATAGCTTACTTTAAATATAAAGATTTGCCAGGCATAGTAGCCCATGCCTATAATCTCAGCAATTTGGTAGGCTGAGGTAGTAGGATTGAAAGTTCAAAGCCAGCCTCAGCAATTTAGGGAAACCCTCAGCAACTTGGTGAGACCATGTCTCAAAATAAAAAAGGTACGAGAGTTTCTGGGTTCAATTCCTGATACTGCCCAAATTAAATAAATAAATAAATAAATGTGAAGATTTATAGAAGAAAAGTTTGCCTGCACTGTACAGAAAAATTGTGAAAGACTTTGAAATAGGACAAAAATTTGGAGGTTGGAAGTTTTTTTTTTTTAAACCCCAGTGCTCAGGGTGGAACCCAGGTCCTTCTGCAAGGGCTTTATCACTGAGCTATTGTATTCCCAGCCCTGAACTCTGGGTGGTATATAGTAGATCCTTCCCAGCCAAAGGAGTCTAAGGGGGCAGTGACTTTTCTTTGTCTGAGCTGTTACAGCCCAGGAAATCACAGATAATGGATAGAAATGCAAATGTATTATCAGTAGACATGCAAATTGCTCCTCCACCCGTCCTCTCCTGATAGAAAACAGTTATTTGTTAGATCCATTTCAGTATTCCTGATCTATATAAGTGTGGTATTTTAAATTCTCCTTTGAGCTTGTAAAATCTTATTGGTTCCCTCATTAATTAATGAGTTGAATAAAATCTTTGACACATTTTCATTTTATATATGTATGACAATCAATTATAACTTTGAAAAATTACCTTTTAACAACAGATAAATGGACATTATTCTTCACTCTTGTAGAAAGCATCAATTGGCTCATGTTCTCTGGAGAACAATTAGGCAGTGTACCCCTAGAACCTTAAAAATGTATATATTGGTATACACTTGACACAGTATGTAGGATAAAATTTGGGAAATGTTTTTAATTTTTTTTTTGCACCAGATATTGAACCCAGGGGCACTTTGCTACTGAGCTCCATTCCCAGCCACCCCCACTTTTTTTTCTTTTTTCCACCCCCACTTTTAAAAATTTTTTTTAAATTTTGAGACAAGGTCTTGCTAAGTTGCTGTGGGTCTCCCTAAATTACTGATAGTCTTGCTGAGTTGCTGAAACTGGTCTTGCAGTCTTCCTGCCTCATCCCCCTGAAGTCACTGGGATTATAGGCATGTGCCACCACATCTGGCTAAATTTTTAAATTCTGTAGACTAAACATGTTTCATAAGCACATTTTGTTCAGATGCAAAACTTAATTACTATTTTTTTTTATTAAAAATTTGGGAGTGGGCTGGGATTGTGGCTCAGTCGTAGAGCACTTGCCTCGCATGCGTGAGGCACTGAGTTCGATCCTCAGCACCATAAAAATAAAGATATTGTGTCCAAGCCAGGCACGGTAGCGCAAGCCTGTAATCCCAGCACTTAGGGAGGCTGAGACAAGAGAATCGCGAGTTCAAAGCCAGCCTCAGCAACGGCGAGGCGCTAAGCAACTCAGTAAGACCCTGTCTCTACATAAAACACAAAATAGGGCTGGGGATGTGGCTCAGTGGTCGAGTACCCCTGAGTTCAATCCCCAGTACCAAAAAAAAATATCACCAATAGACAAAATGCACCTCCCTTAGTATTAGCAGCTCTCAGCTTTGAATGTCAGCAGCTTTCAGCTCTTAGCATCAGGAGCCTTCCCTGCACTTCTAGCAGTTGGAGCCAGCAGCTATCAGCTACTCTCTGGAACTCTTCCAGCAGCTGGAATTATCAGCTCCCAGCAGCTCTCTGTTGCTCCCCACAATTCTATGGCTGCTAGCCACCCTCAGTGTTACTAGCTCTAAGTGCAACCAGTTCAGCCTGTTCTACTCGAGATAGAAATCATGAATAGGCAACATATTATCATCCAAAAGAGGCTTTATTAGGTCTCATGCTGAAGCATAAAGAGAAGCAATACACAGACTGTTCTGATAAGGGTTTGGGAATGGGTTGTAGAGACAAAAAAAAAAAAATGTAGATTTATTCAAGCTCAGTATTCTGCCAGCTAACCCCAAGCTTTCTTTTTAGTCATGGGTAGGGAGGGGGCTCTTTGCTTACTGGATTGTGTATAGCTGAAATGGCTGCAGAGGGGTGGAACTGTCCAGAGAGACTGCGGGGCAGTCATCTGGCATGGACTCATCACTGATGCTGCCACAGTCAAAGCAAAAAAACTTCTAGTGACTAAGGAGTTTGGGGCAGTCACAGCTGTCAAAAACAGAAGGAAGCCAGTCACGGTGGTGCACACCTGTAATCCCAGCGCTTAGGGAGACTGAGACAGGAGAATCGTGAGTTCAGTGGCAGCCTCAGCAACGGCGAGGTGCTAAGCAACTCAGTAAGACCCTGTTTCTACATAAAACAAAATAGGGCTGGGGATGTGGCTCAGTGGTTGAGTACCGCTGAGTTCAATCCTCGGTACCAAAAAAAAAGACAGAAGGAAGAAAAATGTAAAAAGTACCTATTAGAGAGCATTAGCCCTTCTCTTCAGTCTGAAATGCATGAATTCAAAACCAGCCTGGTCAACATAATGAAACCATCTTTAAACAAGCAAACAAAAAAACAGCCACAACAACAACAACAACAACAACAAATCTCTAAGTTCAAGCACAGTTTTAATATTGAGGGACTGAATACAGAAATGGACAATAGTCAGATTGTGGCCTCTGATCCATAATTTGCAGCCACCAGCCTAGGAAACCAACTCATTATCTATAATAACCAGACTATGATCTACAAGTCATACTTGTAGGAAATCTGACCACTATCTTTAGCAATCAATCCAGGTAGCCAAACAACAACCCATGAAACAATCAGCCCCAAATAGCCCAGACTTGATTAATAACTGATAGCTTCCCTAGTATTTGTCCCCACTTGCAATTTAGGACCAAACAGAGAAACCCAAATATGTTCCCCTATCCAATCACATAGGATGATTTCTCTCAGGTTATCTATCCACTGCTTTCTCAACTCCCCCAGCAGAGAGAGGCACTTCCTCTTCCCTTAGCACTCTTCCCACTGTCAAAGTACTTCCAAGCTAGTTCTCTTCAATCTTTATTATAAGGGCACTAATCCTGTTCGTGAGGGATTAATCACTTCCCCAAAGACTCCACCTCTTACTACTATCACATTGGACGTTAATTTCCAACATAAGAGTTTGGCACAATATTTAGATAATAACACCAGGATGTTAGGCTGTGTCTCATTATAAATTTAATTTGCATTTCCCCAATGATTAGTTATGTTGGACATCCTTTAATATGCTTATTGGTCATTTGTATTCTTTGGAGAAATGTCTGTTCAAGTCTTTTGCACACATTTGAATCAGATTATTTTTTTGTTGTTGAGTTTTAGGAGTTTTCTATTAATATTAATCTGGATATTAATCTTTTGTCAAATATGTGATTTGAAAATATTTATTTCCATTCTGTGGGCTGCCTTTTGATAATGTAATTTGATGCAGAAAATTTTTCAGTTTTCATGAAGTCTGACTTGTCTCTTTGTTATTTTGTTAAAAATATCTTTTTAGTTGTAGATGGACACAATACCGTTATTTTATTTATTTTTATGTGGTGCTGAGGATCAAACCCAGTGCCTCACATGTGCTAGGCAAGCGCTCTACCACTGAGCTACATCTCCAGCCCTGTGTCTTTGTTATTTTGCTGCCTGTACTTTTGGTGTCATATCTAAGAAATCATTGACAAATCCAATGTTGTAAAGATTTTTCCTATGGTTTCTTCTAAGATTTTTGTAATTTATGTTTAACTGTTATGTCATGGATCTACTTTGAGTTAATTTTTATATGTGCATACTGATGTTCTGAATGTTAAGCCAATTCTGCTTTCCTGGCATAAAACCAACTTGGTTATAAAGTCTTATTGATGGATTAAATTTGCCAAAATTTTGTTTAAAGGTGTTTGCATTTATGTTCATGAGGAATATTGATATAATTTTTATTTTTCTTGTAGTATCTTTTTTTTAAAATTTGTTTTAGTTGTAGATGTCTTTATTTCTTTTTATGTGGTGCTGAGGATTGAACCCAGGGCCTCACGCATGCAAGGCAAGTGCTCTACCACTGAGCCACAATCCCAGCCCTCTTGTAGTATCTTTATTTTCAGTAACAGAGTAATGCTGACCTCAAAAATATGTTGGGAAATATTCTCCCTGATTTTTTTTTAATATTTATTTTTTAGTTGTAGGTGGACAGAATATCTTTATTTTTATGTGGTGCTGAGGATCGAACCCAGTGCCTCACGCATAGCGAGGCGAGCACGCTACCACTGAGCCATAACCCCAGCCCTCCCCCCGATTTTTTGTAAAAGTTTGTGCACAATGGTATTATTGCTTCCTTAAATGATAGAATCAACCAGTGAAGTTATCTTTATGACAAGATTTCCAACATTGGATATTAATTTCCAACATAAGAGTTTGGCACAATATTCAGACAATAACACCAGCCTAATGGATGTGAGGCTGTCTTATTATAAGGTTTTTAACTATAATTTCAGTTTCTTTAATTGATATTTGGCTACTTAGGTTCTCTACTTGTTCTTGAGTATGCTTTGGTAATTTGTCTCTTTCAACAAATTTCATTTTAAATTGTTGAATATGTACCTGGCACTTGGTAAATGGACAAGTATAGCAAACTCAGTCTGATAAGTGCATGATTACCCAGAGGTCAGGCATCTCAGAAATGAGTTGGTCATTTCACCAATTAGGCCACTAAGAGCTGACACATTAAGCTGACACATTTTCTTGAGGGTGAAGGGAATCTAGTATACCTAGAAGAGGAAAGAAATGAAGAAAATTCTCTGTGGCACCAAGAACAGCTGCAACTCCATAGATCTTTTTTTTTTTTTGTAGTTAGAGATGGACAGAATGCCTTTGTTTATTTTTATGGGATGCTAAGGATCAAACCCAGTGTCTCAAGCATGCTAGGCAAGCGCTCTGCCACTGAGCTACACAGCTCCAGCCCCTCCATAGGTCATTATTTTAATCTTCCTCTCCACTATCCCCAGGGAAAAATGAACTCTACCAAAATCTGGCAGAAGCCGCTCCCAGAACCTATATTAACAAGTAGATCCAAGTGGTGCATCAGGAGTATTGTGGAGGATGTTATCATATGCCACCACGTTCCTCTTCAGAATAAAGGATTTATTCCTCAGATTCTGTGATTGCTGCAAGTTGAGTGCCCTCTTTGAGGACTGATTGAGCTAAGAAAACTACCATACACATGTATAGTCATCCCTTGGTATCCATGGGGGATTTGTTCTAGGACTTCCAAGGATTCCATAATGTTTAAGTCCATCTGATAAGTGGATGCTGATCCATAATGGGGTGGGGAGCATGGAAAGAATGGAGCAACTTTGGGCAAAGGAGAGGGAGAGGAGGGGAGGGGCAGGGGGGCAGGAAAGATGGTGGAATGAGATGGACATCATTACCCTAGGTACATGTATGACTGTACATATGGTGCGACTCTATATCGTGTACAGAGAAATGAAGGTTGTGCTCCATCTGTTACAATGAATCAAAATGCATTCTGCTGTCACATATACCTAATTAGAATAAATAAAATTAAAAAATGGTATAGTGTTCTGGGGTTATGGCGCAGTGGTAGCGTGTTCGCCTAGCATGTGTGAGGTACTGGGTTCGATCCTCAGCACCACATAAAAATAAAATAAAGATATTCTGTCCGCCTACAACTAAAAAATAAATATTAAAAAAATGATGTAGTGTTTTCATATAATCTATGCACATTCTTCTGTATACTTCAAATCATCTGCACATGATTTATAATACCTAATACAATGTAACTACTATGTACATAGTTGTTATAATATATTGATTAGGAATTAATGAGAAGAAAACATCTGAGCTGGGTGCGGTGGCGGACCCCTGTAATTCCAGCACTTTGGGATGCTGAGACAGGAGAATCATGGGTTTAAAGCCAGCCTCAGCAACAGCAAGGTGCTAAGCAACTCAGTGAGACCCTGTCTCTACATAAAACACAAAATAGGGCTGAGGATGTGGCTCAGTGGTCGAGTACCCCTTAGTTCATTCCCCGGTACCAAAAAAAAAAAAAAAAAAATGAAAAGAGCCCTTTTTTTTTTAATATTTTTTTAATTATAGATGGACACAATGTCTTTATTTTTTTATTGCTTTGTATGTGGTGCTGAGGACCGAACCCAGGGCCCCATGCATGCAAGGCAAGCATTCTACCGCTGAGCTACAATCCCAGCCCGAAAAGAGCCCTTTTTTAAGAAATATTTTTTTAGTTGTCAATGGACCTTTATTTTATTCATTTATTTATATGTGGTGCTGAGAATTGAACCCAGTGCCTCGCGCATGCTAGGCAAGGGCTCTAACACTGAGTTAGACCCCAGCCCCCATTGAGCCCTTTTTAATTTTTTGATACAGGGTCTTGCTAAATTGCTTAGGACCTCACTAAGTTTCTGAGGCTGGCCTCTAACTTGTAATTCACCTGCCTTAACCTCCTGAGTTGCTGGGATTACAGTGTCCAGCCCGTGTGCAATTAAAAAAATATTCAATCCATTGTTGAATAAATATATGGATACAGAATCCATGGATAATGAAGGCCAACTTCTATGTATATAGATGTATATGTATGATTGTTACTTTTAAGCATGAACTTGACTGGATTAAAGGATAGCTGGTTGAAGCATTGTTTCTGGGTATCAATGAGGGTGTTACTGGAGGAGATACATGTATGACTTGAAGGACTGAATGGGAAAGATCTGCCTTTAATATGGGCATATACCATCCAATTGACAGGGGATCTGGATGGAACAAAAAAGCAGAGGAAAGCTAGATGCAGTGGTGCATGTCTGTTATCTCAGTGACTTGAAAGGCTGAGGCAGGGGGATCACAAGTTTGAGGACAGCCTCAGCAGCTTAGTGAGACCCTAAACAACTTAGCAAGACCCTGTTTCAAAGGAAAAAAGAAAAAGGGCTGAGGATGTGACTCAGTGGTTGAGCACCCCTGGGTTCAAACCCCAGTGTCAAAAGAGGAAAAAAAAAAGCAGATGAGAGGTGAATTTACTCTCTCCCGGAATCAGGACATCCTTCTTTGGCATGCCCTTGGACATCAGAACTCCAGCCTGTCTGGCTTCTAAACTCCAGGATTTGTACAGTAATGCCTTCTCAGTTTTTTGACCTTTGACCTTCAACTTTATTGGTTTTCATAACTTTGGACTTGGACTGAGCCATGTTATCAGCATCCCTGGGTTTCCAGCTTGCAGACAGCCTATGCTGGGATTTCTTTCCTTTTTTAAAAATAATATTTTTTATAAACTTTTTTTAGATGTTGATGGGCCTTTATTTTATTTATTTGTTTGTTTGTTTGTTTGTTTATTTATTTATTTATATGTAGTGTTGAGAATCAAACCCAGTGCCTCACATATGCCAGGCAAGCGCTCTACCACTGAGCCACAACACCAGCCCCTATGTGGGGATTTCTTAGCTTCCATAATTCCCCTAATAAATCTATTCTCATCTATCTCCCATCTATCTATCCATCCATCCACCCACCCATTTGTCCATTCATCCTGCTGGGTTCTGTCTGTCTGGAGAATCCTAATACAACATGCATAGTTATGTGTGTGCATCTATCTATGCTTACACGCATATACATTTATTTACATATTTTGTTTTTTTTTGTTCTGTTTCAGTGGTTTATTTATCTTTTGTTGCATGTCTGCTATGCAATTTTATTTAAAATGAGACTTACTGAAGCATAATGACATTGAGTAAAATTCACTGATAAAGGCAGTTGTGTAACCACAACCACCAAAATCAAGATAGAGAGGAATTCACTCACTGAAGAAAATCACTTGTATCGCTTTTTAGGCAACCTTTTTCCCCACCTCTGGCTCCTGATACCACTCATCTGTTTTCTTTTTAAATATTTTTTTAGTTGTTGATGGGCCTTACTTTTATTGATTTATTTATATGTGGTGCTGAGAATCGAACCCAGGGCCTCACACATGCTGGGCAAGTGCTCTGCCACTGAGCCACAACCCCAGCCCCACTCATCTGTTTTCTATCCCTATAGTTTTGCCTTTTCCCAAACTGTCAAAAAGTGGAATAGTATAGGATGTAGTTTGATGGACTTTTCTTCAGTTAGAATTTTGCATTTGAGATTCGCCTACATTACTTTGTGTATCTGTAGTTTATTTTTACTGCTGAGTAGTATTTTTTTGTACAAATGTATTACAACTTGTTCATTCAATCATCAGTTGAAGAAACTTTAGATTGTTTCTAGTTTTGGTATCTATAATAAAGTTATTATAAAGCATTTCATGTGATTTTTTGTGTGAATGTGAGTTTCATTTACTTTGGTAAAATACCTGGGAGGAATGGTATTGGTGAGTTGTATGGCAAATGAATGTATTATCCAGCTTTTTATTTTATAAATTTTAGCAATTTTTTAAAAATATTTTTTTAGTTGTTGATGGATCTTTATTTTATTCATTTATTATTTATATGTGGTGCTGAGGATTGAACCCAGTGCCTTACGCATGCTAGGCAAACGCTCTACCACTGAGCTACAGCCCCAGCCCCAATTTTAGCAATTTTAATATGTATGCAGCGGTATCTCATTGTGGTTTGAATTTACAATTCTCTAATGAATTTTGTTGCTGAACATCTTTTCATGTCCTTATTTTCCATCTATATATCTTCTTTGGTGAAACCTAATGTTCAAATCTCTTGCCCATTTTTTTTTTCCTGTACAGGAGATTGAACCCAGGGGCACTTAACCACTGAGACACATCCCCAGTTCTTTTTTTTTTTTTTTAAATATTTTATTTTATTTTTTAGTTGTAGATGGACACAATGTCTTTATTTTATTGCTTTGTATGTGGTGCTGAGGATCGAACCCAGGGCCTCACGCATGCAAGGCAAGCGCGCTACCGCTGAGCCACAATCCCAGCCCCACATCCCCAGTTCTTTTTAATTTTTTTTATTTTGAAATAGGGTCTTGCTAAGTTGCTAAGACTGGCTTTTCCCTCATGCCTCAGCCTCTCAAGAGGCTGGGATTACAGGCATGCACCACCATACCTGGCTTTGGTTGGTTGTTTTCTTGAGTCTAAGAGTTCTTTATATTATCTGAATATTGATTTTTATCTGATTACATTTTTGTAAACATTTTCCCCAAGACTTGTTTTTTCATGTCTTTACAGATCTATCATGGAACATTTAGAAAATGTTCTAGTTCCTTTGCCTTTTCATATAAATTTGATTCATGTCAATTTCTACAAAAACAACTGCTGAGGTTTTGATTGGGATTATGTCAAATCTGTAGATCAATTTGAAAAGAAGGGACAGAATTATTGAGTCTTTTAATCTATGGAAGTATATATGGAAGTAATCATGGTTTATCTCTCCATTCATTTCAGTCTTATTTGGTTTCTTTCATCAGTGTTTTATTTATTTTTTAAAATATACATTTTTTTAGTTGTTGATGACCTACCTTTCTCTCTCTCTCTCTCTCTCTCTCTCTCTCTTTCTTTCTTTCAATGAGAATTGAACCCAGTGCTTCACACATGCCAGGCAAGCACTCTACCACTGAGCCACAACCCCCAGCCCTTCATCAGTGTTTTATAATGGTGTACCTATTGCTAGAGTTTGGATGTTGTTTTTCTCCCAAAGGTACACAATTTGGAGGTATGGTGCCCAGTGTGGTGGCACTGAGAAGTGATAAAACCGTTAAGTGGTGGTGCCTGGTGGAAGGTAGTTAGATCATTGGGGGCACCATCCTCAGAACAGATTAATATTGGTTTCACGGAATGAGTTCTCAAAAGAGCAAAGTTACTTTTAAAGAACAAG
>CM053413.1:13829069-13848373 GCA_028644305.1 Xerus rutilus
CTTGTAATCCCAGCACTTAGGGAGGCTGAGACAGGAGAATCGCGAGTTCAAAGCCAGCCTCAGCAATGGCGAGGCACTAAGCAACTCAGTGAGACCCTGTCTCTACATAAAACACAAAATAGGGCTGGGGATGTGGCTCAGGGGTCGAGTGCCCCTGAGTTCAATCCCCGGTACCAAAAAAAAAAAAAAAAAAAGAACAAGCTTGGTCTCTGAATCTGTCTCTGGTTTACTGTATCACTGTATAATCTCTCCTTCTTGCACATGTTCTCACTATGATGCCACCTACCATGTTGTGATATAGCCAAGATGGCATTCACTAGAGCCAAGAAGATGCTGGCACTGTACTCTCAAATTGCTAAAGCTGTGAACCAAATAAACCTCTTTATCAAGTTTCAGGTATTTTGTTATAACAACAGAAAATGGACAGATCTTGCATATATTTTATAAGATTTATATATAAATATTCCACAGAATGTTTTTGGTGTTATTGTAAATGATATTATTGCTTTGACTTTCCTAATTGTTTGTTGCTACTATGTAGAAAGATAATTCATATATATATATATATATATCTCTATATATATCCTGTGACTTATTCTAGTATCTCTTTTGTAAATTCTTTTGAAAATATATATAATAATCATATAATCTGAATATAGTTCTATTTAATATAAATTTATAAGATGATATGAACAACAGATTTCATTAAAATATATAATAATCAATTTCTATGTTCTCTAGTCCAGGATTTGGCAATCCTTTACTTCAAATGGGTTAGTCAACATTTTAGGTTTGAGGGCTGCTATAGTTTGGATATGGTTTGAGAGTGTTCCCCAAGGGTTCATGTGTTGGAAGGTTGGCTACTACTGTGATCATGTTGGGAAGTAATGGAATCTGTAACCACCTAGTGGAAGGTCATTAGGTCATTGGGGGTATTGCCTTAGGAAGGAATTGATGTTCTCAGAGTTCCTTTATTTGAGCTTCTATGACACACCAGAGGGGAAGGGAGCTTTGTTAATGCTGGGTAGAAATGTCATTTCTAGTCTCCCATTATGGAAGACCTTGTTAAGTCCTGCAATTATACCATGACAGAGTATAATTATCATTGGCTGGTGTGAAAATTCCATCTTCACACTCAGCCTTCTCTGACACTAGAGAAAGGAAAAGTTATGTTTCTACTGTTGGTTGGGAGTTGAAGTCCAGAATCCCCTTGAGGCCTCCACTGATACTGTAGAGAAGCCTCATTACTACCAGGCAAGGATGAAAAACCTTGGCTCCTCAACCCAGTCTTCTCTGATACTATTCCTTGAGGTGTGAGGAGGGGTGCCTTATTGACCTCTGGGTAAGGGTAGAACTCTAAGCTCTCTACCCTTCAGACTTTGCTGACAGCAGTAGAGAGGAGCCATGATTTTGTAATTATCCAAAAGGATTTTCCCTTGCTGGCTAGAGAGAACAGGATTTTCTTGGGTTTCTTTGGGATGTATTTCCTGATAGCTTTTCTCCAGCTACTAGTTTGCTCTGTTATCTTGTGGTACCAAGGTCTCTTGCCAGCTAACCTTCTTTGCTTTTCAGTTATTTTGGTTTTTATTTTACGCACACACACACACACACACACACACACATATAAATCACATTATATATGTAATGTCTATATATATTACATATATATGTCTATGTATATATATTACATTATATATAATGTCTATACTTTTTAGCTGCACTTTGTGGAAGAAAAAGGAAAGTGTATCTACTTCATCTTAATTAGGAACCAAAAATTGTCTTTCATTTAGGTACAATATACATTTTCCATGTCTTTTTTTTTTTTTTGGTACCAAGGATTGAACCCAGGGCCACTTAATCACTAACCCACATCCCCAGCCCTTTTTATAGTTTATTTTGAGACAGGGTCTTGCTAAGGTGCTAAGGCTAGCCTTGAACTTGTTATCTTCTGGCCTCAGACTCCCCAGTTGCTGGGATTATAGGCATGTACCATCATGCCTGGCTCCCATGTCTTTTTGTTTATTAATTTTTTGGTACCAGGATTGGACCCAGGGGCGCTTAAACACTGGGCCATATCTCCAGCCCCTTTTCTAATTTTGAGACAGGGGCTCTAAGTTGCTGAGGCTGGCCTTGAACTTGCAATCCTCCTGTCTCAGCCTCCTGAGTTGCTGGGATTACAGGTGTGCACCACCACATCTGGTCATCTTTTGTCTTAAGTTTCGGGGTTTTTTTGGTCCTGGGGAGTGAATCCAGGGGCACTTAAGCACTGAGCCACATCCCCAGCTCTTTTTTGTATTTTATTTAGAGACAGGGTCTCACTGAGTTACTTAGGGCCTCACTAAGTTGCTGAGGCTGGCCTCACATGTGCTAGGCAAGCACTACCACTGAGCTACAATCCCAGCCCCTTTAACAGTTTTCTTTTTTTTTTTTTTGATACTGGAGATTGAACTCAGGGGCACTCGACCACTGAGCCACATCCCCCCGTCCTATTTTGTGTTTTATGTAGAGACAGGGTCTCACTGAGTTGCTTAGCACCTTGCCCTTGCTGAGGCTGGTTTTGAACTCACAATTCTCCTGTCTCAGCCTCCCTAAGTACTGGGATTACAGGCTTGCACCACCGCGCCCGGCTTTTAACAGTTTTCTTAATGTAGGATTTACTTATTTCTTACTAAGTTTATAACTCTTATTGTCATTATGAATGGGATTCTCTTTATTACAATTTAAAATTCATTAATGCTAGGAAAAGCTATTCCTTTTTGTGAGGAAAGAGTTAATGTAACATCTGGTTGCTCAATCTTTGCACATCTCTAGAAGTGCTTGCCTGGAATTCTTTTGATCCTTGGCAAACCCCTGGGAACATGGCCTTCAGATTGTCCCCTTCCCCTGCTTTATTGAAGTATGATTGACAAAAATTGCATATATTTAAAGTGTACAATGTAATGCTTCGATATGTATACACATTGTGAAAGAATTCCATAGACTAACATATTTATCCCTTCACAGTTACCTTTGTGTGTGCATGGTGAGAACATTTAAGCTCTATTCTTTTAACAAATTTTAAGTATACAACACATTATTTTTAAAAAAATACCTTTATTTATTTATTTTTTTAATACTTTTTAGTTGTAGATGGATACAATGTCTTCATTTTATTGCTTTGTATGTGGTGCTGAGGATCGAACCCAGGACCTCACGCATGCGAGGCAAGCGCGCTACCACTGAGCTACGATCCCAGCCCTTATTTATTTTTTTAAAATATATTTTTAGTTGTAGATGGACACAATATCTTTATTTATTTATTTTTATGTGGTGCTGAGGATCAAACCCAGTGCCTCATGCCTGCAAGGCAAGCACTCTACCACTGAGCTACAATCCCAGCCCCCTTTATTTATTTTTATGTGGTGCTGAGGATCGAACCCAGTGCCTCACACATGCTATCCAAGTGCTCTACCACTGAGCCATAACCCCAGCTCCATATTATTATTAACTATAGCCACCATGCTGTATATTAGGTCTCTAGAACTTACTCATATTTGAGTAACTAAAAATTTGTACCCTTTGACCACATCTCCCCACTTTACCCTAAAATGTTCTTGTTTTACTGATAATGTTTTGTGGGCCCAGTCCTTTTTTTTTTTTTTTTTTTTTAATTTTGAGACAGATGATGCTGTATCAGCTTATCAGAATTGTTTTGCAGAAACATCAAGATTGATGATGTGCCTTATTTCTCTGTTGAGGTCCTGGTTTCAGGCCAGAATAGTTGCTTACATGACTGACTTTAGATAAAAGCTTCATACCCCAGGACTGAATTGGCTTCTTTGGCAGAGGCATTTCACATGGGTCCTCGCAGTTTGCTGCTACAAAGAGGGGAAGCCTTAGAAGACTGTCTGACTTCCCAGTGCATATCTTTGTCATATTGTTCTTACTCATTATCTTTTGTTATAATCTATTAAGTCTTATAAATCATTCTAATGTACCATCTTACTTAAAAGAGGTCATGGGCTCCTGAAACAATTTTTTTTTTCATGTAGGCTAATCTTAAATCCAAACTTATAGTAGAGGTATAATCTTAAATCTTAAATTTATAGTAGAGGTAGAGATAAGAGGGTTTTTGTGTATGTGTGTGTGTGGGGGGGGGGTTGGTACTGAGGATTGAATTTAGGAATGCTTCACTAGTGAGCTACAAATCCAAGCCCTTTATATTTTTAATTTTGAGATAGGGTCTTGCTAAGTTGTTGAGGCTGACCTTGAATTTGTGATCCTCCTGTTTCAGCTTTCCAAGTTGCTGGGATCACAGGCAAGTGATTTTCTTTAGCTTTCTAGGTAGAGGATCATATTGTCTGCAGAAAAGGTATAGTGGTTTCCTCTTCCTGTGTACTATTTATTGGTTTTAATTAAACTGCTAAACCCTTTAGTACAATTGCATCTAGCAGTACTTATCTTGTTTCTGATTTTAATGGGAAACTTCCCAATGTTCTGTCATTAATGATATTTACTGCTATTTTCTATCTTCCTCCCCTTCTCTCTTCCTCTCTTTTTTCATGGTACTAGAGACTGAACCTAGGGCTTTGTACATTGCTAGCCAAGCACTGTCCTACTGAGCTACATCCCTAGCCCTGCTGTAATTTTCTGATAAACATGTTAATATGAAAGAAAATTTCTGCCAGGTATGGTGGTGCATACCTTTAATTCCAGCTATTCGGGATTACAGTCACTTAACATTAAACAACAATCTGCTTAATCTGTGACTAATTCATACACAGGTTTTACCCTGTAATTATTTTTTGGTACTGGGGATTGAACCCAGTAGTCCTTACAGTGAACCATATCTCCAGTCCTTTTTCTTTTTTTATTTTGAGGTACGTGTCACTAAGTTGCTTATGGCCTCAATAAATTGCTGAGGCTGGCTTTGAAATTGAGATCCTTCTGCTTCAGTCTCCTGAGCAGCTGGGATTACAGTAGTGTGCCACCATGCCTGGCTTCCCCATTAAATTATGAAATATATACTTATGGAACTTTTTGAGGTGCTGCATGAAATCATGATCATACATTTTTGCAATATTTCTAATATATTGTGAATAAATTTGTGTGCAGACATCTCTAGGTTTCTCATTGTAGTTATCTCTGAACAGAATTGTGTAGATATTTTCCCCAAATAGTAACATTTCCTATTCGAAGTACTTTTCTAGAACCTTGCCACTTTCCATTAGGAGGTGGAGTTTATGTTCATATCCTTTTTTTTTTTGTGCTGCCAGGGATTGAACTCAGGGATACTCGACCATTCCCAGCCCTATTTTGTGTTTTATGTAGAGACAGGGTCTCACTGAGTTGCTAGTGCCTCGCTGTTGCTGAGGCTGGCTTTGAACTTGCGATTCTCCTCTCAGCCTCCCAAAGTG
Source organism: Xerus rutilus (assembly GCA_028644305.1). Taxonomy (NCBI): domain Eukaryota; kingdom Metazoa; phylum Chordata; class Mammalia; order Rodentia; family Sciuridae; genus Xerus; species Xerus rutilus. The sequence goes on from CM053413.1 coordinate 13,834,466, forward strand.
CTGGGATTACAGGCGTGTGTCACTGCACCCAGCTTATGTTCATATCTTTGAACTTGGATGCACTGTGTGATCATTTCAACTAATACAGTGCGAGTAAATGCTATGTGACTTTCAACGCTAGGTCATAAAAGGCGATATAATTTCTACATGGCTCTCTTCCTTGGGAGGCTCACTGTGAGAACCAGCCACATGCAAAGAGAAAGCCCAGGCCACATGGAGAGGCCAAATAAGAGGAACCAAAGACCCTGGTCCTCATCCGTGGCTGAGCTGCCAGCCAGTAGCCTGCAACATCTTGCCAGCAACATGAAAGTGCCACCATGGCAACAGATCTTCTAGCCTTTAATAGCATGTCCCCAGCTGATGCCATGTGGAGCAAAGACACACCTTCACAGAATGAAAATGTGTGAGCATAGTTAATGACTGTTTTTGTTTTAAGGCATTATTTTACCACATATCAATAAATAATACAAGGATAAATCTGTGAAGTAGCTGTGAACCTATTGCTTCTAAATTTTTTCTTTCATTTAAAAGCTTATTCTCAAGGCTTCAAAGAACACACTCTTCTGTTTGTTTTTAACATCACCTTTGTCCTCTTGCTAGCTTATCATTCTTTATAACCTTTAAACACTGGTGTCCCAAATGGCCAGTCTTCCCAGGCCCAGTCCTTTTTTTTTTTTTTAAAGAATCTTTATTTTATTCATTATTTATATGTGGTGCTGAGGATCGAACCCAGTGTCTCACGTGCTAGGCAAGCGCTCTACCACTGAGCTACAGCCCCAGCCCCCAGGCCCAGTCCTTTTGCCTACCCTTTTTCTTCTCTAATTACACTTTCTCTTTAGGAGGTCTCACACATTCCTATAGCTTTTTTTTTTTTCTTTTGTTCTGGGGATTGAACCCAGTGGCACTGAGCCACAGTCTAAGCCCTTTTTCTTTCTTTTTGGGATTTTTTTTTGGTAGGGGGCACCAGGGATTGAACTCAGGAACACTCGACCACTGAGCCACATCCCCAGCCCTATTTTGTGTTTTATTTAGAGACAGGGTCTCACTGAGTTGCTCAGCACCTTGCTTTCACTGAGGCTGGCTTTGAATTCCCGATCCTCTTGCCTCAGTTTCCAGAGCCGCTGGGATTTCAGGCATGCGCCTTGTACTGTATAGGTTTAAATACCAACTGTGTATTGAGGACTCCAAAATCATTAGGTCCCCATGAACATGCCTCTACGTCCTGATTAGTATTTTATTTTTTTGTTACTGGGGATTGAACACAGGGGTGCTTAACCACTGAGCCTTATCCTCAGCACCCCCTACCCCCTTTTTAAAAAATATATTTTGATACAGGGCCTCACCAAGTTTCTGAGCCTGGCTTTGAACTTGCAATCCTTCTGACTCAGCCTCTTGAGTGGCTGGGATTATAGGCATGTACCAGTGCACTTGGCTCACTGTATGTTTTTTTTTTTTTGGTACTGGAGATTGAACTCAGGGGCACTTGACCACTGTGCCACATCCCCCAGCCCGATTTTGTGTTTTTTTTTTTTTAATTTTTATTTATTTTTTTAGTTGTGGGTGGACGGAATATCTTTATTTTATTTTTATGTGGTGCTGAGGATCGAACCCAGTGCCTCACGCATGCTAGGCGAGCACGCTACCACTGCGCCACAATCCCAGCCCCCGATTTTGTGGTTTTTAATGTAGAGACAGAGTCTCACTGAGTTGCTTAGCGCCTCGTCGTTGCTGAGGCTGGCTTTGTGTATTTTTTTTTAAATATTTTTTTTAGTTGTAGATGGAGACAATATTTTATTTAGTTTTTTTATGTGGTGCTGGGCATGTGTAGAGCCTCATGCATGCTAGGCAAGCGCTCTACCACTGAGCCACAACCCCAGCCTACTCACTGTATTTTGAAGTATTCTTTACATTTGAATGTTGGGAACAGTCTCTAACCTTATAAATTCAAAAAAATATAAACACATTTCTCCCTTTGTCTCCTTAAGCATCAAATAATCCACCCCAGTTGTTCAGGCAAAACTGTAGGATTCATCTCTAGTTGCTTTCTTACTTTCATTCTTCATACCCAGATCAGCAGAAATAATGACAATTAGAGTGTAACTTTTGGCATCTTTCTCATTGTTAAGATTTACTTACACAAGATTTGCGTTAATATGCATACATGTGGTTTTTAGTTTAACTAATATAGAATTCTAGTACTCTGGGAATTTTAAAAACTGAATCCATAGAATTGAAGATTATAATTAATCTGTATTTATAGATTCAACTCTATTTTCCCCCTCATCTCCTGCCCTTTTTTTGGGTATCAGGGATTGAATTCAGGTCTTCAAACACTGAGCCACATCCTCAGCCCTATTTTGTGTTTTATTTGAAGACAGAGTCTGAGTTGCTTAGTGCCTCGCCATTGCTGAGGCTAGCTTTGAACTCTCGATTCTCCTGTCTCAGCCTCCCAGAGTGCTGAGATTACAGGCATGTGCCACTGCACCCAGCTCCCTCTACTCTTTTAATAGATATATAGATATATACAAATACCTGTAGTTTTTAAAATATTTTTTAAATTGTTAATGGATATTTATTTGTATGTGGTGCTGAAAATCGAACCCAGTGCCTCACACATGCTAAGCAGGCACTCTACCACTCGGCTACAACTCCAGCCTCAAATATCTGTAGTTTTACATAATATGGAATTATAATACATTTACTGGGGTGTGGTGGTAGTAATTTTTCTTTTCTTATCTCACTTTTTCATTTTTTTCAACTTCCAAATCAAGATAACCCAGTTAAATGAAATATATCCACTTGTATATTGTTCCATATGAATTAATTAAATACATGCATGTACATTTGTGTATATATGTACATTTGTATTTAAGTCTAAGCATCTTTTTTTTTTTTTTTTTTTTTGTGGTACTGAGGACTGAACTCAGGGGCACTTGACCACTGAGCCACATCCCCAGCCCTATTTTGTGTTTTATGTAGAGACAGGGTCTCACTGAGTTGCTTAGCGCCTCGCCATTGCTGAGGCTGGCTTTGAACTTGCGATTCTCCTGTCTCAGCCTCCCTAAGTGCTGGGATTACAGGCTTGAGCCACCGCGCCCGGCTTAAGTCTAAGCATCTTGACTTTTTCCATTTGATAAAACTCCAAACCTCATGGAAATGTCTCTAAAACATCTAGAATAGTAAGAATTCGTTCTTTTTAATGACAACACAATAACCCTTGACATGGAAGTATTTACCTATTCCCTTATTTATGAATATTCACTTTATTTTTTCCCACCACAAATGATAACAATTAGTATCTTTGTACATTCAGACAATGTAAAAGTGCTTTTATTTGTGTGAGACAGAACTTCAAAACAGAATACAGAGTTAGAAATTAAATTTTCTGGGGGCTGGGGCTGGGGCTCAGCGGTAGAGCGCTTGCCTCGCATGCGTGAGGCCCTGGGTTCGATCCTCAGCACCACATACAAAGCAATAAAATAAAGACATTGTGTCCATCCACAAGTAAAAAAATATTAAAAAAAAAAAGAAATTAAATTTTCTGGGTCAAAACACAGTTTTTATTAAATAGTAAATAGATCGGGCTGAGATTGTAGCTCAGTGGCAGAGCACTTGCCTTGCATGCATGAGGCACTGGGTTCGATCCCCAATACTACATAAAAGTAAATAAAGATATTGTGTCCATCTACAACTAAAAAAATTTTTAAAAAAATAGTAAATAGATCAAATAATATTTATAACATATCAGGTAGACAAAACAACAGAACAAAAACCTATCTACTTACTGCCTTGTTTAAGAAATAGGACTGTATCCCTGAAGCCTTCTGGGTGTTTCTTATATTATCCCTTTCCTCTGTAAGAAGAGGAAAAAAAAATCCTGAAAATCTATTCCAGCAGCTGGGTGCAGTGGTATATGCCTGTAATCCCAGCACTTTGGGAGGCTGAGACAGAAGAATCACAAGTTCAAAGCCAGCCTCAGCAATGGCGAGGTGCTAAGCAACTCAGTGAGACCCTGTCTCTGCATAAAACACAAAATAGGGCTGGGGATGTGGCTCAGTGGTTGAGTGCCCCTGAGTTCAATCCTCGGTACCAAAAAAAAAAAAAAAAAAAAAAAGACAGAAGGAAGAAAAATGTAAAGTGACAAAAATAATAATAAAGTGACAAAAATAAGATGCCAGCCTGGCATCTGTAATCCCAATGGATTGGGAGGCTGAGACAGGAGAATCATGAGTTCAAAGCCAGCCTCAGCAACGACAAGGCGCTAAGCAACTCAGTAAGACTCTGTCTCTAAATAAAAACACAAAATAGGGCTGGGGATGTAGCTCAGTGGTTGAGTACTCCTGAGTTCAATCCCTGGTACCAAAACCAGAAAAACAAACAAAAAAACAAAATAAAACAACAACAAAAAACCATTCCAGTAAGTAGAGGCTGAGGCAGGAGGATCCTAAGTTTAAGGCCAGCCTCAGCAACTTAAAACCTCAGCAATTTAGCAAGATCCTGTCTCAAAATAAAAAATAAAAGGTTCTGGGGATGTACCCAGTACTACCCCCACCAAATTGTATTAACTCTTTGAAATCTGGTATTTTACACTTCCATCACATCTTCATTTGGCCAAGTTGCATTTCAAAGAACTCAATAGTCATGTGGTTAGTAGACACTGTACAGTATAGTTCTAGATACTAAAAAGTAGTTATGTGTGCTGCAGAGCTTTCTTTCTAGTTTGTTATTTCTTTTCACTTTCTGTGTGTGTGTGTGTGTGTGTTTTGACTGGGAATTGAACACTCAGGGCACTTTGCCACTGAGTTACATCCCCAGTCCTTTTCATTTTATTTTGAGACAGGGTCTCATTAAGTTGCCTAAGTTCGCCTTGAACCTGAGATCCTCCTGCTTTAGCTTCCCAAGTCTCTAGGATTATAGGCAAGCATCACCATATCTGGCTTCTTATTTTGGTACTGAGGATTTTGAACCCAGGGGCACTTTACCACGAAGCTACATCTCCAGCCCTTTTTAATTTTATTTTCTAATTTTTTTAAAAACTTTTTTTTAGTTGTAGATGGACACGATATCTGTATTTTATTTACTTTTATATGGTGCTGAGGATCGAACCCAGTGCCTCACGCACGTGAGGCAGGCGCTCTACCACTGAGCCACAATCCCAGCCCCTTTATTTTCTAATTTTGAGATAGCATCTCACTAAGTTGCTTAGGGCCTTGCTAAATTGCTGAGGCTAACCTTGAACTTGAGATTCTCCTGCCTCAGCCTCCCAAATCGCTGGGATTATGGGCTCACATTAATGTGTCAGGCTCTTCTTGTGGTTTTTTTTTTTTAATATTTTTTAGTTGTAGATGAACACAATATATTTATTTTTATGTGGTGTTGAGGATCGAACCCAGTATCTCACGCATGCGAAGCAAGCGCTCTACCATTGAGCTACAATCCCAGCCCCTCCTCTTGTGTTTTGATGACCAAAGTTTCAAGGGAGCTTAATTTTGCTTTCTTTGATTTGTATTTTGAGTTTTAAGATTTTTTTCCCTTATCACCAAAGCATGTCCTAAAGAGTATGTTATTCTACATTTTGTTCTAAGCCTTTCAAGTTTTGCCTTTTATACTAAAGTCCTTAATTCATCTAGAATCGATTTGTGGGTATAATAGGAAGGATCCATTTATACTTTTTCTCCAGATAACCAATGGTTTCAGCTCCACTAGTTTGGTTGCTTTTAGAAATAGTGCATTTTATTTACTTGTACTTTCTAATTTCTTACTCTAAGGAAATGTACTTTGCTATCTGGCAAATGTGATGAATTGTCATTCTTATTCTGTAAATTATTTTGGGCTTTCTACATACAGATTTATATTACCTGTCAAATAATAACAATTGTCCTTTTTCATTTCTTATGTGTTTTCTTTCTTTTTTTTTTGTTTTGTTTTGCTGGCTAGGACTTAAGTATAATGTTGAATAGAAATGGTGATAGCAAGTATGTTTTAATTTTGAAGGAAATGCTTTATTTCACCATGGTGTGTGTTTGCTCTAGGTATTTTTGCTAGATAGCCTTTCATCAGGTTAAGATAAGATTTTGTTAAGAGTTTTTTTCTTTTTTTTTTTAAATTAAGAACATTTATACATACATACATATTGGAGATTGAACCACTGGGATACCTCCCAGCTCTTTTTATTTATTTTGAGATAGGGTCTTGCTAAGTTGCCCATGCAGGCCTCAAACTTGCAATCTTCCTATCTCAGCTTCCTGAGTTGCTGGGATTACAGGTGTATGCCATGGTGCCTGGTTTGTAGTCCTCATTTTCATGCTGGTTACAAACAGTGTCATTCTCATCTTGAAGAGGTTGCCACATTCCTTGGCTCAGTCAGGAACAGGCAGGTTGCGTCCTTGTCACATTTGTCTCTCAGACCAATTCTTCTGCCTTCCTCTTCCAATTTTAATAACTAGTGATTAGATTGGGCCCACCTAGATAATCCAGGACAATGTCTCCATTACATATTCAAGTTCTTTTTTTTTTTTTTTTGTACCAGGGATTGCACTCAGGGATACTCGACCACTGAGCCATATCCCCATCCCTATTTTGTATTTTTATGTAGAAACAGGATCTCACTGAGTTGCTTAGCACCTCACCCTTGCTGATGCTGGCTTTGAACTCACGATTCTCCTGTCTCAGCCTCCTAAAGTGCTGGGATTATAGGTGTGCAACACTGCGCCCGGCTCCAAGTTCTTTTGACACATATTCACAGCTTCTAAGCAATAGGAAGTCAATTTTTTTACAAATATATATATTTTTTGTAGTTGGACATAGTAACTTCATTTACTTATTTTTTTTTAAAATTTTTTTGGCTGTAGATGGACATAATATCTTTATTTGTATGTGGTGCTGAGGATCGAACCCAGTGGCTCATGCATGTGAGGTGAGAACTCTACCACTGAGCTACAATCCCAGCCCTATTTACTTATTTTTTAAGTGGTGCTGAGGATCAAACCCACTGCCTCACACATGCTAGGCAAGTGCTCTACCATTGAGCCACAACTCCAGCCCCAGGGAGTCAATTTTTGGGGAGCCATTATTTTGCCTGCCATACCATCTTAATTTGTTAATATGGTGAATTAAATGAAAAGATTTGCATTGTTAAACTCAACTTTGCATTCTTTTTTTTTTAATTTTTTTAGTTGTAGATGGACACAATACCTTTATTTTTATGTGGTGCTGAGGTTCGAACTCAGTGCCTCATGTAAGGCAAGCGCTCTACCACTGAGCTACAGCCCCAGCCCTCAACTTGCATTCTTTTCTTAAAAATATTTTTGTAGTTGTTGATGGATTTTTATTATTTTTATTTTATTTTTAAATATAAATATTAATATATTTAATATATTTAAATATAAATATTTTTTATATTTTAAATATTTTTTAGTTGTTGATGGACACAATGTCTTTATTTTATTGCTTTGTATGTGGTGCTAAGGATTGAACCCAGGGCCTCACGCATGCGAGGCAAGCGCTCTACCGCTGAGCTACAATCCCAGCCCTGGATTTTTATTTTATTCGTTCTTTATATGTGGTGCTGAGGATCAAACCCAGTGCCTCATGCATGCTAGGCAATTGCTGTATCACTGAGGCACAACCCCAGCTCTCAACCTTGCATTCTTGAAAGAAATTCAACTTAATCATGTTTATTACCTTTTTCACAAATTTGCTAGATTTGCTTTAACATTTTGTTCAGGATTACTGCATCTTTGTTCAAGAATGAGAATGGTTTGTAATTTCCTTTCTTGTTCTATCTTTGCCTGGCTGGGTCTGTCTGTCCATCTATCTTTCCTCCTACTGGTTCACTTTTTAATGGCTCAAGGACAAAATAAGTTTTCTATTTTTATTTCTTTCTTGTATTTTTTTGGTACCAGAGATTGAACCTAGGAGTACTTAACCACAGAGCCACACATCCCCATCCCTTTTTTTTTTTTTTTTTTTTTTTAAATGTTTATTTTTTAGTTGTAGGTGACAGAATATCTTTATTTTATTTTTATGTGGTGCTGAGGATCGAACCCAGTGCCTCATGCGTGCTAGGCGAGCACGCTACCACTGCGCCACAATCCCAGCCCCTCCCCATCCCTTTTTAATTTCAAGACAGGGTCTTGCTAAATTGCTAAGGCTGGCTTTGAACTTGCAATCCTCTTGCCTCAGCCTCTCAAACTGCTGCGATTACAGATGTGCACCACTTAGATGTGGCTTCTATTTTTCACTGAGTCAATTTTGCTAAATTTGTATTTTCTTAGAAAGTTATCCATGTTGACCTAAATTTTTAAAATTTTGGGGATAAAATTGCACATAAAATTGCTCAGAATTGGTAATTCTATGATCTCTTTAGTTTCTATAGTTTTTTTTTTTTTCTCCAGTCTACCAGAAGTTGGTCTTTTTTTCTTTTGTAAATTTTTTTTTGGTTGTTGATGGACCTTTATTTATTTATTTATATGCAGTGCTGAGGATAAAATCCAGGGCCTCACACATGCCAGGCAAGTGCGCTACTACTGAGCCAACCCCTGGTCAAATCTTTTTTTAAAAAATCAACTCTTGGCTTTGTGTAGCTTTTTCATTGTATACCTTCTATTCTTCCATTAATTAGATACTTTCATCTTTATTATTTATTTCTACTCTACTTCCTAACTTTAACGTATAATTTCTTAATTTTCAGTCTTTATTTTTGTCCTATAAGCATTTAAAACTCTAAATTTTCCTTTCTTGCATCAGATACTTCTGTAGTTTTGCTAGTTACATCATTATTTAATGGTTATAATTATTTTGTGATTCTCATCATTTTTTTTATACAGTACTGGGAATGAACCCAGGACCTTGCACATAATAGGCAAGTACATTACCACAGAGCTACATCTACAGCCCATGCTTGCCTTGAACTTGCAATCCTCCTGCCTCAGCTTCCAGGACAGCTGAGATTACAGGCATGTGCCACCATGCCCAGCTCTCATTTTTTTTTGAAGCCAATGAGTTATTTGCAGGTATACTTTCAAGTTTTCAAATTTTTTTCCTTCCTCCTCCATTTAGTGACTTCTAACTTAACTGCATGGTAGTTAGCGAATGTGGCCTATATAACATCATTTGAAATTTGTTAGAATTTTACTATCTGGATTCAAATGTGGTACTATGGTTTGCATATGAGGTGTTCCCAAAAGCTCCCGTGTTAATGTGGGAACTGAAAGGATTATGAGAACTGTAACTTAATCAGTGAATTGATCCATCTGATGAATTAATAATTTGAATGAACTACTGGGTGGTAACTGTAGGTAGGGCGTGGCTGAAGTTAGTGGGTTCCTGGGGGCTTGCTTTGGGAATTATATATTTTGTCCCTGGCTCCTTTTGTTCTGTTTCCTGGCTGCCATGCAGTGGAGCAGCTATCCTCTGCCGTGCTCTTCTGCCATGATGTCTGGCCGTCACCTTAGGCCCAGAGTGATGGAGCCAGTGGACCATGGACTGAATCTCTTGACACTATAAGCCCCAAATAAAGTTTTCCTCCTCTAAGTTGATCTTGTCTGCTATTTTAGTCACAGTGACAAAACCTAACACATGTGGTTAATTTATATAAATATTCCACATGTGAATCAGAAGGACATTAATTCTCTGTTGAGTGCAAGCTTATATATGCCCATTAGTTCAATATTAAACATGTTGCTCATATTTTTGATTTTTTTTTTTTTGGTACTGAGGATTAAACCCAGGGGTGCTTAACCACTAAGCTACATCCCCTGCCCTTTTTGTTTTTTCATTTTGAGACAGGGTCTTGTTAAGTTGCTTAAGGTCTGGCTAAGTTGCTGAGGCTCGCAACTTCAACCTTGCGATCCTCCTTTCTCAGCCTCCCAAACCACTGGTATGACAGGCGCATGCCACTGGGCCTGTCTATTTTTTGATTCTTTTTTTTTTTTTTTTTTTTGGTACCAGGGATTGAACTCAGGGATACTCGACCACTGAGCTACATCCCCAGCCCTATTTTGTGTTTTATGTAGAGACAGGGTCTCACTGAGTTGCTTAGTGCCTTGCCATTGCTGAGGCTGGCTTTGAACTCGCGATTCTCCTGCCTCAGCCTCCCAAAGTGCAGGGATTACAGACGTGCGCCACCACGCCCGGCTTATTTTTTGATTCTTGTTATAAGATCTTTTATTTTAAAGTGTACTAAAATTTCTATTATAGTGGTAAATTTATCAATTTCTCCTTGTAGTTCTGTCAAATTTAGCTTTTTAATTTTTAGGGATATATAATTTGGTATATGTATGTTTAGAATTCTAAAAGCCCTGTGTCCTCAACTTTTCATCCCTTTAGTAACTTTCATTTACTTTTAGTTTGTCTAATGTTAGCACAACTACCAACTTTCTTCTGTTCTATTAGCTTGACATCTTTTTCTATCCTTTTACTCTCTTTCTGTTCTTAGATTTTTTTCCCTTCTTTTGTAGTGCTCGGGATCAAACCTAGGACTTTATACATACTAGGCAAGCATTCTACAATTGAGCTAAACCCTTAGTTCCAATGTTCTTGTTTTTAAAAAATGTCATATATCCCAGATACTTGGTGTCACCTGGTGTAAGAATAATGCAGTGGTACAGCACTCTTCAATGGTGTTTTGCAGGCTGAGGATTCTGCAGAGGCGGCAGAGGCCCCAGATGCTGCTAGCCTTGACCTCAGTAGATATAGCATCTGGGGTGTTCCTTTACTGTCCCCACCAGTGCAAGCGCTCCTTGGACAGCCTAGAGTTTAGTGGCCTGCTTTCCAACCAATTCTTGGCTGAAGACTCCTCAAAAATAATCACTCTCCAAGAGCACAGAGTATCTTGAGGTGGGGTGAGTCCTTCATTAGAGTCCTGCAACCTAGACTGGAGTCACAGGCTGCTTCTAGGAAGGCCAGACTCCAAGGAGGAGGCTGACACTCAACTCCACAGCCTCTCACCTGGGCACAATGCTCCAAGTTCCAGGCTTCTTTCTGCAGAGACCCTTCTGAGCATCAGTTTACCATGGTCACCAGAGCTACTATTGTTGGATGTGGATTCAACCCACTTTGGGCCAGATGACCTAAGGCTGCCTCAGTCACTTTCCTTAGGCACTTGGAAGACCTGAGATTTGCTAAGACCCTTTGATGGATGATCCTGTGTGAATGCATGATGTTACATTAACACCTCTGTATTTCCTCAAATGTGATGGAAGTTTTACCCTCAATAAGCTTTATGTATTATTTCTTTCACCTTCTCAAATTGCCCAAAATACAAAAATTTTTTTAAAAAAAGTTGCATAAATAGCAAAAGGCTGAATTTCCCTTTGTCTATTTTACATTGTTTTAAACTGGAAGGTTTTATTCCATTTATATTTATTGTAATTACTGAACTATGTGCACTTATTTTTACTCTATTATTTTGGGATTTCTATTTGTCTGTTTTTCTTTCTACTTTCATATTGTACATTTTTTTGCTATTTTCTTCATTCTATTTTCTTCCACTATTAATTTGAAAATTACATACTCTTTTAGTAGTTTTCCTATTATGTTTAACCTTTACATTTAGAATAATAAAGGTTAAAGTTAAAATATTTTCCTTCATCTTAAATAATACAAGTTAGCTTGGAAAACTTCAATGTCCCATATCCTGTTTACAAATTATATGACTTTGTTATATAGAATATTAGTTCTATCTTGCTTGACTTTATTAACCTGGCGAATTATGTAATATTATTATGCTGTATGATAGTTTTTAGTTTTAAACACTTATTTACCAATTTCTTTGCACATCATTCCTTCTTGTATTACGGGTTATTTTTTTTGTTAGTGATAAACTCCAGATTTTTTGTCTAAAAATGTCTTGAATCAGATAACCTGGTTCAAATCTGGCTTCACCATTCCTTAGTCGTGTGCCCTAAGATACATACCTTAACTTCTGCAATCACTGGTTTATTCATCTCTGAAACTGGGATAATCTTTTTTTTTTTTTTTTTTTTTTGGTACTGGGGATTGAACTCAGGGGCACTCGACCACTGAGCCACATCCCCAGCCCTTTTTTGTGTTTTATGTAGAGACAGGGTCTCACTGAGTTGCTTAGCGCCTCGCCATTGCTGAGGCTGGCTTTGAACTCGCGATTCTCTTGTCTCAGCCTCCCTAAGTGCTGGGCTTACAGGCTTGAGCCACCGCGCCCGGCTCCATGTAGTTCTTTTTAATCGGCATTTTCAAGCCCAGTGAAATGGCTGGCTTGTAGGAGTTTATGAAGAAGACTTTATAGAAGAGAATGCTTGCCTGGATGTCAGAAGCTTGCAAGCCAAGTCCAACAATCAAGTCTCATCAGAAAAATCCACTGTGAATACTTCAAGAGCTTCTGAAAATGAATTGTAATTATAGCCCCCAGCCCAAGTAATTCCAGGGCCAAAGAATGTTATGGATTTATATGGAAATTAAAATAACCATTATTCTAAGTTATGCTGCCTTTATTCTGTACAATGATTAAATCTAAAGTAACTTTCAATTATATTGAGCTTTACATACCTATATACATTTATAAGGTAGCTAATTTTTTTATTGCATGGCTATTAGTGTGAATGGACTAGGTTTTTTCTGAGATGATAATTTCATGCTATCCAAAACACTAAGATGATGGTAGTAAATATTTCTCTGCTGCAGAGGATTAAGTAAACATTTAAATCACTTGCTTCAAATCTTTCATTTATATAGTACACTTTATTTTGAAAAACTATCTTTCCTGCTATATATTTAATTAATGTTAAGAAATCAGTTTCAGTTACAACATAATAAATGATAATCTATTAAAACTAAGCAGTAAATTGCTATTAAAACTGTATGTAACTCCTTCCTACTGAAAGACACCCAAATCATATATATATATATATATATATATATATATATATATTTTTTTTTTTTTTTTTTTTTTTTTTTTTGGTACTGGAGATTGAAGTCAGGGGCACTCGACCACTGGGCCACATCCCCAGCCCTATTTTGTGTTTATGTAGAGACAGGGTCTCACTGAGTTCCTTAGCGCCTCGCTGTTGCTGAGGCTGGCTTTGAACTTGCGATTCTCCTGTCTCAGCTTCCCAAAGTGCTGGGATTACAAGCTTGAGCCACCGTGCCAGGCTTCCAAATCATATTAAAAAAAAAATTTTTTTTTTAGTTGTAGATGGACACAATGTCTTTATTTTATTGGTTTGTATGTGGTGCTGAGGATTGAACCCAGGGCCTCATGCATGTGAGGCAAGCGCTCTATCACTGAGCTACAATCCCAGCCCCCAAATCATATTTTTATGCTAGGCTGCATCTACTTATATTCATGATGCTATGGTTAATATGTATATATAACTTTAGTAACAGCCAATTTTGGTCTCCTACAGACCAAATAAAGAAAAATGCATTTTGGAATATGAAACAAACTGTTCTCCTATGCAAAAGAATATTGGAGGAGCAAAGAACAAACTAGGATTGATAAGAGCAAGGAATAGATTCCACAGATAGTGATTTTAATGGATTTTAGCATTCCGGGAAATAGAATGTCTCTTACATCTTATGTTGGGGCTTTTGGACATTTTTCCTTTAAACGCATTTGCAGAAGCCTTTATGTAAGAAAGCAGGGGATAGTCAGCATCTAGTAATGTTAAAAACTAAATTATCGATCAGGAGGAGGTCAGACCCAACTAGGTGTTCTGAGGATGCATTTTCTTTTTATTTATTTATTTATTTTTTTGGTACTGGGGATTGAACTCAGGGGCACTCGACCACTGAGCCACATCCCCAGCCCTATTTTGTGTTTTATGTAGAGACAGGGTCTCACTGAGTTGCTTAGCGCCTCGCCGTTGCTGAGGCTGGCTTTGAACTCGCAATTCTCCTGTCTCAGCCTCCCTAAGTGCTGGGATTACAAGC
>CM053413.1:13848873-13872628 GCA_028644305.1 Xerus rutilus
TTTATTTTTTTGGTACTGGGGATTGAACTCAGGGGCACTCGACCACTGAGCCACATCCCCAGCCCTATTTTGTGTTTTATGTAGAGACAGGGTCTCACTGAGTTGCTTAGCGCCTCGCCGTTGCTGAGGCTGGCTTTGAACTCGCAATTCTCCTGTCTCAGCCTCCCTAAGTGCTGGGATTACAAGCGTGAGCCACCGCACCCGGCGATGCATTTTCTTTTAAAAATAAGAGTCCAAAGAAACCCTAGTACAATCATGGGCAAAGGCACTGTCTGTAAAATCTCTGATCACTGATTTATATTTCGGGCTTAGAATTTCCCACTGATCTCTGGTTAGACAACTTTACTGCATTGGGTTCTGAACAGATGAACGTCATCATGAGATCAGCTGTACCTCCTGCAAGAGACCTGCATACCTGGTTATTAAATAAGTAGTAAACCTGTACCTGACTGCTATTTTCTCATTTATCTCAGCTGAAGTTCTTCTCGCCTCATACTGACATTGTTTCAGCCACCTTTGCCTAAAATAGCCCTTCCTGTCTGTCCAGCTGCAAGTGGTTCTCAATGGCCTATGTGACATCTAAGGCACTAGGCCTCAAGCTATTCCTTTAAAGTCTGAAAGATAACATTTACTGGGCACTTAGTGGCAAGCATGTTCACCACAATCTCTGTGCAGTGAATGATACCTCCATTTTACAGGTCAAGCACTGGAAGCAGGAGAAGCCAATGTAATATGGCTAGAAATTAGCTGGCATACACAAAGCCAAGCAGAGCTAGTTCTTTTTTTTTTTTTTTTTTTTAAATATATATATTATTTAGTTGTAGGCAAGCGCTTTACCACTGAGCCACAACCCCTGCCCCACTTTTTTTAAAAGAAGAGCTGGTTTTTTTATATACATATATTTTAATTTTTAAGTTACAGATGGTCACAATATCTTTATTTTGTTTATTTATTTTTATGTGGTGCTGAGGATACAACCCAGTGGCTCACATGTGTGAAGCAAGAGCTCTGCTACTGAGCCACAACCCCAGGCCCAGATCTAGTTCTTTCCCACTGCACTACGGTGACTGAAAAATTGGTTTAGGATTTTGCAAATATCTCATTTAATCCTCACAACAGTGAGAGGGCCTGTCTGCATCAACATTCCTATCTTACAATGATCAACTACCTTGCAAAATGATCCATTGCTATAAAAACCTACAGGGAAATTAGTAATATTTGTAGTCTGTAAAGAAGGGACCATGAGGGGCTGGAGTTGTGGCTCAGTGGTAGAACATTTGCCTAACATGTGTGAGACACTGGGTTCGATTCTCAGCACCACATATAAATAAATGAATAAAATAAAGGTCCACCAACAACTAAAATAATATTAAAAATAAAAAAAGAAGGGACCATGGGAGATTGAAATCTAGGGGGAATGATGGACCCTTGACCTCCACCCTGTGCATAAAGGTACCAGGAAAAAAAAAGCCAAGAATCCTTAAATGAGAAATGATGATAAGACATGACTAGACACTGTAAGGCTACACATATGTAAAGAATATATTTAAAAAACTTATTTGGTAAAGGATATCTATTCTCTTACATCACATTTCAGTAATTATGGCACATACCTCCATCCAATGGTTTGTCAGTAAAATTCAAAATTAGTGGGGGAAACTCCCCTCTCCCACAAAACCCACAGAAGAGCTGACCCTCTGAATCACCACTTTCAAAATGATCAACTGCTATAAATTCGTCAACGTTCTGAAAGTTTAGCTAATCGATTTATGTATCCTTGCTTCTTCCGAAACCGACTAACATCCAGTCGCCCTTTCAAGTTATCCCACTTCATCTCATCTTGCCATTTTCGCAGGAATGTGATTAGTAGCCTTTTTTCTCATTGCCTCTGAGGCCTCAAGAACAGGCAGAAGCTGTAGCCTTGCAGACCTGGGGCGGTGGCGACTGCTGCGCGGAGGTGGAGGTAGGAGGTGGTAGGGACGCTGCTCTCGGCGGGTGGTAGAGCAGACACCCGGAGGGAGGCTGGCGGGGGGTGATGGTCCTGGAAGCCCGGCTTAGAGCACAACCCCGCCGAGCTCCGCTTCCGCACCGCTGAGGACCAAAATGAAGAAGCAGCGGGGAGAGAAAGAGAGGAGAAATAAAGGAGAGAGGCCCGAGAGGAGCAGCTGTCGCGTTACCTCAGAGCCGGAGGCCCGGGACCGGCTCCCGGAGCCGCTGCCGACTCCGGCCTTCGGGCGGCACGGCTGGTGCGCTGCTGGCTCCGGCCGGTCCCCGACGTCGCTGACGGGGAGTGGCGGTGCCGCCCCTGCAGCTCGGGCACAGGCCTCCGGCACTCGCTCCGCGCTTATTGTCCGCGGACGCCGAGGGCAGGTTGGCGGGCCGCCGGCCGCACCCCGCCCCGCCCGGACCCGTAGCAGCCGCGGGCGCGCCGACTGGCGGCGGAGAGCGGCCCGTGCGTGTCTCTTTAAGGGGCCGGGCTGAGAGGCTGCGGGCGGGCGGGGTGCGCGTCGCTCCGGGTGAGTGTGCGAGGGAGAGAGCGGCGGGCGGGCGCCGGCGGGAGGGAGCGAGCGAGCGAGCCAGCGACGCGGGCCCTGCCGCCGCCGCCGCCGCCGCCGCGGTCGCACTAGCGGCCTCCTCCCCTCCCCCGCGCTGCCTGCCGCGGGGAGGGGGCTCGCGTCGCCGCCTCCAGCCGCTCCCGATGAAGCAGCTGCCGCCGCGGCCGCCTCCGAAGATGGGGGATTTCTACGACCCTGAGCACCCGACCCCTGAGTAAGTCTCGGCTCCGCGGCCTCCGCGGCCGTGGGCCTCCGCGGCCGGAGTCGGGCGCGTCCTGATGGGCACTGGGTGGGCGTCGCGAGGAGTAACGGGCCTCACAGCTCGCGCGGCCGGTGGGAGCACCCCGCGCCGCGCCTCGGGCCCGGTCCGTCGCGGCCGCAGGCGGTCGGCCCGGCGTGGGCGCCACTGCTCGCGTCGCGGCGGCCGTTGGGAGTCGGTGGGGGAGGGGCAGCCGGCCAGAGGCCGCTGCCGCGTCCGCCCAGCGGGGGAACGGGCCTAGGCCCTACGCGAGCCCGGCAGTCGGGTCGCAGGGCGGCCGCGGCCGAGGCCGGTGGGAGGGCGCGGCGAGGTAGGCCGAGAATCCCCGGCCTCGGGTGGAAGCTTTGCCCGCCGCCTGCCCACCGGCGACCGCAGCTCCGACCGGAAGGGCCTAGCGCGCGCCGCCTGGCCCTGGCCGCAAAGGGCCCGCGCTGCGCTCTCGGGCTCGGTTTTTTCCCCCCTGGGAACTCGATCCCGGCCTCGTAGTGCTTCCGGCTGCACATTCCGCACCTTTGGCGCCCGGGTTTTGTAATGGTGGCGAGGTTTGTGTGGTCCTGTTGTTGAGGTGACACCGGGTTTGTTTTTCCACCTGAAAATGAAAGCGCTCAGAGGGGATTTATTTTTCTGCACGTTATGGGTTTTGCATGCTTTCGGACACTCTAGTTTCTTTGGTAACAGGAACCTTTTACCTAAATGGATGACTTTTACTTCATGTGAAGACTTAGTGAAAACCCCAGAAATCATTTGAAGATTCTGAAGAAGACAGTGCTAGTAAACCCAAATACAGTTTTGCCCAATGGTACTTTTCCAGTCTAGGACATTTTTACATTTCTGTTGAGGGCTGTATTTGCTGCTATATCTGATAACTCAGGAAGCTTTACTCCAGACCCTGGAGTCAGTTCTTTCCCTCAGCTCTCACAAGACCATTGTTTTGAGAAGCCATTCTTAAACTCCATTACTGGTGGTGAAGTCCACACTTAAGAATATACGATTCATTTCAAAGTTAACGCAGATGGGTTTCAAGTGAAACTGTCAAACTTTTATGACCAGAATGATCCGAGAGCTTTGCTCTTTTGACACATTTTACCTTACATTTGCTGTGGTGGTTTTTTGAACCCCTTGACAAATTTTGTCACCTTGGCCCAGAAATATCTGGACCTTACTTGATAGTTCTTGGGTTTGATTACAACACAAAAGGATTCTGTTGGGGTGTGGGCCATCTCTGCACAAAAAGAGAAATCATTATGTTGCCTTTCTAAAACAAAACTCTTTATTGCAATATTAAGTTAAATCAGTGTGACTTTGTCTTTTCATGGATTCTTGGCCCTGGGTTAACATTATTTTAATTAGATTGTTTTGATGTTCTGCCCAGTCAGTCTAGTTACAAAGCTCATGTTGTAGGTTTTTGGTTGAGTCTGTAAATTCTCAAAAAATTCTGTGAAAAAATCGATAAATGCTGATTGAGCTCTTGTCCTGTAAAAAGTAACACGCTCGCCTCTGAATGGGCAAAGTGCCTGTTTTCAGTTCCTTTTGCCAGGTGGTTTGGTGAAGTTCAGAAGCTTTAAGGAACACATCCTTTCACTTCTTGGGGAAAAACAATTTTTCATAATATGTAGGAAAGTGGATTCAGAAATGCGTCTTTGGTGGACACAGGTGGAGAAGGAATCAAGAATGATTATTTTTAACAAGCCTTGGAGTTTTTAGTTTTACTGCTTTTCCGGCTCTACCTCGGATTTCTAATAGTGACTAAGTAAGTTCTTATGTATCGTTTTTTCTTTGTTTATTAACCTGTATGAAGGTCTGTAAAGAATTATAAAATGTTTTCTTTCATAACATTTTAAGGACTGGAGATTTTGATAGGCATTCTGAACAATATTGCCTCTTTTACAGATGAAGAAAATGAAGCCTTGCCAAGAAAATGAGAAGTGAAGTGACAGCAAACTCTATACGGAAGTATACATGAACTAGTTAGTATTTATAATGCTGGAGAGAGAAAGGAAGCACAGTACAGGGTTAAAGAAATGGATTTCAGAGTCAGACCTTGGTTTGAACATTAGGACAGGTTACTTCATCTCTGAGTTTGGGTTTTCTCATCTTGGAAGTAATTATCCTAATGGTAGCAACTTACTAGGGCTTCTGGGAGGATTGAATGAGATAATGCATGAAAAGTATTTGCCACAGAATGTGGCACATGTAAGTGCTTCTAGCAGGGGTCATCAGGGAATATTAAGAGGTAGTATTTAAGTTGAGCATGAAAAGGTTAGGTGGGCTTAAGTGGTGGTGGTGGGGGTAACATGGTTGAGAGAGTGAATGACCAAAACGCCCCTTTTAGACTTGAGGTCATTTGAAATGGTTCGTAGACATATAAAGAAGTTTGAAGTGAAAAATGTAAATCAGTTTGATTGAAGTTGCAGCTGGGTCCTGATATTTTGTGTTTGTCTTGTACTCACTCTTATCAAACACAGCTGTAAGTCCTGGCTTTTCCTTCACCATAGAGGACATTGTGTTTCAGGTGAAAATGACTGTAATCACTTGAGTATCTGTGCATTAGGTGTCCAATATAGGGCAAAGGCAGGTGTTGAGGACACTGTAAATTAGATCAGGTTGGTCTTCAAGGACCTCATCTAATGAGGGAGATAAGTACTTTACAGTGACAGAAGAGCTAGTTTTTTTTTTTGGATATCAGGGATTGAACCCAGGAGTGCTCACCCACTGAGCCACATCCTCAGCCCTTTTTCATATTTTATTTAAAGACAGGGTCTTAGGGCTTCCCTTAGGTTGCTGAGACTGGCTTTGAACTTGTGATCCTTCTTCCTTGGCTTCCCACCTCTGGGATTACAGGCATGGGTATACCACCATGCCTGCCATTTTTTTTTTTTTTAAACATGTATGTCTGTCCCAAAAGTAGGCACAATAGGGGTGGTTGGTGTGTGTATATATATTAAAAGGTTTTTTTTTTGCCCTTGTGGCATTTAAGGAGGAATGATAAACAGTAAATTATATTGTTCAAAGATAAATGCCTTAGAAAATGGAGCAGGGTAAGGGAGATCTGGAATTGCTGAGGAAGAGATTGTAATATAAAGTGAAGTAGACTGGACTCCTTGAGAAAGTAATATTTAGGCAAAGGCTTAAAGATGACATAGCCATGTTAATATCTGGGGAGAAAGCATTTAAAGCGAAGGGAATGGTTCCGAAGTGTTTAGGCAGACTTCTAAAGTTCTTCCTAGTATGGTCAGAATGAAATGAGCAAGAAAGAATGAATGGTAGTGAATTGGGTCACGGTGGGGTGGGGTACAGATTTCTTTTCTTTTTTTTGGCAGTACTGAGGATTGTAGGGTGCAGATTTTGTAGGAATTTGTAGAGCCATTATAGATACTTGGCTGGCAGGTTTTTGGAGTTTTTTTGAGATGGAGTTTCTCACTATGTTGTCCAGACTGGCCTCAAACGCCTAGGCTCAAGTGATTCTCCTCGGCCTCTCAAGTAACTAAGACTAAAGATGTGAGCCACTGTGCTGGCCTGCTGGGAAATTTAAACAGTCTACTTTCAGCTTTAGGAGGAACACTCATTGTCCAGAGGAACAACAGTGGAAGTTTAGATATTGTAAGGAAGCTAGTAATCCAGACAAGGTACTGACTTGTACCAAAGTGGTAAAAGAAGAATGGTGAACAATGGATAGATTCTGAATATATTTTGAAAATTAAACTGATAAGATCTGTTGATAGATCATATGTAGTGTGAGGACCTGAGGATGCTTATAGAATTTTCGATCTGAGCAGTTAGAAATTTGCCATTCACTAAGATAGGGATGACTATCTAAAGAGCAAGTATGGATACTAGATCAGTAACTCAGTGTTAGACATTGTAAATTTGAGATAGCTGTTATACATTTAGGTTGAATTGATATCTAAAGTTAGAATTTGGGGGAAATGTCTGGATTGGTGATAAATTTTATAGTCATCTACTTGGGTAGTATTCAAAGCCATATGCTTGGATGAGATCACGGGATTCATTGTAGAAAGAAAAGGACCAAGAATTGTTCCTTTGAAACTGCAATGTTAAAAGGATTGTGTTAGTATCCAGTGTAAAACTCTTAATATGGATGACATCGTGAACTTGGAGAAAAATTACCTATTCAGTAACCTCTAATTAGAAGTGAGCATTTCTTTCAATTATGTAAACAATTAAAGTAGTAACAGTATCTGTGATTTTGGTACCAATACAAAGCACATATTTTAATTATATGGTTATTATAGATACCTCAAAATATTTATGTCCATCACTATATCAAAATTACAGTGAATATGAGATCTACCCCTAGACTTTAAAAAAATTTTTTTTTTTTTTTTTTTTTTTTAGTTGTTGATGGACACAATGTCTTTATTTTATTGCTTTGTATATGGTGCTGAGGATCGAACCCAGGGCCTCACGCATGCGAGGCAAGCACTCTACCGCTGAGCTACAATCCCAGCCCTAAAATGTTTTTTAGTTATACATGGACACAGTGTCTTTATTTTATTTACTTATTTTTATGTGGTGCTGAGGGTCGAACCCAGTGCCTTACACATGCAAGGCAAGCGCTCTGCCACTGAACCACAACCTCAGCCCCCTACCCTTAGACTTTTAAGAAGCATATATGTTACTATATCACACATTGAGTTTTGTCACCTCATAATTGGTGTCCTTTGCAATCATATATACTTTATCTTATACATTTAAAAATATTAGATTGAAAAAGAATCCATAATCTTAATTAGACTGCCAAAATGGTTGAGGGTCCCCTGCTCCTCACCCCCCAAAAAAGAGTTAAGCCCCTGGACTCTGGAATCAGAACTCCTGATTTAGAATTTTACCTTTTTTTTTTTTTTTTTTTGTGAGCTTGGGTGAGTTTCTTTCTCTTTTGCGATACTGGTGATTGAATTTAGGATCACTCTACTATTGAGCTACATCCCCAGACCTTTTTATTTTTATTTTGAAACAGAGTGTCACTAAGTTGCCCAGGCTGACCCCAAATTTGTGATCATTCTGCCTTAGCCTCCTGAGTACCTGAGATTACAGGTATGCACCACCATGTTCAGCACAAGTTTCTTCTTTTTTTTTTTGGTAGAGGGGATTGAACTTAGGTGCTCCACCACTGAGCCACATCCCCAGCCCTATTTTGTATTCTCTTTAGAGAAGGGTCTTACTGAGTTGCTTAGCACCTTGATTTTGCTATGGCTGGCCTTGAACTCACAATCCTTCTGCCGCAGCCTCCTGAGCGCTGGGATTACAGGTGTGTGCTACTGCGCCCACAAGTTTCTTAATTACTCTGTGACTTGGTGTCCTTATATGCAAAGTGGGGATCATGATAGTATCCTGTGCAAAGAGTTTTTTGAGAATTTAAGAATTAGGACAATGTTCTTTTATTTTTAGTATCGAATGAAAAGATTTGGCTAGAAAGAATACCTGAAAGACACTACCATTTTTAAAGGCATGGTGAATTTAGTAAAAAGAAAGTTTGTGGGCTGGGGTTATGGCGCAGTGGTAGCGTGCTCGCCTAGCATGCGTGAGGCACTGGGTTCGATCCTCAGCACCACATAAAAATAAAATAAAGATATTCTGTCCGGGGCTGGAGTCGTGGCTTAGTGGTAGAGCGCTTGCCTTGCATGCGTGAGGCACTGGGTTCGATCCTCAGCACCACATGCAAATAATAAATGAATAAAATAAAGATCCATCAACAACTAAAAACAATTTAAAAAAAAAAAAGATATTCTGTCCACCTACAACCAAAAAATAAATATTTAAAAAAAAAAAAAAAGAAAGTTTGTTAGCTGGGTGTGGTGGCTCAAGCCTGTAATCCCAGCACTTAGGGAGGCTGAGACAGGAGAATCGCGAGTTCAAAGCCAGCCTCAGCAATGGCGAGGTGCTAAGCTACTCAGTGAGACCCTGTCTCTACATAAAACACAAAATAGGGCTGGGGATGTGGCTCAGTGGTCGAGTGCCCCTGAGTTCAATCCCCAGTACCACACACACAAAAAAAGTTTGTTGACAGTGTCAACATGTTTAAATAAAATATGAAGCAGGGAGGACAGTTATTCACCATGGAAAATGGAGATACCATTGGAAACCAACTAAGAGAAAGTGACACAATGTGGTCACCAAATTCTGTGTAAGAGCTGAACCTTTAGTAGCTTTATAGTCAGTATATGAATCAGAATTTTTGTTATTTTATAAGGAACACTGATTATAGTGTTTATGGTTTGGGTCCATAGACAGGAGTACCCTTTTTGGACCACTGGGGTACATGGGAGGCCAAAATATTACTTGGAACGTTTCCTGGTAAGTTTGGAAAGTCTAATAAACTACGGTAGTGCTTAGGACAGGGTATGCTTCTTTGGACAGGATATGCCCCTCTTTGTTCTTGCCTTTTCTAAGTTTCCAGCAGATTGTTTTCCTTTTATTGACACATTATGTCTTTAGAAAAGTATCAAGCAACTGTTGATACAGTTGTGTTTTCCTAAGAAATGTCCAAGCTATATTTTATACATGTAAGATTATCTTTCTGAAAGTTATACTTTCCTAGATTTTTTAGCAGGACTTTGGTATTATCCAGTCTTCTCTGATGCTTTTCATTGTAGTGACTAATTGACTTAATCTGTCCCTTTTCTGGATATTTAAATGCTTTGGGACTTTAAAAAAATTTTTTTTAGATGTAGATGAACATGATACCTTTATTTTATTTATTTATTTTTATGTGGTACTGAGGATCAAACCCAGTGCCTCACCCGTGTAAGGTAAGCCCTCTACCGATGAGCCACAACCCTAGCCCCATCCTCCTTTTTCTTCTACTGAGGATTGAACTCTGGGGTCCTTAACCACTGAGCCACATCTCCAGCCCTTCTTTATGTTTTGTTTTGAGACAGGGTCTCGCTAAGTTGCTAAGACTGGTTTTGAACTTGGGATCCTCGTGCCTCAGCCTCTCAAGATGCTGGGATTATAGGTGTGTGCCACTGCACACAGCACAACTTATTTTATTTGTTTAGTTGTTGATGGACCTTTATTTTAATTATTTATATGTGCTGAGAATTGAACCCCAGTGTCTCACACATGCTAGGCAAGCACTGTACTGCTGAGCTACCACCCCACCCCCAGCAGAATTTATTCTTTAACAGATGTTTGTAATAACTTTTCTTAAAATATTTTTTTAGTTGTTGATGGATCTTTATTTTATTCATTTATTATTTATATGTGGTGCTGAGGATCGTACCCAGTGCCTCACACATGCTAGGCAAGCACTCTACCACTGAGCTACAGCCCCAGCCCCTGTAATAACTTTTTTTGACCCTAATACTCAGTGTTCCATGAATCTTGTCAGTTTTTGTGGAGCAGCTAGAATAGTCATGCTGGAAAAGAAATGATGGCCAGCCTGGGTTAGAGAATTAAAAGTTAAGCAGCTTTATCATTTCTGTTAATTCATCCAAGAGAACTATAGAGTACCATATTTTATGGCACACTAAGCTATTAATGTAAGACCCTGAGAGTGAGTTCATATTGGAAATGAAGCAAGACATACCTACAGCCACCAAAAATCAGGTTTAGAATTCTTATTTTTCTGAGAGCATATACTCTTTTAAAACAAAACCAAAAAAACCACAAAAAAAACCTCCACTGTATTTTGAAAGAAATTTCAAACTTAAAGGAATTGTGGAATAATATAATGAATTTCTATACACACACGTGTGTGTATATATATATATATTTATTTTTGACAGGGTCTTGCTGAGTTACTCAGGGCCTTGCCAAGCAACTGAGACTGGCCTGGAACTTGGGATCTTCCTGCCTCAGCCTGAGTTGCTGGGATTACAAGCATGCATAAACACGCTTGGTGAATCCCCATGTTCATTTTTTTTTTTTGTGGTACCAGGGATTGAATTCAGGGGTACTTGACTACTCAGCTGTATCTGCAGCCCTATTTTGTGTTTTATTTAGAGACAAGGTCTCACTGAGTTGCTTAGCATCTTACCGTTGCTGAGGCTGGCTTTGAACTTGCAATTCTCCTGTCTCAGCCTCCCAAAGTGCTGGTATTATAGGCGTGTGCCACTGCGCCCGGCTCCCTATATTCTTTTTTTTTTTTTTAAATTTTTTTTTAGTTGTTGATGGATCTTTATTTTATTCATTTATTGTTTTTATATGTGGTGCTGAGGCTCGAACCCAGTGCTTCACACGTGCTAGGCAAGCGCGCTACCACTGAGCTACAGCCCCAGCCCTCCCTATATTCTTTTAACCTAGATTAATCAGTAACTGAAATTTTGCCACATTTGCATTATTTTCCCTGTAAAAAATTTTAAATTTGTTTTTGACTGAGCCGTTTGAGACATATGATGACCCTTCTCAAAGTATTCCACAATATTATCCAAGAACAAGCATTCTCTTAGATAACTATTTTAGGCAATTTAACTTTTTTTTAAAAAAAATTAAATATTTATTTATTTATTTTTAGTTGTAGGTGGACAGAATATCTTTATTTTTTATTTTATGTGGTGCTGAGGATCGAACCCAGTGCCTCACGCATGCCAGGCGAGCACGCTACCACTGCGCCATAACCCTAGCCCCGCAATTTAACATTTTTAACATACTGTTACCAAATGTACAGTTCATATTTACATTTTTCTAATTGTCCCAAAAGTGTCTTCTTTTTCAATGTAGAATTACACATTAGCTGGGTGCAGTGGTGCACGCCTGTAAATCCCAGCACTTTGGGAGGCTGAGACAGGAGAATTGCGAGTTCAAAGGCAGCCTCAGCAAGGGCGAGGCACTAAGCAACTCAGACCCTGTCTCTACATACAACACAAAATAGGGCTGGGGATATGGTTCAGTGGTCAAGTACCCCTGAGTTCAATCCCTGGTACCAAAAAAAAAAAAGAGAGAGAAGAATTACACATTGTATTTAATTGCCATGTCTTTTAGTCTTTTTCTTTTTTCTTTGTTTCTTTTGCTGTGCCAGGGATCAAACCAAGGACATCATGCATGCTAGGCAAGCACTCTACCTCTGAGCTACCTCCTCAGCCCTCCTAGTTGTCTTTTTCAATCTCTTGAGGATGACTTCTATTCAAGCTTTGGAGGTAGTTTATGTACTAAAGGCACGTGTGGTATTTTAAAAACAATAACAAAATCCAGTAGTATGTTTATGGTGATTTCTTTTTTTTTGGTACTGGAGGTTAAGGGGCACTCAACTACTGAACCACATCCCCAGCCCTATTTTGTGTTTTATGTAGAGACAGGGTTTCACTGAGTTGCTTAGTGCCTCGCCCTTGCTGAAGCTGGCTTTGAACTCGCGATTCTCCTGTCTCAGCCTCCCTAAGTGCTGGGATTACAGGCTTGCGCCACTGCACCCAGCTAAGATGATTTCTTTTTTTAAATCGCCACAATAGTAAATTCTTTCTGGAAAAGGATTAGATTATGTAGATATATTTCTAGAAGAAAAAGTAAAAATATTCCCTAAACGGGGCTGGGGATATAGCTCAGTTCCAAAAAAAAAAAAAACAAACCCAAAAACCCACCTCTTCCCTAAACACCTCTTCCCAGCTTCACCTCTTCAAATCTCATATCCAAAAGGGAACCAATAGTAACAATTTAGTGTGTACTTTCCCCTTGTCCTTTTGTTTAGTTTTTTTTTCCACAAAAAAAAATTAAAAAAAAATTTTTTTCTTAGTTGTTGATTGACCTTTATTTATTCATTTTTTATATGCGGTGCTGAGGATCGAACCCAGTGCCTCCCACATGCGAGGCAGGCGTTCTACCACTGAGCCACAATCCCAGCCCCACAAAAGTATATTTACACTATTGCACATTTTACTACCTTACTTCTATATACTGTTCATCTACATGTTTCAATTTACATATAAGATATGCTCATCTTTTTAACAATTGAGCAATATTCTGTACTACATTAAGTTGCTTTATTAAGTTGTCTGGTTATGTCAAATAGTTTAAAAGGGCCTTCAGACATACTTTGCTATGTGGAAGATGTCTCCTTCCAAATATTTTTCCACAGCATGAGTATATCTGGTTATTCATGATGGTGTTTTGGGAATTTTGTTTAGAGTTTATTTTGAATCCCATATTTATTTCTATTTGTTCTATAAGTGCTGATGAGTTAAATAGATAACTGTCATCCCTGACCTACTTTGATTAGGTCCTTGTTTGTTTTAAAGAGAAAACTGAAGGTGTTTATGGGGCAATCTCTTGAAAATGGTTAGTTGAAAGCTACCTAATAAAGCTAAGACAAGTCAGTAGAATTGTTTTTTTCATGTGACATTTGGAATTCTTTTTTTTTTTTGGTACCAGGGATTGAACTCAGGGGCAGTCGACCTCTGAGCCACATCCCCAGCCCTATTTTGTGTTTTATGTAGAGACAGGGTCTCACTGAGTTGCTTAGCGCCTCGCCATTGTACACACACACACACACACACACATACATATATGACTTCCATACATTTATGAATTCTTTAGCAGAGTATCTATATTAAAACTCTAAAACATGAGCTATGATTTTGTGGTAGTGCTTTTCTGCTGAAAATGTAGTTAAGAATTATCTAACCCAATAAAAAATGCTGATTAAAAAAATGGAAAAAAGAATTATCTATAGTAACTGTCATTTATATTTAAAAAGAACAGGGGCTGGGGCTGTAGCTCAGTGGTAGAGCACTTGCCTAGCATGCGTGAGGCACTGGGTTCGAGCCTTAGCACCACATATAAATAATAAATGAATAAAATAAAGATCCATCAACAACTAAAAAAATTTTTAAAAAAAGAACAAATAACCTCCCCCCCCCAAAAAAGAAAGAATTATCTATAGAGCAGTGGTGAATTTGGTTGGTGTACAATAAAATATCTTATTAGAAATAGGTGAAAATGTACTCCAAAAGTTTTACTCAAGATAACCATAATAGGTACACTCTTTAAGCTTGTTTGCCATGTCCATTAAAAAATAAAACCAGAAAAAAAATCTAGAACTTTTATCGTACATACAAATATTCAGGAAACAGTATAGTGTGTATAGTTTTTTGGCAGCTTGTGTAAAGTCACTAGCTGGATGTGAACATGTCAAAAAAGTGGTGATTGAATATAAAGAGTTTCCCCAATAGACAGTATTACTTAGGTGCATAAGGGAGACAATGGGACTATGGAGAAGTATTGCTGGGCGTGGTGGCACAAGCCTGTTATGCCAGTGGCTCGGGAAGCTGAGGCAGGAGGATTGAGAGTTCAAAGCCAGCCTTAGCAACAGCTAGGTGTTAAGCAACTCAGACACTGTCTCTAAATAAAATACAAAATAGGGGTGGGGATGTGGCTTAGTGATTGAGTGCCCCCAAGTTCAATCCCTAGTACCAAAAAAACGTACTTGGTGTTCTTTTTTGGAATACTTTTCTTTCTTATGAGAGCAGATAATGACAGTGAAAAGGTATGAAATTGGGGACAGAAGTTAGAACCTATGATAGGGTATTTTTTCAGCTGTGCATACGCTTGCAAAATTTTCTTTTTAGTTCTTTGTTTTTGTGAAATGTAGCCATAGCTTAAACATTTTAAATTTTTCTCATCATTTTTTCTGTATATTTAAATATATATATATATATATATATATATATATATATATTTTTTTTTTTTTCCCCCCCTTGGTACTAGGGATTGAACCCAGGGATTGGTGACTGCTAGATGAATGCTCTACTACTGAGCTATATTCCCACCATTTTTTTAAAATTTTATTTCAGACAGAGTCTTGCTAAGTTACCTAGGTTGGTTTCAAACTTACGACCTCTTGCCTCAGCCTTCCAAGTAGCTGGGGTTCACAGGCATAAAAGATAATGTTTGTATACATGTATGCTTTTACAGTTTCCCTTTTTTACCCCAGTGCAAGTGCTCTACAACAGAGCTACAGTCCCAGCATGTAATTTTTCAATTTTTAAAATGATTTTTTTTTTTTTGGTATCACTGAGCCACAGCCCTATTTTGTATTTATTTAGAGACAGAGTCTCACTGAGTTGCTTAGCGCCTTGCTATTGCTGAGGCTGAGGCTGGCTTTGAACTCGCGATTCTCCTGTCTCAGCCTCCCAAAGTGCTGGGATTACAGGTGTGTGCCTCTGCGCCCAACTTTAAAATGATTTTGATGCTTTATAAAACAAAGCATTTAAGAGAGCCTAACATTTCATTGGAGCTTAGCGTAGCATTCATCCATTCTCTTGCACTATTTAGACTTGTTTAGTTTTGTTGTGGCCGTAGGGGATTTTGTAGATCCATATAGAAAATTCAGAGACCATGATGAATATGTTATAGAATATATTATTCTTTTAAATAGAAGAATCCTAGTAATTAGCAGCTGGGTACACAGTACGTAGTAAATAGTGTGTGCTTAGTAAATGTTAGAAGCAAATGATATGATTCTTTGTAATAATTATTCTAATTTCCTGATAGAGTGAATGTTAGTCTACCAATAGCATTGTTAATATTTTCTGCTGCTTATTGTTAAGACATTCTTAAATAACTGTTAGATTATAACGGAGGATCCTGGTCAGGGAATTGAGTGGTTGGTGTTGGGCTGATGATAGTGATGTGGTGCTTAGTGCACTGTTTGTTTTTTGGTGGTACTGGGTATTGAAACATGTACGCCAGGCAAGCATTTTACCACTGACCTACATTCTTAGCACAACTCTCCCCTCTCATGGAATTAAAATTTTTTAAAAATTTTGAAACAGGGTGTCACTGAGTTGCCTGGACAGGCTTCATACTTGTGATCCTCCTGCTTCAGCCTCCTGTGTAGCTGGGATTACAGATAATGTGCCACTGTGCCTAGCCTCAGAGTACTTTTTATGCTTCTTTTGGTCCTAATAGAGACAAATTGATCAAAGTCAGGGATTTCATGAAGGTGAACTCAAAGAGAGCATGACCCATATATGTATGATATGTTAAAATACATTGTACTGTCATGTATATCGAAAAACAAATAAAACGTAAAGGAAATATTGACAGATTCAACAATATCAAATAAAAGTCCACATGATAAAAAACCATTAAAAAGAAGAAAAAAGCATGAGTGCTACCTTAGTCTTCCCTGCTGCTAGCCTTTTCAGTTGTTTTGTGTGTTTTCCAGAATGGATAACCATTTAAAGTAAAGTTAAACTGCACTTTACCTTTACTCTGTTGATTTTTCTATCCAAATTCTTTACATCAGTAGTCTCACTTTTCTCTTTATGAATATTAGAGTCCAAAAGAAAGTGAGGAACCTTGGATGAGGTGATAAGTCAAAGGAGGTTTTTGTATATATCAAAAGACCATTTGGAAGCTCTTTCCAAGGAAAAGTTTAGACTATTTAAGAAAGCTGACCAGACAAAGGGGAGAATCTGGATGGTCCACATATACAACATACCTTTTGCTGAGAAGACATTTGGGCTTCTAACCCTCTAGCATACACATTCATAAGGTCAGAGGAAAAGAACCATTGAAGGTAAGGAATTCCCTGAACTCTTCAAATTGAATCATTATAAGCAGCATGGAAGCAACTCAGAATACAGTAATTTAGTTGTTTATGAATGGCAGGTCTTCTAAATGTTATTCCTTAACATCATTAAAAAGTTAGTCTTTGATAAGTTCTGGCATTGTTACCGAACTGGCCAGTGAGCATAGCCTGAACTCATTTGGACCTCCTTTTCCTCCCTTATATGTAAAATGAGAGGCACTGCATCTTCTGTCCTTTAAAATTGAAAAACAGTAGAAAATGGTACTGTAGATATTGAGGCTTTTGTTCTTCTCAAGGATAGTTGATGCTTTTTATACCTAATATACAAAACTTTTCAGTTTTCTGAACATTAAACTGTAAGAGGCAATTACAAAGCCATATTTAAGCTCTTTCATTATAATTGAGCCTTTTGTTGAAACTAGCTGAGATTGAACTCTTGACTATTAATTTATTCAGCTAACATTTATCAAATATCTACTTTATGATAAGGATATAGAAGTAAACAATGTGCCGGACATGATGGCTCACACCTGTAATCCCAGCCACTCAAGAGGCTGAGGCAGGAAGATTGCAAGTTCAAAGCCAGCCTCAGCAACTTAGTGAGGTCCTAAGCAACTCAGCAAAACCCTGTCTCTAAATAAAATAGAAAAAAGGGCTGAGGATGTTAAGCGCCCCTGGGTTCAATCCCCCCATACCAAAAAAAGAGAAGTAAACAAAGAGAAGTAAATACAAAATGCTGTGGCAGGGACATCTAACCCAGACTGTGGAATGGGTTGGGGGATAGATAGTCAGGAAGGAATGCCCAGAAGTGTGAATTTATTCTGGAATTATAGGAGTTAGGCCAAAGAGGGGTAGGCAAATGGTAAAGGATATTCTGGGGTCACATTACAGGGGAGGATACACAGGGAAAATTATCCCTATGCCCATTTCCAGCTAGATTCCTTCGTGGTTGCTGCCCAGTGTCAGTTGCTGAGTAGCATGAATGGTGTCTAGTGTAGGGTCCTTAATACTATACCTAATGACTTCTCATTCCTCTGGCTCCCACTTTTACCCCCCTTAACTCATTCGATTTAACATGGCTGCAATTTTAAAGGGTTGAAGATACAGTGCCTCTCATCTTAAATATAAAAAGGAGGAAAAGTTTGGGTTATGCTCACTGGCTAGTTCTGTGACAATACCAGAACTTGAATGAGGTTTCTTTATTTACTAATTTACCATCCAAGCGTGGTATTGCACACTTGTAATCCCAGCAACTTGGGAGACTGAGGCAGGAGGATTGCAAGTTCAAGGCCAGCCTGGGCAACTTAGCTTGACCCTATCTCAAAATAAGAAACAAAAAGGGCTGGGGAGGTAGAGCACCCCAGTACCAAAACAAAACGCAAACCCTTTCCATTTACCAATTTATCAAAGATTCGGTTTTCTTTTTGGTACCAGGTATAGAACCTAGTGGTGCTTAACCATATCCCCCACCTATTTTATTTTGAGGTAGGGTCTTATTAAATTGCTCGAGGTCTTATTAAATTGCTCGAGGCCTCGCTACATTGCTAAGGCTGTCTTTGAACTCATGATCTTCCTGACTCAGCCTGCCAAGCTTACTGTGCATTACTGTGCTCATAAAAGACTAACTTTTTTTTTTTTTTTTTTTTTAGTTGTAGATGGACACAATGTCTTTATTTTATTGCTTCGTATGTGGTGCTGAGGATCGAACCCAGGGCCTCACGCATGCAAGGCAAGCGCTCTACCTCTGAGCCACAATCCCAGCCCCAAAGACTAACTTTTTTAATGGTGCTAAGGAATAACATTTAGAATCCAGAATTTGAATGAAGGTTTCTTTATTTACTAATCTACCATCCAAGCGTGGTATTGCACACTTGTAATCCCAGCAACTTGGGAGACTGAGGCAGGAGGATTGCAAGTTCAAGGCCAAGCTGGTGGAATTACAGGTGTGCATTACTGCGCTCATAAAAGGAATAACATTTAGAAGGGCTGCCATTCATAAACAACTAGATTACTGTTTTCTGAGTTGCTTCTTTTCCAAGAAGTCTTTAGAATTAATCTTGACATGCACATAATGGTTCAGGGAATTTCTTAACCTCTTGTTGGTTCTTTTCCTAACATTATGAATGTGTATGCTACAGGATTAGAAACCCAAATGTCTTCTCAGCAAAAGGTATGTTGTGTATGTGGGCCATCCAGATTCTCCCCTTTGGTCAGCTTTCTTATAAATAGTCT
The DNA here is from genome assembly GCA_028644305.1 of Xerus rutilus. NCBI lineage: Eukaryota > Metazoa > Chordata > Mammalia > Rodentia > Sciuridae > Xerus > Xerus rutilus. The sequence goes on from CM053413.1 coordinate 13,867,406, forward strand.
GAAATCTTCATTGGAAATGAGCTTCCAGAAATTTTTAATCCCATTTGATAGTTGTTCTTTCATTGGCATTTCATATATGTTAAGGGAAACCAGAACTATTTTTTTATTATTATTATTATTTTTTTAGTTGTAGGTGACAGAATATCTTTATTTTTATTTTTATGTGGTGCTGAGGATCGAACCCAGTGCCTTATGCGTGCTAGGCGAGCATGCTACCACTGCGCCATAATCCCAGCCCCAAACCAGAACTATTTATGTAGGTAACTGTTTTTTGTTTTTTTTTTTTAAGAGAGAAGTAGTTTGTTTATTTATTTTTATTTATTTTGGTTCCAGGGATTGAACCTAGGGGCACTCGACCACTTAGTCACATCTTAACCCTGTTTTGTATTTTATTTAGAGAAAGAGTTTCACTGAGTTGCTTAGCACCTTGCTTTGGCTGAGGCCGACTTTGAACTCACCATCTTCCTTGCCTCAGCCTTCCGAGCTGCTGGGATTACAAGTGTGCACCCCTGTGCCCAGCTTAATTTATTTTATTTTTTTAAGTGGTTTTTTAGTTGTAGATGGATGCAGTATCTTTATTTAATTTACTTATGTGGTGCTGAGGATCGAACCCAGTGACTCACGCATGAGAGGCAAGCACTCTATCACTGAGCTACAGCCCCAGCCCCCAACTTATTTTTTATTTTAATGCTTTTCTCATGTTGCACATACAAGTAGCGAAAGGCAGATCTTTTGCTACTTTTGTCTTATAATTACATGCAATGTCCTGGTGATGGGTAATTCCAAGTTTAATAGTGCTCCTAGGCCTTAAACTTCATGATTCAGATAGAACAGAGTTTACAGATAGCAGTAATGAACATATTTGTGGGTGCAATAAGATGCCAAAGAGATATTCTTCTCTCTAGCTGATACTAGCGTAACCAGAGTAGCTGTGGATTACCAGGAGAGATTATACAATCATTGTTGTGTTCCTCAACTTTCTAATATGGTAACAAATACCTGACATAATATTTGAAGAACAAGTTCGTTTTGGCTCGTAGTTTGGAAGTTTCAGTCCATCATCTATTGGTGCTATTGATTCTCACCTTGCAGTGAATCAGCACATCATAGTGGCAGCACCAGAAAAAATTGTTCACTTCGTGGCTAGGCCATTAAAAAAAAAGAAGGGAGTAGGGTCCCACAAACCCCTTCAAGGGCACTCCCCAGTGACCCTCCTGAACTTCCAACTAGGTCCCACCTCTCAGTTTCCACCACTGCCAAAATGAGGACCAAGCCTTTAATATATGGGTTTTGAGGGGACATTCTAGATCCAAATTATAGCAGTCCTTTTGAAATAAGAAACTTGTGCTGGGCACAGTGGCACACACCTGTAATCTCAGTGGCTCAGGAGGCTGAGACAGGAGGATTGCAAGTTCAAAACCAGCCTCAGCAAAAGTGAGGTGATAAGCAATTCACTGAAACCCTGTCTCTAAATAAAATACAAAATAGGGCTGAGGATGTGGCTCAGTGGTTGAGTGCCTCTGAGTTTAATCCCTAGTGTCTCCCCTGACCCACACCAAAAAAGAAACTTGTTTGTAACTATATTGAAGATCTATAGTTTTTTTTCTTCTTGAAGAATTTTTTTGGGAAATGGGGCTATTACGCTAACCTCATCTCTGAGTTGAACATTGTTAAGACCCTAATTAATGATTTTCTGATTCAAAAATCTATACTGATTAAAAGTTGAATTTAAAAAAACAGTATTTTATGGTAGTATAGAGGTAGGAAGAAGTTATCAAAGGTTGGAGAAAGTTTGAATGAACCCAGTTCATACTTTGAAATTTCTCTTGGCTAATTTTCTTTTGTCTTCATTCAAAAATAAAGTTTGAGGAGGGTAGCATTGTTCTGCTTCAGTGAAGTTTCAGGTTAGTTGTGTGATACTATGGTTTTAAGTCCAGGCTTACTGAAGTAGGGTTTTTAAAAAAAATTTTTTGAGCCTATTAATAAATATGACACTTTGATTTTTGTAAAAGGTATGATCCAGAGCAGGGGCTGGCAAACTGACCAGTGAGCCAAATACTGCTGACAAGAATGATTTTTAAACAGATTAAATGGTTAAACAGATTGAAAGGTGTTTCAATGTGTCCAAATGATATGAAATTTAAATTTCTGTGTCAATAAATGAATATTATTGGTACATAGTCATGTTCATTCATTTACATATTGTGTATGGCTGCTTTAGCACAATGGCAGAGATAAATAGTTGTGACAGAGCTTGCAAAGGCTTGCAGAGTCTAAATATTTACTATCTGGATTTCTGTAGAAAATTTGCTGATATTTATTTCTGAATACTAATTATAGGATCAAATTATGATTAAAATAATATTATAGGATTTAGTTTCCAAAACTGTTAATGTACACTTTTATGTGTTAAGCTTTCAGGAAAGCATGACCCACCTATTCTAGTTTCATGCTTTTTAGAATGTCTTAGTAAGAAGCTCCCTAATTTGGCATTAAAGTGATGAGTAGTATCACAACTATTTTGGAATAATTACTTCTATGTTTCTCTTTCATTTGTTTATTTGTGGTACTGGGGAATCAAACCTTGGCCTTGCTCATGTGAAATAAGTGCTCTACCAACTGAAATTTCAACCCCTGTGGTTTTATGATAAAGAAAGTGCTTTCAGGGGCTGGGATTGTGGCGCAGTGGTAGCGTGCTCGCCTAGCACACGTGAGGCACTGGGTTCGATCTTCAGCACCACATAAAAGCAAAGCTATTCTGTCCACCTAAAACTAAAAAATAAATAAATAAATATTAAAAAAAAAAAAAAAGAAAAGAAAGTGCTTTCAGCTTTCAGGTTGCTTTAGTCTGTATGAGTCAGGTAACTAATTGCCTTAGGTCTAGGAAAAAGCCAGAAGGTATGGTTACTAGAATCTAGAAGCCTGGAATAGGGAACCTTATGATGGTTATATAAATCTATACATGGAATAAAATTTTATAAAAGTATATACACATGAATATGAATGCTTATTAAAACTGAGTAAGATCTAGTTTAGTAAGCAGTAATTTACTAATGTCAGTTTCCTGGTTTTGATATTGTACTACAGCTATATGTCACTGTTGAGGGGAGTTGGATAAAGAGTATAAGGGAGCCGGGCGCGGTGGCTCAAGCCTGTAATCCCAGCACTTAGGGAGGCTGAGATAGGAGAATCGCGAGTTCAAAGCCAGCCTCAGCAATGGCGAGGCGCTAAGCAACTCAGTGAGACCCTGTCTCTACATAAAACACAAAAAAGGGCTGGGGATGTGGCTCAGTGGTCGAGTGCCCCTGAGTTCAATCCCCAGTACCAAAAAAAAAAAGAGTATAAGGGACTATTTTTATAGTTTCCTGTGAATTAATAGTTATTTCCCAATAAAAAGCTTTAAAAAAATACAAGCCTGATTACTGATCAAGGGCAGACTGCTGTAAAAGTTTCTAAACTTTTTGTCTGAGTTTCATTATTTGTAATAAGTAGCAAAATGTTAGTTCATTGGCACCTACATGAAGTCAACTCCCTTTTCCTTTTGTAGCTACTGTGTTTCTTTCCTCTTCAACCTTTCTCTCTCATCTTCTGCCTCCACCTCTGTATTTCTTATTTATTCAAATTAATGCCAAGACCTAGGGATATACAAATGACCCAGAGCCTAGCTATTGTGAGCTTATATTCTAATAGTGGAGACTGGTATGATCAAAGAATCTTACAAATATGTAATTTATTTATTTATTTAAAATATTTTTATTAGTTGTTGAAGGATATTTATGTGTGGTGCTGAGAATCGAACCCAGTGCTTCACACATGCTAGGCAAGCGCTCTACCACTGAGCCACGATCCCAGCCCACAGATATGTAATTTAAATTACTACAGCTCCTATTTATTGAACAGTGACTATGTACTGTATGAAGGATTTTAAATAGATAATCATCTTCTCTTTGAATTAAATATAGTATTACTACTTTTTTTAATAGTAGACTTATTTGGCTTCCATTTCTCTTGATAACTTAGTTTTTAAAATGTTGGACTTGTTATTCAAATTCAGTTTGACTTTCCAGCCTTTGCTACTCAACCTGTATATTGTACCAGGGTATTTCCTCATCTGGTGTTTTTAGAGTACAAATTGTCAGAGTCCACCCCTGCCTGCCGTCCCCAATCCCCCAGGGACACTTAACCACTGAGCCACATCCCTAGCCCTTTTTTATATTTTATTTACAGACAGGGTCTTGCTGGGTTGCTTAGGGCCTTGCTAAGTTGCTGAGGTTGGATTTGAACTCATGATCCTCTGGCCTCAGCCTGCTGAGCTGCTGGGATTATAGGCATGTGCCACTGTGCCCACAGCACAAATTGTTAGCTTTGATTTTCAGTTCTCTCATCTGGATAGGTGGATATGTTAACTACCATTGTTAATTTGAAGCTATAGTTTTTCTGTTATTTTACTCTTTGTTGTTTCCATGAGTGGTTACGTCTGCTTTGTCAGCTTATAATAGTTTTTATCATGGAGCATAAGATTTGGTATCCTCTAGTGAGCTGTTGACTATATTTAACTCCTTCTGTAATTGAAATACTTAGGGACTTGACAGGGCAGTGAACCAGCTGCATTTTCTTAAAAATTCTTATGTAATATAACTTGATTTTTGAGATTAAAACAAACAAATGAGATACAGGGCTGGGTGTGTAGCTTAGTGGTTTCAGCATTTGCCTAGGCCCCTGGGCTCAATTGGAGGTACCACCACCAAAGGGGAGAAAAAATTCTCATACAATGCTGTTTTATAGATCAATTGGCTTTATATGTGATTATATATCATTAGTAGCAACAAGGAATCTTACAGAAACTAAAAAGATCAGTAGATCAGATATCAATTCTTACAGCTTTTGATTTCTTTTAGGTGAAATTTGATATCTGGAATTTGGTATCTGGAAGTGGAAATTGGAACCAGGTTTCTAATCTGCAAAATGATCGTACAAAATACTCCTTCATTATTGTTTCTCTTAGGAATGCAAAGGATAATTTTCATAGGGAATGAAAATTTAGCACTTTGATGCCTTATCTTGAAACATTGGCATATGGATGGAAAATGAATTTAAATATTCAGAATAGTAACATTTCTCTCTTTCCTGAACACCAAATAGTTTTCCTCCCTCCCTCCCTCCCCCCCTCCCCTCCCTCCCCCCCTCCCTCCCTCCCTCCCTCCCTCCCTCCCTCCCTCCCTT
>CM053413.1:13872728-13894212 GCA_028644305.1 Xerus rutilus
ACTGGGCTACATCCCCCCAGCCCTTTTATTTTTATATTTTATTTTGGGGTAGGGTCTCACTAGGCTATCCAGACTGACCTTGAGCTTGTGCCTCTTCTGCCTTAGTCTCCCACATAGCTGGAATTACAGGAATGTGCCATTACACCTGGCCACAAAATAGTTTTATTTCTACTGTTGTGGAGAGGTTTTATCCTCCCCCCCCACTTAAGTTTCTTACTTTGAGTCTTTTCAAATTAAATATGATGAAGCAAAACTGCATATTGATGTTATTTGGCAAAAGTCAATTTATAGAAAATATTTTTTGTCATAGCATTATATTCATTGTGGTTACATATCTATGATTTTTTTGTTACTATTTGTTGGTGAGTGACATTCTTACAAATTTTGAAATAAAATCTAAACCAGATGGATGAATCCTGGTGATTACTTCTGCTTAGGTCAGGGGATTACTGCTCAGCCACAACAAGGTGAGTGAGCAAGCAAGCAACTCAGTGAGACCTTGTCTTTACATAAAACACAAAATAGGGCTGGGGATGTGGCTCAGTGGTCGAGTGCCCCTGAGTTCAATCCCCAGTACCAAAAAGAAAAAAAAGAAAAAAAAAAGGTGAGCGAGCCCCGATTTGGGGAAGTATGGAGGTAGGTGGGTAATTGGATGACAAAAGGGATACAAAGGTTTTACTAGTGTACTTCTGACTACCTTCCTTTTCTGTTACATGTGCACATATGGTATACCTCATGTCGTTTATTCTTGTTTGGGAGTTTGTTATCCTCTTTCAAATACTGCTGTTTTTATTATGGAAATTTTCAAACATTAACAAAAGAGAATAGTATAATGAAAGACCTCCTCCCTCTCCCTTCAATATTCTCATCCAGCTTCAACAGAAATTAACATTTTGCCATTTTGATTTTGTTTGTTCATCTAGTCCCCATTTTTTGTTGCTACTGACGTTTAACTATTTATTTATTTGTTCATTGCATTACTGAGCTATATCCCTAGCTCTTTTTTTTTTTTTTTTTTTTTTAAATATTTATTTATTTTTTTAGTTGCAGGTGGACAGAATATCTTTATTTTATTTTTATGTGGTGCTGAGGATCGAACCCAGTGCCTCACGCATGCTAGGCGAGCACGCTACCACTGCGCCACAATCCCAGCCCCTATCCCTAGCTCTTTTTTAAAATTAATTTTTTGCATTCTGAGACAGGATTTCACTGAATTGCCAGGTTGGCCTTGAATTTGTGATTCTGCTACTTCAGCCTCTGGGTGACTGGGATTTCAGGATGTGCTTGCTACTGAACTAGGTTTTACTGAAATATTTATTTAGTTTTGGGTACTAGGGATTGAACCCAGGGGTGCTTAACCACTGTGCCATATCCCCAGCCATATTTATTTTTTATTTTGAGACAGGGTCTCACTAAGTTGCTTAGGGCTTTTCTGAGTTTCTGAGGATGGCTTTGAATTTGTGATTCTCCTGCCTCAGCCTTGCTAGTTGCTGGGATTATAGGTGTGTGCCACTATGCCTGGCCTACTGAAATATTTAAAAGCACTCTAGATAGCCTATCTTTTCATACTTAAATACGTTGATATATGTCTTTAAGAGATAAACGCTTTAAAAAAATTTTTTTTTTAGTTATAGATGGACACAATACCTTTATTTTATTTACTTGTTTTTATGTGGTGCTGAGGATCGAACCCAGTGCCCCACACATGAGTTGAGCACTCTATCACTGAGCCACAACCCCAGCCCCAAGAGATAAAGGCTTTTTAAAAAAGGAACCACAGTTTCATTATGATATCTAGTGCTATATCTTAGATCCTTTTAGTAGAAATGGTATTTAATATCTGTTTGATTAAAAAAAATCAGTTTCTAAATAATTGTTATCAGAGCTGCAGTTTCTCATGATCTGCAATAGTCCCTTTATACCAGGTGTTGCAGTATACATTCATGTGGTTATCCTTTAACATGTTTTTCTTTTCTTCATACTTTTTGGAAAGTTGTAGTTCCATCAGATCTTCTCCCATATAAGAGAAATTTATTGTTTTCCTGTTGCCATCTTCTTAGGAGGCATATATCAAGCTATTTATTTTTAGTGACGTCAGAATTGATTGATGGGTTCTAATAGAGTCAACCTAATGTATCCATTACAGAGTTCCCCATCTAACTTTCATCTGTGGGTTTTTAGTTGCTGTAAATGATTGTTGCCAAGATCTATTATTCCATAGGAGTCACAAAGTAGTATTTTTTCTAATTTCATTATCTATACTCCTTCTGCATTTTTATATATATATATTTTTAGTTGTCAGTGGACCTTTATTTTATTTATATGTGGTGCTGAGAATGGAACCCAGTGCCTCACGCATACTCGGCAAGCACTCTACCACTGAGCCACACCCCAGCCCCACTTCTGCATTTCTTATCAGCTGAAATTCTTCTGTAAAGAAAAACTATTACCAACTATTTGCCCAGAAATACTATTCTTGCACAACAGATAGGAACACAAAAACATCTGGATTTTCGTCAGTTTTCAGATGATAAGGTGGTGTCTTGTTGGCATCTAACCTCTAAAAATGATCAAAATGGACTTACTATGAGTTTGTTTCTGTATGTTTGCTGTTTCGATATATTGCATTCATGTTTGTTCTTATTGCTCTACTGCCTCATCTTTACTGGTGGGAGATTTTCAGATTGGCTCTGTATGCTTTTTCACAATTCTGGTAAACTTTGATAACTTCATTGGTCCCAGCCTGCTTGTGTTCTTCTATGTCAGTCCTGGAACAAACATTTTCTTGTGAGACTTGGATCCTTTTAGTAGAAATGGTATTTAGAGACTACAATGTAGATGCTGGTCATGCTTTTCTTTGCTACTCGGTTGTATGCTTCTAGGCCATTTTGCTCAACGGAGTTGGATATGTGTTTTTTTTTTAAAGGAAAAACTCGGAGTTCGTACTGATTTTTCCAATGCATGTTTAAGTAATATGGTTTTTATTTCGAAAAATTCTTGTCTTTTATACTGAAAATCTTGGATTCAAATGACATTAATGGAATAAATTTTTTAAATGGAATAATTCATATGCTTTATTTAATAATACCAATATTATAACAGTTAAGAGTACCAAATACAGCTTTAAGATTATTATTATTTTTTGCCTCTAAGGCATGTTCCTATAAATGATATGTAGTCAAAAACAGTTTTGTGGGCTGGGGCTGTAGCTCAGTGGCACTGGGTTCTAGCCTTAGCACTGCATAAAAATAAAATAAAGGCATGCTGTCCATCTACAACTACAAAAATAATTGAAAAAAATGTTTTGTGGGCTGTGGTTGTAGCTCAGTGGTAGAGTGCTTGCTTAGCATGTGTGAACTACTAGGTGTGGTCCTCAGCACTACATAAAAATAAATAAAGGTATTATGTTCATCTATAACTAAGAAAAAAATTTAAAAAAAAAACACCAAAAATTAGTTTTGTTTTATCTCAACTTTTCTTTATAAATGTAGTCATGCAACTTGATAAAATTTTTTGTTGTTGTTTTTGGTGGGGGGCAGGGTACCAGGAATTGAACTCGAGGGCACTTGACCACTGAGCCATATCACCAGCCCCGTTTTGTATTTTATTTAGAGACAGGGTCTCACTAAGTTTAGTGCCTTGCTTTTGCTAAGGCTGGCTTTGAACTCACAATCCTCCTATCTCAGTCTTCTGAGCTGCAGGGATTACAGGCATGTGCAACCATGCCAAGCACTGACACACAGTTTTAATAGTTTGATTTTAATTTTTAGAAATTGTTCTTTCTCCTAAAATATACATTTTACATGATTCCAAAGTCAGTGCAATGAAAGAATGTTCAAAGAGATACAGCTTTTATCCCTGTTCTCTCCTTGCCATTTTCTTTAATATGTAGCTATTAATGTATCATTTTGTCTTTGATTTTTCCATTTTGAAAATATAAGCATGCGTGGTCTTAAACCCCCCCACCCAACTTTATACATTTTGAACACAGATTCCAGAGATCTTCATTACTTTATGAAGCTGCGTACTACTACATCGGATAGTTTTATAGCATTATTCTACCAGTTTTTTAATGAAAATTTATGCTTTTTCCTGTCTTTCACTAGCATACGGATAACTTTATTTTCCTGTGTGAAATGGTTAAAGGTGATGTATTCAGTTTACTGTAATTAATGATATTCTGTATTAACATTGTGTTAATAAGTGTTTCAGGTCTTTTTTTCTTTCTTTTCCCTAAAGACATGAAGTAGCATTTGTCCTGCTTGTCCTTGTGTTAGCTGACATTGAAAATTTTTTTTCTTTTGGAATCGGGGATTGAACCCAGGGCCTTGCATGTGCTAAGCAAGTGCTCTGCCACTGCGCTACATCTATCCAGTTCCTTTCTGTTTTATTTTGAAGCAGGGCATATAGTGTAATGTGGAATTTTTGATCCTCCTGCCTTCCAGTAGCTGGGATTATAGGTATGTGCCACTGTACCTGGCTAACTTAAAATATTTTTATATCATAAACATTAATTGCAATTAAAAAAGGTTAAACCCTTCACAAAAATCAGAAAATAAATGCTGGACTTTTTAGTTTTTCAGACAAAATTTAAGAGCCCTCATAAAGCAAGAAATATTGATAACCCCTCAATGCGCCCTAAAGCAGTGTTCACTTCAATCCCTTACAAAGACTGTTCTATAGACTTTGCTTTTCCATATACATTTGTTATGGCTCAGTGGTAAGGTAGCTGTAGAAACAGACATTAGGGGGTAAATGAAAACAGAAAACAAAGAGGAAGCCCAGGCACATGGGTGCAGGGAGGGTGGGGAACACCACTTTCATTTTCCTTTGTCTTAAAAAAAAAAAAAAAGGCAAGAGTGTGATTGGTTGGAAGGATAGAAAACAAACCCCAGAACTGTATGGAAGCTCCAGAGGTGGGTGATGGGAACCGTCCCCAAAGAAGTAAGTTCAGGTTAATGCTTACAGCATCAAGTTCCTTTAGAGTTTCTGTTGTCTTAGCTCATAGTCCTGCTTCATGGCCCACAGCTTGCTTGAGGGAGTCTGTGATGAAGCCTCTAGCGATGAGCCATTGATATAGTCATGTTGAGGTAGATGAGCTTAGAGAACTTGATGTCACAGATGATGGAGCCTAGGTCCTGGGACTTGAGGATGGTGTTGGCCTGTTAGTGTTCAAACTGGCGCTTAAGTGTTAGAGAAGACATTGCTCTGCAGAGCAGTATTGTGCTGGCAGTATTCAGCCTGAATCTGCTGTCTTAAGTCACATGTCTGTTTTTCCTTGGGATCAGGTGTCACTGACTTCCAGCATAAGTGTGGCTCTTCCTTGGGCTGGCCACTTACTACACATCTGAAGACCCAAAGTGGGGAGGCACTGTTTCAGGGGCCTGGGGAAGCCTTGGTTCTGGATCAGTGAGGGCTCTGGGGGTTACATAGTGAATTGCTGTCTCCTCCAGATACTTGTCTAAAAGATCAGGGCACATAGCTCATCTCCTCTTGAGGGTGACATAGGGCAGCAGATGCTCAGCAGCTGCAGTACCATATTCTTCTGGCCACATCTGATTTGCTGGCTTCTTTAGGCCTGCCATGCTGGGGGCTCAGGAATACAATGCTTTCCAGAATCCCTGCTGAACATGTGCGATCCCCAGTGTACTCTGCAAGGAACTTAATTTCTGAAGTCTCTTCTGAGCACAACTTGCAACGCCAATGCTGGCCATTTTTATTGTAGTTAAACTTTTGTTTTTCAAGATAACTGAATTTTATTGCTCTTTGGTTGTGTGTGTGTGTGTGTGTTTTGGTACCAGGGATTGAACTCTGGGGCACTCAGCCACAGCCACATCCCCAGTCCTATTTTTGTATTTTATTTAGAGACAGAGTCTCACTGAGTTGTTTAGCTACCTTGTTTTTGCTGAGATTGGCTTTGAACTCTTGATCCTCCTGCCTCAACCTCCTAAACTGCTGGGATTACAGATGTGTGCCACTGTGCCCCACTTTGGGTGTGTTTCAATTTTGGTCTGGTGGTAATTTTATTATGTTAGGAACTTTATTTTCTGTATTATGTTGCTAAAAGAAAGCAGCTCATGTATATATTTATATTTCTTTAATAACAAAAAACTTGCTTGGTAAATGTGGAGGAATGAAATTATTTTTGGAAGTATTTTTAATATTAATCCCAAACGAGGTATTTATGGAGAGATCTAGAATTAATTATTATCTTTGTATCTAAAGAGAGAAACCTAGCTGGATGTGGTGGCACATGCCTGTAATCCCAGCACTTTGGGAGGCTCAGACAGGAGAATCGCGAGTTCAAAGCCAGCCTCAGCAATGGCGAGGCTCTAAGCAACTCAGTGAGACCCTGTCTCTACATAAAACACCGAAAAATAGGGCTGGGATGTGACTCAGTGGTTGAGTACCCCTGAGTTCAATCGCCGGTACAAAACACACACACACACACACACACACACATACACACACACACCGACATACAGTGGTGCAAACCTGTAATCTCAGCCACTTGGGAGGCTAAAGCAGGAGGATCACAAGTTCACCCAAGGTCAGCCTGGACAACTTAGTGAAACCCTGTCTCAAAATAAAAAATAAAAAGGGCTGGAGGTGTGGCTCAGTGGTAGAATGCCACTGGGTTAAATTCTCAATGCTAAAAAAAAAAACAACTTTATATTTGTCAAGTGTTTAGGTTTAAATCACACCACAGGTTTTATTTCATAGTTTTTACTTTGAGGGCAAGTTTTTAAGAGCTAATTTGCATGAAAGTCTGTAATAGCGTGAAAGAGCTGACCATCACCTATTTTTGTGTTCCTGTTTAATGTAGTTAAGCAAGAATAGGTCTGGAAGACTGGCATAAGTATTTAGTTTGGTACAGTACAGTGTAAACACTAACTTAGATGAGTGTCCATCCTTCAGTCTGATTGTAATAAACCATTTCCCTCAGAATCTGGTTGCATTTGTTGAAGTGATTACTTGGCAACTGAAATGACACCATATATGTGGATGAGTATCTTTATTATCTAAAATAAATTTTGAGTGTTTTGGGTCAAAGTTTTATCTCATATATCTCTTTGAATTCCACACTGGCTTTAGGATCCTTTATAGGTATCTTTTTATAAAAGAATCTGTCCTAAATTGGAAAAAACAAACAAGGAAAAACCAAATAGAACTGTGATTTCTTTTTTTAAAATATTTTTTTAGTTGATGTATTTTTATTTTATTCATTTATTATTTATGTGTGGTGCTGAGGCTTGAACCCAGTGCCTCACACAAGTGCTCTGCTACTGAGCTACAGCCCCAGCCCCATGATTTCTTATATCTAATTTAGGAATGATGCTTATACACGATCATCAGAACTGTTTTGTATACTTTTGCAACTTTATTTCTCCCCAGGCTAGCAATCCTGTCCCTCTATTAGGCAGGTGTATTTACTGGTATATTGAGTCAAAATCTGTTTCTCTGAACTTTTTTACCCCTTGTTCTCAGTTCTGTGTAATATCTAATACATATTTGATTTAAAGAGCATGGCATCTGTATCAAAACAGATAACTTGATTCTGAAACTTAACTGTGACCTTAGGTTTCTTCATTTGTACAGTGGTTATAAAAGCTTATACTCTTTGTAGGTTTTAGGATCAGATGAGCTAAATGTATGTAAAGCATTTAAACTTAGTACCTGAAAAACAAAAATGTTGTGTGTTGCTGTAGTGATGATCTAGTAATTGGGACTAGAAGCCATGTGGTCAGGTCACCAAAACCTTACTCTCTTTTGTTGTTGTTGTTTTTGGTTTTTTTTTTTTTTTGGTACTGGAGATTAAACTCGGGCACTCGACCACTGAGCCACATCCCCAGCCCTATTTTGTGTTTTATGTAGAGACAGGGTCTCACTGAGTTGCTTAGTGCCTCGCTATTGCTGAGGCTGGCTTTGAACTCGAGATTCTCTTGTCTCAGCCTCCCAAAGTGCTGGGATTACAGGCTTGCGCCACCACGCCTGGCTTTAAAACTTTACTCTTAATTCTTTCTGTTGTGATTCATTAACTAGTACCAAAGGTGAATATTATATGTGTGCGTGCGTGTGTGTGTGTGTGTGTGTGTGTGTGTGTGTATATGTATGTAGGTTATTTGGTAATGGGGAAAATAAAATGGATAATTTAAGGGCTGAATTCAAAATAGTGAACAAAAGTAATGTAGTTCAATTATATACAGTAATCTTTAACACTAGGCCCTAAAATGTTCAGATTAGATCACCATATATCCCAGTCTATGGATTTTGGAAAAAGTTTGCTCTAACAATATATTTTATGCAAATGTTCTTTTTAAAAATATTTGTTTTAGTTGTAGATGGACACAATACCTGTATTTTATTTATTTTTATGTGGTGCTAGGGATTGAACCCAGTGCCTCAAGTGTGCTAGGTAAGCACTCTACCACTGAGCCAAAACCCCAGCCCTATAAAAATGTTCTTGCAAATTAATTTGGAAGACAGATGTTCGTACTTGTGTGATTATTTTCTCTCTGGAAAGATAATTAATATGTTCTAATATGCACACAAAATTTTTTGAAGAGTATGTGAACTTAACAGTTAGTTGTCTTTGGCAGGTTGGATGTACTTTTTATATTCATATTTCAAAGTTTCCCCTTGGGTGTATGTATTTTTCAAATAAAGAAAATTAAGTGTTCTAACTTAAAATTAGCTAAAAGCTGTCATTTTGTAATTTCTTTTGGTCACAGTTTTAAATTTTGGAACTTTATAAAGTAAGACTATTTCATCTTCTAAACTTTCTGATATTTTGAAATAAACAGTTATGGTCCCTTAAGTCTTCTTATTTCCAGAGTAAGTTAACTTTCATCACTTCTTTTAGGACATGGTATTCAGAATAGATCCCTTTATTCAACTTGTTTATGTTTATGGGTAGATTTCTCATTATCCAGGATTCTCTTTAGAAACTTTACATTTGATGCCCTAGCCTGAGAGATTGGTTGGTTGATTTTTAATAGTCATGCCATTCTTTGAGCTTGTCATGATGGAAATGCTTACATAATTCTTTTTCCATACAGTCCTATGAAATAATAGAGATTTATCTTCTTGTTGATAGAATTAATCAGACTTTACTATTCAGTTTTTTCAGCAAAGCGCAGGTTTTACTAATTTTTTTTTTTGACAATTAGGTGCAGTATTCCTGTTTTTTTTTTTTGTATAATAGCTTTTCAAAAGAAGAAAAACTATTTTAGCATTGTCTCATGGTATAGTTAAATAAATGCTTATTTTCATGTGCCTCCTTTGTTTATGGTAGGAGATACAGGAAGTTTAATACTCTAACTTCTAGCTTTCATACTTTTGCTTCATCAGCTTTACTTCGAAAACCCTATTCTTTGCCCTTGATACTGTGACAGTGTTTAACAGAGCAGATTCTTATGTTAAGCACATTTGTGGCTGATTCTTGTTATTAATTGTGGCCTCACAATTCTATTAAATTTCATCAAAAGCTTCTTGCCTTTTTGCTGCAGGAATCTACTCTCATGATCATACCTAGGTCTTGCCATCTCCTTGAAGTTTATTCCAACTCTAAAATACTATTCTGACCATAACATCCAATCCTTCTACCACTCTTCCTTCTGGTGTTCATCAAATTTGCTCTTTGAAGCCACTGATATCTTGTCCTTATCCCGTTCCTTCACTTCATCAGCTTCTTTCAGATTTCACGTCTTTCTGTATTCCCTATGGATAAGTCATTTAATGTTCTTGGCAATACTTTCAATTCTCTAAACCGCCTGCCTTTTTATCCTTCTTGTCCCACCCATTCTGCTGGATTAACTCACCATTTTTTTTTCCCTCTGATAGTTGAACAGTGTTAGCAGAAGTAGAATATGTATGCTGATGAGTTCTGTTATTAATTAGTAATGTACAACTTCGGGTGACCACATTGAAGATGACAGTTTGCTTCGATTTCTATTCCCCACATATGAATTTTCTTCAGATATTTCACTGACTAGTCCCCCAAATTTCAATTAATGATGTCAGAGAACAATAGAGGCCAGAAAGAATATTACTGGCTTTATTTTGCTTGTTTTTTTTTTTTTAATTTTTAAAAAAAAATCTTTATTTTATTGCTTTGTATGTGGTGCTGAGGATCGAACCCAGGGCCTCATGCATGCGAGGCAAGCGCTCTACCGCTGAGCTACAATCCCAGCCCATTTTGCTTGTTTTTGATTGAGTTTTGTTATGTTCCCCAGACTGGACTTGAACTGGACTCAAGTGATCCTCTTGCCTCAGCCTCCTGAGTAGTTGGGACTATAGGCACATGCCATTGTGCATAGCTTTTCTTTTGAAACTCAACTGTATCTTAAATATATCCTCGCATATCTGTATCCCCTTCTCTTAAAAGTACTTCCTCAATTTTTTTGGTGGGGGGAGGGTACTGGGGATTGAACCCAGGGTTGCTTAACCACTGAGCCACATCTTCAGCCTTTTTTATATTTTATTTAGAGACAAGGTCTCACTGAGTTGCTTAGTGTCTTGCTAAGTTGCTGAGGCTAGCTTTGAACTCTGTATCCTCCTTCCTTAGCCTCCCAAGCCCTGTAAGGTATGCACTACCACTCCTGGCCTTCCTCAGTATTTTTAAGTGATTTCATACTTTTCCTGTGATCTACCCACATTATTTGCTCACTATTTATGATGAGAGAAGGAAACAAAATACAGAGTTGTTTGTATGGTATGATTACTGTACTTATTAAAAAGATCTCCATTTACATTTATATTAACTTTTCTCCATTAACTTTTGTAAAGCTTTGCAAAGCTTTGGGAACTTGAGGAGAAAGCTTTGTACACCAGGTTAATAGCAGTTGTCTCTGGATGGGTTGGCTTGTGGACTTTTCTTTTTGCTTGTTTATAATATAATTTTTCTCTATTAAAATTAGATACTTCAATGAGAAATTTAGACCCCACCAATTTTCTAATTGTGTTTTATTATCTTTATTATAAATATTTTATTATCAGGTTCTGGAAAATGACCTTTTTTAAAAAAAATTGTTTTTGTAGTTGTAGATGGACAGCATGCCTTTGTTTATTTTTATGTGGTGCTAAGGATCAAACCCAGTGCCTCACTCTTGCTAGGCAAACAGTCTGCCACTGAGCCACAACCCTAGCCCATGTCTGGCCTTCTCTCAAGCAATCCTGTGATTTTTGAAATGGACCTTCATTCCCTTCCCCCAGTCTCACAAATTTGTAATGTTTCTTTATCCCTTTAACCATGTGATGAATTTCATCACTGTTCGTCAGGATTATTCTTTTCATGTGCCTGTCCAAATAGAACTGCTGAAGCTTAGGGAAGGGTCCTGGTGATCTTGGTATTTCTAGCATGCCATGCAAACAAGTGTGTGCTTGGACATCTCCTGGTACCTTTTATGTTTTTGAAAAAATTTCAAGTGGTATTAATTTAAACCAAATCTGATGTGCCAAAGGTTATATGACATGATTGTTTTTCCTACTCTAGTATTTCATAAAATATTCTATCGAATTATAATGCTGTGATAGTATTGTGCATCCTGTGGAGGTGCTGTATAGCGGAAATGTACATCATAGAATCAGGAACATTGGGTCTGACATTACATCCATGAGGTTTTTAGTGGCTTTGGAGTAGAAAGAAATGTTTAATCTTGACGTTGCTTCGATCTTACCCATATATTGCCATCCCCTTTCACCCTTCACTAGTCCCCCTCCACTTCCCTCAGTATTGGGGATCGAATCCAGAGATACTCTACATCCCCCAGCCCTTTGATTTTTTATTTAGAGGTAAGGTCTTACTAAGTTGCCCAGGCTGGCCTCCCGCTTCAGCCTTGAGCTGCTGAGATTACAGGCATGTTCCACCACACCTGGCCTATAACTTTTTGTTGTTGTTGTTCCAATTAGTTATACATGACAGCAGAATGCGGTTTGACACAATGTACACAAATGAAGCTCATAATTTGGTTTTGACTACCAAAAACACGGGTGCGTGGACTGAGTGATTTATTATGGTGTTAGGCCTACATTTGGGGAGAGAATTTTTGTATCATTCTTTTTTTCTTTCTTTCTTTTTTGGTACTAGGGATTGAACTCAGGGACACTCGACCACTGAGCCACATCCCCAGCCCTATTTTGTGTTTTACATAGAGACAGGGTCTTACTGAGTTGCTTAGCGCCTCGCCTTTGCTGAGGCTGGCTTTGAACTCGCAATTTTCCTGTCTCAGCCTCCCAAAGGGCTGGGATTACAGGCCTGTGCCACCATGCCCGGCTTGTATATTTCTTTTAAGGCACATTTAAAGCAGATTTTACTTGAGTCTTGCCAACAGAGCCACCTGCTTAAAATGCAAGTCTAACTATCATGCCCTTTTGTAGCTTCCCTTTCCACAAGTACAGAGTACCCTAACATGCCTTGGTGTGCTATTATACACTAGAGTTGTGGTGTTCAGTTCTTCACAGTCAGAATACTGTGTGGTTACCTTTGTTAGAACATATTTGAGCTCGCAGAGCCAGGCACTGTGGTATATGGAGAAGATGTACTGTGTTATGGAACATGGTATATATCTTGCATTTAGCAAAAGGACTGTTGAATAGTTACCAATAAGAGATTGAGAACTAATGATCCATAGGTAAAATACAATTCTTAATGAGAAACCTGACCTCTTGACTTGACTGCTACCTCTTATTCCACTTAATTGTTGGCTTCTTTCTGTGCTATATCTTTTTTTTTTTTGGTACTGGGGATTGAACTCAGGGGCACTCGACCACTGAGCCACAGCCCCAACCCTGTTTTGTGTTTTGTGTAGAGACAGGGTCTCACTGAGTTGCTTAGTGCCTTGCCATTGCTGAGGGTGGCTTTGAACTGGTGGTTCTCCTGTCTCAGCCTCCCAAAGTGCAGGAATTACAGGTGTGCGCCACCGCACCCGGCTTCTGTGCTATATCTTATACTCAGGTAATACTGAATTGTTTTTAGTTTTCTTGAACATAATGTATGTTTCAGTCTCTGCACCTTTGCCTGAGATATCTCTCTGCTTGAGATCTCCCCACAAATACGTTCTTCAAAAACTGATCTCTTTAGGAAAGATTCTTTGCATTTGTATCCTCTACTAAACTAAGTGGCTTATTTGGCTCTTTGCTGCTACACTGTACATATTTCTATCCTTGTGTTTGCTGCATTATATTGGAATTACTTTTGAAATATAATTACATTTTGTAACTTAAGCTTCTTAATGGCAAGGATTCTACTTCATCCTTAAATAGCACAGTGCATGGTACTATCTTGAATGAATATTTGTTAAACTAAATGTGACTGAGGTGCTGAAGGAATGGACAGTCTTTATAGAATATATCTGTAAGTACCAGGTATACTGTTTTAATAAAAACAACTTTCATTTTAATCAGTTTTATATATTTATGATTTCTTCTTTTTTTTTTGCATGTTTTCTTGGCTGGATGGAAATAGAGAAGAAGAAAATGAGGTAAGTATAATTTAACTAGTTGTTTAGTGATTATGGGATTGACTTCTAAATACATTTTAGAGATTCGGTAAATGCTGAAAACATTTAAAGTTTTAGATTTCGTTTTGAATGTGAAATGAAGTGATACTTTTTGTTTCTTTACTTTTTTTTGAGGGGTGGTATGGGGGGCTAGGTAATAGTTATCATGTAGAGGAATGTTGTGTAACACAAGAAAATGGGTTTTGCCAGGCACGGTGGTGCACACCTGTAATCCCAGCACTTTGGGAGGCTGAGACAGGAGAATCATGTGTTCAAAGGCAGCCTCAGCAACAGCAAGGCACTAAGCAACTCATTGAGACCCTGTCTCTAAATAAAACACAAAATAGGACCAGGGATGTGGCTTAGTGGTCGAGTACCCCTGAGTTCAATCCCGGGTAAACGCCCTCCACCCACCAATAAAAGGAAAATGAGTTTTAAATTTTAGAGTTTCAAGAGCCTTAGGAAAGGTAGAGGAGGCTGGAAGCTCTAGAGACAGCTTTGTTTGTTTTTATGTATTGAGCTTTAATGTAAGATTTAATTCGAAAAGTGGATTCTGTTTCTTAAACGCATTTTAAAAGTACTGCTGTATGATAATATGTGGAAATTCTTCCTTTCCCAATTGAATGGTTATTATATACTTTTGAATACTGATTTCATATATTTCACCATGTTGAAGGGGAAAATTATTTTCTTAAATAAGCAAAGTTGATTAAAGAACATCAATTAGGAAATTTTTGCAGATGGCAAGCACTCCATCATTAACTTAGGCTTGAGTTTGTTTCTGTAGACTTTTCTGATGTTCTTTCTACAACCTAAGGTATATCTTTAACTTTTAAGTCACACCATTTCCTTTGGTGGTTTGACAAATAATGGAGAGAGAAATCTTTTTTGGTGTACATTGTTGCTCATATGACATTACCATAGTACAAAATGGCATCACCTAAGCATATGTGGCCCAGGCAGAGACTGTGGCAGCGTGCCAAGGTAGAGTAATTTCCAGGAAGGCAGAGGCCTGGTCCTCATTTGCTTATTACCTCATCTGTAAAAAGAATGAGGTGGGAAGTTCCTCTGTACTGGTCGTTTTCCAAACCTGGAAAGTTCATTAGAATTACCTTTGGGGCTTCTTGTCTATCTCCTCTCACCCACCTGCCCCTAAGAAAGTAAAAACGTCTCAGACTTTCTTGCTTTACCTTATAGTTATTGAATCAATATTCCCTAAAGTGTGGATTATAAGTCTGTCTTTTTACCACACACCTAACTGAATCTGTGTGATGTGAGACCATTGATTTTATTGCTCTCTATTCTTTCTTTTCAGATATAACACAAGAACAAACTGTTTTGAGTACTGAGATGTTAGCTACTGCTCTTTGTGTATATATCCTTTAAATGCACAGCAGGTTTTAAAAAATTCTTGTTGAAAAATGTTAACTGAAAAATGGTTATAAAATTGGTTAATTCTTTATGTATGAGAAAACAAGAATGGAGAAAAATATGCATTGTTGTTAAAGTTGGGAGTGAGTTCTTAGTGGTTTGTTATACTGTTCTCTATATGTTTGAATATGTTTGAAAATTTCCATAATAAGTTTTAAAAATAATCATCCAAGTATGGTAGTGCCCGCCTGCAGTCCCAGCAACTAGGGAGGCTGAGGCAGGAGGATCACAAGTTCAGAGCCAGCTTCAGCAACTTTAGTGAGGCCCTAAGCAACTTAGCAAGACTCTGTCTCAAAATAAAAAAAATAGAACTGGGAATGTGGTTCTGTGGTTAAGTACCCCTGGATTCAATAACTCATACTCCCCTCCCACCATCTGTATCATAGTGAAATTCACTCTACTTGTTATTTGTTTTTTTTGTTTTTAAAAAATTCTCTGATTGCCAGGCGTGGTGATGCAGTGCCTGTAATCCTAGTGACTTGGGAGGCTGAAACAGGATGATCACAAGTTCAAGGCCAGCCTTGGCAATTTAGCAAGCCCCTCAACAAAGATAGGGTCTTGTTAAGTAGTAAAGTGCCCTTGGGTTCAATCCCTAGTACCAAAAAAAAAAAGTCTCAGACTGATAAACATTTAAACTGTGCACTAGCCATTTAAAAGTAGATACTGTTTATTTATAATTTTTTGTTTTTTTCATTTATAGGCAAAAATTGAAAATGTGCAAAAACCAGGTTTCATCAAAGGACCAATGTTCAAAGGTGTTGCTTCTAGTCGATTTTTGCCCAAAGGCACCAAGACAAAAGTTAATTTGGAGGAACAGGGACGACAGAAGGTGTCATTCAGCTTCAGCCTTACAAAAAAAACTTTGCAGAATAGGTTTCTCACTGCACTTGGCAATGAAAAGCAAAATGATACTCCAAATTCCCCAGCCACATCTCTTCAAGTAGATTCAACTCCTAAAAGTAAAATGGACATTGGAGATACATTATCTAATACAGAAGAATCTTCTCCACCAAAATCAAGAGTTGAATTGGGCAAAATTCATTTTAAGAAACACCTGCTTCATGTAACATCCAGACCACCGCTGACTACTACTGCAGCTGTAGCATCTCCATCTCCTCCCACAGTACATTTACCAGCAATCATAGCAGAATCAACAACTATAGACTCACCACCTTCATCTCCACCTCCACCTCCACCACCTCCCCAGGCTACAACACCCTCACCACCAGCACCAATAATAGAGCCAATGGCCTTGCCACATACACCAGTAACAGTTCCAGTGACAGCACCAGTATCCTTACCAGTAGATGTAGCAGTTAGAGCTCTGAAAGAACCACCAGTTACAATTGTACCAGAATCTTTGGAAGTGGATACTAAGCAGGACACTGTATCTAATAGTTCAGAAGAACATATAACTCAAAATTTGAACGAGCAAGCAGGTATTCCCTCACAAAAAGAAGATTCCCATATTGGGAAGGAAGAAGAAATTCCAGATAGTTCTAAGATTAGTCTGAGTGTTAAAAAGCCAAGTTCTAAGAAGAAATCCTCACAATTTGAAGGCACATTTCTTGGTTCAGAATCTGACGAAGATTCTGTACGGACTTCCTCAAGTCAAAGATCACATGATTTAAAATTTTCAGCAAATATTGAAAAGGAAAGAGATTTTAAAAAGAACTCAGCACCTTCAAAAAGTGAGGAGTTAGGGAAATCTTCACGATCTAAAATAGAAAGAGATGATAAATATTTTAGCCACTCAAAACTTGAAAGAGATACTCGGTATATATCTTCCCGATGTAGATCAGAAAGAGAGGGAAGGCGGAGCAGATCTCATTCTAGATCTGAGAGAGGGTCTAGAACTAGTTTATCCTATTCCCGGTCAGAACGATCTCATTATTACGACTCTGATCGCCGCTACCATAGGAGTTCCCCATATCGAGAGAGGACACGCTATTCTCGGCCATACATAGATACTCGGGCACGAGAGAGTTCTGACTCTGAAGATGAATATAAGAAGTCATACTCAAGGCGCACATCATCTCATTCCTCCTCTTACAGAGACCTGAGGACATCATCATCCTATTCTAAATCTGATCGGGACTGCAAAACTGAGACCTCTTATGTAGAGATTGAGAGAAGAGGAAAGTATTCTTCAAAACTAGAAAGAGAATCCAAAAGGACTTCAGAAAGTGAAGCAATAAAAAGATGTTGTTCTCCCCCCAGTGAATTGGGATTCCGGCGGGGGTCATCATATTCCAAGCACGATTATAGTGCTTCCCGTTATAAATCTGCCCTTGCAAAATCTATACCCAAGTCTGATAAATTTAAAAATTCTTTCTGTTGTACAGAATTAAATGAAGAAAGCAAACAGTCTCATACTTTTAGTTTACATACTCCTTGTTCAAAAGGTAGTGAATTAAGAACTATTAGTAAAATTTCTGAAAGAGAAAAGACTGGGTGTCCATCTCCATTGAATCGATTAAATGATTCACCTGCTTTTAAAAAGCTAGATGAATCACCTATTTTTAAGTCTGAATTTATAGGACATGATAGCCATGATAGTATTAAAGAATTGGACTCTTCATCTAAAGTGAAGAATGATCAGTTAAGAAGTTTTTGTCCCATTGAATTAAATATAAATGGATCTCCTGGGGCAGAATCTGATGCGGCAACATTTTGCACTTCTAAAACTGATGCTGTTTTGATGACTTCTGATGATAGTGTGACTGGATCAGAGGTATCTCCTTTGGTCAAAGCATGCTTGTTTTCATCAAATGGATTTCAGAATATTAATAAATGCAAGGAAAAAGACTTGGATGATACTTGCATGCAGCATAATAAGTCAAAAAGTCCTTTTAGAGAAACAGAGCCTCTGGTGTCATCACACCATGATAAACTCATGTCTTTGCCAGTTATGACTACAGATTATTCTAAAACAGTTAAAGAACCAATTGATATGAGAGTTTCTTGCTGCAAAACCAAAGATTCAGATAGATATTCTACTACAAATGAGAGTAACCCTTCTTTGTGTTATTCTGAAGCTGAAAATATTGAGCCTTCAGTTATGAAGATTTCTTCAAATAGCTTTAAGAATGTGCATTTGGAATCAAAAACAGTTATATGTGATAATAGAAATCTGTCAGATCACTCAAAATTTGCATGTGAAGAATATAAGCAGAGTGTTGGTAGCACTAGTTCAGCTTCTGTTAATCATTTTGATGATTTATGTGAACCTATAGGGAGTTCAGGCATTGCTTCATCTCTTCAGAGTCTTCCACTAGGAATAAAAGTGGACAGTTTAACTCTCTTGCAGTGTGGTGAGAACACATCTCCAGTTCTTGATACAGTACTGAAGAGTAAAAAAAACACAGAATTTTTAAAGCATGCAGGAAAAGAAACAATAGAAGATGTAGGTAGTGGCCTTCCTGATTCAGGAAAGGGATTTGCTTCCTGGGAAAACAGGCATAATAATGGGTTATCTGGGAAATATTTGCAAGAGGCTGAAGAAGAAGGGAATTCCTTATTGTTTGATCGAAGAGAGAGACCAGAAATCTCTTTAGATGAAGAAGGAGAAAGAGGACATGCTCATGTTTCTGATGACTCTGAAGTTGTACTTTCATCTTGCGATTTGAATTTAACCATGGAAGACAGTGACGGTGTAACTTATTCCTTAAAGTGTGACAGTAGTGGTCATGCCCCAGAAATTGTGTCTACTGTCCATGAAGATTATTCTGGTTCTTCTGAAGGTTCAAGTGATGAAAGTGATTCAGAAGATACAGATTCTGATGATAGCAGTATTCCAAGAAACCGTCTCCAGTCTGTTGTGGTTGTGCCAAAGAATTCTACTTTGCCCACGGAAGAAACAAGTCCTTGTTCTTCTCGGAGCAGTCAAAGTTACAAACATTATTCTGATCACTGGGAAGATGAGAGAATGGAGTCAAGGAGACATTCATACGAGGAAAAATTTGAGAGTATAGCAAGTAAAGGCTGTCCTCAAACTGAAAAGTTCTTCCTTCATAAAGGAATAGAGAAGAATCTAGAAATTTCTTTTACACAGTCCAGCAGAAAACAAGTAGATAATCACCTGCCTGAAATTGCTCATCCTCAGAGTGATGGTGTTGATAGTACAAGTCATACAGATGTGAAATCTGACCCTCTAGGTCGCCCAAATTTAGAGGAAGCAGTAAAAGCCAAAACATCTTCTAGGCAACAAGACGACCTGCCTATTTATTCTTGTGATGACTTTGAAGATGTCCCAAATAAGTCTCGACAACAAACTACTTTCTCTAACAGGCCAGATAGTAGACTGGGAAAAACAGAGTTGAATTTTACTTCCTCTTGTGAGATCTCCCACATGGATGGCTTACACTCATCAGAAGAGCTCAGAAATCTAGGGTGGGACTTCTCTCAACAAGAAAAGCCCACTACCACATATCAGCAGCCTGACAGCAGCTATGGAGCCTGTGGTACACATAGATATCAGCAAAGTACAGAACAGTGTGGTGGGACCCGTGGTTACTGGCAAGGCAATGGCTACTGGGATCCGAGATCAGCAGGTAGACTCCCTGGAACTGGGGTTGCTTATGATCGAATTCAAGGGCAGGTACCAGATTCCCTAACAGATGACCGTGAAGAGGAGGACAGTTGGGATCAACGGGGTGGATCCCACTTTTTAAGCCAGTCCAATAAATATCTTCTGTCCCTTCAGAAGGACAAAGGGTCAGTGCAAGCACCTGAAATAAGCAGCAATTCCATTAAGGACTCTCTATCTGTGAATGAAAGGAAAGATTTTTCAAAAAACTTGGAAAAAAATGATATCAAAGATAGAGGGCCTCCTAAAAAACGGAGGCAGGAATTGGAGAGTGATTCTGAAAGTGAGGGTGAGCTTCAGGACAGAAAGAAAGTTAGAGTGGAGATGGAGCAGGGAGAGACATCAGTGCCCCTTGGCTCAGAGCTGATCGGGCCTTCCTGTGTCATGGATGACTTCAGGGACCCACAGCGATGGAAGGAATGTGCCAAGCAGGGGAAGATGCCTTGCTACTTTGATCTTATTGAAGAAAATGTTTATTTAACAGAAAGGTGAGCCTAATTAATACTTGTCTGACAAAATTTTAGTTTATTTTTTGTTAAAAAATTTAACTTTTCAACAATTCAGACTGTGTAAAGTAGAGTTTGTGTGATAAAATGTAAATTTAGAGGCTGGGGCTGTAGATCGGAGGTAGAGCGCTTGCCTAGCATGCATGAGGCACTGGGTTCGATCCTCAGCACTACATAAATATAAACAAATAAAGGTATAAAAAATATAATAACATTATAAAAAATCCATTAAAAAAGTAAATTTAAAAAATCTAAAAGTATTTTTACAAAGCTATTTGGATTTACTGGTACAGATTCCTTCCCCCAGTTTTACTTCCCCTCCTAGGAAAGGAAATGTCTTCATTTATATCTCTCGTCATTTATTTGGTTCTAAAGGTATAATTTTGGCAAGTTCAGTTTTTCTTTAGTTCCTTTTACAAGTGAAAATGTGACAGGATATGAAATAAAACCCCAGCAAAATAATCTGCTCTTAGAAGAGAAAAAAGTGGTAATGTTGGATTTTTTTATTTTCCAAAGTGTGCACATGGTGAAGTATCATCTTTATAAAGCTGGAACTAGATTACAACAGAATTTTTTGTCAGTTGTTTTAACATATTCTTTTTTTTTTTTTTAATTTTTATTTATTTATTTATTTTTTAAATAAATTCTTTATTTTATTGCTTTGTACATGGTGCTGAGGATCGAACCCAGGGCCTCACACATGTGAGGCAAGCGCTCTACCGCTGAGCTACAATCCCAGCCCGTTTTAACATATTCTTAATAGGCTAAATTTGGCAATAACCAAATTTAAACAATCAAATTTGAAGTTATTTTCTCCTTTGAAACAAGTGGTCTACATTGATGCCTCTGAAGTCTCTATCTGATTCTTCTTCTTTTTGAAAACCGTTTACATTTTTAAAATTTTTTTGAGATGCAGTCTTGCTGTATTGCCCTGAACTCCTGGGCTCAAGCCATCCTCCCAAGTAGCTGGTACTGCAGACATGCACCATGGCACCTGGCCATATCTAAATTATTCTATAATAATATTTCATTTAAAAAGTCATACATTTTTCTTTTAAATGGATTTATACAAATGTGATAGTACTAAACGGTTCTATTAAAAGATTTGGTTGAAGCTGAGTGCAGTGGCACAAGCCTATAATCCCAGCACTTAGGGAGGCTGAGACAGGAGAATTGCGAGTTCAAAGCCAGGCTCAGCAGTGGTGAGGTGCTAAGCAACTCAGTGGGACCCTGTCTCTACATAAAACACAAAATAGGGTTGGAAGCCGGGCGTGGTGGCTCACGCTTGTAATCCCAGCACTTAGGGAGGCTGAGACAGGAGAATCGCGAGTTCAAAGCCAGCCTCAGCAACGGCGAGGCGCTAAGCAACTCAGTGAGACCCTGTCTCTACATAAAACACAAAATGGGGCTGGAGATGTGGCTCAGTGGTTGAGTGCCCCTGAGTTCAATCCCTGGTACCA
>CM053413.1:13894312-13907773 GCA_028644305.1 Xerus rutilus
GATTGAACCCAGGGACATTCTCCCACTGAGCTACATCCTCATCCCTTTTTAAAATTTTATTTTGAGACAGGGTGTCCCTAAGTTGCTGAAGGTGACTTCAAACTTGAGATTCTTCTGCCTCAACCTCCTGAGTTGCTAGGATTACAGGCGTGCACCACCAGCTTCAAAACTCTTAATTAAAAACTCTTAGGGCTGGGCTCCATGATAGATCACTTGCTAGCATGTGCAGGATCCTGGTTTCAATCCCTAGCACTGCAAAACAAACAAAATCCAAAAAACAGCTTATTTAGCAACTCCCTTTCCCCCTCAGTCTTGTATTATAACTGTGATTTATTCAACCCATGAAATTTGGTTCTTAAATTTTAATTAACCACCTGTGTTATTATTTGAAACTCATGATTTTTCCAAATATGACTTTAACATTTGAAATTGCTCAGAATCTGAAACTTAGCTGAGTTGGATTGGGAAATAAGGGTGAGTTCCAAAATGATAGACTTGAACTCATTCTATCCTCTGACCTACTAAAGTTAAGGTTGTCTTTGTCATGTTTTTTGCAACATAGTACTTAAGAGCTTTTGGTCTTTCAGAAGCTAGCAACTAGATGTTTTCTTCCTTTTGAATGATTGACTTATATAAATCATTAAATGTGAAACTAAGGAGATTTAGCACATATTTGGCTACTTATATAATCTCCAGATTTATTTAACCAATTTTTATGAAACTTTAACCAATAGAAAGAAGAATAAATCCCATCGAGATATTAAGCGAATGCAGTGTGAGTGTACACCTCTTTCCAAAGATGAAAGAGCTCAAGGTGAAATAGCATGTGGGGAAGATTGTCTTAATCGTCTCCTCATGATTGAATGGTAAGTAAATTGAAATGCTCTGCTTTTACTCAACTTTTCTATTAAAAATGTCTGTAAATGTTAAAAATCATTATCACTGAGGAGTAAAGTTTGACTTTTTCCCCATCCATAGATGAGTATAAAAAATAAAATCTCCAATGTATAATAGAAAGCATTAAAATAAAGAGACAAATCTCCCCTGCATTTTCTATTAGATTATGGTACTCTGCACATTGTAAGTGTTCTGTAAAATAGTGCTGTTACTAATGCTAAATATGCTAATACTAATTTATATTCAGTCCTCTTTTTTCTCTTGTAATGTTTGTGTACTGGGGAGGTAAATATTGGTATTTTTAGCTTTCACTAAAAATGAGATAAAACCCTAATGTTTCAGAAATACATAAAAGTTAAATGTCTTCCTCTCCCAAACCTCAATCCCTTTGTTTGTAGTCTTCCCAGAAAAAATTTAATGACTATGCTGATGTAGGCATATGTTTTTCTTTTTTTATGCATAAAAATAAAATCTTACATGTATTATTTAAAAATTTGTTTTTAGTTGTAGATGGACACATATACTTATTTTTTTTTTGTGGTGCTGAGGATCAAACCCAGTGCTTTACATATGCCAGGCAAGCACTGCACCACTGAGCTATAAGTGCAGCCCCTTATATGTATTTTTATTGAATTTGCTAATTGGAGCTATACATACAGACCTACCTAAGTTTCTCCCTTGGCTGCATTGTTTTCTATTCATAGTTAACCTACAATTACTAATCTACTAGTAGACATTTGCTTTGCAGTTTTCTTATAAACAGTGAAAATCTTTATGTTAAAAATATTTGATATGGGCTAAGGATGTTGATTAGTGGTAGAGCACTTGCCTAGTGTTCATGAACCCTGGGGTTTGATTCACAGCACCTCAAAAAAGAGAAGTTTGATCATTTTTTTTTAACCAATCCGATTAATGAAAAATTGTGTATCTTTGTTTTTTATATGGAAGGAGTATTAGGGGGATTTATAATGTAGGTACCTTAGTTTTAGTGTTAATGAAGGTTTTCCTCCCCAAATTTCAATTTTTATTTTTGTTCATATTATAGTGCAAAAATAAACATACCTCTCAAAAGTTAGAGAAAGCATTTTCGTTACGTCTTCATTTAAACATGCAGATGTGGAAGTCATACTTACAGAAAAGAAGGGCTGGGGCTTAAGAGTACACATGACAGTACACATGACAGTACAGATGTAAGAGGAGGAGCCGGGATTTGCTCTTCTAAATTGCTATTGCTGTTGCAGTTTCTGCTTTTCTGTGTTTTCCTGACAACTTGCTAAACAGATACAAAGTACAAAATTTATTCATGTTATTCCTATGCTCAAACTTGTAGTGCTCCTGTTGTCTTTAGGATTAGGTTCAAATTTAGCTTTGTTTTCACAGTCCTTCATAGTATATCATTGACTTGCCTTTACATTCTCTGGCAAACTGCCTTTCTGGTCAGTTACCCATAGCCGTTTTATTTCCTTTTCCCCCAAGTTGGCCTTGCTTTCTGTTTCTGCACAGGGACAGCTGTATCTTTAGCAGTTCGTTATCTACCCATATTCTGTGTATTATAGAGATTCTGCTTTAATTCCTTTGTTGGTACTGAGGATTGAACTCTACCACTGAACCACATTTTATATTTTATATTTTATTTAGAGACAGGGTCTCACGGAGTTGCTGATTAGCACCTTGCTTTTTGCTGAAGCTGGCTTTGAACTTGCAGTCCTTCTGCCTCAGCTTCTGAGGCACTGGGATCTGCTTTAATTCTGCTCACCTGAAAGCTTTGCTTTACTACTTCATTCTAAAATAAATCTTCCATCCTTTCAGCATCTATAAAATTATTATTTACCGCTAGTTTTGCAATAACTAATAATACATTAAAATGGCAATTTATAGTATAATCTTTTTTTCTCTTTTTTTGGTACTAAGGATTGAATCCAGTTCTTTGTGCATGCTAGGCAAACACTCTACCACTGAGCTACATCCCCAGTCCTGTATTATAATCTTAATTGTCATTAAAAGCATTTATGTGGGGCTGGGATTGTAGCTCAGTGGTAGAGCGCTTGCCTCGCATGCGTGAGGCCCTGGGTTCGATCCTCGGCACCACATACAAAGCAATAAAATAAAGACATTGTGTCCATCTATAACTAAAAAAAATATTTAAAAAAAAAGCCTTTATGTCTGCTGGTTTTGGAATATTAAGGTTTTAGTGAATATTTGAATTTATTTTTACTGCAGGATACATTGGAGAAGAGCCTTGAATATTATATTGCATTTACTCTGAACAAGCCTGTTTAATAATGACTTGGTTCACTAAAATGTGGATAAAATAATTTGTTAGTTGCATTCAAAACACCAAATTAATGGTGACTGGAGTAGAATGTAAGGAAAATGCACTTAAAGAAAATGTTAGCTCTGCATAGTTGTCAGTGGCCTGCAAACTTCCATGCAGCCTAAAAGTATATTCTATACTTTTTCATGGTGACTAAATGACAAAACTGGATTGTGGGTGTACTTATTTAAGAAACAGTGTTGACACTCAATTCTAAGGAATACCTTTGTGATGAGAATTATTATTGAGAAAGGCTTACTTGGGGTTAATTACACATGTGATTATGCCATAAAGATGTAGATATATGTAGTTACATAACACATAGCAAAAATGTTTTGGTTCTATTGCTGTTGAAAGAATTAATTTTGCATCAAGTGAGGTAGTGCATACCTATAATCCTGACAACTTGGGAGGATGAGGCAGAAGAATTACAAGTTTGCAGCCAGCCTAGATGACTTAATGAGATCCTGTCTGAAAATCAAAAGGGTTGGGAATATAGCTTAGTGGTAGAGTACTCCTGGGTTTAATTCCTAGTACTGAAAAAAAAATTAATTTTCATCTGTTTCTTATTTCAGTTCTTCTAGATGCCCAAATGGGGATTACTGTTCCAATAGACGATTTCAGAGAAAACAGCATGCAGATGTGGAAGTCATACTTACAGAAAAGAAGGGCTGGGGCTTAAGAGCTGCCAAAGATCTTCCTTCGTAAGTTGTTTTAATCACCTTTTATTTCATTTTTGGGTTGTTGAACCTAGAAATTTTGTAGGAAAATAATTTTTCTGTTGCATTCAGGTTAAATGATGATTATTGTGCAGAAGACCATTTGGTAGCTACTTTTTTGTTTTTTAAAATTGATTTCTAGGAAAACAACAGTTTAAAAAAAAATCCTTCTGTCCATATATCCAAGGAAAGCACTTTGTCACTGGGGACATTTGGACTAAGCATGTCCTTTTCTTGTCAAATAGCTATATTTCTTTTAATTCCAGGCCATTACTTGTTATAGACCCCCAGAATCTTATGAATCTCCTCTGTGAAAAGGAGTTGGGACAGAATTTATTGGTATACATGAAACCAAATTGGGATAAGAGTTGAAGAGAATATCTGAAGAATATCAGTGTAGGGCTGGGGATATGGTGCAGTGATAAGAGCACTTGCCTAGCTAGCATATGGAAGGACCTGTGTTCAGTCTCCAGCAGCAAAAATAAAAAAAAAAGAATATCATTGTAGACAATTAAAGCATACTCAGTAGGTACTCAAAAAACATTTGTTTAATGAGTGCATGTTACCTTCCATCTAATGCATGGAACCTTTTAATGCAGTGAAAAGTCCATTTTCTACCATGTTAAGTATTCCCTTGAAACACTTAATTTTCTTCATATAGTGTATTTAAGTATTTTTAATGGAAGTTGAGTGCTTTTTACTTTTTATAGTTAAATGTGTACAAATTGCATATGTTTATGATTGAAAACATTTAAAAATATATAAAAGGAAGAAAGGGAGAATAAAATGTTTGCTAGATTCTGGTGACTCAAGACACAACTATTCATTCATAGCCCTCTAAGCATGTGGCCACCCTTGTAGAAATTACAGTGGAGAGAGGACTTAGAGGGTTTTAATCTGTTTATTGTGAGGATTCAGAGCAACCAGGTAACAAAGACAATAATCTGATTTTCTGACAGGAATTCTCATATATCTTTTGAAAGCCAAATTCTTTTTTTTTTTTTTTTTTGATATGAAAATAAATGATGTTCATATGGATCTATCCTTTGGGGGAACCAGTCAGAAAAAAGCATGTTATTTTAAGAAAATGTGGATAGTAGGAATGTTATAGATATCTCTTCTCTACCAAATACTATCAAAACATCTTGGTTTATAATTGTTGTTGTTGTTTTTAAATATTTATTTATTTATTTTTATGCATTGCTGAGGATTGAACACAGTGCCTCACACATTCCAGGCAAGCACTCTACCACTGAGACACCACCTCAGCCCCTATAGTTGATTTTTTAAAAAATATTTTTTCTAGTAGATGTACACAATACCTTTATTTTATTTTTATGTGGTGCTGAGGATCAAACCCAGTACCCCACATGCGCTAGGGAAGTGCTCTACCAACTGAACTACAACCCCAGCCCATGTATACACACACACACACACACACACACACACACACACACACACACACACACACGTGTGTATATCCACACCAATGCATATATATATATACATGTTGTACATCCCCAACCCTTTTTATTTTATTTTGAGACAGGGTCTTGCTGTGTTGTACCAGCTAGCCTCAAACTTGTGATTCCCGTCTCAGTCTCTGAAATTGCTGGGATTATAGGAGTGGACCACTGATGTCTGGCTTACAATTGGATTTTATTTTTTCCTTTGAAACATATCTCCTAGAATTATCTCACTGTGTCCTGTATAGTGACATAGAATGCAATACTTCCCAAGGTAGCCCATTATCTTCCTTTCCCTTTTCCTTTCCTTTCCCTTTTCCTTTTTCTTTCTTTTGTTCTTTCTTGTACTAGGGATTGAACCCTGGGGCACTTTACCACAGAGCTGCATCTCTAGCTCTTTTTAAAATTTTTTTTTTTTTTTTAATTTTGAGACAGGGTCTCACTAAGTTACTGGAGCTGGCTTTGAACTTGGGATATTTCTGCCTTAGCCTCCCGAGCTGCTGGGATTACAGGCAGCGCCACTGCTCCTGGCAACCCTTTACTTTTTAAAAATCACCATTTCTAGTCCAGATGCAGTTTTTCAGAGATACTTATTCATTTTTAAAAAAATTCTACTCAGCACATCCAGAATTTTTAAAACTCTATTTTCCTTGAGAATTCTTTTTAAAAATTTTTATTTGCTATTTTTAATGAACTACGTTTGGATGTGGTACATTCTTGCAGAGATAATAGTGGGTGAGGTGTCTGGATGCTGGGATTACAGGCATGTCTAATCACACCTGGCTTTATCTATCTTTTGATGAAGTTTAAAGAAAGTTGCTGGCATTACTCTTAACCCCTAAACCTTCCATAGCTATAACTATCTAGCTTTACAGCTTCTGTCGCCTTCTACCTGCCATGTTGGAGTCCTCTTGCCTTGACAGGCCTTAAGGAGTTCATTGAAGAGATTCCATTCAGCCAGGAGCAAAAATCAAGAATCATTCTGTCTCATTTTCTCTGCCTTCATGGGATTTAGTCACTTCATGCCAGGCAATTTGATAATTTTCTGGCGTGTGTGTGTGGATGTGTGTTGTTTTAATTATTGTTGTAGCTTCTCTACAGTAAATCTAATTTGCCTAGACTGTTTTAAGGACTGCATGATACTGTTTTACATTAGCCTCTTTTTTTGAAGTTAGGTTGTTAATGAGTAAGTACTTCTTACTTTGCTAAATTACTAAGAGCTTGGAGACCTTTCCCTCAGCTGCTTTATTAAGCCTAAAATTTTAGGTCCACAGATGTTAGTACGTCCTTCAGACTTTCCACTCTTTTTTTTTTTTTTTCAGACTTTCCACTCTTTTAAAAAAAAATATTTATTTTTTAGTTGTAGGTGGATAGAATATCTTTATTTTATTTTTATGTGGTGCTGAGGATCGAACCCAGTGCCTCACGCGTGGTAGGCGAGCACGTTACCACTGTGCCATAACCCCAGCCCAGATTTTCCACTCTTGATGACTTAGTGGTTAGTCAGGTTCTAGTATTTAAAACTTTTATAAATTAAAAAAGTGATTTGAGAGTACTGTCATTACAACTGAATATTTTAGTATAATGAAAGGTAGCATCTTTGTAACTTAAGGAGGCAAGTAGTCATTCAAATGGGATTTGAGTCCTTGGCTATAAATTGAGCTTTGTGACCTGGGGCGGGCATATCACCTAACTTCTCCACACTACATCTTATCTGAAATGGGTATAATACCTATGTCATGTGGCATCCATGAACTTTAAATGATCAAGTACAGGTACAAGAATTTGGTTTTTAGTAGAGAGGGGAATAGTAATATCTTTTTTACCTATGAAGTTCTAGATTTTGAGCTAGTTTTTTTTGAAGTTATTATCACAATTCCAAGGCAGCCTATGATGTGTCCTTTTATATTTCTCAAGGAAGGGGGACTAGTCCTAGAACTGGAGAATTGAACATTATAATACTTCAAATTTTGTCATTCTATATTAATTACAAATTGATAAATTTCTGGGGGTAGAAAGACAAATTTAAGTATTATAAAGATAGTAATTTGACTTTTTAGGTTTAGCCATGAGTAATTAGATTTTTATTACTGAGACCTAAGTATATTTGTGATGGGCTGCTACACATGTATCTACTATAAATTTATATCTACTATAAATTTTTCTAATCCAATGTGGGTTTTTTTGGTACTGGGAGTTGAGTCATTTTACCACTGAGCTACATTCGTAGCACCCTGCCTCCTTTTTTTAAAATTTTGAGACAGGGTCTTGCCAGGTTGCTGAGGCTGGCCTTGAATTTGCTGTTACCCTTCTGTCTTAGTCTCCCAAATTGCTGGGATTACAGGCATGCACCACTGTATCCAGCACTAATCCTGTTTTTTTTTGTTTGTTTGTTTTTTGTTTTGTTTTTGGTACTGGAGATTGAACTCAGGGGTACTTGAACACTGAGCTACATCCTCAGCCCTATTTTGTGTTTATGTAGAGACAGGGTCTCACTGAGTTGCTTAGTGCCTCGCCGTTGCTGAGGCTGGCTTTGAACTCGTGATTCTCCTGTCTGAGCCTCCCAAAGTGCTGGGATTACAAGCATGAGCCACCACACCCGGCTTCTAATCCTGTTTTTGAGTTTGTTTTTTATTTGATTATTTTTACTCTCATTTTAACTACTTTTTCTAAATTAAGATGATTTAATTTTTTTCAGTTGGTCAAGTTAACTCCTTTAATAAGTATATTGATTATATCAGATGTTATAAACAAATAACAAATGATTCTCATTTTTAAAAATCTCTTTGGTTAGAGTTAGGGCGTGTTTATTTTGAGGGGTTAAGACTTTCCAGGCAGGCTATTTTGGTCAGAACTTGAGGCAAAGCATTGTGAAACATTTGTGTATATAGAGTCAAAAGTTGAAGTCATTGGTGAAAATGAACATTGAGAGAATAAAGGAGGGCTGACATTGAAAATTTATTATCTTCAATACAGAATAAATAGGTAAATAACCAACAAAAGAGGCTGGGATTGTGGCTCAGCGGTAGAGCGCTTGCCTTGCATGCGTGAGGCCCTGGGTTCGATCCTCAGCACCACATACAAAGCAATAAAATAAAGACATTGTGTCCATCAACAACTAAGAAAAAATTAAAAAAAAAAAAAAAAAAACCAACAAAAGAACAATCAAGGGGCTGTGGATATAGCTCAGTTGGTAGAGTGCTTACCTTGCATGCACAAGGCCCTGGGTTCAATCTCCAGCACCACAGTCAATCGCATGTGTAAGGTAATGGAAAAATACCAGAGGTTAATCATAATTACTGAAAAATGCTAGAGAAAACTTAGAATGTACTCAGAGGAAAGGTGTGTATTTGTTTGTTTTTGTTATACTGGGGGTTGAACCTAGGATCTTGTGCATGCTAGACAAGTGCTCTACCACTGAGCTATTTCCATCTTTTTTTTTTGGAGACAGGGTCTAGCTAAATTGCTGAGGCTGGCCCTCAAACTGATCCTCCTGTCTCGGCCTCCTGAATAGCTGGGATTACAGGTGTGTGCCACCAGACCTAGATAAGAAGTTAGATTTTTGTTTTGTTTTAATGTAAATGGGAGATTCATATTTTTATCTCCATTGACATATTTGCAGTTGAATCTAAATAAAAGGTCTGCTTGCATACCAAATCCAGAGAAGTCTGTATTCTTTAGCCCAGTTATTGGAATTTTGCCAGCTTTTGAGTTTATTTCTTCAGTATTCTTAAGTGTCAGCTTCTCATAGTAGTCATCATTTATTTGGACCATTAGCGCTACAGGCTTCTGAACATTCCATTTCTATAGGAGAGAAAAGTTTGTGAGGCATAGTCTTTTTTTTTTTTTTTAATATTTTTTTAGTTGTTGATGGATCTTTATTTTATTCATTTATTATTTATATGTGGTGCCTGAGGATCGAACCCAGTGCCTCACACATGCTAGGCAAGCGCTCTACCACTGAGCTACAGCCCCAGCGCCATGAGGCATAGTCTTTATTCCAGGCCTTTTCTCAATGACTGTTGGTTTATAATCATAGTTCCAAAACATGAAAGGTGTAGTAGTGCAGACCTGAATGTCATACTTATTGATTGGTTTTAGATTACACATTGTATAAAAAGTTGCTACCTAATATACTCTCAAGTGCAGGTAGTTGTAAAATTTCTGCAACTTTGTTCATAACAGAGGCAGG
Source organism: Xerus rutilus (assembly GCA_028644305.1). Classification (NCBI taxonomy): domain Eukaryota; kingdom Metazoa; phylum Chordata; class Mammalia; order Rodentia; family Sciuridae; genus Xerus; species Xerus rutilus. The sequence goes on from CM053413.1 coordinate 13,903,901, forward strand.
CATCCATGTTGGGTCTGTTTGTGGGCTAAATCCAGGACTGGAAGCATAGCTGCTGCTGCTTTGTGTCTTTCTGGATAGTTCGTTTGTTATTTACATACTTATTTATTTACTTATAATAGTTGTGTCTATTCTCCTGTTGTTTTTTGGTATGAAATCAAATGGAGGGCCTGGGATTGTGGCTCAGTGGTAGAGCGCTTGCCTCGCATGCGTGAGTCACTGGGTTTGATCCTTAGCACCACATAAAAATAAATAAAATAAAGATATCGTGTCCATCTACAACTAAAAAAAATATTTAAAAAAATCAAATGGAGTATCTGGGTTATTTTTTTTTTTTAAATATTTTTTTTAGTTGTAGATGGACACAATACCCCCATTTTATTTATTTATTTGTTTGTTTGTTTGTTTGTTTATGGTACTGGGGATTGAACTCAGGGCACTCAACCACTGAGCCACATCCCCAGCCCAGTTTCGTGTTTTATGTAGAGACAGGGTCTCACTGAGTTGCTTAGTGCCTCGCCGTTGCTGAGGCTGGCTTTGAACTCGTGATTCTCCTGTCTCAGCCTCCCTAAGTGCTGGGATTACAAGCGTGAGCCACCGCGCCTGGCTTATTTATTTATTTTTATGTGGTGCTGAGGATCGAACCCAGTGCCTCACGCATGCGAGGCAAGGGCTCTACCACTGAGCCACAATCCCAGTTCCTATGTTATTCTTTTTTTTTTTTTAAATATTTATTTTTTAGTTGTAGGTGGACAGAATATTTTATTTTTATGTGGTGCTGAGGATCGAACCCAGTGCCTCTCGCGTGCTAGGTGAGCACGCTACCACTGCGCCACAACCCCAGCCCCTCCTGTGTTATTCTTAAGGAGTATCTTTGTGCACAAATAAGACTCCTCCACTGCCATTTTTCACAGCTATTATTTGCAAATTCCCTGTATGTATTACCCATGGGGCAGTGAGGCCAGCCACTCAGAGCCTAAATCTGATCTTTAACATCATTAGACAATTTTGAGAGTAAAGATGGCAGAAGTATTGCTGTACTTAAGTGATATTTTTCTCTAGGACAAAAAGCCTCTAATTTTCAGTGCCTACAAATTTCTTCAGAGCTGTTTCCCAGATATGAATCACTGTTTTCATAATATTGTAGATCATTCTTTTTTTTTTTTTAAATTTTTAGTTGTAGATGGGCACAATACCTTTATTTATTTATTTATTTTTATGTAGTGTTGAGGATGGAACCCAGTGCCTCACCTGTGCTAGGGAAGCGCTCTACCGCTGAGCCATAATCCTAGCCCCTGTAAATCATTCTTGAACTTAGAAAAATCAATTTTTTTTTGGTAGTGTTGGGGAATGTTGAACCCAGGGCCTCAAATGTGCTAGGCAAGTGCTCTACCCAGTCCAAATACTCATTTTTGAAGGTACATATAAAGTATAGGGCTGGGGTTGTTGCTCAGTGGTGGAGTGCTCACCTCGCATGTGTAGGGCACTGGGTTCAATTGTCAGCGCCACGTAAAAATAAAACAAAGATATTGTGTTCATTTACAATTAAGAAAAAATTAAAAAAGTATAAAAGCTTCTTAGAATTGACTTTTATTGAAAAGTATTAGGAATGAGAAAATTAAGCTTGGTTAGATGTTAGATACTTAAACATATTTTAATTATATTTTGTGTAATATCAAATTTATTCATTTCATATTATTTCTTTAAATTTGTTATTTTTCTGGATGTATATGTTTTTCATGTCTCCTAGGCAGGAAGTGCTACTTTTTTCTTTGCTTTACAGGAATACCTTTGTCCTGGAATATTGTGGAGAGGTTCTTGATCATAAAGAGTTTAAAGCTCGGGTGAAGGAATATGCACGAAACAAAAATATCCACTACTATTTTATGGCCTTGAAGAATGATGAGGTAAGCAGCGTGGATGTGTTTGCTTTGAAATAGATCTGGAAATTGTTGGGCTTGATGGGGTCTTTTACTGACTCATATTCAAAGCGACAAAAATAAGGACCAGCCTGGTGCCTGTAATCCCAATGGCTTGGGAGGCTAAGACAGGATTGTGAGTTCAAAGCCAGCCTCAGCAAAAAACGAGGCACTAAACAACTCAGTGAGACCCTGTCTCTAAATAAAACACAAAACCGAGCTGAGGATGTGGCTCAGTGGTCGAGTGCCCCTGAGTTCAATCCCTGGTACACACCCCCACCCCCCAAAAAAGGACCAGTATATGGTTTCTGTTTCTTTCCAAAAAGAATGGGAGAGGGAGGTATTTACATTTATTCATAAACAAAAATATGCATGCTTCATATTATAACTGTTAAAAATTATTGATGATCCCCCAAAATGCCATTGTTTGTGTGGGTTATATTTATCAGTACTTATCACATTAAAAGTTAAAACTGAGCTAGGCTCTGTGGCGCACACCTGTAATTCCAGCAACTTGGAGGCTGAGGCAAGAGGATCGCGAATTCAAAGCCAGCCTCCGGAAAACCTAGGCGCTTAGCTATGGGGCTGGGGATATGGCTCAGTGGTTGTTAGGTGCCCCTGAGTTCAATCCATAGCAACCCCCTCTCCCCAAAAAGAGTTAAAATTGAGACATTTAAAAATATTTATTGATCCATTTAAAAGTAACAGTAATAAGCCCATTACATGTTGATACTGATAACACAGTGTTTTGAAAAAACACTTAAATTTTTTTAAATCAAGAAATGACACGTTTTATATTTTATAAATCTCTTTAATGTCTGGTTTAATGGAGTTTAGCTAGGTTCTCATATCTTCCTTTATATTCAGTGTGGAATTGCAAATTTTAAGAACCTACCCCCAGACTGGCTTAATATAACTTTGGGGGTTGGGCCCAGCAAATCTTTTGCACTCTTTAGGGGATTTAGATACACACTCAAGTTTTAATACTGTACTGGGTCATAAGCACACACTTTAAAATGAATCATTACACATATAAAATGAGATTGGAATGTAGTAGAATATAAGCAATAGCTAAAAATAAGTGGGAAAGACATTGACAGATATGAAGATAATTTTGCCTGTTGGTTAAGTGTTTATAGCTGACCTTCCAAAAGAAGCAAATAGATATTTATTATATGTAATAAATTTATAAAATAGTATGAGAGTTTTCTCTAAAACAAGATAGGGGGCAAGAGAGTATGTGTGTTTATCTTAAATTTCCCTTTAATACTTTGCAAAAGACATGCCTATTTTGAGGTCTTATTTTTTTTTAAACTCTTCACTTGTCTTTCTTTCCCCAGATAATAGATGCCACTCAGAAAGGAAATTGCTCTCGTTTCATGAATCACAGCTGTGAACCAAACTGTGAAACCCAAAAGGTAAGTTGAAGTGGATTTTGAATTTGGTATACTTATTCAAGGTTGTTGTTGTAACTATTAATTTTAGATTGCATATCAGAGGTATTTATGAATTTTACTTTTTATCATTTTTTCTCTTGCTCCATTTTTTAAATTCAATTTTCCAGTAAGTTTAGATTTATGAAAATACAGCATTGCCAAAATAGTGCAGTATTCTTATGCTAGTCTTTACCTAAGTTCCCTAAATGTTAAAGTCATATGTAATAGACATAATACAATGGTTATATCCAGGGTATACTATTAAGTAATCATTAAGTAATCAAAAGACCCTTAGTCAGATTTTGACAGCTGTTATTTTTCTGATCCAGAATCCAATCCAAGAACTCAGATAGCATTTGATCGTTTCCTTGCCCATAATTATTTTAGATATTACTTCAAAGGTGCCAAAATACAAAACTAAGATTTAATTTTAATAAGTCTATTAGGCACTGTTATATTCAGAGTTTTTAAAAGGTGTTATCCAGGTGCCAAATACAACTGTTTTTTTTTTTTTTTTTTTT
>CM053413.1:13907873-13946742 GCA_028644305.1 Xerus rutilus
TGAATGGTTCTTGGATCTGTGTACTAATAGATGTTATATATATGTTATATATGGCTCTTCTAAGAGCCAAACGATATAACAAAAGGAACCCAGTCTGGAATCATTTAACCTAAATTATGGTTCTCGTTATGCCACAACTGATGGCCATATGTTTAGCTGTGAGGCTTCCACTGTACTATTGTCCCTTAATTTCTTCAAGTCTGGGTTTTTTTGTCAGTAACATGTACAAGTGGTCTGGAATGGAGCTGTATAGTTTTGACATACCTGGACTACTTCCTGTGTGTTTAACTTCACTTTTTCTTTTTTCCTATTTAGCAATTTTAATGGTCTATACCCATTTTAATTCTTTTTTTTTGGTACTGGAGATTGAACTCAGGGGCACTCGACCACTGAGCCACCTCCCCAGCCCTATTTTTTTGGTGTTTTATGTAGAGAGAGGGTCTCACTGAGTTGCTTAGCGCCTCGCCATTGCTGAGGCTGGCTTTGAACTCGTGATTCTCCTGTCTCGGCCTCCCTGAGTGCTGGGATTACAGATTTGTGCCAACGTGCCCGGCTCCCTTTTAATTGTTGACTTTTATAAATTTAAGAATTATTCTGATGCTTGCCTTTCTGTTGCTTCATGAAATTAAACTTTTAATGTCAATATTTCTCAGGTTCCCTGCCCCATCTTATCTTAGAACATGGTTATTTTTAACATGTTAATACAGATTTTCTTGTCATACTCAGTGACACCAAGCATCTTCTGTTTGCCTATTTTCAAAATAAGTGAATCTTTATATATGGAAATGTGAGTTAAGATAAGTTAAAGTAGCAGTTACTTTATTTTTAATTTTTCCTTTTTTTCATTAGTGCATTATATTGTGCATAATGGTGGGATTTGTTACATATTAGTATATGCATGTGATATAACAATGTAGTGGTTACTTTTATTAGAGACAGTATAGATATATTCAGTGTGGTAGTTCATTAAACAAGAGTAACACTTAAAGTTAGTTTATTTAAGGAAAAAAAAAAGATTTCTTGCTGGGTGCAGTGGCATATACTTGAAGCTCAGGCAGAAGACTGCAAGTTGGAGGCCATCTTGTGCAACTTAATGAGACCTGTCTCAGAATTAAAAGTAAAAAAGGCTGGTGATGTAGCTCAGTGTTGGAATGCCCCTGGGTTCAGTGACCAACATGATAAAATAAAAAGAGTGTCGGGGGTAAATTCCTCATTTGCTATTTGTCAAAAACCTTTGTTGCCTGAAGAGTCATATGCATAATTAAACCAGATGAAAATGAACTTTGTTTATCCCCCCCATGTCTCTCTCCCTCTCCCTCCCCACCCTCACACATACACACACAAACACACACACACATACACACAGAGATTAATTGGTTACTGATTTCTTTTCTTTTCAAAATAATATCTCAGTGGACTGTGAATGGACAACTGAGGGTTGGGTTTTTTACCACCAAACTGGTTCCTTCTGGCTCAGAGTTAACATTTGACTATCAGTTCCAAAGATATGGGTAAGTATTGTTTCTGCTCTGTTTTGCTACTTCTGGTGGGAAAATAGGCTGTTTAGATAGAGAGATATAAAACTTTCATGTGAATTACTTACAAGTTATTTGCTGTCAATTTTTATGTATGTACACTGTTTTGATTTTGTCTTTTTCCCACTGTATGACACTTCTGGGCATTAAGGGTTATTTTATAGGAACTATTATTTCTTTTGAACTTCATGCTGTCTTATTTATGTTAAAAAAAACCTTTATTATTATAGAAATGCCAACTCTGTATTTGTGTGTGACCTATGTATACATAATTCAGCTTTAATTATCAACTCATGTCTAATCATGTTTTACCTAAACCATATTGTGTTCTTTTTTTTTTTTAAATATGTTTATTTTAGTTATAGGTGTACCTAATACCTTTATTTTTATGTGGTGCTGAGGATCGAACCCAGTGCCTCGCACATGCTAGGCAAGCGCTCTACCGCTGAGCCACGACTCCAGCCCCCCATTTTGTGTTCTTAAAAATAATTTTTGTCAGGGCTTGTGGAATAGCTCAATGGTAGAGCACTTGCCTAGCACAGGTGAGGCACTGGATTTAATCCTCAGCACCACATAAAAATAAATAAATGAAATAAAGGTATTGTGTTCAACTAAAACTTAAAAAAATTTTTTTTTTTTGTCTAGCCAAAACAGTAACGGTAGTAAAGGATAGCACTAACACCAAAAGTAGGGAAGTTCTTATTTAATATTTCAAGGATAATAACTAAGATAGTTTGAAACATATTATATAAAATCTACAAGTTCTAACAGTATTTAAAAAAAATGCAACTACAGTTAGTTATAATTGAAAGAACTAATTTGTGACTTTGAAAACCAGTTTAAAAATAAAAGAGAAAGTTTGGTGTGGTGACACACATCTGTAATCCCAGTGATTTGGGAGGTTAAGGCAGAAGGATCACAGGTTCAAAGCCAGCCTGGGCAATTTAGCAAGACCCTGTCTCAAAATAAAAAAGGGTGGGGATGTACCTCAGTAGTAGAGCCCTTGCCTAGCATGCACAAGACTCTTGGTTTCATCTCCAGTATTGCAAAAAATAAAAAATTTCAAGAGCCTAATAAAAATAGTAAAGAGAAAAGTCAAGCATTTATCCTGCCTTTTAAAGAAGTTTTCTAGTTATTGAATTAATAACAGTATTATCTTTTTGCAACACCTAACAAACTAATACATCTGAATAGTCATTATCAGTGGCTACCAATATCAGACAACTAATTGTGCACTTATTAATTAATTAATTAATTAATTTGATTTTAGTACTGGGGATTGAACCCAGGTGTGCTTTACCTTTGAGCTACATCCCCCAGTTTTTTTTATTATTTCAATACAGAGAAGTTGTTAAGGGTAGCCAGGTGTGGTGGTGCACGCCTATAATCCCAGTGGCTCCGGAGGCTGACAGGTGGATCGCAAGTTCAAAGCCAGCCTCAGCAAAAAGCAAGGTACTAATAAGCAACTCAGTGAGACCCTGTCTAAATAAAATACAAAAATAGGGCTAGGGATGTGGTTCAGTGGTTGAGTGACCCTGAGTTAAATCCTTGGTACCAAAAAAAAAAAAAAGTTGAAGATCTTGCTCAATCACTGAGACTGACCTTGATCTAGTGATCCTCCTGCCTCAGCCTCCTGAGTTGCCGGGATTGTAGACATGTGCCACCATGGCTCAGCTAAATTGTGTCTCTTTTTGAAAGTGCAGGGCTACATGTGAAATTGTCTTGCTAAAAGAAATTTTGCTTTTTTGAATTAAATCTCTAAATCTATCCTACTTATTTGTAGAAAAATACAGGAAACAGGAACTATAGAGATGTATTTACCATAATACAGACTTTGGGAAACTGTAGAACAAATGGCTTGGCTTTTTAAATAATTTACAAGATAAAGAGGGTGACACAATTATAATATTTGGGATAAATTGGTTAAAAGATATTTGAGATAATAGGGAAAATTTGAATACCTAATGGATATTTGAGGTTATTAAGGAATTATTTCTTAACATACTAATGATATTATGGTTGTTTTGAGACAATGAGTCCTTTATATCTAGATAGACATCCTGAAAGGCTGATAATACAAATTGTTTCCTTTTTTCTTCAGTTTTTTTTTTCTTCTTCTTCTTTGGGTTCTGAGGGCTGTGCCTTGCCCTCAGAAGAAGACAAGATGATTTCTAATCATTAAGAAATCAATAGTTAGGGGCTGGGGTTATGGCGCAGTGGTAGCGTGCTCGCCTAGCATGCGGGAGGCACTGGGTTCGATCCTCAGCACCATATAAAAATAAAATAAAAAGCTATTGTGTCCACCTACAACTAAAAAATAAATATTTAAAAAAAAAAAAAAAAAAAAAAAGAAATCAATAGTTAAGGAGCTGGGATTGTGGCTCAGCGGTAGAGCGCTTGCCTCGCATGCATGAGGCACTGGCTTCGATCCTCAGCACCACATAAAAATAAAATATTGTGTTCATCTACAACTAAAAAATATTTTAAAAAAATCAATAGTTAAAAGGGTAAAAATTTCAAATTAGGTACAAAACTCTAATAAAAGCCTCCTCCCCCAGATTATATCTGTGTGAATTGGTAGCCTCTGGTGTTCATACTAAAATGGACATGGAAAGGTTTTTTTTTTTTGAGTGGTGCTGGGGATTGAACCCAGGGTTTTGTGCATGTGAGGCAAGCACTCAAGCAACTGAGCTATATCCCCAGCTTCTGGAGAGTTTTTTTTTTTTTTTTTGGATATTTTAGTCCTTTTAGTGCTACCATATGACAAAAAATTAATTCCTTTGCTCTGTCCAATTTTGTTTCAATAATTGCTACTTGGACGGTGAAGTTGTTTCAGATACTTCTTCACATATTTTATGCTTCATGTTTTAGAACTTAGTGAACTCTTAAGTTCTTCCAGTTCTGAAACTGATTATCTGATTATAAACCAGGACAAATGCCAGATGGTCATTTTCTGTTTTAACTATCTGCTTCTTTTATCATATATTATCCTATCATTTTCTGTGTAAGACTATTGTTTCCCTCCATGCTTGTATTGTCTGTCCTCTTTGAGGAAAATGAAACTGGATATTAAGTGCTCTTTGTGAATCCCTACTTGATTTATCGAATAATTTATTTTTTTGTGTCTCTAATTGTTAAGGTCTTATATTAAATCTATCAGTTTACTTTTTGGATACTCCTTTATGTTGTCTTTAGTTGCATAGGTGGTTTCTAGCCAAGCCTGTAGACTTGAATCTATGTTCTTTTTCATCACTCTCCCTTAATCTCCACGATTACATTTGATTATTGTTATTACAGTGTGTCATCCTTATATGATAGAAACTTTTAATGATCAAGTATTTCCTTTTTGAGCATCCTATAATCATTTTATACTTGGTTTAATAATGCATTTTATTTGTTTTATGTGCCAGTTAAACTTTTACATAAGTTATAGTTGCCTAGCTATGTAAACAATTTTGTTCTTAGCCTAAATATGTATATGATTTCTTATTTAAGAAATCAGTAAATATTCTCATAAAATGTAGAAATCACTCTAACTTGTTGCCTAGTTTTATCTAACAAATAAAAGAAGATTGGAAAAAGAATGAATATTTTTAAGAGCAAGTTTTAGGCACTTCTGTTAGTAGCAAGTTTGTTGGAGTCTCTTAAAGCTAACAATTTTTTTCTTTGTTTTTATTTCCTTTAGACTTGTATGATTCCTGTATGTGATTGTTACATTATTGATATTTTCATATGTTTTACTTCAACATAACTGACTTCTTTCCTGTGCTCCTTGAACAGAAAAGAAGCTCAGAAATGTTTCTGTGGGTCAGCTAATTGCCGGGGTTATCTGGGAGGAGAAAACAGAGTCAGCATCAGAGCAGCAGGAGGGAAAATGAAGAAGGAACGATCTCGTAAGAAGGATTCAGTAAGTGTTCCATCTTTCCTTCAACTTTCATAATAAAAAATTTTAAGAAGGTAAATAGCCTTTTTGGTTGAAGTTTAAAAAATCATACTACTTCACTGAAAAATCCATGGTCAAAAGAGATACTTTTGGAAAAGAGGTGTGGTTGACTTTTTATTTCAGATTCATAGAGATTAGAGTTGAGCACTGAGAACTACTGAAGTAGTCTTGAAAACACCCGAGCTAATAGATGTTCAAAACATGTAAAACTCAGTACAAATAAAATATTTGGCTTTTCTCCTCTGTTAGTTCACTTAATCTGGTCTGTATTTCTGACTTTTTATTGGCTTGTCACCCGTTTGGAACTGTAAACTTTTTTTTTAACATTTTAAAAATTATTGATGGACCTTTATTTATAAATAAAAGGTGTTGAGAATTGAACCTAGTGCCTCCTATGTGCGATTGTGTGAACTACAATCACAGCTCTAAACTTTGTTTTTTGGTTTTTTTTTTTGAGATGAAAGACTTGATTGCCTAGGCTGGCCTTGTACTCCTGGGCTCAAGCGATCCTCCTACCTCAACCTCCTAAATAGCTGGAACTATAAGCATGAGCCAGTGGTAATGGACAACCCAAGAAAGGGGTTTTCTCACATGGTCTTTTCGTTTAATGAAACAGTAGTTGGTTGATATGTCTCTCCCTCCCACCCCCATGTCTTTTAGAACACTGTGTCTCACCTGATGAGTGAAGGTAGTATCATGTTACTAAAAGGACTCTCAACTAGGACAAGGACTTTGAATTGTTTTTAAAGATTTCTCCTTCTGCCTTGGGCATGGTCTACAATTCCAGCTGTTTCGGAGATTGAAGCTGGAGGATCAGCAGTTCTGGGCAACAGAGAGAGAACTTGTCTCAAAATAAAACAAATACAATGAGACAGGAGAATCCGAGTTCAAAGCCAGCATCAGCAATGGTGAGGCGCTAAGCAACTCAGTGAGACTCTGTCTCTATGTAAAACACAAAATAGGGCTGGGGATGTGGCTCAGTGGTCAAGTGCCCCTGAATTCAATCTCCAGTACCAAAAAAACCAAAATCATAAAACCCAAAATTACTATTTTCTTCTTCCTTCCCTCTTCCTTTTCTATCCCTTTACTAGAGCACTGTTTTCTTAAAAAGTATGATATTTGTTTTACCTGACTGGATACATTTAAAAAAAAAAGCATATTTTGAGGGCTGATCCCCAAATGTATGAATGTTGGTTGAAGGGCTGTGCAGAGATTGGAGTTTAGGGCATTAGTCAGCAAATCTCCCTGTGTTTCTCATGAAGTTGACTCATTCCTAGACTTTGGAGAAACTAATACTGTTAAAAACTATAAATGACAATAGTTTTATTGGTGTAGATGGGGAGATAAAGCAAGAATGTGATAAAAGTACCATGGGTAAGAGATGATGTTAGTGCAGATTAACTGAGGGAATTATAAAAAGTCTGAATTCTATGAAAAGATATGGTTAGCAGAAAACATTGGAAAGGGCCACTTAAAATGAAGAAAAAGACAGTATATGACAAATACCCATATTTGTATCACTTAAGATGAATAAATGGTTTTTTTGAGTGTTGTGTTTGATTCAGCTTTCTTTTTAGAGAGCATATATGTTATAGATAATATGCCAGATATTTGACTCATTAACTCATTTAATTAGCTCTTAAATTAGGTACAGTAATTTTCCTCCTTTCACAGATGAGACACTGAAGCATGGAGTTTATAAGATCACCCAGTAGGTAATGGAAATGAGCTCCAGTCTAACTCACGTTTCTGATCTTAACTGTTGTACTACAGTGCAGTCGACTAGAGAACAATCCCATCCCTTCTCATCTGAGAAAACTGTAGCCATAGTAGTCAGTATTTTCGTGTTTTAAAATATATTGAGTTGTAGAGTTTTTTAGAAATGATAAAATATGTGTGTGTGTATATATATTTGCATTTTGTTTTTTACTCTTATTTTTGAATTTGATTATTTACTTATCTCTTGGTACTGGTGATTGAACTTAGGGGCTTGTGCTTGCTAGGCAAGCACTCTACCATGAAAGTATGTGCCCAACCCCTTTTTTTTTAAAAAAATTTTAGTTGTTGATGGATCTTTATTTTATTCATTTATTATTTATATGTGGTGCCGAAGATTGAACCCAGTGCCTCACACATGTTAGGCAAGCACTCTACCACTGAGCCACAACTCTAGCCCCAATGCCCAACCCTTTTTAAAAATTTTTTTGAGACATATCTTGCTAAGTTGTCTAGGCTGTGATCTTCCTGCCTCAGCCTCCCAAGTAACATATTTCTAACTGCCATAAAGTTTTCATTGTTTAACAGTTGATTTACATATTTTATTACTGATGGACACTTGTGTTTTCAATTTTCCAATGCGACATTGAATATTTATGTCTCTTGCATGTTTTTTAAAAAGGACATATACACAGGGGCTAGAGATATGGCTCTGTGGTAGAGTTCTTGCCTAACATGACCAAGACTCTGGGTTCAGTGATCCTTTATACAGGGGAAAAAAGATGTATACATGAGTCATTGTGGTGTCCTTAGCCTTCTTTTTTTGGGGGGGGGGAGGTGGGTACCAGGGATTGAACTCAGGCACTTGACCACTGAGTCACATCCCCAGCCCTATTTTGTATTTTATTTAGAGGCAGAGTCTCACTGAATTGCTTAGCACTTCACTTTTGCTGAGGCTGGCTTTGAACTCTCAATCCTCCTATCTCAGCCTCCTTAGCTGCTGGGATTATAGGCGTATGCCACCATGCCCAGCTCTTTTAGCTGCCTTGATTTGACTATTTCAGGAAATTTTCCTTTAAATTTGTTGTTAACTCTAGTTTCTTATGATTGACGGTTTACCAGAACAGCCATAAAATAGTCATTAAACATGACCTAAGTTAGCATCTCCATAAGAACTTTCCAATAGCTATTTTCTGTTTTCAAAACTTATACACACACTCTGTTTTCAAAACTTATAAACATATTTTTTTTTTAAATATTTTTTTAGTTGTTGATGGACACAATGTCTTTATTTTATTGCTTTGTATGTGGTGCTGAGGATCGAACCCAGGGCCTCATGCATGCGAGGCAAGCGCTCTACCGCTGAGCTACAATCCCAGCCCTATAAACACATTTTTAAAACTTATTTTCTTTTTTGGTAGGAATTGGTCACGTAGTGTTATGATTCTTAGGCAATACTATATCTGCATTATAGCTTTATCAGTTAACTTATTGCAATCTTGACAAGATTTAAGGACAACCCCAGAGAACCCAGATCTAGGTATTTCAGTGGTTGGATTCTTTCTTTATGTGCTGGTAATGGTGTGTTCATTTCAGGATAGACTTTGGTGCTAATAAACTGAATTAGGTATAAATTGTGTCCAGTAATCATAAGTTACTCAACATGTGAATTTGAAGTTATTCTGTTAAAAGAATGTTACGGGCAAAACTTTTGTCCAAGAGTAGAATTAATCAGACAGAATCCAGGTTCTTAGAAAGATGTGAAAGATCACTTGACCTTAACTCTAATAAAGATTTTAATACTAGTTTAATTTTACTTAGGTTATTTCTTGCTAAAATTTCCTTTTGTTTGTCTAGGTTTTGAATCCTGCAGTTACAGTTGAGCAGAATCATATAAATATCTCTTGAATTTCCAAGTGTGAGCCTTGGTAAAGCCATGGAGAGGACAAGATAGCAATAGTTTAGAATATAGTTTTACATGTATAAACTATTAACAACAACAAAAAAAAAGTCTGAGTAATGATTGCATTATAATAGTCTGAATCTCCTATGTCACCCTTGATTGGTGAGCATACTTAAAAAATCTTTGCCTAGCTGGGTATGGTGGCGCATACCTACAATCCCAGTAGCTCAGGAGGCTGAGGCAGGAGGATGCGAATTTAAAGGCAGCCTCAGCAACTTGGCGAGGCATTTTAGCAACTCAGCAAGACCTTGTTTCTGAATAAAATATAAAAAAGGTCTGAGGATATGGCCCAACATTTAAGCACCCCTACGTTCAATCCTTAGTACCAAAAGCAAAAACCAAAATCATTTTTGCCTTATAAATTCATCCCTATATAGGTTATCTCTTTAACAAAACTATGAATTCTTCTATAACAAGTGATTGTCCTGTTTGCGTATGTCATGCTACCTCAGTGTTTATATTTGCTGAAAGTATAAGTTTCTATTATGACCCAATGTCATTCGTTTCTTGTAGTTTGAAAATTGCAAATGAGATATTCTGAAACTTCCCTTAGTCTCTGTTATGTTTGTTTGTGAAACAAATTAATAAACAAATTAATAACTGATTTATACAATAAAGATGATGAAAAGCCATATGAATAAGGGGAAATATTTGCTTTCAACAAATATCCAGAATACACATATTAGAGTCCCTACTAATCAGTAAGAAAAAGCAACTAACACAAGAAAAGTAGACAATTTTCTCAGACCCTTCACCAATCCAAATAGCCAATAAATATGGAAAAATGTTCAATCTTATTAGTAAGGGAGTACAACTTAAAAGTACTGTTTACATACTTACGAGATAGATAGAAATTAAGTCTTACGATGCATAAGTTTGACAGGTGATCTCCTACACTGCTTGTGGGGGTGAAAACACTTTAGCATTATTTACTAAAAGGTGAATGTATGTGTACCATATTGAGCCAGAATTTGCACTCGTGGGTATAACCAAAGAGAAGATATAATGTGCATCAGGAATCATAGCAGCATGGCTTAGAATATCAGAAAAATGAGAAACATTATCATTAGAAACATTAACATTAGAAATGGATAAATTATACTATAATTGTATAATGCAAAAAATAGTCATGAAAATAGCTGCTTGCTACAGCATGGATGATTCTTGAAACATAAGATTGAGTGAAAGAAATGAGACACAGAATTTTGTCTAATTTGATTTAATTTGTATAAAGATAAAAAGTAGGCTGAATTGTAATATTTAGAGATTCACATATGAGTAGTAAACTTATGAAGAAATTAAAGAACTTTTACCTAAAAATATAAATGATCTCTTTTCATTGGTGCATTATAATTATACAGTGGTGGGATTTGTTAAATATTCATACACACAAATTATTTCTAGAGCATAGGAAGGAGAGGTGTTCTAACTTGGATACATGGGGCGTTTATGGAATGCTGACAGTATTCTGATTTTTGTTTTTGTCTTAAGCTGGGTGGTAGTTAGGGGTGTTGCTTACTTTATTAAATCTATTTGTTTGCTAGTAAGTTTTCTTATATATATGTGTGGTATATTTCATCAAAAAGTGTGTAAAGTAGTTCTTGAATCCCTTAAAGATAGTTCATAGCCAAAAATACTAAGTGCAGATGGTCCCCAGCTTAATGATGTTTCAACTTAACAATTTTTCGACTTTGATCTCTCTGGCAGCTAATGATACACAATTCTATACTCTTCTGATTCTGGGCACCTCTAGCAAGCCGCAGCTCCTATTCATCCACTTAATCATGAGGGTAAACAACTGTTACTGTATAGTATACTGTGTCACTAAGGTAGGAAATTCAGTAGGGTAGGTGTATGAAATACATTTTTTACTGATGTTTTGAACTTATGATGGATTTATCTGGACCTAGCCCCATCATAAGTTGGAGACCATCTGTTTTAAAGAATAAATGTTATCTTGGACTGATACTTAACTGAGTAAGTTTTCAAGTGCTATATACTTGTGTATGTACATACAAGTTTTCAATTATCAACAATTTATTAAAATACATCCTAATCCTTCTTACACATTTATGTTTACTTTTAGTTATCACAAATAGTTTTTGGGAGGTAGTGAACCATAAATAAAAAATAAATATTTTTAGTAAATGTAAATTAATATTTATTTAAGGGATTGAACCCAGGAGTGTTCCACCACTAAACTACATTCCTAACCCTTTTTTTTTAAAAAAAAATATTTTTTAGTTATACATGGACACAGTGTCTTTATTTTGTTTACTTATTTTTTTTTTATGTGGTGCTGAGGATCGAACCCAGTGCCTCGCATGTGACAGGCAAGTGCTCTGCCACTGAGCCACAACCTCAGCCCCCATTCCTAACCCTTTTTATTTTTCATTTTGAGTCAGAGCCTAAGTTTCTCAGACTGGGATCCTGCTATCTCAGCCTCCCAAATAGCTGAGATATAGTTATTTAAGCCAAATAGTTATTTAAGCATATTTAAATCTAAAGTGCCCAATGAATATATGTAGATTATAAAGCATAATTTTGAAGTAAACCCTTGTGAACATTTCTGCTGCTTTCTCCTTGTGTAGTCCCTTGAAGTTAACTACTTGTAATTTTGTGTCTTACTCCTTTGCTTTTTAAAGAATCAATTATCTATGTATGTATCCCCGAAATGCATATTTCAAGATGCAAAAAATGGCTTAATATAGCATGTAATCTTCTGAAGCTCACCTTTTTACAAAACATTGTTTTTAAGATCAATGGATATTGTTGCATTTGGCTGCACTTGATTCCTTTCATTGAGGAATTATATTCCATTCAGTGAACACACCAGTTTACAGATATTTGGGTTGTTGGCAGTTTTTTGCTATTATGAATGTTGCTTCAGTGAGCTTTCATATGCATCTCTGGTTATACAATGTGTAGAAGTTTCTCTTGGGTCTTTTTTTATAAAGCGGAATTGTTGAGCAGAGGGGATACAAATACTTTTACAACTAATGTGTTTTTTTCTGTAGTACTTTACATCTAGTATAATTTGGCAGTTTTATTCTGTTTTTATTGCAGTGTCTCCTGCACCTAAAATTGTGTTTGACTTAAATGATTTCTTTTTTTATAGCAAAGAAAAATTTAATATTGTCTCGCAATATGAAAGTGGCTAAAATATGATATATGAATTATATGATCATTAACTGAGTACATACTAAGTACTTGGCATAGTGATGGACGGTTTAAATATATTTTATATAAATATATTAAGGTCTGCAAAAGTGATATTCCTGTCCTATGTCACATAGCTTGTAGTTACATCATGTGCACATTTTTGCATAGGTAGAAAGATTAATCTAGGTCAAAAGCCAATTATTGCCTGAGCTGAGAGTCACAACTATGTGTAGCTGGTGCTTTCTCCACTACCTCATGCTCTTTCAGTACTGTTGAAAAATACATGCACATTCAAAATCAGTTCTACAAACGTTTTTAATTTTATAAGGGCATGCCTATTTCTTAATATACATAAAACCATGATACAACATTATAGGCCAGTGTAAATACCCCTAGAAAAATGTTTGCAAAATAATATGTCCAAGAATTATCAGCTCCTGAATGATTTTTTTCTTAAGCTTTTGAAATTTTCTGTAAAAGAATGAGATATTTTTGTAATCAAAAGTGACTAAGATTATTTCATATTTATAAATGTTAAAAGTTTATTGCAATAATTTGCATAATCACCATTTTCATGTCAGTTATAAAAATCTCTGCAGAGCTTATTTTTATTAAGATCTTATAAATCTTTATTTTTAATCAAAATCAAATCCCAGATCTCATTAACAGCATTTGTTAATGACTTAAATAATTTCTTGGTACATATCTGATGAATGAATGAAATGCTTTTCAGATTGATCTTACCAGTTTAGATTTTCATCAGTAGTTGACTTGGTAGTATCAATCCCCCCCCCCCAATAATAATTCTTACAGTGGTCTTATTTTCCTTTTCCTAATTATTGGTGAGACTGAGCATATTTTCAGATTGTTTGATTCTTAAGTTAGTGAGTTTTTTTTTTTTTTTTTTTTTAAATAACCAGTTATTTTTCTTTGCTGTGGTAGGTAGATGGAGAGCTAGAAGCATTGATGGAAAATGGTGAAGGTCTCTCTGATAAAAACCAGGTACTCAGTTTATCACGACTAATGGTTCGAATTGAAACTTTGGAGCAGAAACTTACCTGCCTTGAGCTCATTCAGGTGAACACTTAATTTATTTTTTATTTCTGAATTCAGGGTATAACATTTAAACCATAATCCAGCTAATGAAAAGAGTTAATTTTGTTTTTAGAATGGATTTGTAAGTTTTATGACTTTGAAACCTTAAAAATGACTCTTAAAAATGACTAAAGAATTTTTTTTACTATATGATCTCAAAGCAAGAAATTTTAACAGTGATCTTATTTATTCTAGTTTATTAAGTATGTTATAAGAAATTGAATGATAAAAAAGAATGATTAAAAAACAAAGCATCTGAAAGAAAAAAGTGATTTAAAGACTAATTTTTATGGTTTTTTTTCCCCAGTAAAAATAGTAAATGGCAGTTTTTTCCTTAGAATGAATTTCATCATAAATGATCTTTTTATAATTTTTGACTTTAGATAACTTCATGTTTACTATCAGAAAAGCATACATTTTTACATGTCAGAAGAAAATTGTACTCCATTACTTTACAGCATTTGTTGTACATTTTTGTTTGTGTGTTTTATGAATATAAGTGAACTCTTTAGTCCTTTTCATGGCCTTCTATAACAAACTGTCTGGTATTGCCTCCCTATAATCCTGCTCCTGCCTGCCTTTCCCCATAAAAGAACACACACTCACAATCCTGCCTGAAGTCTTTTCTGGAACGTCATGGGCTATCTTTGTTGTGGATTTGGATGGCAGAGCTTGGTGATGGCCAGGAAAGTAACCAGAAACTTCAGAAAGAGGTTAGTTTACATTTATCCTGCATTTTTCTTTTTGCAGTACTGAAGATTAAACCCAAGGGTACTCTACACTGAGCTATACCCCTAGTCCTTTTTACTTTTTATTTTGAGGCAGGGTCTCATTAAGTTGCTGAGATTGGTCTTGAACTTGTGATGCTTCTCTCTCAGCCTCCTGAGTCCCTGAGATTACAGATGCATACCGCTATGCCCAGCTTGTTTATTTCTTAAAACTATCATATTGATTGCTTAGGTTAAGGATATGTAACAATATCAGGGATTATGAATTTAGTACTATTATCTACCCATGACATTAATTCATAAAAGATTTATTACCCTCATCATTCCTCAAACTATAACCTTTCATATTTCTTGCTACTTTGTGAGTTTGCCGTCTGATTTTCCCTGTAGTATCTTAAGGTTGGTACTGTGTAGCTGGGAACTATAACAGCAAAATATAGTACCATAGTTAAGTGAATGACCCAGTTGCTAATATCATAGTTTTAAATGATGGGAAATGATATACAAATTTTATTCTGGGGTTCTGGAAAAAAATAGCAAAGAGCTAAGAGCTAAATTCTGGATTACAAGAATAAGAACATCCTGAGAAGCAAATGTCTTTTAAAAGATCTAAGTAAGATTCATTGGTAGTATTCACTGAGCCACATCCCCAGCCCTATTTTGTATTTTATAACACGAGTTGCTTAGCGCCTCGCCCTTGCTGAGGCTGGCTTTGAACTCACGATTCTCCTGTCTCAGCCTCCCAAAGTGCTGGGATTACAGGTGTGCGCCACCGCGCCCAGCTAGAGTTGTAGTTTCTATATCTTTCCATGAAACGTCTAATTTTGATGCATTGCTTTTTAAAAAACATAATAATTTCTGATCGTCTATTTAATAAAACACTTTTAAAACCAAAAGATTGAAGTAGAGAAAGGAGGTAATTATTCTTGCCTCCATCCTTCTTCCAAGAGATTTGGCAATGAGAAATTGGGGAAGCCTTGGGGTTTCTGTAGAACTACGTTAGGGAGTACTTGGAAGGAATTCTTGGATTTCAGAATAATAGGGGATGTGTCTGTGAATGAAGAGTGTCTCTTCCTGATAGATAGCTATTTATCAGAGGGTAAGGAGGTAATGTCTGCATCTTTATTTGTGAGACATCATTTAAATATATGTTGTTACATGGTTCCCAAGCCTCTATTATAGTCAGTTGGGGAACTTTATAGAAAATAATACTCAGGTTAAGATCTAGTAGTCTATGTATTTTTAAAAATGCTACAAAGCTTTGGGAACTACTGGCAGAGAATATTATTCAGTCCCATTTGATGTTGTAAGTAGTCATCTGCTCTGCATTTTATTCTTGTGGATTAGACTTAAATAGTTTTCCTTCCTTTCTAAAGGAAAATAGTATTATTTTAAATACAGTTATGTTAAATATATCTATATTTACAGAGAGTTAACATCTTAATTTAGTAAGACTACCAAAATGTATACTCCTACAGAAATAATCTCAGTGCCATCCAGAGGTTTGAAAGGTCAGCTGTACAAAGTGATATGATTTTTTTTTAATTATGTTTGATCAGATTATAAAGACTTTGGAACACTTGCCCATTCCTACTAAAAATATGTTGGAGGAAAGCAAAGTACTTCCAATTATTCAACGTTGGTCTCAAACAAAGACTGCTGTACCTCAGCTGAGCGAAGGAGATGGGTATTCTAGTGAGAATACATCACGTGCTCACACACCACTCAATACACCTGATCCTTCCACCAAGCTGAGCACAGAAGCTGATATAGACACTCCCAAGAAACTCATGTTTCGCAGACTTAAAATTATAAGTGAAAATAGCATGGACAGTGCAATCTCTGATGCAACCAGTGAGCTAGAAGGCAAGGATGGCAAAGAGGACCTTGATCAGTTAGAAAATGTCACTGTAGAGGAAGAAGAAGAGTTGCAATCACAACAGCTACTCCCACAAGAGCTGCTTGAGTCCAAAGTGGAGAGTGAAACCACCGTGGAGGCCAGTAAGCTATCCACATCTGAACCAGAGGCTGACACTGAGATAGAGCTCAAAGAGAGTAATGGTTCAAAACTAGAAGAACCTATTGCAGAAGAAACACCATCCCAAGATGAAGAGGAGTGTGTGTCTGATGTGGAGAGTGAGAGGAGTCAAGAACAGCCAGATAAAACAGTGGATATAAGTGATTTGGCCACCAAACTACTAGACAGTTGGAAAGACTTGAAGGTAAGACAACAGTTTGTGTTCACTTTAACCTGAATTATTCAGGTGTAGAGTTCCACAAACTTAAGTTGAATTGTCACTTTCATGGTCATGTATTTTTCTAAAAAATGGAATTCCATCTCTCTTACTATCAGCTAATGATAAGTGTGTCTGAACTATCCTTTAAATCTTGGCAGGAGTCATACCAGCCAAATCAATATAGACGTCCTCCCTTTTCCCTCATTTAGAAAAGCATATCACAATAGCGACTTGAGCCATTCAAATGCTCTTTACATGAAAAGCAAAATTAATCATTTGAGTAACAAACTTGTGATTCTATTTGAAATGAAAAAAATTAATATTAAAGTTAATTAAAAATTTAAATTCATTGGAAAACCAAGTAAATTTAGCAACTTTTCATCAAAAATGAATGTGAATTTTTTTTTAGGCAAACAGCTTTATGGAGCTAGATGATATTTAGTTCTGCGGTTTCTGAGATAGACCTTTTTTTTTTATTTTTTATTTTTTTTGGTACAGGGATTGAACCCAGAGGCGCTCAACCACTGAGTCACATCCCCAGCCTTTTTTTTATTTTGAGACAGAGTCTCGCTAAGTTGCTTAGGGCTTCCTAAGTTGCTGAAGCTGCCTTTGAACTCACAATTCTCTTGCTTCAGCTTCCTGAGTTGCTGAGATTACAGAAGTGAATCACCAGCTAGACCTACTTTTAACTCCTATTTCTTGGGACAAAAGATGTTGTGTAAAAGAAAAATAGAAAGGCCTGGAACCCTTATGCATAATACATACATAATCTTTTGTTAAAGAGTGTAGCAAGATGTACAAGGTTTGTTTTGCCAAAATCTCCATCTGGGTCTTGGATAAACACCAGTTTATAACAAGCTGAGCCTATGAGAAACATGGTAACATTTTGGTGTTAAGTGATCTGGAGGCCTTGAGGACCCTGTGGGAACAGGTTACTTTCTACCTTTCTGTTTTTCTGTTCCTCCTTTCTTCTGCCTGAGGCAAAGTGATCAGATAAACCAGCAATCCAGGTTTATTTGCAGCACGATGAACCTACAAAGCTCACCCCATTAGATACTGTGATTTGACCCAGTGAAACTGGAACTGACCTTACACTGAACAAAATAACTAGTTGGTTGATTGTATACTGTGCTTTTTATTTCCTGCATTGAGACCCTTTAAGTCTGGTATGGTTTCAGCTTTTATTTGCTGATCTGTGCTCTTACTCGTGTTACTCTTTCATCACATAAAATTCAGCATAAACTCAGCCTTTTTAAGTATTATGAAATCTGATCTTTTTATAAATATAAAAGGAAGTGTTCATAGTAAGTCTACTTATGAAACAATGTGTGAACTACAGGTATCAAAATTGCAGTTAGTTAAAGGAGATGTCAGATTAGTCACGTGGAGGACCTTTACTTAAATCCTACTTTGCGACAGCACAGAGGTCCCTAAAAGAAGTCTCTCTTGAGTTTGGAGGTTGCAGGTGGAACTTGTGTTTTGACTGTAGCTTAGTAACAGAAGTAGTGATGGAGACAGTACACAAGAGGACTTAGAAAAAACCTTTACAGCCATGTTCCTCCTCCCCCTACCCCACTAGGATTAACCCAGGGGTGCTCTACCACTGAGCCACATCCCTGACCTTTTCATTTTTTATTTTGAGACAGGGTCTTACTAAGTTTCCAGGGCTGGCCTCAAACTTGGGAATCCTCTTGCCTCAGCCTCCCAATTAACTAGGATTGTAGGTGTGTACCACCCTACAACCATAGTTAAGTAGAAGAAAAGTGAATGGTGGGGGTGATAGATAATATTTTTGCCTGAGGAGACTCGGGTTGACATACATTTTTTAAATAGCTAAGGTACAATTATCATAAACTTGTCTTCGTAGACTCTGTGAAAAGCAAATATTTTTGTTTCTCTCTGTAATAGTTTGTTTCTGTAATTATAATGGCGTGAATTACTCTCTAGAATATATTTAACCTGATTAGATGTAATTGAGATAATTCAAACTCACTCTGGAGATATATTTTTCAGTCCTACAAAATTATTTCCTCCCCTTTTTATCTTCCCCACTCATATCTGAAAGATAAGAATACTTTTACAATAATATGTAGGTTTATGATCCTTTTGACTTGAGTTTAAAATTTCATTTATACTTAAAATATATTCTTATCCTTCGTACTGTGGATTTATTCTGATTTTTAGCATTAAGGGAGCCATTAAATAAAATTCTCCTTTCTTCAAACTAGTTTGTTCTGGAATTGCATTACTCAGAAAATATCCTTACTTGACTGTGAACGGTGATGTTTTGTTACACATTGGTGCTCTGTTACACATTGGTTCTTAATTCCTCTATCATTCAAATTAACATTTATTCTGGCTCTGATTTCTTAACTCTGATTATGGTTGTCCTTTGAAAAAAGATACTTTAGATAGCATTTAACTAGAAGTCTGATCTCAGGAACCCATAAATTTGAACATGTCTTAGTGAAACTCATTGACCTAATATGATTACTGTATATCTGTACTATCCCGGCATTGAAAGAGTTAACTACTTCTGTCTGACTTCCACCTATATATTCAAGTAGACATTGGCTGAAAAGAAAATATCTTATTCAACTAACCTTTATTAAGCACCTATTGCCAAGCACTATATTAGTTGCTGATACTTAATGTCAAGATGATACTAAAAAGCATTGATTTGAGATTGTGGTTATATTAGCCACTCCAAGTCTGCCTGACCTGGGGCCACCATAACATTGCTGAACATGTGCTGCACTTGGCTTCTCTACCCTGGATGGAGTGAAGAACTGAAAGCGATTGCTTCCCATTCCTTAATCTTGGTTTTGCTGTGAAGGCAGACTATAATAGGGATCATCAGTAAATGAAAGAGGGTGGGAGGGAAGGGAATGAAGCTTCATGAATTACTCTTTGTCCTCCCAGATCTGATGATGATCCCCTTGTAACTTAAACCATTTCCATCTAGCTTCTCAGGGCAGCAAGGAGCTTGTTAACATCACCAGCTGACCATGTGTCTCCTTTTCTCAACTCCATTTCCAACTTCGTGCTGAAGAAAAACGAGAACCTAGCGTGCATTCTCTGAAGAAACAGGAAGATGGTTGGGAAGTTGGATGATGCATGAAAAATATAATAGGTGAAAAGAGGACAGAGGTGGTTAACTCACTGGCGCCGGCGTTATTTTGGTGCGTCCATTGCCGACAATGGATGTCGTTCCGGGAAAATCCCTACTTCTGGCGAGAAAGGATTAAGTGAGCTACTTTTTCTATACCTATATACACAGGACCACTGCCTTGACTCCACAAGGCTTACACACTTTGACTCCTAAAGTAGACCTAAACCAGAAACATCACCTAGCACATTGTTACTTATGAGCATGTATTCATTTTCATGTGCAAATTTACCAGGCTACATTTTCAGCAGGGACATGTGCATAATTTCTGTTTGCAAAAGGAGTTGTTGTACATTATCCCTTATGCTGAAAATATATCCTAGACTTCACAAGGCAAAACAGCTGATTTCAAGTGATGACTAATTATAACTTGACTGGAAAATCTTCATTCATTTGGATCAGATGAAGAGGAGGTAAGGTTCTCATGAACTTGGCAGTTTCAATTGCTGTTAAACATCAAAAGGTTGTAGTGATTAGTGATTTCAGAGCTTCTCTTATAAATACCTATAATACAGGACATACAACTCTCCTTATAATGAAATCTGGGTAGTTTTCTTTGGCATCTGGATTTAGATGATTTAAGGACAGCATTCCCTGTGCATGATAAGTTGAGCTCTTTTTAATGACTATTCATGTTCTTCTCCTATTTCATCTTTCTCTAGACATTATCTTTAATTATAAAATGCAGTGTTTGCCTAGAAAACTAAGCATTAAACTCCCTATAGAAAGTTGAATAAAACACTTAACCAAAATGAAAAGTTTTGAGTCACTGCTTAGAATTTCACTTCATCACTATGTAAGTCTGTGCAACATTGAAACTGAAGTTACATGTCTTGGATTTCTGTGATAAATTTCAAAGTCCTTAGTGTACAGTAAGAGATTATTCTATACCCATGAAGATCAATATTACTTATCCTGTTTTTTAAAAAACAAATTTAAAATTGCCCCCGAAGAATGTTTTCTTAGATACTGCTGTATTAATTTTTTTTTTATTCATGTCTCATTTGGTAGAAGGCAGAAATGGTCTAAAACTCACTAGTGGTCCATTTTGTAATCAGATAAAATATTTTCATCTAAATTAGAGATTGGCCAAACATGCCTTTATTTTATAAAGTGTTTTTGAAACCTAGCCATACTCATCATTTATGTGTTGTCTTGTGGCTACTTTTACACTGTAGTGATAGAGTTGAGTAGTTGCCACAAAGATGAAATGGCTCATAAAACGTATATTATTTACTATCTTGTCCTTCACAGAAAAAGTTTGCCAACACATGATCTAAATGATAAAGTACAGAATCTGGCAAATCTAAATATTCTGATTTCAAATGAAGTCATTTTCACTTTACTCTTTTGAGTAAGGTCTTAATTCTGTTTCCCTAGATACATGATAATCATGTTTCTATTGCCCAGTAAGTTAGTTTTTTTTAAGTTATGACTTTGTTTAGGAAAAGTTACTTAAAATGATTCAAATGTAGAACTGAGATGTGAGAGAATAATATATGACATTAAAAGAATTTCCAGGTTAAAAGAGACCTTCAGGAATGTTATCTTTCCCTCAGGATCATGATCAAATCAATCAGAAACTTAAGAGACTTTTCCATTGTAAATTTAGGTGATGTAATTTAGTCTTATATGTAATCATAATGAAAAAATACACATTTTTCTCAACATTTAACATTTTTAATTCTAGTATAATTTCAGACTCAAAATACCAAGAATAATAATCTGTATGTATTCTACATGCAATCCACATTCTAGTGACAAATATAGAGAAAATTGGGCTAAATATTCCTCTAAAACTTTTCAGGTTCCCCAATGTTAACATACTGCCAAATTTTATTTTTTTTCTTAGTAAGTTACTGATATGATGTCCCATTGTCCCTAGACAGTTTTCGT
Organism: Xerus rutilus; assembly: GCA_028644305.1. Classification (NCBI taxonomy): domain Eukaryota; kingdom Metazoa; phylum Chordata; class Mammalia; order Rodentia; family Sciuridae; genus Xerus; species Xerus rutilus. The sequence goes on from CM053413.1 coordinate 13,929,318, forward strand.
TTTCTAAAAACGAAGACATTCTCTTATGTGACTTTAGTATATTTACCAAAGTCAGCAAATTATAGCAATATAGTACAATTATCTAGTCAACAAACTTTATTCAAATTATGCCAGTTGTCCATATAATGCCCTTTATAGCAAAAATAGTAAATTTTTTTTCTGACCAAGAATCTAATGTGGGTGCAACATAACATTGAGTTATGTCTTCTTAAGTATCATTTAATCTGGAATAGTTTCTTTTTTTTAATTTTTATAGATGTTGATAGACCTTATTTTATTTATTTATTTATATGCAGTGCTACCACCGAGCCACAACTCTAGCCCATGGAATAGTTTCTTTTTCTTTTTCTTTTTTTTTTACTTGTAGATGGACACAATACCTTTATTTTTATTTATCTATTTTTATATGGTGCTGAGGATCAAGCCCAGTGCCTCACACCTGCCAGGAGCACTCTACCACTGAGCCACAACCCTCATCCCTGGAATAGTTTCTTAGTCTTCCTTTGTCTTTTATATACTTAGCCTTTTAAAATATTTTTTAAAAATTTTGTAGAATAGCCCTCATTTAGGGTTTTTCTGAAGTTTTCTTTTGTTTGGATTCAGGTTACACATTTTTGTCCAGAATATTATTGTAGTGTTCTTCACATGATAATTGATTTGTCCCGTTCCTGGCATTGTCCACCTTGATCAAGGTAAAATTATTCTTTCTCCCTTTACAATGAAAAAGCATCACACGAGCAATTTTAAAAATATGTGAATTCTGTTTTTCATCAAAATTATCAGTTATATTCAACATCCAGAGATTTGCCTGAATCACTGTTGATTGCCAAATGATTTTTTTAATCCATTAATTTTTTTTCTCTCTTGATTGGTTGTTGTTCTTTTAAGAGTAAGCAAGGGCTTTACAACATTTATTTATTCATTGATTTGTGTTAGTGTAGTTTATTCAGTGGATTATGATCCATTAATTCCATTATTTGATGCTTAAATTGTCCCATAGTTGGCCAATGGAAACCCTGTTAAATTGGTTTGTGTGTCATTTTGGCATATCTCCACTGTTTTTTAAACTTCTGGCACAGTATGCTGTTGCAGGTTCACCTTGTACTTGCTCTTCTCAGACCTGGAATTAGCCATTTCTCTGAGACCCTGGTTCCTTGTGTTGAAGAATGATCTTTTGAAATTAATAGCTGGATTTAGATCATCATTGCTACTGGTGATGTTGCTTCTGGGACTTGGCAGCAGGCTGTATTAAAATATGTGTGCGTCTATATGTACAGAAAATGTACTTGACCACTCTGCATTAATCTGAGACCATATCCTTTTCTGAATCCTCTGTGCTTTCTTCTGTGACTCTCATTTATTGTTTCTCTTCTGACTATCCCTCAAAAGGTTACATTTCTTAGAGCACCTGTGATTTCTTTTGTCCTACATATTATTTGCTTAGACACTTGTTTTTTCTTCCTAAACCACGAGATCGTAAAAGGGCAGGGACCATTTCTTCCTTTTTGTAATAGGTCATATCATCTCTTCTTTGCCACTTTTAATTCAGGATCCTGTTATTTCTTGCTTAGACTCTTGTAGCAGCCTCCTGTTTGTCCTTGTTCCCATTTCCCACTGCTTCAGTTATCTTTCATTCTTCTATAGCATTAACTTTTAACAACATATAATTAATAAGACTCTCTAGCAGCATGACAGAGGCACCTCATTACTCAAAAGAACGAAGCCGTTATAGTATGGGAGCTACTTCTATGTCTGTTTAACCTTCTTGCCTAACAGTTTTTCTTACATACTCAATGCATGAGTCATATTTGCTCATATTTATTTATTCACTTCTCCATGTCCTTGAACATATTATTCTCTTTCCTTGGACTATCTTCCCGTTTTCTTCTTTTACTTAGATTTACAGTTGCAGATCATTCTTTGTCTTTGCTTTGTCCTTTTCTGTACTTCTACACAGTGTAGTAATCTAATAGGTTACAAAAATTATTTGTTTAGATCTTGTTTCCTCTTCCCAAACCATGAGATCTTCAAGGGCAGGAGAACGGTTTCTTACTCTTTGTACTAAGAGTTAGTTTTATTATGGTAATGTTTTAGTCAGCTTTTTCACTGCTGTAACCAAAAGACCCAAGGATCATTGGCATTGTCCACCTTGATCAAGGTATTGTTTGACTTCTCCAATGTAAAATTATTCTTTCTCCCTTTATAATGAGGAGGAACAGTTTATTTGGTGCTCAGTTTCAGAGATCTCGGCCCATAGACAGCCAGTTCCATCCCTCAAGTGAGGCAGGACATCATGGTGGAAGGGTTTGGAGGAGGAAAGCAGTTCAGGACATGGCCATCAGGAAGCAGTGAGCTCTGTCTCGTTGGAGACAAAATATATATCCCAAAGGCACACCCCAGTGACACACCTCCTCCAGTCATACCCAGCCTGCCTACAGTTACCACCCAGTTGATTCCTATTGATATTAAGGCACTGATTAAGAGTCTCAACCCAATCATTTTATTTTCTTTCTTTTTTGGGACGGTGGGGTGAGAACACTGAGGGTTGAACCCAGGGTTGCTTAACCATGTCTCTGGCCATTCTTTATTTTGAGATAGTGTCTAGCTAAGTCCCTGGGGCCTCACTAAATTGTTAGAGGTTGAGATTACAGGCATGCACCATTGTGCCTGACTCAATCCTTTTTCATCTGAACTTTCTTGTGTTGTTGCACATGAGCTTCTGGGGGACACTTCATATCTACATTTTAACAGGTACCTTTGTAGTAGTAATGGTTATAATAAGTCACCTCTTAATGATAGTGATTACTGTGTTTTTTTCCTTTCATCTGTGCTAGCTAGATTCAGTAGCTAGTCTTTTGGAAATGCAACTGTTCATGTCAGTGTCCTTTTCAAATTTTTTAAATGATTCTCTGTTATACTGTTAAAATTCATTTTCTTACTATGACTTGCATACCATGGCACAGTCTCCCCATTTGTTTCTGCATTATTACCTCAAGCATTCAAGTTTAGTAGTGGTTGTGTTCTGCTAATGCACAAAACACACACACACATATATACTTACTCTCACTGATTCATAAAAACACTCTTCTGTTTTAGATGTCTCTTCTCATTTGGCTTTCATTCTTTCCCCTAGGAAAATGATTCCTCTTCTAAAATAGAGTGTTTGCTTCTTTTTCTTTTTTCTTTTTCCCCCCTCTTTTAAAATTTTTGTTTCTAGGGGTTTTTTTTTGTTTTTGTTTTGTTTTTGTCGTGCCAAAGCACAGTCTCAAAAAATTAGTTAAAAACTTATGTTGTTGGGCTGGGGTTGTGGCTCAGTGGTAGAGCGTTTGCCTTGCACATGTGAGGCACTGGGTTCGATCCTCAGCACCACATAAAATAAAGGTATTGTGTTCATCTACAACTAAAAAAATATTTAAAAAAAACAACTTTGTTGTTCTTCTCCACAGAAATCTTTTGCAAATAGTAAAAGATTTATGTGATCTGAAGAGAAATGGAATATGATAGTGTTTATTCTGCCCTTCATTTATACCCTCATAACATCCTTCTTAATCTTAGCAAATAATATTTCACAATAGTAAATTGAGCAAAGACAGACAGCTTCTGTCTTGGCCACTCAAGTCTCCCCAGTGTTCTACTTTCTAGGTGTCATGAAGAGCCTGGTTTGTAGTTTGATATTTCATAAGTATTTGATTGGAAAAGTGAAGAAAGCCATCTCTTCCCATAGTACCACACTTTTTGAGTATCTAGTGTACATCTTGTGTTTGATAGGTGTTCAGAAAATATTTGTGTAATCTTTTCAACCCTGTGAAATAGGTAGTGGTGGTGGTGGCAGGTTTTTTGTTTTTGTTTTGTTTTGCTTTGCTTTTTTGGAGATAGGGTCTCATTAAGTTGCTGAGGCTGGCCTCTAACTTGACATTCTCCTACCTCAGCCTCCTGAGTTGCTGGGATTATAGGCATGTATCACTGTCCCACCTGTGGTGGTGGTTTTATCACTGTAAATTGTAAACAAACAGGCTTATGAGGCTATCACTTAGCTTTTGAGTGACATCTGAAGTGACTCAGGTATTCTGATTTAAATCCTGTATCATTCTACTTTTTTGACCCAAATAATAGTGTTTGTCCTTAGTAGACAGCTCATGTAGTTGTATTATCTTTGATAAATTCTTTTCACATCGTACTTGCCATTTAGAAACTGTAATAAGTCTGAATTCATCCTGTACTTATAAGAGCCATTTTAGTGTTTTGTTGAGATATCTTTTTTTCCTTTAAAGTTGTAGTGATTTTCAGTATGTGATCTGTGATTGAACATCAAGAGATTTTTATAACTTCTGAAATCACATGCAAGATTGTGGGTCTTTCTGAGGTGAAGGTCAATAAATATGAGCAACTCCTCTAACAGGAGAGAGAAAGTGTGTGTGTGTGCGCGCGTGTATGATGGGAGAGGGGAAAACTGTGGTCCAAAAAGTATTTTCTGAATGGCTTGGACATCAGCAGGGCTCCTACTCTTAACTTTAGGGTTGGCCCAACTAGTGCAACATGTAACTTCAGTGAAGTTGTTTTGAGGGCTATAATTATTTTTAACTTTTAAAAATTATAGGGGAGTTAATTAATTTGAAAAGTTAAGGACAAATCTTAGTTGTGGATTTAACTTGTCTAGAAAATAGAAATCTGAAATTGTAGAAACATTTAATGAAGATCTTAATCATTGGTTACTGTTTTGCATGAAAGTACTTCCCTTTTTCTGCCTTACTTTTTCTGCTACTAGACTAGTGGGCCCTTGAAAGCAGGAACTGCTGTTGACTTTGATGCTTCAGTCCTTAGATTATACTCACCAGATGTATGTGGAATAAAAACATTGCTAAGGGAGATACTTTGAATTGTAATTAGGTTGGACAAGACTAAGCCAGCTGTGGTGGCACATACTTGTAATCCCAGCAGCCCAGGAGGTTGAGGAGGGAGGGGACCACAAGTTCAAAGCAGCCTCAGCAATTTAGCAGGACTTTAAGTAATTTAGTGAGACCCTCTCAAAACATAAAAAGGATTAGACATGTGGCTCAGTGGTTTAAGTGCCCCTTGGTTCAATCCCTGGTAGGAAAACAAAAACAAAACAAAAAGAGTGGGAGAACAAGTTTAAACTGAATAATAGTGACCTGGGAGGTTGTGTTTTTTTTTTTTTTTTTTTTAAGATATGGCACTTAGGGGCTGGGGTTATGGCGCAGTGGTAGCGTGCTCGCCTAGCACGCGTGAGGCACTGTGTTCGATCCTCAGCACCACATAAAAATAAAATAAAGATATTCTGTCCACCTACAACTAAAAAAATAAATACATATTAAAAAAAAAAAAAAAGATATGGCACTTACTGAAGAACAGAATTTAGAAGTTGCTTCATGAGTAGCCAGGTCTTTACCTGGAATATAGTCAATGTACAGGAGTCTTGATACTGTGCTTTTTAAATTTTTTGTTTTTAAGGTAGGCCATTTTTGCTTATGATATAAAATTCAGAAGGCCTACAGTGAAATGTTTCTCTCCCATTCACATCCCCTGTCATATTCCTTGAAAGCAGTCAGTACAACGAATTTCTTGTGTAGCCTTCCAGAAATAATTTATGCATAGTAAGCATATATATTTTGCCTTAAAAAAAACCTGACAGCTTATTCAGGTTTTTGCTTTTTATTTAGTAAATTATGAAGATTGTTTCATACTAGTTTATAAAGAATTTTTCATAGCCACATATTTTATTGTATAAATAAGTCATAATTTAATCAATCCCCTATTATAGCTATTTAGCTTGATTCCTTTCTTTGGATTAACAACATGTGATTTTTACCTAAATAATTTCACACATTTACACATCTGGAAAATATGTATGTTGGATCAGTTACTAAAAATATCATTACTGACTTCATTGTCCATATTATTTGTAATTTTGATAGTGCCGAGTTGCTCTTCCTAGTCATGCCAGTTTAACACATTAGAGTGCCTATTTCAGCATGGTTTGGCCAACACAAGTGTTGGTCAGACTGACAGGCAAAAATGATGTATTACTGATTTGCATTTCTTATGCATCAGGTATGGAGCATTTTATTTATGTTTTGTTTTAATAAATATTCATATTCTTTGCCCATTTTTCTTGGTAGCCAAAACTAGAAAACAGATCTTAATTATTTTTCATTTCTTGGAAGCCCAACTGTCTGAAGTAAGAGATAAAAATGTCTCTTCAGGGGTTTAAAAGAATAAAAAGGGGGCTGGGGTTATGGCTCAGTGGTAGCATGCTCGCCTAGCATGCATGAGGCACTGGGTTTGATCCTCAGCACCACATAAAAATGAAATATTCTGTCCACCTACAACTAAAAAATACATATTAAAAAAAAAGAATAAAAAGGGACTAAGAGTATAGCTTATTGATGCTTAGCATACACAGACCCTGGGTTCAATCCATAGTACCAAAATGCACATACATATAAAATTATGCTGCTCCTCCTTTTCTTCTCTTACTCTTGTCTCCCTTCCTCTATCTCATTTTATGAAACCTCCAAATGTGTATGTTATCTTCTAGGTCTTCTTTCCAATTTTTCCAAAAATAATCCCCTCTCTCCAGGTTCAGACTTAGTAAGTCATAGTGTTTTTACTTCCTGATTGTCTATCTTGGCCTTTACAATCAGAAGCATTTCATATTTCTTTAATTCTGGAAAACATACCTTGCTTATTTCTTAAAATATTTTATTCTTTCCTATGACTCTTTTTTTTTTTTTTTTGTACTGGAGATTGAACTCAGGGGCACTTGACTACTGAGCCATATCCCAGCCCTATTTTGTGTTTTATGTAGAGACAGGGTCTCACTGATCTTTTTTTCTTTTTGAGTAAGGGGGATTGAACTCAGGAACATTCAACCACTGAGCCATATCCCCAGCCCTATTTTGTATTTTATTTAGAGACAAGGTCTCACTGAATTGCTTAGCACCTCACTTCTGCTGAGCCTCGTGATCCTCCAGCCTGAGCCTCTGGAGCCACTGTCCTATGACTCTCTTTACCTAAAGTTGGCATTTGACTTTCTAGTCTCCATGTCGCCTATCTTTGCTTTCATGTTTTCTTTTTTCTCTTTCTCTCCCACTCCCCTCCCCCTTCTTCTCTTTTTTGCAGTACTGGTGGAACCCAGAGGTGCTTTGCCACTGAGCTATAGTCCCAGCTCTTTTTATTTTATTTTGAGACAAAATCTCTCTGTGTTGCTAAGACTGGCCTAGAGCTTGGCATCCTCCTGCCTCAGCCTCCCAAGTCTCAGTGGTTAGAGGCAAGCACCCCAACACCTGGCTTCTGCTTTCATATTTTCTCTTTATTCTCTCCTATTGGTTTTTGACTGTTCTTCAAGCTGTGAAAAGAGACACTGTGTTCACAGTGTTCACAGTGTTCCTCCTTTCTCATCTGAGTATTGCTGTCATTTAGGAAAAAAAGATTTGGCACCTAGAAGATTTGATCTGTACTTGCCAACAACAACAACAACAAAAAAACTAATCTAGTCTTAGTTTTAAAAAATAAGTATTTTATTACAGAACAGATAATTTGATCATCTATATGATAAAAGATAGAAAAGTTATTTTACTCTCATTGTGAGTTATCTTATTTTCTTCAGTATGTTTAGCTCAGGAACAGTCTGAATCATTGTTAACATTTTGCCTTGTATATACTAGGCAAGCACTCTACCAAAGCTATATCCTCAGCCCTCAGAAAAAGATTTCTTATAAATTGTTTCATAATTTCATTTTAATCCTGTTTCTATAATCTAGTAGCTCATTTTTTATGTCCTTAAAAAGTTCTACATTGCTTTACCAATAAACTTTTCAGTGAGTGCTTTTTGAGGCTGCTATAAGAAAACATTCCACATTAATAGTATATAACATATTCAAGTGTCTGAGAAACAGAAAACTATATGAATCAACTATAAAGACTTTCCTTTCTGCCTTTCAGTATTTTTCATTCACATCAACCTACTTTTCTCTGTGTACCTTTTCTCTTGACAGTCTCCTGTAGTACCACAATATAAGGCATTGTTTCTTAATACTTCCCCAAATGCTAGGTCTCTTGATTTAGCCTATTTCTTGGATTTCACATGTATATTTTCTATTAAAACATGAGTTAGGGAAAAGATTTTTAAATTACACATACATTCACTACCTATATATAATTAATAGTCTTAGAAAGAAAAGATATTACAGATGGGTTTGTATTTTTTTATTCTTCTACTGTTATTTTACAGAATTTCAGGATGGAGTTGAGATAAATTTGTATTCTGTCTACTATGTTTTATTTTCTCTCTTTCTTTGTACATTTCCTACTCATCCTTTAAGACAATGCAAATGTCTACTTCCTTCAGGACATGTTTTCCAGTCCGCACTCCAAAGGTGCAAATCAGTTTTAGTATCCCTCTGTTACATTTCTCTTAATTGTTTTATATATACCTATCATGAGATAATGCATATTTACTTTCTCCATTTTCTTAGTGTTTATGAGGGAATAGAAGAAGTGGTTAAGAGTGTGTGCTTTGGACAGAGACAAATCTAGTCATGGGTCTTAGGTACAGTATATAACTCTGTGCTAGGATAGTTATTTAACCTCTCTTATCCTGTTTTATATATATTGTAGATATAAGAGTATATGAGAGTTGGGCACAGTGGTGCATGGCTGTAATCCCAGTAGTCAGGAGGCCGAGGCAGGAGGATCATGAGTTCAAAGCCAGCATTAACAACTTAGCAAGGCCCTATGCAACTCAGTGAAACTGTGTCTCTAAATAAAATATTAAAAAGTGCTGAGGATATGGCTCAGTGGTTAAGTGCCCCTGGGTTCAATCATCTGTACCAAAAAATAGAGCATATGAGAATATAAAGAACCTGGCACAGAATGAGGTCTCAGACATTCTGATTATTAGTATACAAACTCCTTGATGGCAGGTGCTGTGTATCTCAAGCATCCGACATATAGCAGACTCTTAATATATACTTTTAGCACATAGTTGATACTCAGATCTTGTTGTATAGTAAGTAAGCCCAATTTCCACAGGTAGCCATCATTGAACTCATGCTCTTTTTTTAAAATATTTTTTAGTTGTTGATGGACACAGTGTCTTTATTTTATTGCTTTGTATGTGGTGCTGAGGATCGAACCCAGGGCCTCACGCATGCGAGGCAAGCGGTCTACCGCTGAGCTACAATCCCAGCCCTGAACTCATGCTCTTTATGTCCACATATTAAAAGAATCTTTACTCACATTTTCATATTTTAATAGAGAATATTGGATGCATTGATGTTGCATAAACTTATCAGTGATTCTGTGTTTATCAAATAATCCAAAGATTTATTTTGAGTCTTTGACTAAAGGAGAGAGATTGGTCAAGGGAAGGCTGTTCTAAGCATGTTTCAGAATCTCGTTTATTACTCTGATCCTGGAAATGCAGAACATTTTGTCATAGGGGAGGGCTCTGATGTTCTTTTCAGGATGAGAGTGATCAATGGTATAGGACAAAGAGATTGATGGTATAGTGATAACAGGCATGGAGTATGAGTTTATATAGCATTATATGGGTGATTTCTATACAGTAGAAGTAGAATTTCACTTATTGGTCCATTTGACAAGTCACTGAGTATGGATTATGTTCCAGGCACTGTTCTAGAGATATGGCAAAGAATAAGGCAGTCTTGCCTCATAACAATTATAGCTTGAGTTTATATATATATATGAGAGAGAGAGAGAGAGAGAGTGAGTGAGTGTGTGTGTGTGTGTGTGTTGGGAGCAGCACCTAGACACTAAAGAAGTAAGAGAGTGATTGTTGAATGATTGTACATTCAGGAATACTATGAATGGAGCCAACTCAGATAAACATTTTCTACAGTGGAATTTGTGATCTGTGGGTGTGACATTATTCCTAAGAGACATCTGTAGCACTCAGCCTAACACCAATACTGTGGAACTCTGGAAAACTCCAGTTGGATTTTCAGAGCTTTAATCTCCTAATAAATTAACTTGAGGTAGATAATAAGTTTCTAGCTTAAATTTTGTATCCAGCTTTGACTTTATAATGAGGAAGATCAGTCAAATTAGCCACTTTAATGGTTTGGGTTCTCCCATATTATTAGGCACACAGTAAATAGTCAGCAGTAATCATTTATTTTGTGAACATCAAAATACATTTTCAGCTTAATAGTTGATCTAAATTTTTTTGCAGGGGTGGTAGTGCTAGGGATTGAACCTGGGGCCTCATGTATGCCAGGGAAATACTTTACCACTGAGCCACATCTTCAGCCCTGATCTAAATTTTTGAATGGAAGGAAGAATGTCATTTATTTATTTAGTGCCGAAAATTGAACCCAGGGACTTAACCATTGAGCCACATCTCCAGCCCTTTTTAGTTTTTTATTTTAAGACAGTGTCTTTATAAATTGCTGAGGCTGTCTTTGAACTCGAGATCCTCCTACCTCAGCCAACCAAGCCACTGAGATTACAGGAATGCGCCACCACACCGGGCTGGAATTAAAAATTTTTGAGAAACATTTCTTATGGCATGTTAACTGCTACCACAGAATGGGACCCCGACTTGAGGGCTGTACAATATATTACTTAAGACATTTGTAATGAACACTCATAATGTCAAGATTTTACACAATCCCAGCCAGTTGGGAGGCTGAAGTAGAAAGATTGCAAGTTGGAGCCTCGCTTGGCAACTTAGCAAAGCTTTGTCTCAGAATAAAGTTTGAAAATGGTAGGGATGTAGCACAGTGGTAGAGCACTTGCCTAGCATGTTGGGGCCCTGGATTCAATCTCTAGTACTTACCTCATAGGGTTGTTTTGAAACTCAAATAAGATATTTAAAATGTTTAGAATCATACAGGCACACAGATAAGTGCACAGTAACTGGAACAATCATTGTCTATTAGGTACTTTTTGTCAGCATACATATAATGTTAGAAATTTTTTTAAAATGTTTTAGTTGTTGATCTTTATTTTATTCATTTATTATTTGTATGTGATGCTGAGGATCGAACCCAGTGCCTCACGCATGCTAGGTAAGCGCTCTACCACTGAGCTACTGTCCCAGCCCTAATGTTAAAAATTTTTAAGAGTTCGCATTCTTAAAGACTTCCTTGTATCTGTATAGTCCTTATTTGTCATTTCAGTAGCAATTGAAAATTGTATCTTGACCCTTCCTCAGTTGTATGACATGTGGGTTATTTCTCATCTTCCACAAATATTGCTAGAACCAACAATAATGTAGGGAAAAGAGTTCTTTAATTTTTTTTAGAGTACATTCCCCAAAATAGATCACCAGTTCACTTAAGTGTGGTTAATATTACAAGATTACTGTAAAAAGGACAATATCAGGGCTGGGGTTATGGCTCAGTGGTAGCACGCGTGAGGCACTGGGTTCAATCCTCAGCACCACATAAAAATAAAATATATTCTGTTCACCTACAACTAAAAAATAAATATTAAAAAATTAAAAGGGACAATATCATGTTATGTGCCATTGAGAAGATGTGTGAATTTGTCATTACCTCATTTAGCAAGGTGACTGGATAGAATGTCTTGTACTCAAGCATTACTTGATGGACTAGAATAGTATGGAATTGTAAGAGCAACAAAACAGGTTCTAGGGCTGGGGTTGTGGCTCAGTGGTAGCGTGCTCGCCTAGCACACGTGAGGCACTGGGTTTGATCCTCAGCACCACATAAAAATAAAATAAAGATGTTCTGTCCACCTACAACTAAAAAATAAATATTAAAAAAAAAAAAACAGGTTCTAGGTTTTAGAACTGCACATCAAGAAAAGGTACCTCGCCGGGCGCAGTGGCTCAAGCCTGTAATCCCAGCACTTAGGGAGGCTGAGACAGGAGAATCACGAGTTCAAAGCCAGCCTCAGCAATGGCGAAGCGCTAAGCGAGCAACTCAGTGAGACCCTGTCTCTACATAAAACACAAAATAGGGCTGGGGATGTGGCTCAGTGGTCGAGTGCCCCTGAGTTCAATCCCCAGTACCACAAAAAAAAAGAAAAAAGAAAAGGTACCTCAAGTCTTAAAAATAGTTTACGTTTCTCAAGATCAATTTTGGTACAGTATTAGATGCCATTTCAGGAGCATAGGTGATTTAATACTTACCTATTTTTGTAATAACATTGTGAAAAGTAGATATCACATTTGGCTGTTAGTAAAGTGGATTTTGTATTTATAGAAAAATAATTTGAATAGCAGGAATTGTCTTTATCATGTTTTTAGTGAAATGTTTTTATGTAACTAGGTTATTGCTACTCTTTTCTTTCCTGAAGTATGGATGATAGTTCAGAGTTCTTATGAGTAAATATATTCAGTAAAGGAACTGTAGATGACTTTGATTTTTATGTAGGAATGCATATGCAGAAGGCATATAGAAATTAGAATTCTTAAGAAATGTGTTCTTGCCAGGCGCGGTGTCGCAAGCCTATAATCCCAGCACTTAGGGAGGCTGAGACAGGAGAATCGCGAGTTCAAAGCCAGCCTCAGCAACGGCGAGGTGCTAAGCAACTCAGTGAGACACTGTCTCTACATAAAACACAAAATAGGGCTGGGGATGTGGCTCGGTGGTCGAGTGCCCCTGAGTTCAATCTCCGGTACCAAAAAAAAAAAAAAAAAAAAGTGTTCTTTCCAGAAATGCCCCTGTCACTAAGTCTGCTACTTTGCTGGTGAAATCATACAACCCTGGTAGATGTAAAATATATACATTTGTGCTATATATTTTTATTTGTTTCTAAGGGGCCAGGACCTATTTTTATTTGCCAAATATAAGTCAAATTTTGGAGAATAATTGAATACCAGCCTGTTTCTTCCCATTTCTTTGTTGTCACGTGAAATCAGTTTCAAAGCAATCACCACTTTCACCCTAGACTAATAAACCTTCTTTGGGTTTATTTTTTTTGCAGGAGGTATATCGAATTCCAAAGAAAAGTCAAACTGAAAAGGACAGTACAGGTAGGTATTCAGAGATACTCTGTGTAAATGACTTTACAAATACTCTTTTAATATATGCAGAAGTTACTGATAAGTATGTAAGCTTTTTTTGTTTTTGAAACCAGACAGTAGGTAATTAGGTAAATGAAATATTTAAAATTTAGAAACTTGGAATTTTTTTCTTTCTTAATGGCTTTTTGCCAAAGGACATGTCCCTCATACTGCCTGTGTGTTGATGCTTTCCTGAAAGTAAGTCATGATCTTTCAGTAGCTTTTATCTGTTCATTGTTTCTCTTAAGGTTCATTCTTAAACCTGTACTCCTAGAGGCCTGTGGAAGAATGTTTACCTTTAGATGTTTATATGCAAAATTCTATGTGTATATTTAATTTCCTGGGGAAAGCTTAAAACATTTTCTGACTTTTAGGGAGGTTAGTGACCCCTGAAAAGGCTGAGAATCATTGTTACATAACAGATAACAGGAAGGCTGTGGGAATCTGGTTTCTGTTTTTTACTACTTAGTTATGTCTCTTAGAACCTTTCTGGGGGAGTAAAGCAATGAACTCAATCTGGTTTCTTGAACTCCTCCAGCACTGATCCAGTATAAATAGTTAAGAAGCCAGTGTGGTCGGGTTTTTTTGTTTTTTTGTTTTTTGTTTTTGTTACTATCTTTTGCATAATTTAAAATCCTACTACTTTAGTCTCCTCATAAACCCCTATTTAGGGCTCCAAAGAACTTTTCCTCTAAAGAAGGCAGTACTGGATGGGGCAGGGGGGAGGGGAGGGGAGGGAAAAGGGAATGGGTATAGTAAGGATGGTTGAATGAGATGGTCATCACTACCCTAGGTGCATGTATGAAGACACAAATGGTGTGACTCTAGCTGGTTTGCAACCAGAGAAATGGAAAAATTGAGCTCTATATATGTACTATGACTTGAAATGCATTTAAATAAATTAATTTTAAAAAAAAAGAAGGCAGTACTGGGCAGTATTGGTTGGCAAAACAAATGGCATGCTATAGATTTGATTATTAGAGGCTACTTCTCTAGACTCACTGAGTTGAAACCATTAGCAACATGGACAAAACAAATACCTATGAAGGTTTCCTCCAATAGTTTGTAAATATCTAGTGTGGTGTAGCCCCGTAGGGGATGCAGAGGCAGGTCTCTAATGGACAACTATAGTCTTTATAAGAAACAGCTTTTATGTGGTAACTTCAGTCTCTCCCTCACATATGGAATCCCCTATCTCAGTCTTATAAGGAAATGCTTATAATATAATACAAACCTGCTTCTACCTTTTATGTCATGCAATTAAAGCTTAGAACCCTTAAAATTCAAAATTATGAAGTGTTTAGGAAATACATGGTGTAGTTCAATCTTTGTTTTATAATATGAAGAATTTAACCTGAATAAATAGAATGACTTCTCTGTCTCACATATTCTAAAGCAGAAGTCAGAATAACTTTATTGTGTGGCCCAGCAATTCCACTTCTAGGTATTTACCTAAGAGAAATGAAAATATATGTCCAAAGGCTTGTACATAAATGTTCATTCATGTGACATTATTAATAGCCAAAGAGTGGAAACAATCCAAATTCTACCAAGTGATAAATGGATAAACAAAATGTGATACACTGGGGGCTGGGATTGTAGCTCAGTGGTAGAGCGCTTGCCCCTCATGCATGAGGCACTGGGTTCAATCCTCAGCACCATACAAAATAAATAAATAAAGATATAAAAAAAAAAAAAAGTGATACACTGTCTCAGAATAAAATAGAAAGGACTGGGGTGTAACAGCTCAGCAGGGCACCCCTAGTTTCAATTCCCAATACTGTTTAAAAAAAAAAAGAACACAGTTTGATAATAATACTAACATACACAGAGCAACAATCTGTAATACCAGTCAGTTTATATTAAAAGTGTTCAGTCGTGTCTGAAATGTTCAGTGGTCAGATTGACTTAGGAAGGTGAAAAACTAGTAGGCATGGTTAATGAAAAGTAGTACTCGGTCAACATTGAGAAACAACAGTCATAGAATTTAGAAAGTAAAGATAGAGCATGGACCATTCTAGATAAAGGAAACACTGAATGAAGAAACTTAATAGTACCATCTTGGAATAGGAAGCAGTTATCTTTGCTTTGAGGATGTATCTATTTGGCTTTGATAACTTCCTAAGTTAGCACCTACGTCTGAAATATTTTGTTTTAATTGTAGTTCATAAAGAACTAATAAGCTAATAATAGTTCTAATTAGTTCTAATAAGCCTTTTAAAAAAGTTAAGTAAACTTTTGTAACTGAGGTTTTTATGCTAAGTATGTCAGGCTGCTTTTCTATAAATTATAAATAGAGTATTATATGGCCAGTTTTAGGCTTTTTACATTTTGAGCTGACAAGCACACTGCCTTACTAAAGGTAACAGGAACATTTTGCATGCATGTACTCACTGAGTGTTAGACATGTTGAAGACTTGGACTGAGTCTTTGGTGGGGGAAAGAAGAAAAAGGCATTCATGCAAGAGAGTTAAGTGAGTAAACACATACACAAGACTTTTGTCTCACCCAAATTCAGTACTAGGTAGATAAGGGAAGGGTCGATTGGTTTATTTGTTGGAACAGGTTTAATTATACAGTTGATGTACTTTTATAATTGAGAAAAGTTTACCAAGTAAACTTTTTGGAAACCTGTTTTCTCTTAGTAACTGAACGAGGAAGGGATGCTATTGGCTTTAGAGATCAAACAGCTGCCCCAAAGACTCCTAACAGGTCAAGAGAGAGAGACCCTGACAAGCAAACTCAAAATAAAGAGAAAAGGAAACGAAGAGGCTCACTCTCACCACCCTCTTCTGCCTATGAGCGGGGAACAAAAAGGCCAGATGACAGGTAAGTAACATGAGTTTTTTCTTTTTTGGGGGCAAGACAAAGTACCCAAGTCATAGGTAGTCATTCCCCCAAATCTGCTTATTATTTTGGACTCAATGGCTTTTGGAATTAGTACCTTCTCTTGATGAATGAGTTAAAATTTTACTGATATAAATTTTTTTAAAGATTTTTTTTTTTTAAAGAGAGACATAATATCTTTATTTTATCTTTATGTGGTGCTAAGGATTGAATCCAGTGCCTCACATGTGTGAGGCAAGCACTTTACCACTGAGCCACAATCCCAGCCCTACTGATATAAATTTTAAGACAGGTTTTTTTTTTATAACTTTATTTTTATTTATTTATTTGTATGTGGTGCTGAGGATTGAGCCCAGTGCCTCACCCGCGCTAGGCGAGCGCTCTACCGCTGAGCCACAACCCCAGCCCCTAAGACAGATTCTTGTTTGTTAGTAATAATAGATGTAAAGATTTAGTAGAGTTTTGGTACTTGAATAGTTTGTTTGATAACATGTAAATGCTGTGTAGAGAGCCAAAGCTTTGTTTTTTTAAGGGAAATGAAAGTTGGTAAGAGGTAGTGCTTCTTGAGAATTGCAGTGGCAATTCTTCAAAAGTCAGGACTTTGCCAAGTATGGTGGTGCATACCTGTAATCCCAGCAATGTGGGAGACCGAGGCAGGGAGGATTACAAGTTTTAGGCCAGCCTCAGCAACTTAGCAAGGCCCTAAGCAATTTAGTGAGACCTTGTCTCAAAATAAAAAAGGGCTGGGGATGTGACTCAGCACCCCTGGGTTCAATCCCTGTACCAAAAAATAAAAGAAAGAAAAGAAAAAGTTAGAACTTGGATTTTCTATGGACTCTTGTGCCATACCAATTAAAATGCTGATTTGAAAATATCAGAGGGGAAAAAAAGTGGATTCCAGAGTCCTACTCTAGAAAAAATAAAAGAGAATGGGAATATAACTTAGTGATAAAGTGTTAAGTGCCCATGGGTTTGATTCCTAGTACCAAAATAAATAAATAAAATTTTTAAAATAATAAAAGTACTAGAGACTCTTTTGTGCTGGTAGAGAAAAAAAAACCACATAACCATCCACCAGGGACTAGAAAACAGGTATTTTAGGGTAGTTCTTTTTTTAAATTGAATTTAAAAAAAAAAAAAAAATACCGACACATGATGTTCATATACTACAGCTGCCAGAAGTTTTAATTTGGGCCCATTTAGGTGTGTAATGGTAGCTTACTATGATTTGAATTTATATTCTCATAGTTACTAAATAGATTGAATATCTTTTTTTTTTTTTTTTTTAAGATATGGAATGCTTCACAAATTTGCATGTCATCCTTTCACAGGGGCTATGCTAATCTCCTCTGTACCATTCCAGTTTTAGTGTATGTGCTGCCAAAGCAAGCACTAGATTGAATATCTTGTCATGTACTTTTTGGATATTTGTTTTCTGTGAAGTATCTTTTTATAAGTGTTGTCCATTTATTGCATTATTTCTCTTTAAGTTTTAGGAGTTCTCTTTCTCTCTCTTTCCATACACACACACACACACACACACACACACACACACACACACAC